>CAMTDV010000003.1:52517693-53717693 GCA_947069175.1 Scalesia atractyloides
CATATAATTTATTTTTACATTCTAAATGTACGTTGGTTATTATTTTTTTTATTAATGGGTGTATGACACACACAAGAATCTTATCACTTATTCTTTTATAAAACTTTTAATGTTATTTAGAAGTAAATGAAACAGAAGTTACGAATAAAGGGTAGGAATTATTGTCTAGTGGAGATGGATATAATTGGATGATTCCGCTAATGGTACGATAATACTTCAGTGGACCGTTAGTGATCCAAATTTAGCGTTGAAAGAAGAAGAAGAGTGATAGGTTATCGAGGAATTGAGGTCAGCAAATATCCGAAATGGATTGAGATATCATGGTGCACGTTTTCTATTTTCACTGATAATTAGGTGTAGTGATGATTCAAGTATTTTAACTTATTATAAGGAATAAGATAATACGAGGATATAATTAGACTTTTGTGATGCAGATTATTGGTTAACATATGTTGTAGAATTATTTGCTCTAATGAGGCAAGCAAATATTCAAAGTGTACGGACTTACCAATATCGTTGCATACATTAGAAGAAAGATGAACTAGATTCATCTTCTTAATCGTGAGTTTCTTTTACTGTTTGACCCAACAAATTTTAACAAAAAATAGCTTCTTTGTTTTTCAAGCATCTTTATGGATGACGTCCTATGTGAAGAGGATGATGGGATTATTTAATTTATTAATAAACAAAATAAAGTGAAATGACAAAAATACCCTTACATGTAACATATGGGTGTTAACCAAGAAAACAAACGTCGTCGATACTGAAGGTCATACTCTGTAGCATAAATAATCATAAAAATTGTTTTTGACGAATTTTTAAAGGTAAAATTTATAGTTTAGAAGAAACATAAAGGCTTACTTGTGCAATTTTATTTATAAACATAGTAAAAAAGAAAATAAAACAAATATGTAATGTTTCCAATAAATTGAATAAATTATTAATTAAAGTTTGACTGTGACTTCCATATTTGTTGACTTTTGCTTTTTCATTTATTCCTGATGCTCAAAATAATACAACTTCATCTTCTTCGCTTTTAATAAATTGCCATTGCAAGTTTCCTCTCTACAAGAAATTTTGGTTTCCGTCGACCGGAAAACTTCTTTTCATTTTATCTTCACTTACACTTAGGAGTATCCAAACATGTATTTATGGGTATCCCAATAAATAAAACAGAGATTTGGAAGAAGAAAAAAATAACACTTTGTCAATAAAGTTAAGGGGTTTCCTGGGCTATCCCTATCCCCACTTAAATCCACCCCTTGTTACGGGAATAGTTAATGTAATTCTATAGGAAATACATCCATTTAGAAAAGAATTAAACTTTTTAATATAATCTAATATATTAATAAGTGTGTCGGATTCTAAATGTATAATATCTTTTAACATTTTTAGTTCTTGAAATAGATCTAAACCATCTATGTTCTCATCATGTTTCAAAAGAAAATTTCAAAACGAATACACTTTTTTTTTTAAATTTTCTTCCTTAAATAATCTTAACCTTTTTACACACTAAACAAAAACCCAAAATAGATTCAAACTCTTTAGATTGATCAAATCTACTTTTGAGTGAAAAAAATAGCTTGATCAACTATGTGTAAGAAGTAATTAGTTCTAAAACAATCAATAGGATTTTTCAAAGTTTCATCATCAACATATCCATCAAATCTTCTATTTCTATGGCTAATACGTTTCTCATGAAAACTAGGTTCAGTGCCTATCTCTATAGCAATTTCTTTATATGCAATCATAGAATTTTCAAATTTTCAAACCCTATATTTTTTTAAAATAACAAATAAGTCCAACTAGTTGATTTATAGCAGTATCAATACACGTCTTTTGCTTGTAAGTTTTTACTAACAACATTTATAGCATGCAAAACATCATACCATATAACCGTCCCTAATAAAAATTCAAAATCTTCAAACACAACTGTAGATAAAGATTTAGCCTCATTTTAATTTATCTTCGTCACTAACAATATATACCTCCAACAATGTTTCTCTTAATTTTAGAGCTTGAAACCTAATTGCTTTAACACTTTGTAATCAACTTTCCGAACGCGTTTGTAATAATGATTTAAGAGTTAAATTTAGTATCTTATTTTGTAAAAGTTTCGATCTTTAGTGGATAATGCAGTCATAGAATAAACACGTTGTATTACTCCTAAAATAGCCTTAGCTTTGTCACAAGAACTAGCTATATCAAAAAATTAATAATTTAAACTAAAACAACCACATGGTGTGTAAATGGCTCTAGGTTTGATATTTAACAATCGTTTTTTGTACTCCTTAATGTTTTCCTTTCATATTTGATCCATTATCATAACTTTACCCTCTAATGTCATCTACAATAAGTCCTATTGTTTTAAGTTTTCAATAATAGAATCAAAAAGACATTTACCGGTTGTATCATCTACTATGAGAAATTCTAGAAAGTATTCTTTAACTTATATTGAAGTTGACGAAATATCAAAACATCGTAATTTAATGGACATTTGTTTTTTGTGACTTGTATAGGGAGTGCAATAAAGAATGACTAATGATGGACCTACAAAAGAACAAATGATATCTAAAAGCCAAAACATGACTCTCAGATCAAGAATAAACAGCCAATGAAGCAATTCTCTCCCCAAAGATCGTGAATCTTGAGCACCTATTTAGAGCGCCTGTTTAAGAGCATGTTTAACATCTGTTGAAGACTTGGAACCGTTCTTCAAGAGTACAACGACGGTTGATGGCAAGCATCTAATGTGAAGACCAAAGCTCTGATCAAGCAAAGGTCGGATGATGAAGACCAAACATCTGTTTAGCCAAACAAACGTCTGGACAACTAAATCAGTGTTTAGCTTAGACAGTGTTTATTCAATGTAATAATAAATTATCTCAACAGTGTTTAGAATAGCCTAGAACAATGGATAACATTGCTCAGGTGTTTGCAAACATCTGAGAATTTTTCCTGTTAGGAATATTAGATGTCACTATCAGGGTGACATCAGCTGACATCGCGAACAAAGCTTTAGTACGTGTATAAATAGATCACACTTGTTAGTGATCTATTTATCACTTCACACATTCCCTTTTGTACGAATAGCTCTAGTGAGTGATCGACTGAGGGGGAGATTGTAAAATCATGCTATAAAGATTTTGAATATATGAATAATTAGAAAACAATTTATAATAATGTCTCTCTATTTGTGAATTTTATTGTGATAATCAGTATTTATTTGCAAATATCAAACTCAGATCCTAACAATTGGTATCAGAGCTTTGTCACTTTTAAACTTGATTTCACAATCAAGGATCAGCTCATTAAAGATCCATTGGCTATTCTGAGATACGATATTGGAGGTTGGTTATGAACGGACCATACATTCCAATGACAACTTGTGTTAAAAATCCTAGTTTAAAAGAACCAAATAAATCGGAAGATTACTCTATGCTTGATTTAAAAAAGTTTAGGATAGATGCCAAAGCACTCATTATAGTTGCACGAGCTCTACAATGCAAGATCTATGCAGAATTATCACACTGTGATAATGCAAAAGAGATATGGGGTGAGTTAAAAGAGAAATTCAGTAGTTCTAAGGAAACTGATAAAAATTTTTGAAAACTCACAACACTCAAGATGTTGAGAGTAAATCTAACCCATTACAGACTAATATCTATGAAAAGGGTAATGATAAGGATGTAAAAATCTTCGATCCTTGGATTACAAAAAATGAAAGTAATTGCGATTGTACATTAATGGCACCAAGTTAGGAGTATCTACATGCCTAGATAGCCAATGGTATGTAGATAGTGGAGGATCCAGACATAAGACTGGATGTAAAGCTCTATTGACAAACTTCCATTCTCATGGTGGTGGTGATATTTCCTTTGGAAATAATTCCAAAAGAAATGGTTTTAGGGTCAAGGACTGTCCAAGCTGGTTTGAAAATGTCAATCTAATAGACAATTTAAATTTTAATTTACTTAGTGTCTCACAAATAAGTGACAAATGCTATGGCTAATTTTTTACAAAAACATCTTGTAAAATAGTTGGACCTGACGTTGTCTAAAAGATAGACAAAATTGTAGCTGAAAGTAGTACACAACTTGTTGCTCATAAAAGTGGCAATGTTTATGTAGTAGACATGTCCAAAGAAAACCCTAATACCAACGTTTGCCTATTCTCTGTTGCCTCTACAAAAGAGACAGAGTTATGACATGAAGGCTGGGACATGTTAATCTAAAAACTATTAACACTCTAACAAATGAAAAACTTGTTAGAGGTCTACCAACTAAACAATTTAAATGTGATGAACACTACGTTTCCTGTTTCAAAGGATAACAATACAAAGTTTCACACAAACCCATTGAAGAGTCCAAAACAACCAAATGTTTACAATTGTTACATATGGATTTGTTTGGCCCAATAAAAATCATGAGCTTGAGGAAAAAGTGATATTGCTTAGTATTAGTTAATGATTTTTCTAGGTTTACATGGACATTCTTTCTTCACTCAAGAGACGAGACTGCAAGAATACTAAAAGAATTTATCATAAAAATAGAAAAACAATATGATCTTCCTATAAAGTCCATCAGAAGTGACAATGGGACAAAATTCAGAAACCAAGAAGTTGATGAATTCTGCTTAACCAAAGGAATACTGAGACAATTCAATATTCCCATACCTAAACAAAATGGGTTTGTTAAAAGAAAAAACAGAACCCTTATTGAGGCTGCAAGAACTATGCTTGCAGATTCAGGACTTCCATTATCCTTTTGGGTAGAAGCCGTGTTGCATGCTATGTTCTAAACATGGTCTTAATAAATCCTAGGCATCAAAAGACGACCTATGAGATTTTATTCAAAATAAAACCTCTAATTTAATTCTTTAAAGTCTTTGGGTGTCCATGCTTTATTTTGAATCTCAAAGATTCAATTTCAAAGTTTGGAGAAAAAGTAGACTGTGGATATTTCTTGGGATATTCTTCTATAACTAAGGCCTATAAAGTGTTTAACACAAGGACCATGACTATAGAAGAAATATTGAATGTAAAATTCAATGAATAATCATCCATGAAAATCCTTAAAAACCCTGCAGATTTATTCGATCTTGATAAATTCAATTTTGAAGAAATAACTGCTAAGGCTGGTGTTGATATAGGTAAACAAAGTGCAATTGAAAAAGATTATAGGTTTGATATTGAGATTCCATCTCAATGCAAAGTCACATCTTGTCCACAATGTTCTTCACAAAACAACAATTAGTCCATAATAACTGGAACCACTAATGACCAAAGTCAACCCCAAACCTCTGATACTGCTTGGGGTCAAACAATTGATCTATCTTCTTCAACAAATAATTCACCACTTGGCCCAATACATCCACCACCATTTCAAACCACAATTGACCATATTACAATGGCAGCAAAGGTTTCACCAGAAAATTCCTATTTATGCCCCTCACCACAAAATTCCATCATTCCATACACTGGAAACACTATCTTTCACAAATCTCATCCATCAGATCAAATAATTGGTGACATTAATGCAGGAGTGCTCACTAGGAGCCAAACCTCAAATGTCTGCCTATTTACGGGCTTTCTATCTCTCATCCAACCTGTCAAATATCAAGAGGCTTTAAAAGACAACAATTGGATAGAAGCCATGCAAGATAAGCTTCTTCAACTCAAAAGACAACAAGTATGGTAACTTGTACTATTACCACAGGACACTTGTCCAATTGGTACAAAATGGGTCATTGAAAATAAAATTGATGAAAGAGGCATTGATATAAAAAATAAAGCCAGCCTTGTGGTTTAAGGTTACAAACAGGAAGAAGGAATAGACTATGATGAAATTTTTACCTTGTAGCAAGGTTAGAAGCTATAAGAGTCTTCCTGGCCTTTGTTGTCAACTACAACATGAAGGTGTATCAGATGGACATAAGAGTGCTTTTCTCTATGGTAAAATCGAAGAAGAGGTCTATGTGTGTCAACCACTTGGATTTGATGACTCATTCCATCCTGATTATGTCTACAAGCTAAACAAAGCTCTTTGTGGACTGAAACAAGCACCTAGAGCCTGGTGGTGTGATACTCTATCCAATTTTCTCTTATCCAACAAATTTAAAAGAGTAAAATTGATAAAATTATTTTTCTAAAATGGGAATGGAAAGCTCTGTTAATTGTACAGATCTATGTGGATGATATCATATTTGGATCCACATGTGATTTAAAGTGTGATGATTTTAGAAAATTGATGATAGCTCAATTTGAAATGAGTGCCATGGGGTAGTTACAATGTTTTCTTGGTCTCAAAGTGCTACAATTAGAAAATGAAACATTTATTCATCAAAACAAATATGCCAATTCACTTTTGAAAAAGTTTGACATGAATGATTGTCATCCATGTGCTACCCCCATGAGTACATCCAAGCCATTCATATGTGATGAAAAAGATGACTTGATAGATCAGACACTATAAAATGTATGATTGGGTATCTGATGTACTTAACTACATCAAGGCCTGATATTATGTTTGAAACATGTGTTTGTGGAAAATATCAAGCATCACCTAGAAAGTCAAACCTAATGTCTGTAAAAAGGATATCCAGATACCTAAAAGGTGCTCCCACACTTAGTATATTGTATCCAGCTAATAGGAATATTAAGCTTTCTGGGTTCTCAGATAGTGACTTTGTTGGCTGTAACAAAACAAGGAACTCAACATCAGGAGGCTGGCAATTCCTAGGTAATGCCTTGGTTTCATGGCAACGTAAAAAAGCAAACAACAGTCTCTAACTCTACAGCAGAGGCAGAGTATATAGTTGCTGCAAGTTGCACTGCTTAACTCCTAGGCTTCAAAATCAATTAACTGATTTTAGTATAATTGCTTTAAAGACACCACTATACTTATATAGTCAATCAGTTGAAAACATTATCAAGAACCTAGTGTCTCGCTAAAAAAAAGCATATTGACATACGTCATCACTTTGTAAGAGATTGTTACGAAAAGGGATTGATTTCACTCCACCATGTTACTGAAGATCAATTGGCAGATGTTCACAAAAGCTTTGGACACATTCACCTTTGAAAGATCGATCTCCAGGATTGGGATGCTAAATAGAGATTAATATTTATTCTATCTATATATAAAAACATTAACTTTTTGTTAAGAAAATACAAAAATTGGTTCTTTTAATTTAAGAAAAGATTGATAAGATCACCAAAAACAAAAACTTTGTTTAAAGAAGTGAAAACAACGATATCATAAGTTCAAAAGTCTGTTTAAGTGTGATATCCACTGATAAAAAAAAAGGTCTTTCAAAACTCTGTTCAAATTATTCTAAAGTCTGTTGATACCAACAGAGGTTTCAATCAGATATTTTGACAAACAGACTTTACATTTCTTCAGCAAAGGGTTTTTATAAAATAGAGCTTTGATCAAACAGAGCTTTGGGTCAACAAATAAAAACCAGCCACATGTCATCAAAAAGATAGTTGTTTGGCCACATCATCACCATTGTTGAAAAACCCTATAAAAAGCCTAAACAAACAAAGGGTTATCTGCACTTGTGCGATAAACACTGATTTTTCAAAAACCCTATTTTCCCACTTCATAATAAAAAAGATTATCGTTTTTCAAGCGATTATCTAAAAGATTTTCTCACTGCACTCAAAAGATTATCTATTCAAAGATTTTCAAAAAGGGTCTTTTTTTTCACAAAAATGGATCTTACACTAAAACCACCCCACACTTATCTTCCATATCTGGTGAAATCTTCTGCAAATACAGAGTTTTACTCGATGATCGACATCATTACTGCATCAAAATATCACAACGCTCTCATCGCCGACGCACCTATTCATGTGGAAAACATCCATGACTTTTTGGCAAATTCCGATGTTTTGCTTCATGACGAAAAGCCCTCCACCATCATATCAACCGTGAATGGAACTGCCATTCAATCACTCCTCAACTAATCTCCACCACATTTTCCCTAAATGATGAGACAGGTAATGAATCTTTTCAAAAATCTGAACTTCATTATGAATTCATCGAGCGAGGGTATGAGGGTCAAATGGTAGCAACTACTATTTTCAAACCTAATTTTCCACCTGCCATGAAATTTTTCTTCCATACCTTGCTCATTTCCCATCACCAAAAACCATTTCATTTAATGAAATCCTTTTAAAAACGCAATATTTGGGTTATGTCGTTTTTAACAAACTCAAATTATAGGTTGTCAAATGCTCTGTATTTTGGACATGTTTGCTAATGTAAAAGCCAAGAAAGAGAAAAAACCAAAAGCTTTTCTCTTGTCTCTAAGACATTTTAGTTGTGTTTTAAAAGGGTCTTGATGAAAACATTTTTGAAAAAGGAGAGGGTTTCCAAGTCTTTCTAACAAAACTTTTATTCACATGCTGACCAAAAGTCAAGAAATGTAGTAGAAGAAAATGTTTTAGAAGAACCAGCAATAGATGTTACAACATCTATTGCAGATCCCACTGCTCTTGGTGACCACAATACACAATCCAGTGCTATGGAACCCAAACCAGCCATTCCCAAAAAGCCTACATCTATCCACAAACCCAAAACCAAAATGAAAACTGCAAAAAAGGGTTACTCTGGAAGTTGAGGTGCCAGAGATACCTGTTGTATCACAAAATCAACAAACATCTATGGTCACTTCTCGCAACAGATGCAAACACCTCCACCTATCCAAACTCCTCGCTTTCCCTCATAAAAGGAAAGTGTTGTAGGCATAGGGGACCCACATCAAGGGGGAGTTACAACACTTGATTATCTATATTCAAGCCCCTCTATTAGGGTTGCTTCTCTTTCTACACCACCACCCACCTCAATATGTCTAACACCATTACAAATATTGCTTGATGCACTTGATAATCCTGACTTGCACGAACTTAGTCCCTCTCAACAACTAGTCATTGAGAGTTTACCACATCAAGTGACTAGGGCAAGTATAGGAATCAGTGTTAGCCCACAAGGAGAGGAGGTTACACCTCCAGTGCCCCAAGATTGTTAGTGCATATTCTGTGTGTCTGCCCCTATACGAATAAGCTGGATAGAGCGTGTATTTAATATTGTATAGTCTAGAGTGAATATGAACACATGACACTTTCGAGAGGACGACACCTTTCGAGAGGACGACACATTTCGTCGTCCTCTCCAAAGCCCATGTCTATAAATAGGTGTCATGTGTTCATAGTTATCAAATTTTGGAGGATCTAGGGGAAATGCTGGAGAGATTGTATGATGCTCCTTCCAGCTTGTAAATGATGTATGCTCTTTCTTTATGAATGGAATTCTTCTACTTAAGACTATTCTTATGATATTTCTACCGAATTAGCACTATCCTATCCAAACTTTCGTCTAAATCCACCTGATCCGGAAGATTCAATTGAGGCAACGCCTACAATTGTAGAAACAACAGTTGCACATTTGGACAGTGGTTACATTGCTAAGACCCCCTTGAAGGCAACAATTGTATAGTGTACAATAGTTCACTCAAAAACAATTAGAAGACCCAGTACTAAGAAAAAAGGGCATCTGGTTCAAAACTAGGTATAACCACTGACAGTGGGAATTCAGATGATCCTATACATTTAGGTGATGAATTAAGACAAAGAATTGACGAACAGAGTATCCAATCTTGACACATCAGTGGTCGAGATAAAGTACAAGATGAAACTTTGGTACAAAACTCTGCACCTCCCATAAATGCAGAACTTGCAGAAAAAGTTTAGTTTCATGCCCAAACTTATCTTCAATTAGAAAAGCAGTCTGTGGATGTTGCTCACAAATTGCAAATAGAGATGATAAGAAATATGGTTGGTGCTAGGGTTATAGATACCCAAGCAGAACTGAAAGCCATAAAAGACTGTCTTTTTCAAGCAAAAGGTGCTGCTCCTATTCCCAGGCATCCAAAAGGGGGAGGCTAGTGATAGCTAGAGGAAACTTCAACCTGAAAATCCATCTAAAAAGGCTATGATTATTCAAAGCACTATTCCATTCACTCATCAAACCACTGCTACTACCACTTAAACCACTATCTCACTTATTACTCAAACCACTGCCACATCCATTCCATCTCAAACTATTGTCACCCAAACATCTATTGGTATTTCCAAATGACCAAAAGATGTTACAATATCGCCTCTCATCAAATCACTTCCCCCTATCCCACAAACAAGTAAAAGAAAAACAATCATTCTCCAATCAACACTCCTTCCACTAAAATCACCACACCATCCATTCCTTCATCATCACCTGCTACAAGTATTGCCAGCCTAGCAAGTATAAAAGAATATCTATAATAAAGAAAAGGCAGGCTAGAAGAATTGTCCTTGAAAGAAATCTAGGAAAACGTGATAAACAAATTCTACAGCTTCTAATTGAAGAATACAAGAAGGTCGAAGCACTTAGAGGCTATGCCAACATGATCTACAGGAATCTATCACATGATCCTATCACTGATGCATATCTCAAAAAGCTGCTTAGAGAAGATTATCTCAATCACATTATGGTAACAAAACCTTATGAAGCTGAGAAGGATCAATTCAATGGATGCCCAACAAAATCCTTACTAGATGAAATAGTAAGGATATAAAAGTTGAAGTTATTTCTCAATATCATTCCTTCAACCCCAAACTGGAAAGATGGAAAAAATCCTAATGCCAAAAGGGAAGATGAGAAGAATGAAAGAAGAACTTGTAGCTGCAAACAAAGGCACCATGAAGACTTTGGCCAATTGGAATAAATCAACAACCTTTGAGAGCTACAAATGGATAGAAATTCAAAGAGAAAAGGATCCCTCGTTGCCAAAAAGACTAGATATGATCAATTAGACTTTTCCATCAAAACATTGATAAATCCTTCTAAGTTACCTTCAGCAAGAATCATAGCTAAAGCTACAAGGAAATATCTTAAAATGGTACAAAACTTGAAGAAGGATACTAGAAAAGAAGTTCTAGCTCGCACTATCATGTGAAGACCAGTATCTCCTAACTCATCAGAAATAACTCTGGTCCAGTAAATCTCCCTAGTCAAAAGATTTTAAAATGGAAGTCAGACAAAGACACCCATGAACTGACTTTGCTCAGGGCTAGCGGAGAAGATCGCAATGAAAAGTGCCTCAGTCCTGAAAATTGAAGATCTCCAAGACTTAATAAGTCTACCACCGGAAAGAGACCTAGAAGACACTGTTTCTCTTAACTTTGAATTACAATTCAAATGTCAAATAAGAGAACAATTGATAAGAGAATAAAAGGTTAATCAAATAAACATCTGTTTTGGCATCATCTGTTCTAGGGGGAGATTGTTGGACCTATAAAAGAATAGATGATATCTAAAAGCCAAAACATGACTCTCAAATCAAGAAATAAACAGCCAATGAAGCAATTCTCTCCTCAAAGATAGTGAATCTTGTACACCTATTCATAACATATGTTCAAGAGCATGTCTAACATCTGTTGAAGACTAAGAACCGCTGTTCAAGTGTACAACGACTGTTGAAGGCTAGCACCTACTGTGAAGATCAAAGTTCTGATCAAGTAAAAGTCGAATGAAGAAGACCAAACATCTTTTAGGCCAAACAAATGTTTGGACAACTATATCAGTGTTTAGCTTAGACAATGTTTATTCAATTTAACAGTACTTTATCTCAACAGTGTTTAGTATAGCCTAGAACAATAGATAAGATTGCTCAGATGTTTGAAAACATCTTAGAATCTAGTCTATTAGGAATGTTAGATGTCATTATCAGGGTGACGTCAGCTGACATCACGAAAAGAGCTTAATACATGTATAAATAGATCACACTTGTTAGTTATCTATTTATCACTTCACACAGATTCTCTTTTGTATGAATAACTCGAGTGAGTGATCGGGTGAGGGGGAGATTGTAAAATTATTGCTATAAAACTTTTAAATATATGAATTTGTATGTTCGTCTACTTGATTCTCAATTGTAGGATCTTCATTTGAAAGGTCATTGTTTGTGGGTATATAATCGCTCGTAGGTTCATTGTTTGTAGGTATATAACCTTTGTAGGGTAATTATTTGTGTAATTTGTTTTTGAATAACATTTTAGAAGCTTTTCTAGTGACCCCTTTTTATTATAAATTAAAGCTTCATGTCTAAGGATTTTTTTTCCCTCTTTGCATAACCAAATTCATAAGTTCAGTGTTGATTTGAGATTGGTAAAATAAAATTATTAGATATATCAATTTAATAAGAATGTGTGAATTTCTTTAAATACCTAATATGTATGTAATAGCAAAGAAAATGATATCACCTGGTGGTAATTGGGATTCAGGGTAAATAGCATAAATTTGAGATACAAGATGAAATCTAAAATTTCCTGTCCTTATGGTTTTTTGTAAGATTTCCATCACATTTTGAGAATACATAACTCACAGCTAGTTTAATCAAATAACAAAATCAACTACTAAATTAAGAGAACTAAAACACACACATCTGTATTCATCAAATGACGAATTGAAGAAAATGAAGAAAAAACTAAAACACACACATCTATATCAATATCTTAGCCATATTGAAGCAATTGAAATTACCAAGTGTGTACTAGTCTCACTAGCAACCCAAATTCTCAATAATCAATCTCGTCGGTGATCCATTTACCTAATAACTAATCTCGCAATCAGGGATTTCAGGCAACTATTGGATACGGAAACAAAAAAAACACAATAGTAATCGCCAATTCGCAATAGAGACTGAAATTTAGAGGTAAAATCCAAACATAAATGCGCAATATATATATATTCAATTAAAAAAATAGTCGTTATCATAGCCTATTTGTATCGTGTACCTACATATTGGAAAACATAGTAATCATTAGACTATCCCGTATAGAAGATTCGAAGTAACTGAACAAGCAATTTGGTTTCCTATTTTCTCTTAATTTTCCCTCTTATTCTCTGTGATATCCAAGGGGTTTTCCGTTTTTTTAACATTAAAAAAAGCAGCAGTCTTCATTCCTTTAACATTCCTGACGTGCTAAAAGAGCTTAACTAAATTAACCATTAAACACTAAGTAAAAATCTAAAAACTAAACTACTGTCAGGCAAGTGAACCTATCGACCTAGTGAAGCTAAAGTAAGTCCGGATGTCGAACCCACAAGACACCTATTGAAAATGTTGACTAGACTCGATTACTTATCTACACTACTGATTTAAGTCTTTTTATTGTTTTGAGGAGGAGGGGATTCTAACGATCCTAATGCAAATAATTAAATGATTAAGTAAAGTGAACTAAGACGAACTATGACTGTAGACGAGATCAGATGATGGTAAAAGCACTACATAGGTAAGAATCCTACACATGAATGACTAGTTTTCTATGGGTAATGGAACTATTGTGGAACCAGATCTTAATATGCTCAACTTAAAGCATGATCTAAGGATCCTGAACCCTTCTCGAGGTGTCAATTAAAAGAATCCTAAAAGATGTTAAGGTTACCGGTTATGTGGGTTCCCTCACGGGTTTCTGTAACAACCTATAAAATCGTATCAAATAGTATAGTGACACGTGTTGTATTTTAAATATAGTCTATTAAAGACCAATAAGGACTAAAGGTGTCAACATGCTCAAACTGAGCCTCTGAGTGCCGGTTAGATGTCAACATGCATAAATAACAGCCTCTGAGTGACTGATATGTCAACATGCTTAAATCATTAGCCTTTGAGTGACTGATATGTCAACATGTTAATTTATATCTCTGAGTGACCTTTTAACAAACTGAGAGCTCGACAATGTCCGGGCATAATCCCGGGTATGCCAAGAATTGGCTACGGAGGGCTAAAAGTGCCAAAAATGTGTATTAGAAGGCTTTTAGAAGCTTTGTAAAGTTAAGGGGTTAAAGTGTCAAATTTTGAAACTGGCCATAGGTCGGTCGCGGGCCGCGAGAGACCTGGCCTAAGTCTCTCGCGGGGCGCGAGAGAGGCTTTGTTGCAGAAAGTTTGTCTTGGCTTCCAAACAAAGCTCCAAAAACCATCTGATCGAAACTATGGACTTGTAATCAGCTATGCCACATTTTGGGACACTTGTAAGCTCCCTCTTACATCCCTAAACACCTGGCTTCACCTCCTTTGAGTTCTCCAACTATAAATAGCTGATCAAGTTCACCATTTGAACTTGCACCTTTCTTATTTCAACTCTTCTCCCTCCTATGGAAGTTCCTAGCTAAAAGGAGCATCCAACATAGTTCTTTTGCACCTTAGGAATCACTGGTAAGTGTTCCTTCTTTGTGCATTTTCTTTTATAGGCTTTTATAGCCAGAAGTCAAGTGTTTTTGGAAAACGCTTTGACTTTCGGTTAAGACCATTATGGTCCAGCTATTGTTCGAAACGAACATGGCTAAGTGATCGTAATAAGGTAGGTCTTAGTCCCTATAAAGGGCACCTCCTGAAGATCATGTTTGCTAGACCAATTGACGGGTCAAAGTTACGATATTAAAAAGTCAAACAGGCCATTTTTCAGAAAAATCATAAATTAATCTTATATATGTTACGAAACCTATTTTGACACTTAAACAAGTTGGTAATAATTATTAGAACATTTAAGAACATGTTCGGCTCGTCAATTTCAGTTCTAGGGTCGGTTCGCAACCAAAAGTCGCGAAGTTTGACTTCTTCTTTGACTTTCAATTCTGACCCGATTTAGATTAGTTACCTACTGATCTAAAGTTGCATTATGATCATAATATAATGTAGCATAACCCTTTGAGGTTATATTACATGATCATAATCAGAATCTAAGTTTATGCGCAAGTTCCGTAATTATGCCATTTTTGACCAAAATGTCCTTTTTGCATAAAACAAGGTTTTAAATAATAATGAACTTGAAAATGAGTTTTCTACTGGTACAATATTATAAGTAGGGTTATTTAGGATGTTAAACCAAGTTATAAACTGAGTTTTCAAGCAGGTCCTTAAACCGTGTCGATAAATGACGATTTTAGCCCTTGTGGCTTATAAAATGGTTTTAATCAAATCTTTTCAAGGTAAATCATTTACCTACTGATATGTTATATTAAATAACGTATTTTAAACATTTTAATCTGACTTTAACATCAGTTTTCATAAACATCACATAAAGACGTCATTTTACGACATAAACGCCGTTTTGGCGCATAGTATGGTTTTAAACCATATTAATTGGCCAAGACTTGATACCTACTGATTTTAAAACTTATTTTAAATATTTTTATAGTAGGTACATGCTATAAACTCAGAATCCCAAATAATTTATAAACTATGTGTATAATGACCAAAATGCCCTTTCGGTGCATAGTTTGGTCATAAAAGGTAATTTACATATATAATTGGTATCCTACTGATATTATATCATAAATAAAATATTTTTCCAGAATACTCATGATTATAAACTTAAATATGTTCAAGTTCCTTTTATACGGTATATAATTACCGAAATGCCTTTGTGAGGCATAGTTTCATTTTAAAACCTTATCGGGCATATAAGTTAATAACCTACTGATATTTTAATTTTTTTTAAATATAATGGCATATAGAACTTATCCATGACTTATCCGGTTACCCATTATCGCTTATAAGCGTACGGTTGATTATACATAACTAGTTTACGAAAATTAACCGAAACGGGTTTAACCTTGTCATTTAATCTCAAAATCCAGAATGTTAATTGTTTACCCATATTATACAAGTCAAAGTACTTGTTGGGTTTAAACTACATTCTATCCGATCATCGTTTAATCAAGCGTTATACGTTTTGATCATGCACACTACTCGGTCTAAGTCTATGACTTAATTAAAGACTGATAGTATTAATTGGTTAGCTTATGCCATAATCCAGACTAGAGCTTTGCCGGTAAATGCTATCTGCAGTTGGTACTTTTGTATACGGCTGAGTTATTAAAATTTAAAAGAAGACTAGCTCAGGTAAATACTCTCGACTTATTTTCCCTATACGGGCTTGGGATATGGTAAATTAATACCGCTTGGTCAAAAATGGGATCAATCAAATGCCGGATTGTGGCTAGTAAATCCGCATATTCTGTTTTAATCAATTTTGTTTGATAACTTAAAAATCGGGGGTTAAATTACCGTGTCCTGGATATCCTCGGCTCCTTAGCTAGTTAAGGGTCACGACCTTAGCGCGGGGTGTAGGCATACACCTAACAGACGCTCAAATGCAAATTACCCAAGACGTTGGGGATAACTCCTCTATGAGTTCTAAATGGTGTGTATTTAATCATGTCTCGGTCTCTGTACTGAGCCCTGTATGTATGGATAAACATGTGAATCTGTTAACAAGGTTACAAAGTAACTTTCCCAAGTCATAAAAGATTTTGTGCCCTGTGCACTTAAAATCATTTTTAAAATGTTTTCAAAATAAGTCAGTTGGTGTATTTACCAGCAAAAGCTGACGTATCGTCCAAAGACTAAACTACAGGTACAATACGAAATAGGCCGGAAGCTGCTCTGTAGTGAATAAGAGGATCTTGCAAATCCTTAGATCTGCCCTAAAGTCTGTTTTATATTCTTTCTTGTACATTTTAATGATCCGCCTATGGATCTTCTATTACGAGCCTGTATATTATTTTATTTCGAACATTTGGTTTGCAATAGTAATTTTACTCCAAGACTTCCGCTGTGCCATGTTTAATTGACAATGATGATTATCAACTGACGTCACGATACTCCCCACCCGGGCCCACCGGTGTATGGATTTGGGTTGGAAATCCGGGGTGTGACAGGTTGTATCAGAGCCAACGTTTGAGAGAATTAAACACTATCCTTCTTGTGTTTAATCTCAAACTTACATGAGCACATTCCTTAGACTTCCGACTCTAGGCATTGACCTAGGATTACTCATTTCATTATTAAGTTATTAGTATTGTTTTAAATTGATTACTAACAGGAAAATGCCGCCACGTGTATGAGGACAAAGTGGAAGAGGAAAAGGTCCAATGAGGGGAGGACCATCAAGGCGCATTCCCCCTCAACCTCACAACTCAGATGCCTACCAAGAATTAGGAGATTCGTCTCCTTGGCAACCAGGGAGACGTTCGGTCTCTAATAGACACTCGCCCTCACATTCCAAAAATTCTTACCACCCTCACCACTCTTATCATTCACACCATTCCCATTCTCATCACTCTTTCCATGAAGAATTTAACCCTAACCACTACTTTAACACGCCTCTAGCCGATCAAATCAGTTGCACCAGCCAAATCCTACGGACGAGGACTCCGACCCGGAGATGCCGCTGTCGGATCAAATACGCATCCCATTGAAATATGAAGCGATTCGAACTCTTATGCCGGATCGCCCTATCAAGGTCCTAGTGAGTGGGACCAATATTGGAACCAATTCACCTTTGCCCACACCTTCGCATCATTCTCAACCACCTCGTGTTCAAGAAGATGTCCACATGGAACCGGTGGACCAACCTCAACCACCACCTGAACCACCAAGGAGGAAGCGTGGAGCACGTATGTCGGTACCGCAGGACAAAGGTCGGGATCACTGCCACCTTCTCCAAACTCCTACCCCACAATTCAAGAGGCCCACAAATGGGTGGGCCCTCTAACACCTCACCTGTGGTGGAACCAACACCAACACCCGCACCTACAATTCAACCACCGATCCCCACATATCCAGATATGTCTGGATATGATCCTTTTAACCCGTCTACACCAGTAGACTATCAGCATAGTCGTAAGACCCATATATGCAAGCAGTTATGCACAATGCACTTTACCCGTCTCCTTTCCCACCTACTGGATATCCAACTTATGGGTACCAGTATCCGGTTATGCCACAACCTCCGCCGCCACTAGAGGTCATGAGGCCTTAGAAAGAATGAAAGAAAAGCAGCAGCAAGCGGAGAAAATGGAGAAGAATACAAACAAATTCTTCAAGAAACTCTCCAAGCTGGTCACGGGAAAGAAGGACGAGTGAAGTCTCTTCTAATAATATGTAGTCCCTGTGAAGACATTGTTATTTCTTTAGTCCCTTCGTGGACGTTTTTATTTCTTTAGAGTCCTTGCATGGACAGTTTATTTCATTTTTCTAGTATTGCAATTTTTAAATTGAAATTTAATGAAGTATTTTGGGATTATACATATATGTATTCATCCTCTTCAAGCGTGCGTCTCGATATTACTCAAAATTTATGCTCTGCGATATAATTCCAAGAAGATCTTAATGGTTTTGATTAGCCAAGTGGCACAGACCACACATTTGGCCAAATTATCAATGATAGTTAAGTATGAAGGGGTCTTCTATCAGGATAGTTAAGGGAAGTTATCCTTCTATCCAGAGGTGGTGGACATCCATTAGTGATGTATTGCCCTTGGGGCTATGATTAAAACATCCATTAGCGATGTATTGCTCTTAGGGCTATGATTAAACATCCATTAGTGATGTATTGCCCTTGGGGCTATAATTAAAACATCCATTAGTGATGTAACACCCTTGGGGCTATGATTCAAACATCTGTTAGTGATGTAGTACCTACGGCCATATCTTATGTCCATTAGTGACATGCCTATGTGCCATATTTTATGTCCATTAGTGACAGGCCTATGTGCCATATCTTATGTCCATCAGTGTCAGGCCTATGTGCCATATCTTATGTCCATCAGTGTCAGGCCTATGTGTCATACCTTATATCCATTAGTGACAGGCCTATGTGCCATATTTTATGTCCATTAGTGACAAGCCTATGTGCCTTATTTTTTGTCCTTTGAGACAAGCCTATGAGCTAAATATAATTGTCAAATACGACAATGACAGTTGTGACAATGTGATCCACTGTCCAATAATATATGGACTATGTCCAAATTGTATTTTGCCTTTGATGGTCCTGTTAAGACCTAGGCCAAATATAGTTATGTTAAGCCTAAGAGTTGTGATGTTATTCACACTAGAATAGGCAATGGATTGTTATATCCAATGTTTAAAACCATTATGGTTGACATACCATGGCTAAGTGAAGCTTTATTGGTGTATAGAACCAAAGCTTAAAGATGGCTAACTCAAATGAAGCCCAAAGTAGCCACCGGAATATGGAATCTAACAAAGCCGAAAATAGAGATATCGATAATGATAATTTAAAGCTCGCATTGACGCGGCAATTGAAAAGGCCATGGGAAAGGCCATAGAAAGGGTTAGAGAGTCGAGTGCCACACGCTCTAGACCATTATCTATTCCTCCATCCTCAGCTCATAAGGAGAGCTCCATTCACTCTTCAAATGCGAAGAGTGAACCAAATAAAATAGATTTTGCTGAAAGGTCTCGTTTTGTTAAAGACGGATGTACCTATAAGTATTTCGTCTCCTGCAAGCCCCGAGACTTAAATGGATAGAAGGGGGCTGTAGAAGCCCTTAAGTGGCTAGATGAGATGGAAACAATAGTTGATATCAACAACTGTGCTGATAAGGATGTGGTCAAGTATGTATCACAGTCCTTTAAGGGCGATGCCCTAATCTGGTGGAAGGCCATGATCCAGTCTACAGGTAAAGTACACCTGTATAATTTGGGATGGTCCAAATTTGTGGACCTTGTTAAGGAAACAGACTGCCCACCCCATGAGGTGTAGAAATTAGAGACCGACTTCTTATCTCTTTCCATGAAAAACCTAGATTGTCAGAGATATGTTTCCGATTTCAGCTCCCTATCTAGGTTAGTTTCCTATTTGATTACCTCGGAGCCTAAACGTATTACGCGTTTTGTTAATGGGTTAGCACCCGAGATAAAAGGCATGGTAAAGGCTGCTCAGCCTACTATCTATAGGTCTGCTGTTGACCTATCTCTCTCCCTCACCTTGGATCTAGTAAGACAAACGTCAGTTAAGTCTGAAACTGACGGGAAAAGAAAGAGGGAAGATGACAACTCCCATAAGTTTAATAAGAAAAATAATGGGAGATTTGGGTTCAAAAGGAACCAAGACAAGTCGGCTGTGATGCCAACATGCAAAACTTGCAACCGCAGACACTAGGGACAGTGTTATTTGGTTCACAGGCCAAACCCTGTGGCATCTGTAAGAGAAAGAGGCATAAGACCCTAGAATGTAAAGATCTTAAGGATGCCATCTGCTACGTCTGCAATGAAAAGGGGCATATTAAGACTAACTATCCTAAGATTCTTAAGAATAATAATGCAAAGCCTGGAGAGGCCAAGAAAGGGAATGCTCGTGCCTTTCAACTAACTGCAAGAGAGGCTGTTAATGACGACAATGTCATAACAGGTACATTCCCCATTAATAATATTTATGCTAGAGTTCTTTTTGATTCGGGTGCATGTGAGTCCCAAAACGTATTCGGATCACAGTGGTTGATTATTATCACTCAACAACTATGGATTAGTTGTTTGACTATGCAAATAATAAGAAAAACCAAGCAAAGAAGATGAAGAATCTTGTATGGATCAAACAACTAGCGTTGTATATGAAATCCCAATAACATATAATCAATAACAGCACCTGGATATTCGGATGTAAGCACAATAGCAAAAATCACAACACAAGAAGATCACCAAAATCTGTCCAAGAAACTTGGACATACATTCATTGAACCAAGTATTTATACAGACTGACCACCCAACGTATTTATTAAATACACTGGGCAATTAAATACGCCGCGTACAAATGAGTTTCACAATATTGCACTTTTGACCCTTTTGATTGTCTAACTATTTCAGAATCAGCTCAAACTAAGGTTTATCAAGTACCAACGGGCTCCAAAAGTTCTAACAATATCCCCCCTAGACTGTTGCGTGCTTGATTTTCTTCAATCTTGTTTTCGAGCTTCAGGGTCTGTGGCCGGTTCTTCTAATTGTGGTTCTGTTGCTGCATCAGCTATTTGTTTGATAAAAGCTTCACTAATGGTCGGATGGGCCTCCATTGTGACTTCATATGTGGATGAAGTCGGAGGTAGTTGAATGGTCTGGACGTCTGAATATGGAGATGGATCTTTGGTTGGAGGAGAGGATGATTCTTGCTCAGCTGCTTTCTTCTTGCTGGATGCTTCTTTTTCCTTTTTCGCTTCCATTCTGAGCAAATTTTCCATTACTTCAATCTTTTGAGCTCTCGCACGCTCGGCTACCCTCTGAAAGAGCATTCCCTCCTCAAGATATTCATTTCCAGCCCCAACGTTTATCTTATGTCCGTACAAGATATTCAGGTCGGAAAGACAGAACATAAAAACATCCATAGGGTCCAGAATGCGAATGCTTCATTTGAATTAGACCCCTCATGACTGCTTCTCCTGTTTTGCCGTCATAGAACCACTTCTTGAAATTGGTGAGCGTCATAGGTTGCTCTGGAGGAAGCTTCACCCTGGTAACCACCTTTGCTGGATTTATAAACCACGTTATCTTTCCCTTACCGATGAATGGATCCTTGGTGGTTTTAGACACACGTTTTCTGGGGCGCTGAGGCTTGAACACTGAAAATCTTCGCAAGCATTCTCTTTGTATTAATCTTTCTTAATCTTTGCCAATGTTGTTGTTTGTCAGATTAATCAGCTCATGCTTGCTAAGCTCTTGTATGTCCCATGTGGGTAAACTCTGCATATCGTGAGCGCTTCGAAAATATTGAATCACTCCACCTCTTCGTTTTACCACGAACCAACCAGTCAAATTGCAGTACTTCCAACTAAGATTTTATCAGTAATCTCAGTTTTCTCAACTGTGATTACCTGATAAAAGTCAGGCATTTTCGCTCTCTCATTTTTAAACCACTCTGGATGCTGTGGTTCAAATTCATCTCCCCCATCTATTTCATGCACCACATCTTCTTCCAACCACCATTCTAAGAACTTTGCAGGCATTTCTGCTTTATCAACTTCCTCTTAGTCGCTGTCGTCATTAAGGCTAACATCAACCGCTGATTCAAGACGTTTTTCCTTCTTTTTGGCTTTGTCTGCTTTCTTTTTCTGCTCACTTTCCTTGAATAAGACAAAGTTGAAGATGTCTTCATTTGAGTACTTTGGCTTTCTGTTTGCAGCACCATATAGCTCTTGTACCATTTCGTGAAGCTTTTCCATCCCTTCTTGTTGAAATCTAATAAATTCTGTTTGCTTAGCAACGTATGCGTGCAGTTCTTTGTTCTTCAATCTTTGTTCTTTCAACTTTCTCTTGAGAACATCAGTGTCATTGACTTTGTTTCTTCAACAGACAAAACTCCTTAGCAGAAAATGAACCGATTTCTTTAGATAGACGGTTGTAAAGCTCTTGAAAAGGTTTGGGCTGAGAGGGAACTTGCCATCGAGGAGGTTGAGCCGATACTGGAGGTTTGGGTGGAATGCTTGCAGATGATCCTTCTCCTGATTTTCTCTTCTTTTGCGCTGCAGCCTCGCTTGGAGAAGGCTCCAGTGGATCAGCAAAAAGTCCCTCCACAAATCTATCTAACTGTTCTTGCTCTGATGTAACAACCCCAGGGGTTTCAGATTCAGACATTTCCCTTCTCTTCATTCTTCTCTCCCGTTTCTCGACCTCCGCCACCGCATGGATGGCTTGCATTCTTTCAATCTCTTCCCTATTCGATCCAGCGCGAATGCTATCAGCCATGATTCGCTCTGGGTTTGGCGCATCTTTCTTGCTCTTCTTCCTTGACGGCTCTTCTTCTACTACTTTATTTCCTTTTTCCTTGCGCTTACGCACCAGTGAAATTTCTTCTTCTACCTCAGCTTCTTCATCAACATCAACTGAATGACTTCTGCCTTCTCTGCTTTTCCTTGTCTTTTCTTGATATTTGTTATAAGCAGCAAGAACAACTGGAAGTCTTTCCTCACGATACATCCAGTGGTGCAACATCACCCACTCTTTGGTTTTTAACTCAGTAATCTGCCTTCCTTTTGGTAGTTGAAACTGGTACGAGTTTCCATCATGTGGCAAGTTTCGATGCTGATCATCAACGAGAAATTGCACGAATCTAGGATACATCGCCCATGCACCTTTATTGACGTTGTCAATCATGCAGTAAAAAATCAATCCAGAAATGTTGAACGGCTTGATTCGTACACAGATTCAGCATAGCCGCGGACCACTCTAAATTCAAACCATCATAACCGCCCTTTCGATGACAGATGCTCATACTAAACGTGTGCAAAATGAACCTCCAGTCTATCGTAAGCCCTGACTTCTTGATCTCGTTTTTGTGACGAAAGTCTCCAATGTAGTTCATCCCACAAAATCCCTCTAGAATTTCCTCCTTCTTTAACTTCAGTGGATCACTGGCATTGTCTCCTAGGCTCAGCACTTTTTGAATTCGTTCCTCAGTGACTTTAATTTCCTTGTTCCACACTGTCGTTGTAATATGTTTGACGTTGTTCAGCGTTCTTGCCCTTGCCGTTCTCCAAAATTCTTCTATGTGAATGGAGTAAATGGTGGGATTTGCTTGGATTGTATATCTAATTTTACTCTGTGACAACCAATCCATCACATATTCAAAATCTGGCTCTGGAGGAACTAGAAGCCATTTCTGAAATGTGAAAACTAGCCAAGTTAGAATTATATACAAAAGTATATGGATATATATAGATAGATACAAATATTAAAAAAATATAAATATATAAATATCTACGAAAATAGAAATAAAAACGCTGATATCTACGCTGAAACATCAAGACTAAATACGCAGACCATCTCGCTTGGCGGAATTAAGTGATTTTCGGCTTGAATGATTTATTACGCTGTCATGACCGGCGTATTACTCTAATACGCCAGTTGCTAAAGCTTTCGTTCAAAACTTAAATCCGCCATTAGATGTCTCGTACTAATACGCTGATCAAATATATTTACGCAGATCATAGATTAGCGTATTTATGTACCACGCTTAGCTTAGCCGGCGTATTTGTCTAATACGCCGGTTGCTTGAACTCGCGTTCAAGACTTAAATCCGCCAATCCTTGACCTGTATAATTATGCTATCTTCATATTAAATACGCCATATTCAAAAATAAATACGCCATATCCATAAATTTCTTGATAAACCCTTTTACCAAACTCGAACCGGCTAGATCAAGAAAGATATATATAAATATAACAGACTGAGATGATTTAAACACTCTTAAACATATAGCAATGGACATTTGAATATCGAAATCATACTAATATCGATTTTGGTTCAGATTTACTGATTTCGGATTTGAAAACTGAGAGTGTGGGTGTTTACGGGTGAAGAAGAAGATAATGAAGATAAGTTTTTGAAAATATTTACAAACGGTGAAAAGTGAAGTATTTATATTGATTGACATTCCAGCGTAATTATTAATTACATTGGAGCAATAATTACGCCGCCCAGATACTTTATTGAGGTTTCTTCTTGCCTAAGAATCATGAAATCAACTACGCTCGAAAACTTCAAATTTTCTCGAAAGTGCCCATTTTGGTTAAAAATATTGCAAGAAATTAAAAATAAGCTTAATAAAAATAGAAAGTTGCAATTTGGATCCTGATAATTGTTTTCTTTTCTTTTTCTTTTTTTTTGGCTCCGGATGCCTCCTTTTTCATATAGAATTTATGCTGACTTGCTTGAATCCTGTGGCTTTCCTGCAAAAGATCATACTGGTAACACTTCGTTCATTTGACACAAAATATTTTATAAAATAATTAAAGCACAAGGAAAACCGTCAATATATTTGTCCTTTTAAATCCATGCATCTATCTTTCAACATGCGATCGGAGAGCCTTTTTATCATGTTACGGTAATATTGACAAGAAATTCAATGTTCCCCAACTCATGTTGAAACAGTCAGAATGTTGTGCCCGTGAGTCCCACGTCAGGACATACCCCCGCGATCTAGGTATGCTCAAAGATTCCTCTTAGCAGGTGAGTATATTGACCTCATTCGTATTTGAAATTTCAACGTTAGACAGTTGGTGTTCAGGTCAGTACTTCCGTACAGCAGAGAGACCAAGGTCTAACGAGGGCTATGACAGATACCAAATGCGGTACGATTTGAGCACTTGAATGATTCTCAATGAGAGCTTCATTTGTGTAGGGTTTTGGCCGCATAGGCTCTTTTTTGAAAAGATATCATAGCTGTGTCTAGGTCAGCATATGTCTGGATGCAGCAGAAGATCAACTATGATATCCCCGAATGATTAGCCAATATAAAAACCCGAAATCTCGGACTTTGGCAATCTATCAACGCAAGATTTAAGACCATTAAGCCATATGCCGCAACGTGTTACCCGCAAGTTGCACGACATTGTGGGTATTCAGAATTCTTGTGTGATCATTAGAGTTTGTCTCCTTTTCGCAGTTTACTTCAAGGTATTGCTGAATCTACTAACACGTCGTTGCTTGAGGCCTTAATCTTTTTCTATTTTAAGATCAGAACAAAAGTGTTAGCAGGTTTTCTATCATTTCTCGTGCAGGTGCCAAAGAAAAGATTCTGTCTCAACAATATTTTCTAGAAAACTTCCCCCTTTAAAATTTTATTTTCGAGAATCCATTGCTTGTAAAGAAATTTTAACCTTGTAGAAAATCTTTTTGCTGGGCACATTTTATGAGATTGTTATTTATTATGAAAAACAATTTTTTTTTACCAAAAGTCAATTCCACTCAAGGAAGTTCACCATTTCCAACCAGGTTACCAACTGGTTGAATCGAGCTTTATCGAAGGCTTTCGTAAATATATCAGCTTTTTGTTGTACTGAATCCACTTGCACCACTTGGATGTATCCTTTCTCGTACGCATCTCTAATCGCATGAATGCGAATTTCGATGTGTTTTGTTCTGGAGTGGTGGATAGGATTCTTCACAATCCCTAGACACGCTTCATTGTTGATGAATATTGGAGTCTTCATGATGTTGATCCCATAATCCAACAACTGATTCTGTATCCAAAGGACTTGTGAACAGCAACTGTAAGTTGCCGTGTATTCAGCCTGAGCGATAGATGTGGAGACTGTTGTCTGCTTTTTGCTCTGCCACGAAATAAGACGATTTCCTAAGAATTGGCAGCCTCCTGAGACAGATTTTATGTCTACTTTGCAACCTGCATGATCACTGTCAGAGTAAGCAATTAGATCAAAATTACTATCTTTAGGATACCACAAACCAAGCTTTGGAGTTCCTTTGAGATAGCGAAAGATTCTCTTGACGCCGGCATCATGCGCTACTTTGGGATTCGTCTGAAAGCGGGCACAGAGACAGACAGCCCACATTATGTCAGGCCTACTAGCGGTCAGATACATTACGAGCCAATCATTGAGCGATAGAAAGATTTGTTCACTGGCTTTCCTTGAAGATCTGAAGTGAGTTCCGTCTGAGCAGCAAAAGGAGTGCTGGCGGATTTGCAATCATTCATGTTGTACTTGGAAAGAATATCTCTTATATACTTAGCCTGATGAATGAGGATGCCATCTTTTCTTTGCTTCACTTCTAATCCTAAGAAAAACGTGATTTCTCCCATCATGCTCATCTTGAACTTCGCTTTCATCACCTTCTCGAACTCCCTGCAAAGAGCTTCATCTGTTGACCCAAAAATGATATCGTCTACGTAGATCTGAACCAACATCACATCTTCTCCAATCCTTTTAGTGAAGAGAGTCATGTCGATTTTGCCTCTTGAGTATCCACACTCCAGAATATATGTTGACAAAGTCTCGTACCATGCTCGAGGAGCTTGGTGAAGACCATATAGAGCTTTGTCATGCTTGTAGTATTTTGTGGGGAAGTGAGGATCTTCAATACCTGGAGGTTGACAGACATAGACTTCTTCTTTCACTTTCCCATACAGAAAAGTACTCTTTACATCCATTTGAAACACCTTAGAGTTTTTGAATGAAGCATAGGCTAAGAAGATTCTGATAGCTTCTAAGCGTGCAACCGGTGCAAAAACTTCCTCGTAGTCAATCCCCTCTTCTTGTCGAAACCCTTGAACCACTAATCTAGCCTTATTCTTGATAACAACACCACGATCGTCCATCTTGTTACTAAACACCCACTTGGTACCAATTGGATACTTTCCGTCTGGTAGGTCAACGAGTTCCCAGACTTTAAGTTTCCAAAATTAGGCTAATTCTTCTTGCATAGATTGTACCCAACTTGAATCTTGAATAGCTTCTTCGATATCTCTTAGGACAGACTGCGAGAGAAAAGCTGTATACGGTCCTGTGTTGATGGTATGTGTTTGTCCGCGTGTTCGAACTCCATCTTCAACAGAACCGATGACATTATCAATTGGATGGTTTCGATTGGTCTTGTACCCTGCATTGGTGTGAGTTTCAACTTGTTGAGGCAGATTAGAAAAATGTTCATCGACATAGATAATTGGAGTTTCGTCTTCTTTAGGTGGTTCATCCACAGCCTGTTGTGAAGAAGAATAGTCATGTGCGGATGCATTCTCAGCAGATGTGTCGCCATTTACTTCGAACACCAGAAGAGTAGGAGAGGCAGAGGCAGGGGTGAAACGGGTTTTAAAAGGAGTGAAACCAATGTCGGAGGCTTCAAACAATGGTTCCAATGGAGTGGATTATGCAGGTTCGGATTCGGTGACGGGTTCGTCGATGTTGAGAGTGTTGAATATAACGTCCATGTTATAGAACCAGTTTGGAGCACTTCCAGTGTTAGTGGAGTTTCCTTCTTGAAAATCGACGTAGTATGATTCAATCACCATCTTGGTCCGTTTGTTGTAGACTCGATATGCCTTTTGAGAAGATGAATAGCCCATGAAGTAGCACACGTCACCGACTGCTTCAAACTTGATGAGATTGTCTTCAGTGTTGAGAAGTGTGCATGAGCATCCGAACGGTCTGAAGAAATCTATCAGAGGCTTCCATTTGAAGAGCAGTTCATAAGCTGTCTTTCCGTGAGGTTTGACAATCAGAACACGATTCAAAACGTAGCATGCTGTGTTGACCGCTTCAGCCTAGAAGATTATGGGAAGCTTAGAGTCGACAAGCATAGTTCTTGCAGTTTTGTTGAGAGTTCTGTTTTTACGTTCTGCTACCCCATTTTGCTGAGGGGTCCTGGCAGTGCTGCATTGGAGGTGAATTCCCTTATCTTCATAGAAGGAGACAAACGTATGATTTTTAAATTCAGTTCCGTTGTCGCTTCTGATGGAGTTGACTTCCAGCTTGATCACGTTTTCAATCATGGGAATGAAGCTCTTCAGAATTGATATTGTTTCGCTTTTGTTTTCAAGAAAGAATACCCATGAAAACCGTGAGAAATCATCTGTAATCACCAAACAATAAGATCTTTTAGCTAAACTTTTAACACTAATTGGGCCAAAAAGATCCATGTGAAGTAATTGCAGTGGGGCAGATATCGTATTCACTGCTTTGGACTTATGAGGCTTTTTATGTTGCTTTCTTTGGGCGCATGCGATACACTTTTCAGAAAAAGGAAAATATTTCATAGGAAAACCTCTTACTAGATTTAATTTTGAAAGTTTATTTATGTTCTTAAAATTCACATGCCCCAAACGCCTGTGCCACAGCAGTGATTCCGATTCAGATGCTTTTGAAACAAGGCATGTCATTTGCTCAATTGATTTGGCATTTTTCATATTTAGCACGTAGGTGTTATTTTGACGGGGAGCTCTAAGCATGACCATTTCTTTAGGGACAGAGTAACCGGGTTTGAGGAATAAGCACTCCATGTCATTGAACCACACCACAAAATATCTTTGTCACATACTTGTGAAACACTCATGAGATTGTAACACAATTCTGGAACATAGTTCACATTTTCCAAAGTGAGTGCTTCTGACACGACGTCACCCATTCCGACGATTTTTCCTCCCTTTTCGTCTCCGGCAAAGGATACAAAGTCACCATCAATAACTCGAAAGTTGGTAAGCAGATCCTTTAACCCGGTCATGTGCCTGGAGCAATCGCTGTCAACATGTCAGATATATTCCATGAGCATCCGAAGCCATTTCTGAATTTTATTCTATTATACAACAACAACATCAAAAGTATGTACATATTAGCTAGCTTTTGGAACCCAGACTTGCTTTACATTAGTTCTATCATGATTTTGAGCAAGAGAGTTTTCTTTTCTTTTCCAAAAACAAGTTGAATCAACTTTACATTGTCAAATTGATCAGTAAAACTTTTAATGAGATCTTGACTAGGTTTAGAAAATTTATTGCTTTTGCAATGTTTCGCCGTATGTCCTAAATGACCACAGCGAAAACATTGTTTTTGACTCGATCTTTTCTTCCTGGGTGCTGAGTGTGAAGATGTATGTGATGAGAAGCTGGAGCATATTGAGGAGTTTGATGATGTAATGTGGCTTGAATCTTTGGCTTTCTTCAGTTTCTTATCAGGATGATGTTTATCTTCAATGTTGACTTTACTGTGCTCACTGTCTGATGAGGAGTTTGATTCTTGACTTTCATCTGACCTTTCTCCATCACTTTCTGAAGTTGTTGTGCTTGAATCTTCAGTGAAATCTTTATCAGTCTCTGATGTACCTGCAACAGATGGAACAAATTCTGGAATTTCCTCTATAAGGAATTTACCAAAACTGTTTTTCTTTAACTCTGGCACAAATACAGGAGATTCAAGCATAACATTTTCATCATTAAGAACAAAATTTAGGTCATGACCCTCAATCTTAGCAAGCCCTTGGTTGTGAGCCTTAAGTGTAGGCACATGGCCATTACAGTCATCCCGAATATTCAATTTAGGCATAAGGCCATTACAATCATCCATCCTAGATAAACTATTACATTTATCTCGAATAGAAATTTTGTTCGTCTTATGGCAATTCCAGGCGAACCAGTTAACAGTTGAATAACTGTCGCCTGAATAGCCTATTCCTATTTTCATCGCTCCACAATCATCTTCCCATCGCACACATCTTCCTTACTCTCGCACAGATTTGCATTACTTTCAGAGGGTTAGTGTTGTTTTCAGGTTTATAAAAAATACTTTGATCCAAAAGATCATTTTTATTGATTAAGTCGTTTTTAGGATGAGGAGATGGCATAGGAACATAATTTTTGCTGTGCGGAGCAGGAAATAATTTTATTTCGTTTCCGAATTTATCTTTATATCCAATTCCATCCTTTATGAATGTCGGTCGTTGGCAGTTTACAATATCAACCAGTGCTTTTTGACTAATTTTCCATTTATCAATAATGATTTGGAACTTATTGTTTTTGTTTTGAGATTTTTCTAGTTTTTCGGTCAAATCATTTATGATAAAATCTTTTCTGAAAACAAATTCTTTTAAGGTCTACATTTCAGCTATGGTTGAATTCAACTTTCGCTGATATGCAGCCTCATTTTCTTTTAATTCTTGATTTATTTTCAAAACTTTCTCTTTTTCTTTAATTATATCACGGTTGAGTAATTTGTAGTGTGCCAAGACGTTCAAACATGGATTGGAGCACAGCTTTGCTTTAAATTCATATGGAATGCTGTTTACCAAATCCTTATCCTCGGCTTCTGATTTCATGGCGGTAGTGGATGTTCCAACCGCTTCATTCTTGCTGGTACTGATGACTTCTTGAACAACAGGCTTCGACTCATTCATTTCAGATTTCTGTTGTCTCTTCTTTGAGGCAAGAGAGATGATGCTTTTCAAACCAGTGTCCTCTTTTGGAATCTTGGAGGTTTGTTTTTCAACACCATTTGAAGCAGACGTGGCAGAGTTAGTGGTGATGTTTGCCATGAGGGCCTTGTTTACTTCTCCCTTTACCTCAGCTATCTCCCCCGACCAGTCATAATCCTCCACAACTAAAGCCTTAGGATTATTGTCAGCAGTGTTGTCATTTCCCTCAATGGCAATAGGCCTCCTTGTCTGGTTGATTTCGGGAAAATTCTCATTCTTCAGCAACGGACACTCTCTTTTGAAATGGCCCAAGTTTTTGCAGCTATAACACCTGAGCTTGGACTTGTCAAATCCAGCCTTTCCAAGAGCCAACCTCTTTCCCGTTTTATCTTGGAATTTCTTCAGCTGTAGAGTGATCATCGCCATCTGCCACTTCAGATCCATCTCATCCATGTCGTCAAGATCTACTTGATACCTGTCCTCAGCTGTGAGGAAATCTCTCTTCAACTCTCCCGACATAAGCGCCTCATAGCTGCTTAAGAAAGTATTAAAAAGAGCTACATGTTCTGTGGAAAGTTTAAGTGCTTGAGTGTCGCTGGCCATGGTGGTCTTCTCGGAGGATGACGGGGCCTTCACAGAGTTCGCGGAAGCATATAAATAGGATTCGACAATACTTTGGGAATTTAATCCACATGAGGTGACAGGAGCAAGAAATGCCATATTCTTGGGGATCGAGGTTGCAGCAGCTTGCTGAGACGTCTTCTGAGAATATCCAGTTTGATTCATCTCTCGTTTGACAATGTCCATTTCAAAAGCTTTTAAGGTGTTAATCAATTCCAAGAGTGTGACCGGAGTTGTGCTGGTGAGGAAAGTTCTCTTAATCATCATGCATTGAAGACTCAATTCTTTTGGTAGAGAATCTAGGAGCTTCTTGATTGATGCATAATTTGCAACCGGGTTTACCACTTCTTCATCTTAGTCAACACCCCCAGAAATCGACTTATGTGGTCGGACAAGCTTTTGCCACAGACACTTCCAAACATATCATATTCTTTCTGCACCATGTCTCATTGTTCTCCATGAGTTCCTCATTACCATCATAATGGTCGATTAGAGCTAACCACAGTTCATGTGTCGAGGTGTATTCTTCAAACAGGTTGTTATCATCCTTCGACAGAGCCATAGTAAGAGCAGCGTGAGCCCTCCAGTCACGTTGAATGAGTGTCATCTTCATCTGTGAACGTTGAAGGTTCTTCATTGATAGTACGGATGTCGTCACGTATTATCATAGGAACATGCGGGCCCACAGTGACTGACATCCATTGAGTATAATCGGTATACTCAAAGAAAGATTTGATCCTGTTTTTCCAACTGCTGAAATCTTCCAAACCTTTCAACTTTGGTGGCCTTGTAGCAGTTCCAGTTTCAAGTTCGGCTTGGGCAACCGGATTGAGTTGATTTAGAGACATGATGGATGATTGGTGATTAAATACGCTGGGTTTTGTTAAATCAGAGAACTATTACGCTGCAAAGAGAAGACAATTTCGCTGGCTAGGAGGTAAATATGCTGGACCTGAGATCAAATTCGCTGCACTTGGAAACAATTACGCTTATGGGGATCGGCGCCTTTGTCCTGCAAAATGCTAAATCCGCTGGATGTTTGAAAACAAGCAAAGGTTAGTTAATTTCGCTGAACACCGTGATAAAATCGCTGAAGATTTGTATTACTGATTTCGCAGTCGCCTTCGATTAATTTCGCTGGTACTATTTCGTCGAAATTCTGCAAATCCGCTGATTTAAGACCAGCGTATTTGTTAAATACGCAAAATTTAAGTTAATTTCGCTAGCTTCAAAAATAATTACGCCAACTTCAAATATATCTACGCTAGCTTCAACATTAAATACGCCCAGAAGGGTTTTAGTACGAACAAAAACCTCTAATCACCCAAAAATGACTCAAAATTCATGTTTTTTTGCAGCTAAATGACTAAAATGTTTACCAAACCACTGATTAACAACAACCCAAAGATTAAACGCACCAGACCAAGCTATTTTAAACCCAAGAATTTGAAAAACCATAAAACTTTGAAAACTTTTGTAAATCCTTCAAAGCTTGACAAATCTTAACAAAAACTCAAAAAAACAAGAGCACAAAGGCTCTGATACCAAATTGTGAGTCCCAAGACGTATTCGGATCACAGTGGTTGATTGTTATCACTCAAACAACTATGGATTAGTTGTTTAAATGTGCAAATACTAAGAAAAACCAAGCAAAGAAGATGAGGAATCTTGTATGGATCAAACAACTAGTGTTGTATATGAAATCCCAATAATATATAATCAATAACAGCACCTGGATATTCGGATGTAAGCACAATAGCAAAAATCACAACACAAGAAGATCACCAAAATCTGTCCAAGAAACTTGGACATACATTCATTGAACCAAGTATTTATACAAACTGGCCACCCAGTGTATTTATTAAATACGCTGGGCAATTAAATACGCCGCGTACAAATGAGTTTCACAATATTGCACTTTTGACCCTTTTGATTGTCTAACTATTTCAGAATCAGCTCAAACTAAGGTTTATCAAGTACCAGTGGTCTCCAAAAGTTCTAACAGTGCAGATAGATCTTTTGTTGATCATAATTTTAGTAAACTATTAAACCTACCCTTAAGAACTCTAGATAAAACTTATGAGATACAACTTGTTGATGGAACGATAGAATCCACATCTTCCATTCTTGATGGATGTTCTATATCCGTTAAGAACCATTCCATCCCTATCTCTCTTCTGCCAATGAAATTGGCGGGGTTTGATGTTGTCTTAGGCATGGATTGGTTATCTCATAACCAAGCCCGCATTGCCTGCGATAAAAAGCTTATTGAGATTAAGACCCCATATGGTGAAATGATCACCATCCCCGGAGGCTCACACTATGGACTGCCAGACAAGGTGTAATTATTTAAGGCATCCAAGTGCTTGAGGAAAGGATGTGTCATCTACATGGCACAAGTTACCATAAATGAGCCTAAGCCAAACATAGAGGCCCTTCCAGTCATCTCAGAATATCCCGATGTATTCCTAGAAGAATTACCAGGCCTACCTCCAGACAGACAAGTGGAGTTTAGAATAAATATCCTACCAGGATCAGCACCAGTGGCTAGAGCTCCATATAGGCTAGCACCAACGGAGATGAAGGAATTGAGGACGCAGCTAGACGAACTCTTGGAAAAAGGCTTTATTCAGCCTAGTTCCTCTTCTTGGGGAGCTCCTATCCTCTTTGTAAAGAAGAAAGACGGTTTGATGCGAATGTGCATAGATTACGGAGAGCTAAACAAGTTAACAATCAAGAATAGATATCCTCTGCCCAGGATAAACGATTTATTTGACCAACTTTAAGGGGTTAGTTACTTTTCCAAGATTGATATAAGATCTGGATATCATCAGCTGAAGGTTAGGAGTGAGGATGTCCCTAAGACAGCTTTCAGGACCCGTTACGGTCACTTTGAATTCTTGGTGATGCCTTTTGGGCTCACAAATGCACCTGCAGCATTCATGGATCTCATGAAAAGAGTCTACAAGCCATATCTGAATAAGTTTGTCATCGTCTTTATAGACGACATACTTATTTATTCTCGTAATCAAGCTGATCACGAGAAACATCTTCGGTGCATCTTAGAATTGCTAAGGCAAGAGAAGCTTTATGCTAAGTTCTCTAAATGTGAATTTTGGCTTAGAAAAGTCCAATTCCTTGGACATATGGTAAGTGAACGTGGTATCCAAGTGGATCCCGCCAAAATTGAGGCCATAATGAATTGGGAAGTGCCCAAGACCCCATCGGAAATTCGTAGTTTTCTAGGACTGGCCGGTTAGGGGTAACTTTGTAGAATAGTAACCAAGTTTTAAAAGTGTTCCAATTAGGTCACTCAAGTTTCAAAAGTGTTCCAATCAGGTCACTCAACATTCATTTTTATTAAAATTAAGGGATTTATCATCTATTTCATAGGTAACCGTGGTGATGCGGGTTTTTGTTTATTTTTTCCCTTTCATTTGATGCTAACGTTGAGTGATAACGTGGATTTTAACTTATTTTTTTAATTTTTAATGTAATTAAAGTGTTTTTATTTTTAATAAATTAAATTTTATATATTAAAATAATCCGACCATAGCATCTTATGCTCAATTTTCTCTTGACACATGGAAAAAAGGACATGACTCGATTTGAATGTTAAGTTATCTAATTGGGACAAAAACGATACGAGTGACCTAATTAGAACACTTTTAAAACTTGATTACTATTCTGTGGCATTTTCCCGGCCGGTTATTATAGGAGGTTCATGAGAACTTTTCAAGGATAGCCACTCCTTTAACTACCCTGACCCATAAGAATGTTAAGTATAATTGGGGTCCAAAACAACAAGAATCTTTTGAGGTTCTTAAACACAAGTTGAGCAATGCTCCTGGGTTATCCCTACCAGAGGGTTGAAGACTTTGTAGTCTATTGTGATGCATCGCACACTGGTATGGGCTGTGTGTTAATGCAAAAAGGCAAAGTGATTGCCTATGCATCACGACAGTTAAAGGTGCACGAAAGGAATTACACCACCCACGATTTAGAATTGGGTGTCGTTGTATTTGCACTAAAACTATGGAGACATTACTTGTATGGCATAAAGTGTATTATATACACTGACCATAAAAGTCTCCAGCATTTGTTCAAGCAGAAGGAATCGAACATACGACAACGTCGATGGATGGAAACACTTAATGACTATGATTGCGAGATTCGCTACCATCCAGGCAAGGCAAATGTAGTTGCTGATGCCTTAAGTCGCAAGGAACGAATTAAACCTATACGGATTAATGCCAAGAGCATTCAGCTCAGAAATAACTTAAATGAGAAGCTATTAGATGCGCAAAAGTAAGCTCTATTAGAGGTTAATATCCCTAATGAGGGATTAGGTGGAACTGTTGACCACTTAGCGCCTGGAAAGGATGGAATCCTTAGATTCAATGGAAGAATCTGGGTTCCAATTCTTGGGGGACTTAGAGATCTAATCCTCCAAGAAGCGCATAGTTCGAGATACTCAGTTCACCCGGGTGGTGACAAGATGTATCAAGATCTAAAAAAGAATTATTTGTGGATGGGTTTGAAGAAATCCATAGCCACTTATGTAGCTAAGTGTCTGACATGTTCGCAAGTTAAGGCCAAACATCAGAAACCATCTGGACTTCTACAACAATTCGAAATTCCCACGTGGAAATGGGAAATGGTAACTATGGACTTGATTACTAAGTTACCTAAGACCAAAAGTGGAAACGACACTAAATGGGTCATTGTGGATAGGCTGACTAAGTCAGCATATTTCTTGCCAATTAAGGAAACATATAATTCTGATAAATTGGCTAAGTTGTATGTGGACAAGATTGTGTCCCTACACGGTGTGCCGGTATCTATTGTGTCTGACAAAGATACTAGATACACATCTCACTTTTGGAAAAGTTTCCAACAATCCTTGGGCACACGATTAAACTTTAGTACGGCTTACCATTCGCAGACTGATGGTCAAAGTGAGCGTACCATCCAGACACTGGAAGACATACTTAGGGCATGTGTGATTGATTTAGGTGGAAGTTGGGATGACCGCTTACCCCTAATAGAATTCTCCTATAACAATAGTTATCATACGAGCATCAAGGTTACTCCCTTTGAAGCCTTGAATGGGAGAAAATGTAGAACACCCGTGTGTTGGGCAGAAGTTGGGGAGGCCCATCTATCAGGACCAGAGATTGTCCTCAAGACCACGGAAAAGATTGTGCAAATCCGTGATCGTCTTAAAGCTGCCAGGGATAGGCAGAAGAGCTATGCTGACAGGAGGCGTAACCTCTTAAGTTCCAAGTAGGGGACAAGGTCATGCTGAAGGTATCACCCTAGAAAGATGTGATGTGTTTTGGAAAGAAGGGCAAGTTGAGCCCAAGATATATTGGACTATTCAGATAGTCTAATGTGTCGGCACTATAGCTTATAAGCTCAGGTTGCCACAGGAGCTTAGTGGAATCCATGATGTATTCCACATATCTAACCTTAAGATATGCCTAGCAAATGAGTCGCTAGCAATGTCGCACAAAGATGTGCAGATAGATAAAAACCTGAGGTTCGTTGAGAAACCAATTTCGATCGCAGGTTAAGAAGCTCCGAAGAAAAAGGATACCTATAGTAAAGGTTAAATGGGACGCTTTTAGAGGTCCCGAGTATACATGGGAGGTTAAGTCCACTATGCGACAAAAGTACCCCCATCATTTTGAATAAAATCTCGAGGTCAAGATTTCTTTTAAGGGGGTGAGGATGTAACACCCTGTAAAATCGTGTCCAATAGTATAGTGACACGTGTTGTATTTTAAATATAGTCTATTAAAGACCAATAAGGACTAAAGGCGTCAACATGCTCAAACTGAGACTCTGAGTGACGGTTCGATGTCAACATGCATAAATAACAGCCTCTGAGTGCCTGATATGTCAACATGCTTAAATCATTAGCCTCTGAGTGACTGATATGTCAACATGTTAATTTATACCTCTGAGTGACCTTTTAACGAACCGAGAGCTCGACAATGTCCGGGCATAATCCCGGGTATGCAAAGAATTGGCTACGGAGGGCTAAAAGTGCCAAAAAGGTGTTTTAGAAGGATTTTAGAAGCTTTGTAAAGTTAGGCCACGAGAGACCTGGCTTAAGTCTCTCGCGGGGCGCGAGAGAGGCTCTGTTGCAGAAAGTTTGTCTTGGCCTCCAAACAAAGCTCCAAAAACCAGTTGATCGAAACTATGGACTTGTAATCAGCTATGCCACGTTTTAGGACACTTGTAAGCTCCCTCTTACATCCATAAACACCTGGCTTCACCTCAGTTGAGTTCTCCAACTATAAATAGCTGATCAATTCACCATTTGAACTTGCACCTTTCTTATTTCAACTCTTCTCCCTCCTCTGGAAGTTCCTAGCTAAAAGGAGCATCCAACATTGTTCTTTTGCACCTTAGGAATCACTGGTAAGTGTTCCTTCTTTGTGCATTTTCGTTTATAGGCTTTTATAGCTAGAAGTCAAGCGTTTTTTGGAAAATGCTTTGACTTTAAGTTAAGACCATTATGGTCCAGCCATTGTTTGAAACGAACATGGCTAAGTGATCGTAATAAGGTAGGTGTTAGACCCTGTAAAGGGCACCTCCTGAAGATCCCCTTTGCTAGACCAATTGATGGGTCAAAGTTACGATATTAAAAAGTCAAACGGGCCATTTTTAGGAAAAATCATAAATTGATCTTATATATGTTATGAAACCTGTTTTAACACTTAAACAAATTGGTAATAATTATTAGAACATGTAAGAACATGTTCGGCTTGTCAATTTCAGTTATAGGGTCGGTTCCCAACCGAAAGTCGTTAAGTTTCACTTCTGCTTTGAATTTCGATTCTGACCCGATTTAGATTAGTCACCTACTGATCTAAAGTTTCATTATGATCATAATACAATGTAACATAACCCTTTGAGGTTATATTACATGATCATAATCAGAATCTAAGTTTATGCGCAAGTTCCATAATTATTCCATCTTTGACCAAAATGTCCTTTTTGCATAAAACAAGGTTTTAAATAATTTTGAAAATGAGTTTCCTACTGGTATAATATTATAAGTAGGATTATTTGGGATGTTAAACCAAGTTATAAACTGAGTTTCAAGCAGGTCCTTAACCGATGTCCATAAGTGACGATTTTAGCCCTTGTGGCTGATAAAATGGTTTTAATTAGATCTTTTCAAGGTTAATCATTTACCTACTGATATGTTATATTAAATAACATATTTAAAACATTTTAATCTAACCTTAACACAGTTTTCATAAACATCGCATAAAGACGTCATTTTACGACATAAATGCCGTTTCGGCGCATAGTATGGTTTTAAACCATATTAATTGGCCAAGACTTGATACCTACTGATTTTAAAACTTATGTTAAACATATTTACAGCAGGTATATGTTATAAACTCAGAATCCCAAATAATTTATAAACTATGTGTAAAATGACCAAAATGCCCATTCGGTGCATAGTTTGGTCAAAAAAGGTAAATTACACATATTATTGGTATCCTACTGATATTATATCATAAATAAAATATTTTCCAGAATACTCATGATTATAAACTTTAAATATGTTCAAGTTCCTTTCATACGGTATATAATCACCGAAATGCCCTTATGAGGCATAGTTTCATTCTAAAACCTTATCGAGCATATAAGTTAATATCCTACTGATATTTTATTTTATTTAAAATATAATGGCATATAGAACTTGTCCATGACTTATCGGTTACCCATTATCGCTTATAAGCGTACGGTTGATTATACGTAACTAGTTTACAAAAATTAACCGAAACGGGTTTAACCTTGTCATTTAATCTCAAAATCCAGAATGTTAATTGTTTTCCCATATTATGCAAGTCAAAGTAAAAGTACGGTTTAAACTACAATCTATCTAATCATCGTTAATCAAGCGTTATACGTTTTGATCATGGACACTACTCGGTCTAAGTCTATGACTTAATTAAATACCGATAGTATTAATTGGTTAGCTTATGCCATAATCCAGACTAGAGCCTTGCTAGTAAATGCTATCTGCAGTTGGTACTTTTGTATACGGCTGAGTTATTAAAATTTAAAAGAAGACTAGCTCAGGTAAATACTCTCGACTTACAGGCTTGGGATATGGTAAATTATTACCGCTTGGTCAGAAATGGGATCAATCGAATGCCGGATTGTGGTTAGTAAATCCGCATATTCTGTTTTAATCAGTTTTGTTTGATAACTTAAACATCGGGGGTTAAATTGCCGTGTCCTGAATATCCTCGGCTCATTAGATTAGTTAATGGCCACGACCTTAGCGAGGGGTGTAGGCATACACCTGACAGACGCTCAAATGCAAATTACCCAAGACTTTGGGGATAACTCCTCTGTGAGTTCTAAGTGGTGTGTATTTAATCATGTTTCGGTCTCTGTACTGGGCCCTATATGTATGGGCAAACATGTGAATCTGTTAACAAGGATACAAAGTAACTTTCCCAAGTTATAAAAGATTTTGTGCCCTTTGCACTTAAAATCATTTTTGAAATGTTTTCAAAATGAGCCAGTTGGGTGTATTTACAAGCAAAAGCTGACGTATCGTCAAAAGACTAAACTGCACGTACAATACGAAATAGGCCGGAAGTTGCTCGGTAGTGAATAAGAGGATCTTGGAAATCCTTAGATCTGCCCTAAAGTCTGTTTTATATTCTTTCTTGTACATTTTAATGATCCGTCTGTGGATCTTCTATTACGAGCCTGTATATTATTTGATTTCGAACATTTGGTTTGTAATAGTATTACTCCAAGACTTCCGCTGTGCCATGTTTAATTGATAATGATGATTATCAACTGATGTCACGATACTCCCCACCCGGGCCCATCGGTGTATGGATTTGGGTTGGAAATCCGGGGTGTGACAGGTTGGTATCAGAGCCAACGTTTAAGAGAATTAAACACTATCCTTCTTGTGTTTAATCTCAAACTTACATGAGCACATTCCTTAGACTTCCGACTCTAGGCATTGACCTAGGATTACTCATTTCATTATTGTTATTAGTATTGTTTTGAATTGATTTCTAACAGGAAAATGCCGCCACGTGTACGAGGACAAAGTGGAAGAGGAAAAGGTCCAATGAGGGGAGGACCATCAGGGCGCATTCCCCCTCAACCTCACAACTCAGATGCCTACCAAGAATCAGGAGATTTGTCTCCTTGGCAACCAGCGAGACGTTCTGTCTCTAATAGACACTCGCCCTCACATTCCCAAAATTCTTACCACTCTCATCATTCTTATCATTCACACCATTCCCATTCTCATCACTCTTACCATGAAGAATTTAACCCTAACCACTACTTTAACACGCCTCCAGCCGATCAAAATCAGTTGGACGAGGACTCTAACCCGGAGATGCCGCCGTCGGGATTAAATACGCATCCCATTGAAATATTAAGCGATTCGAACTCTTATGCCGGATCGCCCTATCAAGGTCCTAGTGAGTGGGACCAATATTGGAACCAATTCACCTTCGCCCACACACCTTCCCATAATTCTCAACCACCTCCTGTTCAAGAAGATGTCCACATGGAACCGGTGGACCAACCTCAACCACCACCTGAACCACTAAGGAGGAAGCGTGGAGCACGTATGTCGGTACGTGCAGGACAAAGGTCAGGATCGCTGCCACCTTTGCAAAACTCCTACCCCATAATTCAAGAGGACCCACAAATGGGTGGGCCCTCTAACACCTCACCTGTGTTGGAACCAACACCAACACCCGCACCTACAATTCAACCACCACCATCGGGTATAGTAACCCAATCCCCACATCTCCAGATACGTCTGGATATGATCCTTTTAACTCGTCTACACCAGTAGACTATCAGGCATGGTCGCAAGACCCACATATGCAAGCAGTTATGCATAATGCACTTTACCCATCTCCTTTCCCACCTACTTATCCACCGACTGGATATCCAACTTATGGGTACCAGTATTCGGTTATCACACAACCTTAACCACAACCTCTGCCGCCACTAGAGGCCATGAGGCCTTAAAAAGAATGAAAGAAATGCAGCAGCAAGTGGAGAAAACGGAGAAGAAGACAAACAAATTCTTCAAGAAACTTTCAAGCTGGTCAAGTATGTTAAGACCTAGGCCAAATATAGTTATGTTAAGCCTAAGAGTTATGATGTTATTCACACTAGAATAGGTAATGGATTGTTATATCCAATGTTTAAAACCATTATGGTTGACATACCATGGCTAAGTGAAGCTTTATTGGTGTATAGAACCAAAGCTTAAAGATGGCTAACTCAAATGAAGCCTAAAGTAGCCACCGGAATATGGAATCTAACAAAGCCGAAAATAGAGATATCGATAATGATAATTTTCAAGCTCGCATTTATGCGATAGTTGGAAAGGCCATAGGAAAGGCCATAGAAAGGCTTAGAGAGTGGAGTGCCACATGCTCTAGACCATTATCTATTCCTCCATCCTCATCTCATAAGGAGAGCTCCGCTCACTCTTCAAATGCGAAGAGTGAACCAAATAAAATAGATTTTTCTGAAAGGTCCCGTTCTGTTAAAGACGGATGTACCTATAAGTATTTCGTCTCCTACAAGACCCGAGACTTAAATGGAAAGAAGGGGGCTGTAGAAGCCCTTAAGGGCTAGATGAGATGGAAACAATAGTATATATCAGTAACTGTGCTGATAAGGATGTGGTCAAGTATGTATCACAGTCCTTTAAGGGCGATGCCCTAATCTGGTGGAAGGCCATGATCCAGGCTACAGGTAAAGTACGCCTGCATAATTTGGGGTGATCCAAATTTGTGGACCTTGTTAAGGAAACACACTACCCACCCCATGAGGTGGAGAAATTAGAGACCGACTTCTTGTCTCTTTCCATGAAACACCTAGATTGTCGGAGATATGTTTCCGATTTCAACTCCCTATCTAGGTTAGTTTCCTATTTGATTACCCCGGAGCCAAAACGCATTGCGCGTTTTATTAATGGGTTAGCACCCGAGATAAAAGGCATGGTAAAGGCTGCTCAACCTACTACCTATAGGTCTGCTGTTGACCTATCTCTCTCCCTCACCTGGGATCTAGTAAGACAAAAGTCAGATAATTCTGAAACTGATGGGAAAAGAAAGAGGGAAGATGACAACTCCCATAAGTTTAATAAGAAAAATAAAGGGAGATTTGGGTTCAAAAGGAACCAAGACAAGTCAGCTATGACGCCAACATGCAAAACTTGCAACCGCATACACTAGGGACAGTGTAATTTTGGTTCACAGGACAAACCCTGTGGCATCTGTAAGAGAAAAGGGCATAAAACCCTAAAATGTAAAGATCTTAAGGATGCCGTCTGCTACGTCTGCAATGAAAAGGGGCATATTAAGACTAATTTTCCTAAGATTCTTAAGAATAATAATGCAAAGCCTGGAGAGGCCAAGAAAGGGAATGCTCGTACCTTTCAACTAACTGCAAGAGAGGCTGTTAATGTTGACAATGTCATAACAGGTACATTCTTCATTAATAATATTTATGCTAGAGTTCTTTTTTATTCGGGTGCAGATAGATCTTTTATTGATCATAAGTTTAGTAAACTATTAAACCTACCCTTAAGAACTCTTGATAAAACTTATGAGATACAACTTGCTGATGGAACGATAGAATCCACATCTTCCATTCTTGATGGATGTTCTATGTCCGTTAGGAATCATTCCACCCCTAGCCAATGAAATTGGCAGGGTTCGATGTTGTCTTAGGCATGGATTGGTTATCTCATAACCAAGCCTGCATTGCCTGCGATAAAAAGCTCATTGAGATTAAGACCCGTCTGGTGAAATGATCACCATCCCCGGAGACTCACACTATCACTGCCAGACAAGGTGTCATTATTTAAGGCATCCAAGTGTTTGAGGAAAGGATGTGTCATCTACATGGCACAAGTTACCAAAAATGAGCCTAAGCCAAACATGGAGGCCCTACCAGTCATCTCAGAATATCCCGATGTATTCCTAGAAGAATTACCAGGCCTACCTCCAGACAGACAAGTGGAGTTTAGAATAGATATCCTACCAGGATCAGCACCAGTGGCTAGAGCTCCATATAGGCTAGCACCAACGGAGATGAAGGAATTGAGGACATAGTTAGATGAACTCTTGGAAAAAGGCTTTATTCAGCCTAGTTCCTCGCCTTGGGGAGCTCCTATCCTCTTTGTAAAGAAGAAAGACGGTTCGATGCGAATGTGCATCAATTACCGAGAGCTAAACAAGTTAACAATCAAGAATAGATATCCTCTGCCCAGGATCGATGATTTATTTGACCAACTTCAAGGGGCTAGTTACTTTTCCAAGATTGATTTAAGATCTGGATATCATCAGCTGAAGGTTAGGAGTGAGGATGTCCCTAAGACAGCTTTAAGGACCTGTTACGGTCACTTTGAATTCTTGGTGATGCCTTTTGGGCTGACAAATGGACCTACAACATTCATGGATCTCATGAATAGACTCTGCAAGCCATATCTGGATAAGTTTGTCATCGTCTTTATACACGACATAGTTATTTATTCTCGTACTCAAGCTGATCACGAGAAACATCTTCGGTGCATCTTAGAACTGCTAAGTCAAGAGAAGCTTTATGCTAAGTTCTCTAAATGTGAATTTTGGCTTAGATAAGTCCAATTCCTTAGACATATGGTAAGTGAGCATGGTATCCAAGTGGATCTCACCAAAATTAAGGCCATAATGAATTGGGAAGTGTCCAAGACCTTATCGGAAATTCGTAGTTTTCTAGGATTGGCCGGTTATTATTGGAGGTTCATTGAGAACTTTTCAAGGATAGCCATTCCTTTAACTACCCTGACCCGTAAGAATGTTAAGTATAATTGGGGTCCAAAACAACAAGAATCTTTTGAGGTTCTTAAACACAAGTTGAGCAATGCTCCTGTGTTATCCCTACCAGAGGGTGTTGAAGACTTTGTAGTCTACTGTGATGTATCGCACACTGGTATGGGCTGTGTGTTAATGCAAAAAGGCAAAGTGATTGCCTATGCATCACGACAGTTAAAGGTGCACGAAAGGAATTACACCACCCACGATTTAGAATTGGGTGTCGTTGTATTTGCACTAAAACTATGGAGACATTACTTGTATGGCACAAAGTGTATTATATGCACTGACCATAAAAGTCTCCAGCATCTGTTCAATCAGAAGGAATTGAACATGCGGCAATGCCGATGGATGGAAACACTTAATGACTATGATTGCGAGATTCGCTACCATCCAGGCAAGGCAAATGTAGTTGCTGATGCCTTAAGTCGCAAGGAACGAATTAAACCTATAAGGATTAATGCCAAGAGCATTCAGCTCAGAAATAGCTTAAATGAGAAGCTCTTAGAAGTGTAGAAGCAAGCTCTATTAGAGGTTAATATCCCTAATGAGGGATTAGCTGGAACTGTTGACCAGTTAGCGCCTGGAAAGGATGGAATCCTTAGATTCAATGGAAGAATCTGGGTTCCAATTCTTGGGGGACTTAGAGACTAATCCTCCAAAAAGCGCATAGTTCGAGATACTCTGTTCACCCGGGAGGTGACAAGATGTATCAAGATCTAAAGAAGAATTATTGATGGATGGGTTTGAAGAAATCTATAGGCACTAATGTACCTAAGTGTCTGACATGTTCGCAAGTTAAGGCTGAACATCAGAAACAATCAGGACTTCTACAACAATTAGAAATTCCCACGTGGAAATGGGAAATGGTAACTATGGACTTGATTACCAAGTTACCTAAGACCAAAAGTGGAAACGACACGATATGGGTCATAGTGGGTAGGCTGACTAAGTCAGCACATTTCTTGCCAATTAAGGAAAAGTATAATTCTGATAAATTGGCTAAGTTGTATGTGGACAAGATTGTGTCCCTACATGGTGTGCCGGTATCTATTGTGCCTGACAGAGATACTAGATACACATCTTACTTTTGGAAAAGTTTCCAACAATCTTTGGGCACACGATTAAACTTTAATATAACTTACCATCCACAGACTGATGGTCAAAGTGAGCGTACTATCCAGACACTGGAAGACATGCTTAGGGCATGTGTAATTGATTTAGGTGGGAGTTGGGATGACCGCTTACCCCTAATAGAATTCTACTACAATAATAGTTATCATACGAGCATCAAGGTTGCTCCTTTTGATGCCTTGTATGGGAGAAAATGTAGAATGCCCGTGTGTTGCGCAGAAGTTGGGGAGGCCTAACTATCAGAACCGGAGATTGTCCAGGAGACCACGATAAAGATTGTGCAAATCCGTGATCGTCTCAAAGCTGCCAGGGATAGGCAGAAGAGCTATGCTGACAAGAGGCGTAAACTTCTTAAGTTCTAAGTAGGGGACAAGGTCATGCTGAAGGTATCACCCTGGAAAGGTGCGATGCGTTTTGGAAAGGTGGGCAAGTTGAGCCCAAGATATATTGGACCATCCGAGATAGTCGAATGTGTCGACACTGTAGCTTATAAGCTCGGGTGCCAGAGGAGCTTAGTGGAATCCATGATGTATTCCACATATATAACCTTAAGAAATGCCTAGCCAATGAGTCGCTAGCAATATCGCATAAAGATGTGCAGATAGATGAAAACCTGAGGTTCATTGAGAAACCAATTTCGATCGAGGATCGACAGGTTAAGAAGCTCCGAAGAAAAAGGATACCTATAGTAAAGGTTAAATGGGACGCTTTTAGCGGTCCCAGTATACATGGGAGGTTGAGTCCACTATGCGACAAAAGTACCCCCATCTTTTGTAATAAATCTCGAGGTCGAGATTTCTTTTAAGGAGGTGAGGATGTAACACCCTGTAAAATCGTGTCCAATAGCATAGTGACACATGTTGTATTTTAAATATAGTCTATTAAAGACCAATAAGGACTAAAGGCGTGAACATGCTCAAACTGAGCCTCTGAGTGACGGTTCGACGTCAACATGCATAAATAACAGCCTCTGAGTGACTGATATGTCAACAAGCTTAAATCATTAGCCTCTGAGTGACTGATATGTCAATATGTTAATTTATACCTCTGAGTGACCTTTTAACGAACCGAGAGCTCGACAATCTCCAGGCATAATCCCCGGTATGCCAAGAATTGGCTATGGAGGGCTAAAAGTGCCAAACAGGTGTTTTAGAAGGCTTCTAGAAGCTTTGTAAAGTTAAGGGTTAAAGTGTCAAATTTTGAAACTGGCCATAGGTCGATCGCAGGCGCGAGAGACCTAGCCTAAGTCTCTCGCGGGGCGCGAGAGAGGCTCTGTTGCAGAAAGTTTGTCTTAGCCTCCAAACAAAGCTCCAAAAACCATTTGATCGAAACTATGGACTTGTAATCAGCTATGCCACGTTTTAGGACACTTGTAAGATCCCTCTTACATCCCTAAACACCTGGCTTCACCTCCTTTGAGTTCTCCAACTATAAATAGCTGATCAAGTTCACCATTTGAACTTGCACCTTTCTTATTTCAACTCTTCTCCCTCCTCTGGAAGTTCCTAGCTAAAAGGAGCATCCAACATAGTTCTTTTACACCTTAGGAATCACTGGTAAGTGTTCCTTCTTTGTGCGTTTTCGTTTATAGACTTTTATAGCTAGAAGTCAAGCATTTTTCGGAAAACGCTTTGACTTTCGGTTAAGACCATTATGGTCTAGCCATTGTTCGAAACGAACATGGCTAAGTGATCGTAATAAGGTAGGTGTTAGTCCCTCTAAAGGGCACCTCCTGAAGATCACGTTTGCTAGACCAATTGATCGGTCAAAGTTACGATATTAAAAAATCAAACATGCCATTTTTCGGAAAAATCATAAATTGATCTTATATATGTTATTAAACCTGTTTTGACACTAAAACAAGTTGGTAATAATTATTAGAACATGTAAGAACATGTTTGACTCGTCAATTTCAGTTCTAGGGTTGGTTCGCAACCGAAAATTGCGAAGTTTGACTTCTGCTTTGACTTTCGATTCTGACCCGATTTAGATTAGTTACCTACTGATCTAAAGTGGCACGATGATCGTAATATAATGTAGCATAACCCTTTGAGGTTATATTACATGATCATAATCAGAATCTAAGTTTTCAAGCAGGTCCTTAAACTATGTCGATAAATGTTATAATTAGGATTATTTGGGATGTTAAACCAAGTTATAAACTGAGTTTTCAAGCAGGTCCTTAAACTATGTCGATAAATGACGATTTTAGCCCTTGTGGCTTATAAAATGGTTTTCAAGGTAAATAATTTACCTACTGATATGTTATATTAAATAACATATTTTAAACATTTTAATATGATCTTAACATTAGTTTTCGTAAACATCGCATAAAGACGTCATTTTACGACATAAACGTCATTTCGGCGCATAGTATGGTTTTAAACCATATTAATTGGCCAAGACTTGATACCTACTGATTTTAAAACTTATTTTAAACATATTTACAGTAGGTACATATTATAAACTCAGAATCCCAAATAATTTAAAACTATGTGTAAAATGACCAAAATGCCCCTTCGGTGAATAGTTTGGTCATAAAAGGTAAATTACACATATAATTTGTATCATACTGATATTATATCTTAAATAAAATATTTTTCCAGAATACTCATGATTATAAACTTAAAATATGTTCAAGTTCCTTTTATACGGTATATAATTACTGAAATGCCCTTATGAGGCATAGTTTCATTCTAAAACCTTATCGAGCATATAAGTTAATATCCTACTAATATTTTAATTTATTTAAAATATAATGGCATATAGAACTTGTTCATGACTTATCCGGTTACCCATTATCGCTTATAAGCGTACGGTTAATTATACGTAACTAGTTTACAAAATTAACCGAAACGGGTTTAACCTTGTCATTTAATCTCAAAATCCAGAATGTTAATTGTTTACCCATATTATGCAAGTCAAATTACTTATCGGGTTTAAACTACATTCTATCCGATTATCGTTTAATCAAGCGTTATACGTTTTGATCATGCACCCTACTCGGTCTAAGTCTATGACTTAATTAAAGACCGATAGTATTAATTGGTTAGCTTATGCCATAATCCAGACTAGAGCCTTACCGGTAAATGCTATCTACAGTTGGTACTTTTATAAATGGGTGAGTTATTAAAATTTAAAAGAAGACAAGCTCAGGTAAATACTATCGACTTATTTTCCCTATACGGGCTTGAGATATGGTAAATTATTACCGCTTGGTCAGAAATGGGATCAATCGAATGCCGGATTGTGGCTAGTAAATCCGCATATTCTGTTTTAATCAGTTTTGTTTGATAACATAAACATTGGGGGTTAAATTACCGTGTCCTGGATATCCTGGCTCATTAGATTAGTTAAACATTGGGGGTGTAGGCATACACCTGACAGACGCTCAAATGCAAATTATCCAAGACATTGGGGATAACTCCTCTGTGAGTTCTAAGTGGTGTGTATTTAATCATGTCTTGGTCTCTGTACTGGGCCCTGTATGTATGGGTAAACATGTGAATCTGTTAACAAGGATACAAAGTAACCTTCCCAAGTTATAAAAGATTTTATGCCCTGTGCACTTAAAATCATTTTTAAAATGTTTTCAAAATGAGTCAGTTGGGTGTATTTACCAGCGAAAGCTGACGTATCGTCCAAAGACTAAACTGCAGGTACGATACAAAATAGGTCGGAAGCTGCTCGGTAGTGAATAAGAGGATCTTGCAAATCCTTAGATCTTCCCTAAAGTCTGTTTTATATTCTTTCTTGTACATTTAGTGATCCGCCTGTGGATCTTCTATTACGAGCCTGTATATTATTTTATTTCGAACATTTGGTTTGTAATAGTAATTTTACTCCAAGACGTCCGCTGTGCCATGTTTAATTGACAATGATGATTATCAACTGACGTCACGATACTCCCCACCCGGGCCCATCGGTGTATGGATTTGGGTTGGAAATCCGGGGTGTGACAGTTTCCAACTCTAATAATGAAGTACCCTCTAGACAATCTATCTCACAACACAAAAGTCTTAATACACTTAAAGTGCAGTGGGTAACTAATGGAATCCTGATTAGACATGATAGGTAAGGAGTGGCAGGCAAACTAAGGAAATCTTCTCACGAAGGCTTTACTCTAAGAAACCTAATACTCCAGACAAACTGACAATATTTCACCTCACGGATATCAAGACTAGTTTAATACCTAGACCTACTCAATTTACAATTATCACTCGTATGGATTACTACGTCTAGCAAACCACTTAACAATCGTGAACACACATGTAGAATTGATAATCATGCATCAAATATATCTAAATACACGTACACAAATCAGGATAACAAAGTCTTTTACTTCAAAATTAAACCACAATACATGTTCCAAAAATGAAATATTACAAGTCAGACATATGTATTCATCAAAACCTAGGTAGTTATATGAAGTTTAGCCAATAATCATCTTAAAAACACAAACAGGTATCAAACCAGGTTTAACAAACATGTATAGAATCAAAGCAAACAAAGAATACAAGAAACTGGATGTTAACTGACGTGATGCGAGCGTGGGTATAACTTTTAGTATATTTTTAAGCACTTTTACTCATTTATCAAGCTTTAAACTTATAAAACACGATATAAAACTATCACTCTCTACATGCTAGGGCAAGTGCACCCATCGTGGGTGTTTTAGCGGTTCCAAATAGAGTTTTGTGTAAGGCTTGTTTTAGGACAAATGATTCAAGTCCTCCCCCCCACACTTAAATTACACATTGTCTTCAATGTGTCCAAAATCGGTTAAATATGATTAAATGTGTGAATGTGTGCTAAAAACAACAAAGTTTTCAAAAATCAGATGCTGTACACGGGGGCGTGATAGGTAGGCACGACCCCGTGTAAAAAGTGCTAGTATCATGGGTCTTGTGAAAAATTTCAGAAGGTAGACACGAGGGCGTGTTAGGTAGACACGGCCCCGTGTAAAAAGTGCCAGTATTGAAAGTTTTTTAGAAGATGGGCATAGGGACGTGCCTAAGAGACACGGCCCCGTGTGACATGTCCAGAAAGCAAAATTGTTTCTACAGAATAGAGGCATAGGGGCATGCTTACCTTACACGACCCTGTTCTGAACTTATTGTAATGAAAATTTTGAGATGGGGGACTTCTGTTTACGTGCATGGGGTGTTATTTCAACATCATTTGGCTATCTCCAACCCTATTTTGAGTGTATCTTATTCCTACAAAGAGAAAACTAAAAAATAAAAGCATTAACTAAGAGCTAAACAAAATTTTAAACATGATTATTATTTTTCAAAAAGGAAGCCATACTTTTGAAATCGAACAAACTATTGGATAGTCCATGGAATGCCTCCATGGTGGGCCACATTTATGATGGTCCTTGGCTAGACCCAAAGTTGGTTAAATGTTACCCATGTGAGATGCCTTACACCCCAAGTTGCACCGGCTGAGGGCGTAATCCAAGCTCGAGTCTATTTCTTTGATGTAGTTGATCGGATCATCCTCCACGCGTTGCCCACTTCAAACTCTATTTGCTTGTCGCAAACCCTCTATGTTAGCCTTCCGTCATTCATATCCACCATGGCCCGTGCGGTGGCGAGGAATGGTCTTCTTAATATGAGTGGGATCTTAGTGTCTTCTTCCATATTAGGGATTACAAATTCGGCCAGGGAAACAAATTCCCCAACCTTAATCAAAAGATTTTCTATGACACCTTGAGTATATTTTACTGACCTATCCGCAAGTTGGAAGCCCATCCTTGTAGGATGTGGCTTCCCTAGTCCGAGTCGTTTGAACATGGAGGCGTGCCTTAGGTTAGTCTTGGCCCCTAGGTTGGAAAATTCATTGCTTATTGGTGATCCTTTAATGGAGCAAGGAATGGTGAAGCTTCCGGGATCAATCTTCTTTTGGGGAGTTTGTTGAGGAGTGTCGTCGAGCATTCTTCACTTAGGTTGACTCAATCTTCCTTTTGTGAGTAAGTCTCTCATGAATTTGAAGTACTTTGGCATTTGCGTGAGGACTTCAACAAAAAGGAAGGTTGATGTGAAGTTGTTTTAGCAGGTTTACAAACTTGGTGAATTACTCGTCGGTCTTTTGGCAAAGTAAATGGCTGATGTAGGGTACCAGTGGTGGTTTAGTTGGTTTGGTGTTTTGGGTGGAGTATTTCCTTGGTTATTGGTTATGGGTTGGTTAGTTTGTGGAGTGTTTGGAGGTTAAGTTGTTTCAGGCCCTACTATCCAGTTTCTTAAATTGATGATGTTTACTTGGGCTTTTAGGTTTGGTTCAGTGTTACTAGGCAAGGCACCTTGTAGTCTTTTGGAGAAATTTTGATTAAGTTGGCTTACTTGTTTTTCAATGTTTTGTATACTAGACCGTTGGTTCCTAATTTCGGCTTCTGTTTGTAGGAACCTCTTCAAATACCATTTTTCGGATTCGGAGAAAAGGCGAATGATGAGGTCCTCAAATCTTTGTCTTCCTCATTGTTGTTGTTGCGGGTAACCTTGTTGCTCGTTTCGGGTTTATTGTTGAAAGTTGGGTTGTTGATTTTGATTTTGGTTGTTGCTACCTCCCGATTCCCTCCAACTAAAGTTGGGATGATTTCGCCATTCGGGGTTGTAGGAGTTGCTTGGGGCTCCCGGTGGTCGTGGACGGTTATTGAGGTAGTTCACCACTTTCGTTTGGTTTTTCAAAACTTTCATACAACTCAAGTTTTCATGTGGTCCACCACACCCTTCACAAGCCATAACCGAAGCCGTTTTAGTTAATTCAAGTTTCTTAATTTTTGTGGTTAAAGCTTCAATTTAGGCTTGTAAAGAGGAGGCTTCCTCCACTTTATGGGCACCTGGGGCATTTGATTTTGAACCCCTAGGAGTGTACCATTAAAAACTATTTCGTGCAATTTCCTCAATTTAGTTCTAAATTTCTTCGGGTCGCCGATTTCCAAGGATTCCCCCGGAGTTAGAATCAAGGATTCACCTCGTGTGTTGTAACACCCTGTAAAATCATGTCCGATAGTATAGTGACACGTGTTGTATTTTTAAATATAGTCTGTTAAAGACCTATAAGGACTAAAGGCATCAACATGCTCAATCTGAGCCTCTGAGTGACGATCCGATGTCAACATGTATAAATAACAGCCTCTGAGTAACTAATATGTCAACATGCTTAAATCATTAGCCTCTGAATGACTGATATGGCAACATCCTTGAAATTTGGCCTCTGAGTGACTGATATGTCAACATGCCCAGCCTCTGAGTGACATCGGGATCAACATGCTTATCATAAGCCTCTGAGTGACATTGGGATCAACATGCTTATCATAAGCCTCTGAGTGATCCTTTGTGAAGTCCTAAACTCTCATACGTGCCATTTGTTGGACGAGAGAGTTCAATTTTGTAAATATGTGAAAGTTGGATAATGGAGGGATTAAAAGTGTCAACATGTTAATTTATACCTCTGAGTGACCTTTTAACGAACCGAGAGCTCGACAATGTCCGGGCATAATCCCGGGTATGCCAAGTATTGGCTACGGAGGGCTAAAAGTGCCAAAAAGGTGTTTAAAAAGGTTTTTAGAAGCTTTAATAAGTTAAGGGGTTAAAAGTGTCAAATTTTGAAACTGGCCAAAGGGCGGTCGTGGGCTGCGAGAGACCAGGCCTGGGTCTCTCGCAGGGCGCGAGAACAGGTCTGCTGCAGAAAGTTTTGTTTGGCAGCCAAGCAAAGCTCCAAAACCATTTAATTCGAAACCATGGACTTGTAATCAGCTATGCCACGTTTTGGGACACTTGTAAGCTTCCTCTTACACCCCTAAACACCTGGTTTCAACTCCTTTGAGCTCTCCAACTATAAATAGATGTTCAAGTGCTTCATTCCAACTTGCACCTTTCTAAATCATACCTCTTCTCCCTCCTCTGGAAGTTCCTAGCTGAAAGGAGCATCCAACTTAGTTCTCTTGCATTGTAGGAATCTCTTGTAAGTGTTCCTTGCTCTTGCATTTTCGTTTATAGGCTTTTATAGCCAAAAGTCAAGCTTTTTACGGCAAACGCTTTAACTTTCGGTTAACACCATTATGGTCCAGCCATTGTTCGAAATTAGAATGACTAAGTGACTGTAATAAGGTAAGTGTTAATCCCTATAAAGGCCACCTTCTGAATATCACGATTGCTAGACCAATTGACGGCTTAAAGTTATGAAAATAAAAAGTCAAACATGCCATTTTTCGGAAAAATCATAAATTGATCTTATATATGTTATGAAACCTGTTTTGACACTTAAACAAGTTGGTAATAATTATTAGAACATGTAAGAACATGTTCGGCTTGTCAATTTCAGTTCTAGGGTCGGTTCGCAACCGAAAGTCGTGAAGTTTGACTTCTGCTTTGACTTTCGATTCTGACCCGATTTAAATTAGTTACGTACTGATCTAAAGTTGCATTATGATCGTAATATAACGTAGCATAACCCTCTGAGGTAATATTACATGATCATAATCAGAATCCAAGTTTATGCACAAGTTCCATAATTATGCCAATTTTGACCAAAACGCTCTTTTTACATAAAACAAGGTTTTAAGTGATAATGAACTTGAAAATGAGTTTCCTACTGATGTAATTTTATAAGTAGGATTATTTGGGATGTTAAACCAAGTTATAAACTGAGTTTTCAAGCAAGTCCTAAAACTATGTCGATAAATGACGATTTTAGCCCATGTGGCTTATAAAATGGTTTTAATCAGATCTTTTCAAAATAGATCAATCACCTACTGATATGTTATATTAAATAACATATTTAAGACATTTTTAATCTGACTTTAACATCAGTTTTCATAAACATCTATTAAAGACGTCATTTTACAACATAAGCGCCGTTTCGGCGCATAATATGGTTTTAAACCATATTATTGACCAATACTTGTTACCTACTGATTTTAAAACTTATTTTAAACATATTTATATTAGGTACATGTTATAAACTCAGAATCCCAAATAATTCATAAACTGTGTGTAAAATGACCAAAATGCCCATTCGGTGCATAGTTTGGTCATAAAAGGTAAATTACACATGTAGTTGGTATCCTACTGATATTATATCATAAATAAATATTTTTCCAGAATACTTATGATGATAAACTTAAAATATATTCAAGTTTCTTTTATACGGTATGAAATTACCAAAATGCCCTTATGAGGCATAGTTTCGTTTTAAAACCATAACGGGCATACAATTTGATATCTTTTTGATATCTTAACTTATTTAAAATATAATGGCATATAGAACTTGTCCATGACTTATCCGGTTACCCGATATCGCTAATATGCGCACGGTTACGTATATGTAACTATTTTTCGGAAATTAACCGAAACGGGTTTAACCTTATCATTTTAGTCTCAAAATCCAGAATGTATATAGTTTACCCATATTAAACAAGTCAAGGTACTTGTTGGGATTAAACTACATTATATCCAATCATCGCCTAATCTAGCGTCATACGTTTTGATCAAATACGCTAGTCGGTCTAAGTCTATGACTTAAATAAAGACCGTTAGTATTTAATTGCTTAGTTTATGCCATAATCCAGACTAGAGACTTGCCGGTAAATGATATCTTCACTTAATCCTTTTGTGTACGGCTGAGTTATTAAAAATTAAAAGAAGACTAGCTCAGGTAAATACTCTCAACTTATTTCCCCTATACGGGCTTGGGTTACGGTAAATTATTACCGCTTGGTCGGAAATGGGATTCAATCAAACGTCGGTTCGGAGATAATCAATCCGCATATTCTGTTTTAATCAGTTTTGTTTGATAATTTAAACATCGGGGGTTAACTACCGTGTCCTGGATATCCTCGGCTCATTACAATCGAAATGGCCACAACCTTAGCGCGGGTGTAGGCATACACCCAATAGACGCTCAATTATGCATTCCCACAAGGTTAGGAGGAATTGACTCCTTCGTGAGGCCAAAGTGGTGTGTACGTTAATTGTGTCTCGGTTTTCGTGCCGAGCCCCGTATGTATGACAACCATGTAAATCTGTTAACAAGGTTGGACGGTCAATTAACCCAAGTTATAAAAAAGAATTTTTGTGCTGATACGCACTTAAAACCTTTTCGAAATGTTTTCAAAATGAGTCAGTTGGGTGTATATACCAGCGAAAGCTGACATATTTTCAAAAGACTAATCTGCAGGTACAATACGAAAATAGGCCGGAAGTGCTCGGTAGTGATAGAGGATCTTGCAAATACTAAATCTGCCCAAAGTCTGTTATGTATTCTTTCCATGCACAATTTATGATCCGCCTGTGGATCTTCTATTACAAGCTTGTATATTATTTTGTATTTTTGAACATTTGGTTTGTAATAGTAATTTTACTCCAAGACTTCCGCTGTGCCGTGTTTAATTGACTATGATGATTATCAACTGACGTCACGATACTCGCCATCCGGCCCACCGGTGTATGGATTTCGGGTTGGAAATCTGGGGTGTGACAGGGTTGGTATCAGAGCCAACGTTTGAGAGAATTAAACACTAGCCTTTTGTGTTTAGTCGCAAACTTACACGAGCACATTCCTTAGACTTCCGAGTCTAGGCATTGACCTAGGATTACTCATTCATTATTAAGTTATTAGTATTGTTTTTAAATTTATTTCTAACAGGAAAATGCCGCCACGTGTACGAGGACAAAGTGGACGAGGAAAAGGTCCAATGAGAGGAGGACCATCGGGACGCATTCCCCCTCAACCTCATAACTCAGATGCATACCAAGAATCAGGAGATTCGTCTTCATGGAAACCAGTGAGACGTTCCGTCTCTAATAGACACTCGCCCTCACATTCCCAAAATTCTTACCACTCACACCACTCCTACCATTCTCACCATTCCCATTCTCATCACTCCTACCATGAAGAATTTAACCCCAACCATTATCTTAACACGCCTCCAGCCGATCAAAATCAGTTGGACCAACCACACCCTATAGACGAGGACTCCGACCCGGAGATGCCGCCATCGGGATCAAATGTGTACCCATTGAAATTTCGAGCGATTCAAACTCATATGCCGGATCGCCCTACCAAGGTCCTAATGAGTGGGACCAATACTAGAAACAATTCATTTTCGCCCACACTCCTTCCCAACACTGTCAACCACCTCCTGTCATGGAACCCGCGGACCAACCTCAACCACCACCTGAACCACCAAGAAGAAAGCGTGGAGCACGTATGTCGGTACGTGCCGCACAAAGGTCGGGATCGCTACCACCTTTTCCCAACTCCTACACCATAATTCAAGAGGACCCACAAATGGGTGGACCCTCTAATGTTCGCTTTATAGTGGAACCAACACCAACACCTGCTATTCAACCACCACCATTGGGTTATACTTACCCAATCCCCACATATCCAGATACGTCTGGATATGATCCTTTTAACCCGTCTACGCTGATAGACTATCAACCGTGGTCGCAAGACCTATATATGCAGGGTTATGCACAATGCACTTTACCCGTCTCCTTTCCCACCTACCTATCCACTAACTAGATATCCAACTTATGGGTACCAGTATCCGGTTATGCCACAACCTCAACCACAACCTCCGCCATCACTTGAGGCCATTAATGAGGCCTTAGAAAGGATGAAAGAAATGCAGCAATAGGCGGAGAAAACGGAGAAGAAGACGAATAAGTTCTTCAAGAAACTCTCCAAATTAGTCAAGGGAAAGAAGGGCGAGTGAAGTCTCTTTTAATTATATGTAGTCCCTGCGAGGACATTGTTATTTCTTTTAGTCCCTGTGTGGACATGTTTATTTCCTTTAAGTCCTTGCATGGACAAGTTTTTTCCTTTTTTCTAGTATTGTAATTTCTAATCAAAATTTAATGAAGTACTTTTGGAATTATATATATATGTAAATCATCCTCTTTGAAAACGAGCGTCTTGATCTTACTCGAAATTTATGCTCTGCTATATAATTCCAAAAGACCTTAATAGATTGATTATGCCAAGTGGCGTAGACCACACATTGGCTAAGAAATGATAGTTAAGTATGAAGGGGTCTTCTATCAGGATAGTTAAGGGAAGTTATACATCTATCCAGGAGTAAGGGACTAGGTCCAAACCTCCAAGGTCGTTAAGGTCGAAGGTGACCGGGACCATTAATCAATTATTAAGGTACTCTTATGTAATATTAAGAAATGTTCATACTCTTGGTAGTGTGGCGTGAGGAACCACACTAGCCGTCACGCCAATGTGCCAGGCTGATATGCCATATACATCTGATATGATGTAGGCCAATGTGCCCAATTAATTGTCCAATGGGACAGGCTGATATACCATATACATCTGATATGATGTAGGCCAATGTGCCCAATTAATTCTCCAACGGGACAGGCTGATACGCCATATACATCTGATATGATGTAGGCCAATGTGCCCAATTAATTGTCCAACGGGACAGGCAGATATGCCATGTACATCTGATATGATGTAGGCCAATGTGCCCAATTAATTGTTCAACGGGACAGGCATATATGCCATGTACATCTGATATGATGTAAGCCAATGTGCCCAATTAATTGTCCAACAGGACAGGCAGATATGCCATGTACATCTGATATGATGTAGGCCAATGTGCCCAATTAATTGTCCAACAAGACAGGCTAATATGCCATATACATCTGATATGATGTAGGCCAATGTGCCCAATTAATTATCCAATCGGACAGGCTGATATGCCATGTACATCTGATATGATGTATGCCAATGTGCCCAATTAATTGTCCAACGGGACAGGCTGATATGCCATGTACATCTGATATGATGTAGGCCAATGTGCCCAATTAATTGTCCAACGCGACAGGCTTACATACCATATGTATTATGTCTTAAGTGACAGGCTGATATGCCATATATATATTATGACCAATATGACTAGCCAATGTGCCCAATTATTATGTCCATTAGGGACAAGCCTACGAGCTATATAATTGTCAATAATGACAATGACAGTTGTGACATTGTGATCCATTGTCCAATAATATATGAACTACGTCCAAATTGTAATTTGCCTATGATGGTCCTATTAAGACCTAGGCCAAATATAGATATATGGCCAAATATAGATATATTAAGCCTAAGAGTTGTGATGTATTCACACTAGTATAGGCAATGGATTGTTATATCCAATATTAAAAGCCGATATGGTTGATGCGCCATGGCTAAATGAAGTTTTATTGGTATATAGAAACCAAGACTTAAAAATGGCTAACTCAAACAAAGCACAAAGTAGCCACAGGAATGTTGAACCCAGCAATGCTGAAAATAAAAATATTAATGATAATGATTTCCAAACTCGCTTTGATGCGGCTGTGGAAAGGGCCATGAGTAAGGCCATAGAAAAGCTAAGAGAGCCGAGTGCCACTCGCTCTAGACCCTTATCTATTCCACCATCTTCAGCTCATAGGGAGAGCTTCGTTCACTCTTCAAATGCGAATAGTGAACCAAAGAGAATAGATCTTACTGAAAAGTCTCGGTCTGTTAAGGACGGATGTACTTATAAGTATTTCATCTCATGCAAGCCCCGAGACTTTAACGGGGAGAAAGGAGCTGTAGAAGCCCTAAAGTGGCTAGACGAGATGGAGACAATTGTAGATATCAGCAACTGTGCTGATAAGGATGTGGTCAAGTACATATCACAATCTTTCAAGGGCGATGCTCTAATATGGTGGAAAGCCATGATTCAATCAACAGGTAACGTACACCTATAAAACTTGGGATGGTCCAAGTTTGTTGATTTCGTAAAGGAAACTTACTGCCCAACCCATGAGGTGGAGAAGCTAGAGAGAGACTTCTTGTCTCTATCAATGAAAAACCTAGATTGTCTGAAGTATGTTTCCGATTTCAATTTCCTATCTAGGTTAGTTTCCTATTTGATCACCCCGAATCCAAACGCATTGCGCGTTTCATAAATGGCTTGGCGCCCGAAATAAAGGGCATGGTAAAGGCTGCTCAGCCTACTACCTATAGGTCTGCTGTAGACCTATCTCTTTCCCTCACCCTAGATCTGGTAAGACAAAAGTCATTTAGGACTGAAATAGACGGAAAGAGGAAATGGGAGTATAATAACTCCCAAAGGTTTAAGAAGAAGGGAAATTTCAGGCTCAAGAAGAACCAACACGTGTCTAATGGCAAACCTCTATGCAAGAAATGTAAATATTGACACTGGGGACAGTGTAGCATAAACCCACAAACCAAACCCTGTGGTATCTGCAAAAGAAGGGGGCATAAGACCCTAGATTGCAAGGATCTTAAGGATGCAGTTTGCTACAACTGCAACGAAAAAGGGCATATAGCGTACAATTGCCCCCAAGAAACCCAAAAGTAATGAGGCAAAGCCTGGAGAGGCCAAGAAGGGAAATGCCCATTCCTTTCAAATGAGTGCCAGGGAGGCCGTTAATGACAACAACGTCATAACAGGTACTTTCCCCATTAATGATATTTATGCTAGAGTTCTTTTTTATTCGGGTGCAGATAAATCATTTGTTGACCATAAGTTTAGTAAACTATTAAACTTACCCATAAGAACTTTAGACAAAATTTATGAGATAGAACTCGCTGATGGAACCTTAGAAATTTCTTCTTCCATTCTTGATGGATGCTCTATATCCATTAAGAATCATTCCATCCCTATCTCTCTTTTGCCAATGAAATTGGTGGGGTTAGATGTTGTCTTAGGCATGGATTGGTTATCTCATAACCAAGCCCGTATTGCCTGCGATAAAAAGCTCAACGAAATTAAAACCCCATCTGGTGAATAATCACCATCCCTGGAGACTCACACTATGGACTGCCAGACAAGGTGTCGTTATTTAAGGCATCCAAGTGTTTGAGAAGAGGCTGTGTCATTTATATGGCACAAGTTACCATAAATGAACCAAAGTCGAACCTTGAAGATCAACCAGTTATCTCGGAGTATTCCGATGTTTTCCCTGAAGAATTACCAGGCCTACCTCCAGATAGGCAAGTGGAGTTCAGAATAGATATCATACCAGGAGCAGCACCTGTAGCTAAAGCTCCATATGGGCTAGTTCCAACCGAAATGAATGAGTTAAGAGTTCAATTAAATGAACTCTTGGAGAAAGGCTTTATTCAGCCTAGTTCCTCACCTTAGGGAGCTCCTATCTTATTTGTAAAGAAGAAAGACGGTTCGATGCAAATGTGCATCGACTATCGTGAGCTAAACAAATTAACAATCAAGAATAGATATCATCTGTCCAGGATCGACAATTTATTCGACCAACTTCAAGGGGCCAGCTCTTCTCCAAGATAGATTTAAGATCAGGATATCATCAGCTGAAGGTTAGAAGTGAAGATGTTCCTAAAACAGCCTTCAGGACCCGCTTTGGTCATTTTGAATTCTTAGTGATGCCTTTTGGGCTCACAAATGCACCGGCAGCATTCATGGATCTCATGAATAGAGTCTGCAAACCATATTTAGATAAGTTTGTTATTGTCTTCATAGACAACATACTTATTTATTCTCGTAATCAAGATGATCACGAGAAACATCTTCGGTGGATCCAAGAATTATTAAGGCAGGAGTAACTTTATGCAAAGTTCTCTAAATGCGAATTTTGGCTTAGAGAAGTCCAATTCCTTGGACATGTGGTAAGTGAGCATGGTATCCAAGTGGATCCCGCCAAAATTGAGGTCATCATAAATTGGGAAGTGCCCAAGACCCCAATGGAGGTTTGTAGTTTCTTAGGATTGGCTGGTTACTATAGAAGGTTCATTGAGAACTTTTCAAGAATAGCCACTCCTTTAACTCTTTGACCCGTAAGAATATTAAGTATAATTGGGGTCCAAAGCAACAAGAATCTTTTGAGGTTCTTAAACACAAGTTGAGCAACGCTCCTGTATTATCTCTACCTGAGGGTATTGAGAATTTTGTTGTTTATTGTGATGCATCACACACTGGTATAGGCTGTGTGCTAATACAAAATGGCAAGGTAATTGCCTATGCATCACGGCAATTAAAGCTGCATGAAAAGAATTACACCACCCACAATTTGGAATTGGGTGCCGTTGTATTTGCCCTAAAACTGTGGAGACATTACTTGTATGGCACAAAGTGTGTTATATACACAGACCATAAAAGTCTCCAACCTGTTCAATCCAAAAAGAATTGAGCATGCGACGACGCTGTTGGATGGAAACTCTTAATGATTATGATTGCGAGATTCGTTACCATCCAGGCAAGGCAAATGTAGTTGCCGATGCCTTAAGTCGCAAGGAAAAGGTTAAACGTATTAGGATTAACGCCAAGAGCATTGAGCTCAGAAATAGCTTGAGTGAAAAGCTACAAAATGCGCAGAAACAAGCCCTATTAGAGGCTAATATTCCTAATGAGGGATTAGGCGGAACTGTTGATCAATTAACGCCTAGAAATGATGGAATCCTAAGATTTAATGATAGAATTTGGATTCCTATCTTTGGAGGACTTAGAGATCTAATCCTCCAAGAAGCGCACAATTCAAGATACTCGGTTCACCCGGGAGGTGACAAGATGTATCAAGACTTGAAGAAGAATTATTGGTGGATGGGTCGAAGAAGTCCATAGCCACTTATGTAGCTAAGTGTCTGAAATGTTCGCAAGTTAAGGCCGAACATCAGAAACCGTCAGGGCTTCTACAACAACTTGAGATTCCCACTTGGAAATGGGAACTGGTAACTATGGATTTGATTACCTAGTTACCCAAGACCAAAAGTGGTAACGACACTATTTGGGTCATAGTGGATAGGCTGACCAAGTCAGCACATTTCTTGCCAATTAAGGAGACGTATAATTCAGATAAATTGGCTAAATTGTATGTGGACAAGATAGTGTCCCTACACGGTGTGCCAGTATCTATTGTATCTGATAGAGATACTAGATACACATCTCACTTTTGGAAAAGTTTCCAACAATCGTTAGGCACACGATTAAATTTCAGTACGGCTTACCATCCGTAGACTGATGGTCAAAGTGAGTGTACTATTCAGACTTTGGAAGACATGCTAGGGCATGTGTGATTGGTTTAGGTGGAAGTTGGGATGACCACTTACCCTTAATAGAATTCTCCTACAATAATAGTTATCATACTAGCATCAAGGCTGCTCCTTTTGAGGCCTTATATGGGAGAAAATGTAGAACGCCCGTATGCTGGGCAGAAGTTGGGGACGCCTAACTATCAGGACCTGAGATTATCCTGTAGTCCACGGAAAAGATTGTGCAAATCCGTAATCGTCTCAAAGCTGCCAGGGATAGGCAGAAGAGCTACGCTGACAAGAGGCGTAAACCTCTTATGATCCAAGTAGGGGACAAAGTCATGTTAAAAGTATCACCCTGGAAGGGTGTAATGCGTTTTGGAAAGAAGGGCAAGTTAAGCCCAAGACATATTGATCATTCGAGATAGTCGAATGTGTCGGCACTGTAGCTTATAAGCTCAGGTTGCCAAAGGAGCTTAGTGGAATCCATGATGTATTCCACATATCTAACCTTAAGAAATGTCTAGCCGATGAATCGCTAGCCATGTCGCACAAAGATGTGGAGATAGATTAAAACCTGAGGTTCGTTGAGAAACCAATTTCGATCAAGGATCGACAGGTTAAGAAGCTCCGAAGAAAAATGATACCTATAGTAAAGGTTAAGTGGGACGCTTTTAGAGGCCCTGAGTATACATGGGAGGTTGAGTCCACTATGCGACAAAAGTACCCCCATCTTTTTGAATAAAATCTCGTGGTCGAGATTTCTTTTAAGAGGGTGAGGATGTAACACCCTGTAAAATCGTGTCCAATAGTATAGTGACACGTGTTGGATTTTTAAATATAGTCTGTTAAAGACCTATAAGGACTAAAGGTTTCAACATGCTCAATCTGAGCCTCTGAGTGATGATCCGATGTCAACATGTATAAATAACAGTCTCTGAGTGACTGATATGTCAACATGCTAAAATCATTAGCCTTTGAGTGACTGATATGTCAACATGCTTGAAATTTGGCCTCTAAGTAACTGATATGTCAACATGCCCAACCTCTGAGTGACATCGGGATCAACATGCTTATCATAAGCCTCTGAGTGATCCTTTGTGAAGTCCTTAACTCTCATACGTGCCATTTGTTGGACGAGAGAGTTCAATTTTGTAAATATGTGAAAGTTGGATAATGGAGGGATTAAAAGTGTCAACATGTTAATTTATACCTCTGAGTGACCTTTTAATGAACCGAGAGCTCGACAATGTCCGAGCATAATCTCGGGTATGCCAAGTATTGGCTACGGAGGGCTAAAAGTGCCAAAAAGGTGTTTGAAAAGGTTTTTAAAAGCTTTAATAAGTTAAGGGGTTAAAAGTGTCAAATTTTGAAACTGGCCAAAGGGCGGTCGCGGGCTGCGAGAGACCAGGCCTGGGTCTCTCGCGGGGCACGAGAACAGGTCTGCTGCAGAAATTTTTGTTTGGCAGCCAAGCAAAGCTCCAAAACCATTTAATTCGAAACCATGGACTTGTAATTAGCTATGCCACGTTTTGGGACACTTGTAAGCTTCCTCTTACACCTCTAAACACCTATTTTCACCTCCTTTGAGCTCTCCAACTATAAATAGGTGTTCAAGTGCTTCATTCCAACTTGCACCTTTCTAAATCATAACTCTTCTCCCTCCTCTGGAAGTTCCTAGCTGAAAGGAGCATCCAACTTAGCTCTCTTGCATTGTAGGAACCTCTTGTAAGTGGTCCTTGCTCTAGCATTTTCGTTTATAGGCTTTTATAACCAAAAGTCAAGCGTTTTACGGCAAACGCTTTGAAGATCACGATTGCTAGACCAATTGACGGGTCAAAGTTATGAAAATAAAAGGTCAAACATGCCATTTTTTGAATAAATCCTAAATTGATCTTATATTTGTTATGAAACCTGTTTTGACACTTAAACAAGTTGGTAATAATTATGAGAACATGTAAGAACATGTTCGGCTCATCAATTTCAGTTCTAGGGTCGGTTCACAACCGAAAGTCGCGAAGTTTGACTTCTGCTTTGACTTTCGATTTTGACCCGATTAAATAAGTTACTTACTGATCTAAAGTTGCATTATGATCATAATATAATGTAGCATAACCCTCGGAGGTTATATTACATGATCATAATCAGAATCCAAGTTTATGCGCAAGTTCCATAATTATGCCAATTTTGACTAAAATGCCCTTTTTACATAAAACAAGGTTTTAAGTGATAATGAACTTGAAAATGAGTTTCCTACTGATGTAATATTATAAGTAGGATTATTTGGGATGTTAAACCAAGTTATAAACTGAGTTTTAAAGGAAGTCCTTAAACTATGTTGATAAATGACGATTTTAGCCCCTGTAGCTTATAAAATGGTTTTAATCCGATCTTTTCAAGATAGATCAATCACCTACTGATATGTTATATTAAATAACATATTTAAGACATTTTTAATCTAACTTTAACATCAATTTTCATAAACATCAATTAAAGACGTCATTTTACGACATAAGCGCCGTTTCGGCGCATAATATGGTTTTAAACCATGTTATTGAACAAGACTTGTTACCAACTGATTTTAAAACTTATTTTAAACATATCTACAATAGGTACATGTTATAAACCCGGAATCCCAAATAATTCATAAACTATGTGTAAAATGACCAAAATGCCCCTTCGGTGCATAGTTTGGTCATAAAAGGTAAATTACACATGTAGTTGGTATCCTACTGATATTATATCATAAATAAAATATTTTCCAGAATACTTATGATGATAAACTTAAAATATATTCAAGTTTCTTTTATACGGTATGAAATTACCAAAATGCCCTTATGAGGCATAGTTTCGTTTTAAAACCATAACGGGCATACAATTTGATATCTTACTGATATCTTAACTTATTTAAAATATAATGGCATATAGAACTTGTCCATGACTTATCTGGTTACCCGATATCGCTAATATGCGCACGGTTACGTATGTGTAGCTATTTTTCGGAAATTAGCCGAAACGGGTTTAACCTTATCATTTTAGTCTCAAAATCTAGAATGTATATAGTTTACCCATATTAAACAAATCAAGGTACTTGTGGGATTAATCTAAATTCTATCCAATCATCGTCTAATCTAGCGTCATTCGTTTTGATCAAATACGCTAGTCGGTCTAAGTCTATGACTTAAATAAAGACCTTTAGTCTTTAATTGGTTAGTTTATGCCATAATCCAGACTAGAGACTTGCCGGTAAATGCTATCTGCACTTAATCCTTTTGTGTACGGCTGAGTTATTAAAAATTAAAAGAAGACTAGCTCAGGTAAATACTCTCAACTTATTTCCCCTATACGGGCTTGGGTTACGGTAAATTATTACCGCTTGGTCGGAAATGGGATTCAATCAAACATCGGTTCGGAGATAATCAATCCGCATATTCTGTTTTAATCAGTTTTGTTTGATAATCTAAACATCGGGGGTTAATAACCGTGTCCTGGATATCCTCGGCTCATTACAATCAAAATGTCCACGACCTTAGCGCGGGTGTAGGCATACACCCGATAGACGCTCAATTATGCATTCCCACAAGGTTGGGAGGAATTGACTCCTTCGTGAGTCCAAAGTGGTGTGTACGTTAATTGTGTCTCGGTTTTCGTGCCGAGCCCCATATGTATGACAAACATGTAAATCTGTTAACAAGGTTGGACGGTCAATTAACCCAAGTTATAAAAAAAGAATTTTTGTGCTGATACGCACTTAAAACATTTTCGAAATGTTTTCAAATGAGTCAGTTGGGTGTATTTACCAGCGAAAGCTGACGTATTTTCAAAAGACTAATCTGTAGGTACAATATGAAAATAGGCCGGAAGTGCTCGGTAGTGATAGAGGATCTTGCAAATCCTAAATCTGCCCAAAGTCTGTTTTGTATTCTTTCCATGTACAATTTATGATCCGCCTGTGGATCTTCTATTACAAGCTTGTATATTATTTTGTATTTTTGAACATTTGGTTTGTAATAGTAATTTTACTCCAAGACTTCCTTTGTGCCGTGTTTAATTGACTATGATAATTACCAACTGACGTCATGATACTCCCCACCCGGGCCCACCGGTGTATGGATTTCGGGTTGGAAATCCGGGGTGTGACATGTGTGGTAAAAGTCCAGTGTAGAAAATGGTCACTTGTTGCCACGCTCAAGATCATAATGTGGGCATTTCCTTAATAACTTCTTGAACTTTTCCCATGTCTTGTACAAAGATTCCCCGTCGTCTTGAGAGTATGAATTAATTTTGGTTATGAGTTTGGTGTTGAAGAGAAATTTTTGGGCAAATTCATCCCAAGTATGCACAAATCCACTTGGGAGGGTGTTTAGCCAAGCTTTTACTCGGTCTTTGATTGGAAAAAGGGAACATACGTAGCCAGATAGCATCGTTGGAGGCTCCGTTGATCCAAAAAGTGTCACATATTTCCCAAAAAATTGTAATATGTAAATGGGGATCTTCATTGGGTAGGCCATGAAAGGTGGCGGAATTTTGAGAGCATTTGGATTAGGTGTGGTCAAAGCTCAAAGTTATTAGCATCGACATTTGTTGGGTTAATGACGGCTCCAAGATTACCGACCATAGGTCGTAGGTAATCCATGAGAGTACGTTGATCTGCCATGGGGAGGTTTTGGGTCGAGGCTTTTGTCGGTTTTTAGCTTGAAGTCTTTTTCTTAAAATGCGCTCGGGTTCTTCTAGCGGCACTTTTATGTATTTGTCGGAGGTGAAGGTCATGCATCAGGTTGTATTTTCTACGAATTATACGAAATGGTGTAAATATCTACGAACAAAAACATAAAAATGTTGATCAGTTAACAAGCACTGTCCCGTGTCTATGTAGGCACGGTCCCGTGCTATCGAGATAAAGTTTCTGTATTCTGGTTCCCAAATACTAGAAGTTTGACACGGCCCCATGCTCCGTAACATGGCCCCGTGTTTTTACAGTAACCAAGAAAACAGATTCTTTTATGTATTGTAAGTTTGACATAGCCCCCCTTTATACCTACAGAAAGTAGAAAAAATGCAGAAAAAGAAGAAAAAACTTAAAAATAAAAATAAAAAAATATGACTAGGCCATCGCCTTTAAACTTTCTTAAAATCTTTGTGTCCCCGGAAATGGCGCCAAAAACATGACGTGATGCAGGTGGGTATAATTTTTTAGTATATTTTTAAGCACTTTTACTCGTTTATCAAGATTTAAATTTATAAAGCACGATACAACACTATCACTCTCTACAACACGATAAGGCAAGTGCACCCATCATTAGCATAGTGTACTGACGGTAAGATACAAAGGTCGTCCAAGAACACAAGAACTTTTAATAACGGAATATCGTCAAAGTCTAATCTATCCAAATTTTGAGAAAAGATTTTTAGAGAATTTCTAGAAAGCTCTCTGGTATCTTGTAAGTGTTGTTGGTGCATATGTCTGTTGCCTACGCCATTAAATAACATCGTGTTTGTAATAGGGCGTTAATGTATAGATTCAAGTTGTATGTGTGTGTATTGTTACCTTTGAACGAAGGTAACTCAGGTCACTTCGTAGAAGATAACTTGGTTAACTTCGTACAAAGGTAATCAAGTTCGTACGAAGTTGGACACTAGCTTCGCACGAAGTGCTATGTCTATATATAGGTGTGTGAACTTAGTGTTAGTTAGAGCTGTTTTGTTGACTGATATGGCGAAGCCTTGTCAGATTTCTCTCAGGATTATAAACGTTGATCTGAATTAATGAAATATAGAAATTAAACAGTAAATCTTGAACTTGTCACTAGTTTAACATGAATTTCGCGCATATTTAACTAGGCAAATTTAGGAGCTGAGCTTATTGGATGAGCAGATCCTCACAAGTGGTATCAGAGCTAGAAGGCCTGATTTGAAGACATTCAACAAGATTCTCTTTCTATTCTACTTATTTTTAAAAAATCTAACGGTCGAAATGGACTGATTTTCTCAAGGATTACGTAAAATCAAATTCTAACAAACCCTTGAAAATTTCGGACCTAAAATCAACCGAAATCATCACCAAAATGGCAAAAACGTGAAATCTTGAATTCTCTCCTCGAACAAAGTGAAATTTTTGCTAAAATTTCTTCTTTACTTTGCACGAAGATAAAAGATGGTCTTGAATCTTCGCACAAGTCAACTTCGCGCAGAGTAAAATTTGAAAATTTGGTGTTTTATCTTCATACGAATTGAGATCAAGAAAATGAGTGATTGGGATGATGTGCCTTTGTACGTGAATTCTCAGGATCTTAAAAATATTTAGGTTAAAAGGTTTGAAAAGTTTATGTGTAAAGAAAATGAATCGCTGGATGATTTGATAAAATATTTTTGTGATTTGGTAAGCAAGTTAAAAGAATTTGAACCCAAGGTAAGGTTTTCAGATTATGAAAAGATCGCGAAATTTGCAAATGCTTTGCCTTCAAAATGGGAAGTAGCTTTGATTGATATGAAAAAGAATCAAAGATTTACAATATATACTTTACATGAATTCTTTGAAAAAATTAAAGATTGTATACTTGAAATTGAAAAGAAGAAAGCTTTGAAGTTTAAGATGGAAAATGAAATTGAAGAAAACAATGGTGAAGTCTGTGATAAGATTGTTTTTGATGAATTTCCAGAAGAAATAGAACATTGTTCTAAAGAAGATAATATTCATAATGTTTTTAAAACATTCATATCTCCTAAAGTATATAATTCTTTTATAGGTGAAGGATTCTTTGGAGGACAGAATCAAAATATACAAAGCGAAGAAAAGAAGAAACAATCTGAAAAAGAAGTTATCACTAAGAAAGTAATAATAGATCGGTTAAACGAGGAAGCTGAAAGGCTTAAAGTTGATCAAAAATTTGTGGTCAAAGAAGTCAAGAAGAGAGGAAAATTGAAGTAGACAGATAGTGCACAAAACATTTAGAACTGTGCAAGTCATGTGTTGAAAAAGACGAGAGATATAGAGAACTTAAATGTCATAGTGATAACCTAGCAAATGATTCAAAGATACGAAGGAAGCCTACGATAAACTGAGCAAAACTATCAGCGAATACCATGATGCAATCAGAAAAGAAGATGTTACGCTTTCTATGCTCAAGGCAACAGTCATGGATAAAAAGATGCTTATCAATATTCATATTGACAAGATTGCCAAATTAAAAAAGGAGCTAGAAGCTACGATAATAGAAATAGAACGAGTTGATAAGAAGTTAATCAATTATTCAACGGCATTTTATGTCTTGGATCACATTCTTCCTAAGCCAACTTGAAAAGATAAAAATGGGGAAGATGTCTATGGTTATCAAAACAAAGGCTTAGGTTATAGTCGATGTCCACCTCCAATGTGGGATAACTATTCAAAGAAAAAACCAGAAGGGGTGGAAAAGGCATTGAATCTAAAGTTAAAAACTATAAAACTGAACAAGAGGATTAGCTGCCTAATAACATTTATGTGATCTATTCAAAGTCTGATTTTGATGTTGCATAGAAATGGTTAAAAATGTGGTTAATAAGGTTTTGGGTGATGAAAAATGATAAATCTAATTTTAAAAATACAAAACAAAAAATTGAAAAAGAAAGTTCAAGTTCACAACCTGAAAGTGACAAAAGTTTTCATTATGCTTATCTTCATAAATCAGAAAATAGTTCAAATGATTATCTGAATATTTTAATATACAAAATATGTGGGTCGGATCAACTATATTCTGATTCTGAATTTTCGATTCAGAATGTGAATTTGGACCGTGTTGAAAAATTTTTCAAGCTTGTTGAAATAGAAATGTCTGAAATTGAAGATTTTACAAATGATCAAAATTTTTGAAACTACAAACAAGATAGATCTTATTATACCAAAACCAGGAAATTTCTACCCTAACTATCAACAGAAAAATTGTTACAGGGGTAGAAATGGTTCGGGATATAATAAGAAAAACTATAACAAGTTTGAAAAATCAAAATTTGTAAAGAAAATGACTTTTGTGCCTGAAAGTTCAGAAAATACAAAAGAAAGTCAGTTTTTCAAACAACCTAACGAAGAATTTTTCACTCAACAACAACGAAAACAAGTTGAGGAATCCTATGTTGAACCAAACAGCAAGATGTGCTTCCAATGTAATCAAACTGGACAGATTGCTAGAAGATGTCCACAAAAGAAACCTGAACCTGTTTCCGATGTTAAGAAAAATTCCGAAGAGGTGAAACAAAAATCACCGATGTTTGTGCCAACACAGGTTTGGAAACAAATCAAAGAATCTGCAAACAAAGTGAAACCAGTTCATACTAAGTTTCCGAATTTTGAAGTTGATGAATCTTCAAAAGTAATGAACAAAAAGGTTCGTCGTTTTATTTCAAGAAAGCAATGTCTAAAAAACAAACAAGGGTGATGAAAAGAAAAATTGTTGAAGAAGTTAGACAATCAGTGTCAACTGAAAGTTTAGAGTACTTTTCTAAACTTGAGAAAGTTACAAATAAATGTGATTGTGTAAAGGAAATTAAAGTCGAATAAAGTCCACCCAAGATTGGAAAGACTCGGGTGTCTTTATTCAATTAATTGTGTATGTTGTGTGCCCCCAAAGTTGGACTTTCTGAGATTAAAGTACATCATGAAGAACGAAGTTCCTTGGCACATGACGAGAAAGTAGCCGGTTTATTCAAACGAAAATTTTTTAGGTTATAATAAGTACTGCTTTAATGTTTGTCATTTTAAAATTTTGAAGAAATTGGAATTTTTTTATAGAATCCTCACTGTTGAACAAACAAACTGGTTGAAAAGACAGATTTATAAAGGTTTTTAAAATTAAAAGTCTCAAAGTTTTGTCACCTTGAGGGGGGAGAAAGCTTCAAAAGAAAATGTGACGCAATAATGGATGGTGAATTGAAGTGATTCTCATCGGTCGGTAAATGTTTCTTTCTTTAAAAAAACAAAAATTACAAAATTATATTTTTGAATGTTAGTGGATGAGAATTTTTTGAGAAAATACAAAATTATAGTAAAATGCAAAAAGTACAAAAACATAAAAAAAGAAAAAAAGAGTTTTCGTGTAAAATGAGAAAATGATAGTACATCAGTTGACTATCACAGTATGCTAAAGAACTGTAGTGTCAAAATGTTTAAACAGCTCTCACTAATGATGTACTAGTAGGCTTTGCATATTCAGTAAATTGTTACTGAGATATAAACATTGAAAAAAAACTTCTTAATTAGTAGGTTAAAATCTCTTGGATATATGGTCTTAGTACACCAAAATTTCGTTTGAGAGATTGCCGAATTATGAGATATTAGGTCTTTATAGATAATTGATATATGGGGTATTATACTAGTTCTTCTGATTTTGCGTCAGCAATGGCCTAGAACTTGTAGAATACTTTTGCTTTTAAACCTTAAAACTACAACAAATTGAAAGTATCGAAACATCTGACAATTGAAGAAAAAAAAGATTCCAAATATGGAACAGCACTTTTAAGTCGAGCCTTCATCTTTTTGTCTATACGATGGTACTAACCTGAGCTCTCAAGGTCTCGCACAACCCAGATACGATATCAGTTAGATATATTCACTTGTAAGATGAAATCAAGGGAATCTTGATACGGGAGTATATTCTGAGATGGGAAACAGTATTAAGTCAAGTTCTAAGACATATAATTAACTATTTCAGAACAACTGAGAAATGTGTAGAGTTTTAAGTGGATCAGTATACTGACAATCTAAGTGAATCTGTTTAGGACATGAAGTTTTCAAGATCAACGGTACTAGTGATTTGTCTCAAACTGATATGATCCTCAAACACAAACTCACAAAAAATGTCTGTAAATATGTTTGTACATAGTTATGTCACTTCATAAACTCAAAAAGATTTTATATTCAACTTAGTTTCGACTGCCAATGATGGAAAGCTGAGTTTCAAAGTCTAAAGCTGCTGAACTAAATCTTGAATTGAAAGTTTATTTTAAAATGAGAAAGAGTTTTGAAATGATTAAAAAAGTTCAATAATTTGAAACTTAATATGATAGAAAATATCATTTTGTTCACAAAAGATCAACTAAGTTCATTCATTTGAACTTGGAAGATAAACTTGGACTTGGTTAACTAAGAGGGCTGTTAAAACTGATAAGATGTTTAAAAAATATGAAATTGTTGAAATTTCAAAGTTTGAATCTAAAATGTTTAGTAATTTGAACATGAAGTGATATAAAGGGGGAGCAAGATTGAAACGTTGATTAAAGAAAAAGAAGTTCAAAGAAAGGGGAGCATGTTGACGATTAATGTCTATAATACAAGCTCAAAGTAAAAGAGAGATTGTTGACGAAATTTGCTGAACAACAATGTTGAAATTATTAAAGAATTGAAGACATTTGAAGATAATTTAAGATAATTACGACTCTAAAGCTTAAAGACAATTCGAAGACTACGGCAACATCCAAGGGGGAGATTGTTGGTGCATATGTTTGTTGCCTACATCATCAAATAACATCATGTCTGTAATAGGGCGTTAATGTAGATTTCAGGTTGTATGTGTGTGTATTGTTACCTGCGTACGAAGGTAATCAATTTCGTACGAAGTTGGACACTAGCTTCGCACGAAGTGCTATGTCTATATATAGGTGTGTGAAGTTAGTGTTAGTTGGAGCTGTTTTGTTGACTGATACGGCGAAGCCCTGTCAGATTTCTCTCAGGATTGTAAACGTTGATCTTAATTAATGAATATAGAGATTAAACAACAAATCTTGAATTTGTCACTAGTTTGACATGAATTCCGTTCATATTTAACTAGGTAAACAAATTAGGGCCTGAGCTTATTATGTCACACCCCAACCGATGGCGGAAACATCAGAGTGAGATGAAATAGATTGCTCGAGACATCATAACATTATTTATGACAATATTAAATTCAAAACTCATTTCATTTCATAAATCAAATAATCAACTACAACATAATTCAAATACAACAAATTCAACAAAATTACAACATTAAAACCTATAATTATAGGTTCGATTCTATAGCGTCCCTACTAAGTTTTCGTCATGTTCAACATCCTTAACCTGCAACATTTTAAAAGTATAGTTCAACACAAAAGTATTGGCGAGTACATAGCATAAGTATAAAAGAGTTTACTCAAATCCACATGGCAATTGTATACAAGGTAAGCTAGCATGCAATACTAATTATCAAACCCAAGTGTCCACAAGAATTAAGTATCCCTCGTCACACGAAGTAACGAGACTATTTAAGAATAAGAATAAGAATAAGAATAAGCTTAAGCTTAACAATACCCTGACGAGCGGTGTGCTACTCCTGTAGCGCTATATAAGTTAAGATCAGGCTAGCTAAGTTAATAACAAGAAGCATGTATGAATTTAGCATGAACCTAAGCATAACAATAAGCATGTATAACGGATCGAGTGTATGAGGTATGTTGTGTGTATTTGTGAATTTTGTAAGTTAACATGTTACGACCCAAATTGTATAAAAGGAAAAATGGGTCAAGTGTACTCACGGTTTTGCAAGCTTCCACTTGAGTATTTCGTGAAGGGTTTGGAGAGTTGGAGGAACACCGAGTTATCTTACATGAGGGAAACGTAGGTTGGTAAGTATTTGGATGATAACGGAGGATTAGGAATTTTAAATGTACCAAAGTATGTATACGAGAAAATAATCACGTAGACTTAATACTCGTTTTCGACTCTATAATACCCATATGGGTTGATGTGTTTTCATGGGTTAGGATACCCATTAGAATCGTAACGAGAAGTAAAGTACTTAGGTGATGTAACCTAGTACCATGAAGGACAATCATTCGATTATCATCAAGGGTTTGGTTAGTGTGTGTATATATATCTATATATATTATATGTAATAAGTAGATCATATTTATCATGGAAGTTCATAGAAGTCATGCATGGAGGTAGGAGGATAACATTCCTTTAACCTCTTTCGTATTGTTCACCAATGCACAAGTTATCACAAGAACAACAAGGATGGTCATGAATAAGTTAAAAATAAAAGTTAAAGATGAAAAATATTCAAAATCATCATGTGAGGTGGTGGAGTGAAGGTAGGATAGCCAAGGCTTCAAAGTAATCACACACTACCAACTAAAGTCTTGTTTCAAGAACAAGCTTAGAAGGATACAACACTTGTTGGTTAAAATCCTTATTAAAATGCAAGGTTCTTACACTTATGACCTCAAATATGGTGATGTTCCATGTTGGTTTTCCCTGGAAAACCTATGGAAACACTCCTAGAGGTGTTCCAAGTGTTAAGAAGGAAGAATGAGTAAAGAAGGGAGGTAGAAGTGAGTTAGAACTCACTTGAAAGTCTTGAACTTTCTGGATGGAGTTGAGAGAGATTTAGAGAGAGAGAGAGAGATGAGTGTTTGAGGTGTGAAGTGAGTGTGGGACGAGGTGGGTATTTATAGTTGAGGTTAGGGGGTTAGTTAGGTGGGTAATAAATGCAAGAAACACAACTAAAAACACACATTTGCCCAATCCATGAGCTAGATACCACAATCTGCGGATTATGCCCTCTGGCGGGCCGCGAGAGAGGGAAAGGATGACGGTCGCGGGGCGCAAGAGACATTAACCCGTAAACATGTTTGATTTTTGTCACCTTTAGTCTCTGAACTTAGTTTTTCCTTCATTTCATGCTAAAACTTGGTAGTTTGGCATGTTCTTAAGTGTTTAACATATATGTACGTATATTTTGAGTATCAAGTATGAATGTATGAGTATTTGCACGTATAACAAGTATTGGTTTGTATGTAAACATGTATTAAACTTTTGATTGCATGTAAGACAAATATATATCAAGTATGAATTTTATTATGATCTAAGTCTCGAATTACAAGATTGGGAATTGAGATATGAATGCGATACGAATACAAGTTTCCATAAATAGAAATATGATTACACTTTCTAATTAAGCAAAATACGAAAAAGCGAGGTGTTACATATTGGATGAGCAGATCCTCACAAGTATCGGCACTAGTGATGCTTCCTCCTAATGCTAATCCTACTAACCGGCTTGTACGAAGACTTCGGGAATCAAACCCTAAGACATCAATCTGGTCAGGTGAATGAAGAATCCGAATCTCCTATGATCACGGACTAATAAATCTAAGATCTTATTTATCCCTAGTCAATTCAAAGTCGGAACCACCCGAATGCTATTGCATGTCTGAATTTCCAAAATGGTTCAATATTTAAAAATTTGTATTCCCCCTCATTTTTGGTGAATTCTGACCAGTGAAAACTCATCACTAAATTTCCCTCTCAAACTTGGTAAATTCAGTCCTCTCTATTCTTTGAAAAACTCAAATAAGACATTTTGTTCCACTAATGTCAGTTTTCAGCAAATGCGGATTTTACGTTTTAGCCTATAATAGTCACTATACCCAAATGATAAACATTTTGCATAGGTATCCATGATTACCCTAATATCTTCAATATTTTATGATCACATCATTATACCTATCCTCCGAAGCCTCCGACAGTGTCCCCGGACAACCTGTATTTGACGTTAAAATCTTGAAAATTTTTTCAATTACCAAAGTTTTTCTTGACACTCATTTCGTCACCACGATCAAAAAATGCCTTTTTAGACGAAAAACATCAAATTAACGGACCGTTCACAGATAAAAAGTAAAATTAATTAAAAGTTCCGAATCCGGCGGGTTTAGACATGACTCATATTTATACATGAAGTCTCCTTTGGAAAGGATGTTTCATCCATGTGGATGAGTCTCATCCGTACGAACCAGTGTTCGTCCTCACCAAAGTGTCATGTGTTCGTTTCTAACACGTAACTATACGATATTCATACACGCTCTATCTAGCCTATTCGCATAGTGGCGGACATACATAATATGCACTCACATAATTAAAACTAAAGCAAGAAAATAAAATATATAAAAATGATAGACAAGATGGAATCACTCGCTTCCGACTCATCTTTTACGTATCCTTTGATGATTTTCAAACTTTGGGTTTTTAAGAGATTATCTTGGATAGTGGCATGTCCCTCTTTTGGAGGCAACGCTACCCTCAACCATATTTGTCACACCCTCAATTTCCACTTGCGGAGTTTTACCGCGAGGCGTGTGATCAAACCAGAATCTGAGACACTAGTAATATCGAACGACTCTATATGATATATTTAAACGTTTTCCAAAAACATTTGTTTAACCATTCATAGTTATTTTCAAATTGTCTTAGTTTCAAAGTTTACCGGAAGCATTAGTTTCAAAGTTTAGCGGAAGCATTAGCGTAAAGTAAAGTAACGGGCGCCAACATAAACGCCAAAAACAAAAATCCCAAACAATATTCGTAAATAAGACTCGATAAAAATGTCTTGATCAAATGCAAGTGAGTGCACCTAGCGCTCCTAGCGTCCTGAGAAACATGTAAAGAAACAAGTGTCAACATTAAAGAAGAGTGAGTTCACAGGTTTTTATAAGTTTACAAGTTCGGTTAAAAGTTTGTTTTCCCCTGTTATCCCTAACCTGGGATAACGATATAGTTCCATTATTCCTAACCCGGAATAATAATGTTGGTTCGTAATTAAGTTCAATGTTAACATGTAGGTAGCGAGCCTAAAATTACGTCACATAAGAGTTCACGATCGAAGCTGACTGTTGTTGCCTCAGTGTTGCTAGGCCTATCACTGACCATGGCGAAAGTTAGGCCAAATTAATCACCCGTTGACCATACCCGGTCGGCTAGCGCGACTAGCTCTGGTGGGGCTTGCCGGGCCCAGTAGTACTACTTATAATTTCCCCGCTATCTAACCCAATACTAACGATCCGAGAGTTTGTTGAGGACTTCCGTGATATAGCTACTTAGTGACCATAACGTACATTAACATTAACTTAGTTACCGAGTAGTTTAACGACGTTAATTTCGCATAACGTAAAAGATAGAGTTATAGAGTGTATACATGTTTCTCCCCCTGTTGTTTAAAACCGGATAAAATAGGGGCCGTGAACTCATCTTAAATTGCTCGGTTAGAGTAACACAAAAGTAGCAAATGATGGAACCGCTAATCACATCCTAACATGCCAACCGATTTAAAGTTAGTGTGTGAACACACTGATACAAAACCCTACGCATAACTAACACACAGTGCGGCACACGTAATAACCAATTCGAAAACACAATCATGCATGAAAAGTATCATCATACCAAAATAATGATCAAACCAACTTGTCATAAACACAGATTAACCCATACAACACTTTGGTGCAAAACAAACGCAAGTTATCATGTTTCAGCTTGTACGCTCATAACTGGGCTGTTTTCTAGGATTTTTATAAAATAGTTCCAACGTTTCAAAAATTCCAATTTTTTTACAGGAGGTGTCAACTAAACTGTAGAATTTTATGTAAAATTTTTAAGTCCTAACGCTTTACCAATTATTTATACACATTTATATACTAGGCTGCAGTCAGATTCGGCGCTTTCTGACTGCAGTCCACGGGAAAAATTATTTAAAAATCATCGTTCATCCAATTAACAAAATTCTAGTGGGAGATTTCTGAAAATTCCCGTCTCCAGTTACTGTTCAAATTTCGTGACCCAACCCCCTACAGACTATGAGATCCGACTCGATAAACAACTAGCAAATTTTGCAGAATTTACGCAGCTTCAGCTGCTGCACTAAATAACCACTTAAAAATAGCAAACGACCTCAGAAAAATATGAATCCGGCGCCATTAGAAGCTTTTTTCAAAAATACACGTTTTAGGCTTCAGAAAATCTACTTTTCGATAAATAATGATCAGGTTACAGCCAATTGAAGTTGGCTATAAATGTCATTCAGCAAACAGTTTTCGACTTTTATCGCATTAGAACATGCTTAAACGATCATGACTCTTAATAACAATGATTAACAACAGGTTTATTTGTCAAATATCATCATGTATATCAATGTTCATGCAAACCTTAATTATATAAAATGATCTTTATCGCCAAAACGCAGCTTATGATTTTAGTATTCAACATAACATCAAAATCGTAAAGATTCGCACAATCATCCGAAATAATCATAAATCACAACACTTTTCATACTAATAATCCTACCGTTACACACAATCATGATCAAGATTATACAAACCCTAATGTGAATCGTAAAACAATTAAACCCTAACCTTGAAACAATGATGATTAGCGAACCGGGACAAGATTGGAATCAATCCGGAAGTTGGAGACTTGCGATCGTGAGAGAGGGGGGGGGGGCTGCCGTCGGTTCTCCTAGGGGTTAGGGTTTTCCCTTTTTTTTAAACTATAACATGCATACATACAATTATATAGCACAAGGGAAAAGAAGGGGAGGGGGTGGGCGGCGCGACCGCAAAGGAGGGGGGGCGGTTTGGGTAAGTGGCTTGGGCCTCAAGTTTAGGTTAGTTCCTTGGGCCGCAAGGAGGTGAGGTCGACACGTTTCGCGGCTCGGTTCGGTTCGGCTATTTATTTATTATTTTTTATAACTAATAATCGCGAAATCAAGGCGTGATACAATAATCTACAAAATATACAAACGTTAATAACACATAGCACGTAATTCACCCAATGAATTCACAAAGTTAGCGTAGTTATTGCGAGCGTGTAATTTTAGTTCTCCGAATTAAATCAGCGTAGGAATGAATAACCGTGAAGTAGCGCGTTTAAGATGCCTGAAAAGCCGGGATGTCACATTATCCCCATGTTGAAAGAATTTTCGTCCCGGAAATTGAGTAAACGCGGTTTAGAATGCAACGCACAAAGATTCAGTTTGTTAGCAATGGTACAAGAAATTCCCAGGCTGTCACATCATCCCCGTGTTGAAAGAATTTTGTCCTGAAATTTAGTTGGTGGTAACGTCAGATTGCTGCTCAGCTGCAATAAGGTGTGGGTATTTGCTTTTCATTTGGTCCTCTCTTTCCCACGTGAACTCAGGTCCACGCTTAGAGTCCCAACGAACCTTGACAATCGGTATCTTGCTGTGCCTTCGAGTCTTAATCTCACGATCCATGATCTCGATAGGTTGTTCCACAAAATGCAGTTGCTCATCCACTTGAATCTCATCCAATGGAATAACTAGGGTCTCATCTGATGGACACTTCTTTAGATTGGACACGTGAAAAACGTTGTGAACTCCACTGAGTTCGGCAGGAAGGTCTAATTGATAAGCTACGGGCCCGATACGCTTCAAGATCACAAATGGGCCTACGTACCGTGGGTTTAGTTTGCCTCGTTTCCCAAAACGGATTACACCCTTCCAGTGTGACACCTTCAGTAGGACGCGATCGTCTACTTGAAATTCGAGCTGTTTGCGTCGTTGATCAGCGTAGCTTTTCTTTCGATCTCGTGCCGTTGCCATGCGGTTTCTGATTTGCACAATCTTTTCAGTAGCCTTAAGTATCAACTCAGGACCTGTGAGTTGACTGTCACCGACTTCTGCCCAACAGATCGGTGATCTACATTTACGACCGTATAATGCTTCAAACGGTGCCGCTTGAATACTCGTATGGTAACCGTTGTTATACGAGAATTCCACTAAAGGCAGATGGATTTCCCAACTGTTCCCGAAGTCTACCACACATGCCCTAAGCATGTCTTACAAGGTCTGAATGGTCCTTTCACTTTGACCATCCGTCTGAGGGTGATAAGTTGTGCTCATATCTAAGCGTGTACCCAACGCTTTCTGAAGTGACTGCCAAAAGTTGGACGTGAAACGAGCATCTCTGTCTGAGATGATGGACGTTGGCACACCGTGCCGAGAAACTACTTCCTTAATGTAGATGCGAGTCAACTTATCCATCTTATATGTTTCTTTGATCGCTAGGAAGTGTGCGGACTTAGTTAGACGATCCACGATTACCCAGATGGTATCGCAACCACCCGGAGTTCGCGGGAGTTTAGTGATAAAGTCCATCGAGATCTGATCCCATTTCCACACTGGGATCACAGGTTGTTGAAGTAGCCCTGATGGCTTCTGGTATTCCACCTTGACTTTCGCACAAGTCAAACACTTGCTCACGTAGGTGGCTATAACCGCTTTCATGTTGGGCCACCAGTACGCGGCTTTAAGGTCTTGATACATCTTATCTGAACCAGGATGGACAGAGTATCGGGATTTGTGAGCTTCGTCCATAACTAGCTTCATGAGGTCTCCGTAGAGAGGTACCCATATACGATTCATGAAATACCAGGCACCATTGGGTTTCACTTCCCAATCGCTTTCCATCTTTCCCACAGATTCGGCCTTGATGTTTTATTCCTTAACTGCTTCTAGCTGCGTGTGGCGTATCTGTTCGGGTAACCCAGAATGAATTGTGAACTGTAGTGCTCGTACCCGACGAGGTTTCAAGTGCTCCTTTCTACTGAGGGCATCAGCTACCACATTAGCCTTACCCGGGTGATACCGAATGGCACATTCATAATCGTTCAGGAGTTCAACCCAGCGACGCTGTCGCATGTTCAACTCCTTCTGGTCAAAGATATGCTGGAGGCTCTTGTGATCCGTGTAGATTGTGCACTTTGTTCCATATAGATAGTGTCTCCAAATCTTAAGTGCAAACACAACTGCTCCCAATTCCAGGTCATGTGTTATGTAGTTTTTCTCGTGAACCTTCAACTGTCGGGATGCATACGCGATGACCTTATTACATTGCATGAGTACGCATCCTAATCCCTGAATGGAAGCGTCACAATATACCACAAAATAATCTGTCCCTTTTGGCAAGGACAAAATGGGTGCACTGCAAAGTTTCTACTTCAGCAATTGAAATGCTGCTTCCTGCTTGTCGCCCCAAGCATACTTGGTGCCCTTCTGGGTGAGAGTGGTAAGCGCCGATCTTGGAAAATCCCTCGATGAAGCGTCTGTAGTAACCAGCCAAACCCAAAAATTGGCGGATCTCTGTCGGTGTCCTGGGTGCTTCCCAGTTCTTGATAGCATCGATCTTGGCGGGGTCAACGTGTATACCCTTTTCATTCAAGATATGCCTGAGGAACTGAACTTCCCGAATCCAGAAATCACACTTCGAAAACTTGGCATATAGTTTCTCCTGTGGAAGTAGTTCCAGCAATAATCGTAGATGCTCAGCATGTTCTTCTTCACCCTTAGAGTAGACGAGTATATCATCTATGAACACGATGACAAACTTGTCGAGATACGGCTTACACACGCGGTTCATGAGGTCCATGAACAACGCGGGTGCGTTGGTGAGACCGAAGGGCATGACCAAGAACTCATAATGGCCATACCGAGTACGAAATGCCGTCTTGGAGATATCCTCATCCCTGACGCGTAACTGGTGATAACCGGACCGTTGATCAATCTTGGAGTAGTAGCTTGACCCTTGAAGCTGGTCGAAGAGATCGTCGATGCGAGGTAATGGGTATCGGTTCTTGACGGTAACCTTATTGAGTTCCCTGTAGTCGATGCACATGCGGAAGGTCCCGTCCTTCTTCTTGACAAAAAGGACCGGAGCTCCCCATGGCGAAGTACTGCATCGGATAAATCCTTTTTCCAACAATTCCTGAAGTTGGGTAGACAGCTCTTGCAGCTCTGCTGGAGCTAGGCGGTATGGGGCCTTGGCGATAGGAGTCGCATGGTTCGCCAATTCGATTTCAAACTCCACTTGTCGATGTGGTGGAAGACCAGGTAACTCCTCTGGAAACACATCGGAAAAGTCACGGACGACGGGGATATCTTCAATCCGCTTCTCGTCCTTAGGCTGCTCGGTGACCAGTGCGAGCAAAGCGAAGGAGTTCTTTCTCCGAAGATACTTCTGAGCTTGCATGTAAGAGATGATGTTTGTGATGGCGCCTGCCTTCTCGCCTTGCACCATCAAGACCTCGTTGTTAGAGAGCGGAATACGGATAGCTTTCTCAAAACCGAGAACTTCAGCTCGGATGTCAAATAGCCAGTCCATTCCGGCTACCACATCAAAACTACCCAGGGTAGTTGCCATCAGATCAATGGTAAAGGTGTGACCCGCGAGTTTAAGTTGACAGCCGGTTACTAAATGGGTCACATCTACAGATTTACCATCGGCTAGTTCTATGACGTAAGGGGTCTCTAGGGGTTTAGGCGTGAGATTTAGGTTCTTCCTAAAAGACTCAGATATAAAACTCTTATCCGCACCCGTATCAAAAAGTACAGTAGCAAAATGATCGTTAATGGGAAACTTACCAGTGACCACATTCGAGTCGTTTCTGGCCTGTCCATGGCCCAGCATGAATGCACGACCTTTGGCACCTCCTGTGCCACCATTTCCATTGTTGCCATTGTTGTTGTTGTTGTTGTTGTTGTTGTTCCCACCATTGTTGTTGTTGCGAAGCTGCGGGCAGTCTCGCTTGAAATGGGCAGTGCTACCGCACTGATAGCATCCCCGGTTATTACCTTGCTGTTGACCCTGGTGCTGATTCTGATTTTGTCGAGACATGATTTCCCCGCGACAATCCTTTGCCGCGTGTCCCGCTTTGCCACATCGTTGGTAGCGATTTCCAGCGCAAGGGCCGTGATGATGGAGGTTACAACGATTTCATTGCGGCTTTCGACCCGCATAGCCGCTTGAGTTATGGGTGTTGTTGGCAGACTGATTATTGTGACCCCGATTGTTGTTGAAATTTTTGGACCGCTTTTGGTTTCCTTGTTGTGGCTGTGCTGACGAAGACTGTCGAGTAGGTGAGTCTTCAAATTTTCTTTTGTTATCAGGGACAACTTCAGTTGCACCCCGAGGTGGCAACTTCCTTTGCTCCACCGCCTTATCGGTGAGTTTATGCGCCAGCCTAATCGCTTGATGCTCCGTCGTAGGGTTGCTAGACATTTCCATGCCCTGGATCTCAGGGACCAGACCCCCAAGATAAAACTCAAGTCGTTTTTTCGATGGTGTTAGCCAGATCGGGACATAGGAACACCAGATCATGATGTTTTGCCGTGTACGCTTCAATTTCAGACCCTACCATCTTGTGGTTCCATAATGCTTGCTCCAACTGCTGAACTCTGTCCCGCGGACGTTAGGGCCTTAAACTCGGTCCAGGCCATTGCGTTCGCCGCAACAAGTCCACGTGTTTTGACTTGTGCGTTCCACCAGGTTAATGCCCCATCTTCCAACATTGAGGCAACATACTTGACCTTATTGACTTCAAGACAATTACACATCTCGAACACCGATTTAGACTTTTCAATCCAACGGACCAGTCCTATGGGTCCTTCCGCACCCGTGAACTTGCTCGGTTTTGCATCAAGGAACATCTTGTAGGGGTTAAGACCCCCTCCTGGAGACAGAGGATAGGTAGTCAGCGAGAAAGTCTACCAGCCCAACTATTAGATTTTCCCATGAAAATTTAATAATGGTTACCTGCTGGTGGGTTTTGAACACCTACCAGAGCAGCATTCACGTGTTCTTGGATCAATGCGGCCAATTCTTCAGGGGACATGTTGAGGTTTCCGCGACGTCCAGTTGCCATTTCAGATCTTCGCAAGACAACACAAACACACACCGGTAAGTATATATATCCAATATAGTTATCATATTCCACACTTCAATCATCACACAAGTTATGTCAACCCAACAAATTAAACAATCAAAAGGAACATTCGATTAAATAAATTGCAATGTCTCACAAAATACCAACCAAACATCTCAGTTTAATTATAAAATTTCAAGTTCAAACATAAGTGGAAACAAACAAACTAAAGAAAACAAAGCGGGGATTGGCGAGACGAGTCAGTCTTCTACGTCTCCATCTCCCAAGTCGCTATCGTTGCCGTCATCCTCTGCGGCGTTTTCAGCTTCAACAGCCGGGTCCTGTTCCGGCTCCTCTTCCTCCGGATCCTCCTCCGGGTCTTCCTCTGGATCCTCCTCTGGGTCTTCCTCTGGATCCTCCTCTTCTTCCTCTACCGGCGCTGGAGGGGCCGGTGCTGGTGCGGGTACGGGGACAGGTGATTGATTCTGCTCCAGTTCTTGAATCCTCCAACTGGACTCAAGAACTCTGTCTTCGAGCAAGTCAGCCCTCAGCTGCTCAGCACGAAGATCCTTAGCTAAAATGTTTCGAACTTTCCTATTCTCATGTTGCTCTTCCTCGAGCCTTCCAGTTTTACCAGTTAGTTGACGTATCATCCATCCTTGTGCTTCGATAGTCTCCTGCATTCTCTCTAGCTGTTCCTGTTGTTTCCTTAACATATGCCTAAGTAGATCGTTCCCTACTCCTAACGAGTTGACCGGTTCAACCGGTATAGCGGTGGTCGGACGGGAGGACGATTCCCCTACTAGAGCGAGTCTTTTCCTAGCAGCTGAGCGTGTCTCCACGCCATGAGGTGGTGAGGGTTCGACCATGGGTGCCTTCCCCGGCGCCCTTGTTGTCGAGATTTGTCGGATGATGATGATGACATTGCCTGATGGGTTGGTGTAGTTAATTACGAGTTGCGTGCATCACAATATACATATATATCTTACATAAAACAGTTGTAGTATAACACATAACAAGATATCACAGTTCGGTGCCAACAAAGTCTAGTGTCGTGTAACAGCTATAGTTTAGGTCTACTTTTAATTCAAACCTGGTTCTCAATGACTAGAGGCTCTGATACCAATCTGTCACACCCTCAATTTCCACTTGTGGAGTTTTACCGCGAGACATGTGATCAAACCAGAATCTAAGTCACTAGTAATATCGAACGACTCTATATGATTTATTTAAACGTTTTCCAAAAACATTTGTTTAACCATTCATAGTTATTTTCAAATTGTCTTAGTTTCAAAGTTTAGCGGAAGCATTAGTTTCAAAGTTTAGCGGAAGCATTAGAGTAAAGTAAAGTAACGGGCGCCAACATAAACGCCAAAACCAAAAATCCCAAACACTATTCGTAAATAAGACTCGATAAAAATGTGTTGATCAAATGCAAGTGAGTGCACCTAGCGCTCCTAGCGTCCTGAGAAACATGTAAAGAAACAAGTGTCAACATTAAGGAAGAGTGAGTTCACAGGTTTTTATAAGTTTACAAGTTCGGTTAAAAGTTTGTTTTCCCCCGTTATCCCTAACCCGGGATAACGATATAGTTCCATTATTCCTAACCCGGAATAATAATGTTGGTTCGTAATTAAGTTCAATGTTAACATGTAGGTAGCGAGCCTAAAGTTACGTCACATAAGAGTTCGCGATCGGACCTGACTGTTGTTGACTCAGTGTTGCCAGGCCTATCACTGACCATGGCGAAAGTTAGGCCAAATTAATCACCCGTTGACCATACCCGGTCGGCTAGCGCGACTAGCTCGGGTGGGGCTTGTCGGGCTCAGTAGTACTACTTATAATTTCCCCGCTATCTAACCCAATACTAACGATCCGAGAGTTTGTTGAGGACTTCCGTGATATAGCTACTTAGTGACCATAACGTACATTAACATTAACTTAGTTACCGAGTAGTTTAACGACGTTAATTTCGCATAACGTAAAAGATAGAGTTATAGAGCGTAAACATGTTTCTCCCCTGTTGTTTAAAACCGGATAAAATAGGGGCCGTGAACTCACCTTAAATTGCTCGGTTAGAGTAACACAAAAGTAGCAAATGACGGAACCTCTAATCGCGTCCTAACATGCCAACTGATTTAAAGTTAGTGTGTGAACACACTGATACAAAACCCTACGCATAACTAACACACAGTGTGGCACACGTAATAACCAATTCGAAAACACAATCATGCATGCAAAGTATCATCATACTAAAATAATGATCAAACCAACTTGTCATAAACACAGATTAACCCATACAACACTTTGGTACACACAAACGCAAGTTATCATGTTTCAGCTTGTACGCTCATAACTGGGCTGTTTTCGAGGATTTTTATAAAATAGTCCCAACATTCCAAAAATTCAATTTTTTTACAGGAGGTGTCAACTAAACTGTGGACTTTTATGTAAAATTTTCAAGTCCTAACGCTCTACCAATTATTTATAAACATTTATATACTAGGCTGCAGTCAGATTCGTCACTTTCAGACTGCAGTCCACGGGAAAAATTATTTAAAAATCATCTTTCATCCAATTAACAAACTTCCAGTGGGAGATTTCCGGAAATTCCCGTCTCCAGTTTCTGTACAAATTTCGTGACCCAACCCCCTACAGACTATGAGATCCGACTGGATAAACAACTAGCAAATTTTACAGAATTTACGCAGCTTCAGCTGCTGCACTAAATGACCACTTAAAAATAGCAAAAGACCTCAGAAAAATATGAATCCAGGGCCATTAGAAGCGTTTTTCAAAAATACACGTTTTAGGTTTCAGAAAATCTATTTTTCGATAAATAATGATCAGGTTACAGCCAATTGAAGTTGGCTATAAATGTCATTCAGCAAACAGTTTTCGACTTTTATCGCATTAGAACATGCTTAAACGATCATGACTCTTAATAACAATGATTAACAACAGGTTTAATTGTCAAATATCATCATGTATATCAATATTCATGCAAACCTTAATTATATAAAATGATCTTTATCGCTAAAACGCAGCTTATGATTTTAGTATTCAACATAACATCAAAATCGTAAAGATTCGCACAATCATCCGAACTAATCATAAATCACAACACTTTTCATACTAATAATCCTACCGTTACACACAATCATGATCAAGATTATACAAACCCTAATGTGAATCGTAAAACAATTAAACCCTAACCTTGAAACAATGATGATTAGCGAACCGGGACAAGATTGGAATCAATCCGGAAGTTGGAGACTTGCGATCGTGAGAGAGGGGGGGCTGCCGTCGGTTCTCCTAGGGGTTAGGGTTTCTCCCTTTTTTTAAAACTATAACATGCATACATACAATTATATAGCACAAGGGAAAAGAAGGGGAGGGGGTGGGGGGCGCGACCGCAAAGGGCGGGGGGCGGTTTGGGTAAGTGGCTTGGGCCTCAAGTTTTGGTTAGTTCCTTGGGTCGCAAGGAGGTGAGGTCGACACGTTTCTTGGCTCGGTTCGGTTCGGCTATTTATTTATTATTTTTTTATAACTAATAATCGCGAAATCAAGGCGTGATAAAATAATCTACAAAATATACAAACGTTTAATAACACATAGCACATAATTCACCCAATAAATTCACAAAGTTAGCGTAGTTATTGCGAGCGTGTAATTTAATTCTCCGAATTAAATCAGCGTAGGGATGAGTAACCGTGAAGTAGCGCGTTTAAGATACCTGAAAAGACGGGATGTCACAATATTGGTCTGAGTCTGCAGCGATACAGTCCCGTAAGGATGGAATATTGAAAGATAATTAAGTAAGTTATTAATGCAAAATGTGGCAAGTCACTCTTTTGGAGGCAACACTACCCTCGGCTGTATTGATCTGAGTCAGCAGGGATACAGTCCTGTAAGGCAGGTTTAAGTTTTAATAGTAGTTTATTTATAACGGATTCAAGCCGCTCTTACTTCCTCCGATTTGACGCTATCTGCCTCAAAGGAAGTCCTAATTAGCTTGAATCAAGTCCTCCTAGGATCTATATACTAAACGAGGCAAGAACTTTACCCAAATTAGCATTCTAAGCCCCTTTCAGGCAGTTAACGCGCTTTATATAGACCGTAAAGACATGAATGAGTGAATCAACAAAACATGAAGAAATGATAGAATAAAGTTCACTTTTAATATAAAAAACTAGTTAAAGTCATTAATACATACCCAATTAAAAAGTTAACCAAAGCTTAGAAATCAAAAGTAATACATAAAAGATTTGTCTTCACCAAGTGATGTAAGAGATTAGCCAAGCATTGCCATAGTTTGACAAAAACTGTTTCGGTCAATCTTGGATCCCGAGACTACTACGCACACTTTAAAGATGCAGGATGGAGGAATGTGGTGGATGATGGTGGTGTTGTGGTGGTGGAGTGGAGTCAGGTAAAAGAGAAGTGGTTTGCCAAGGGATGGATTACAATTGAACCAAGCACCCCTATTTATGACTGGAAACAGACTCTTCACACGCCCCCGTGTCTCCTTCTTCCCTGTCTTCATTTAATGAGTTATGTCAGTTCGTATGCTCACACGACCCCGTGTGTTAGAGGCACGGCCCCGTGGCCTTGTCCATGGGACACGGCCCGTGTCTCTTGTCTGCTTCTGTTTGTCTTTTTTTTTTCATGGAATCTGGTGTGAGGCATGGACCCATGCCTTGGTGGCGTGACCATGTGCTTATCTTCTGATTCGTTGTTTTAGTCTTAGGGTGAAGCCCGGAGGATCGGTATGAAGTGTCAACTTCTCTTCTTTTATATTTATGCTGATTTTTGTCGTTAATTTATTCATTTTGTACATTTAAGCTCTTTTAATCCTGAAAATCAAAAGTATACAATGAAACACACTTTTTCTAACATTAGTACATAAATGGGTTGATTTTATACCTTATTTGTTACAATTTATATGTTGCATTTGGTGCATATCATTAACACCCAAGAAATATTGATCAAATCGCTTGAAACCTTAAAATCTAGCTTCATGCCTTGCCAAAATCCCCCAGAGCAGCCTCTTCTTCGTCAAAAGTGCATGTTCAACCTTGTGAAACTCGTAATAAGGGTTTTAATACCATAACTTGAACAACAATCTATCTTTTCACAACATTAAGCCCCCTCACGTCACACTAGGGGAATTAAGCAAACATGTTACTTAGCGTGACAACCAATAAATACACGTTGGCAATTTGGTGAATACCTATAACTTCCTAGGGGCATTTTTGTCATTTCCTGATGATCTTAGGGCCCTCGCGTCATGCGAGGGATGTCTTCATACCATGTCGCCCGACGCGGGAACAGTGTTTTTCAGCAACTTTTCTTCATTTATTCTCTTGATTAATCACGAAGCGTCCGGAAGCTCGGTTTTCTTAGTTTTCTCCTGCTTTCACTTCTGTTTTCCTCCGGACACCTACAAACCACAAAAGACTATGTATCATGCAAAATTCTAAACAAAGCGATACAAACCTCATTGAAAATTGTACAAAGAATACATCAAAAATAGATGTATTTTGCAATACATCAAATTTACCCACATTAACCTTTTTCGTCCCCGAAAAAGAAATATGTTGTGGAATCATCATCTGGTTTCAAACTTAAGTTACTTTGTTTTAAAATCTAATAATGTTTAACTATGATTGTAAGTATATTTGTCCATCTAAAACCAACCACTAGTTTCCAAGCCCCTTATTATATGAAGTTAGTTCAAATGGGTTAGTCAACTTAGGGTCTCACACTACGGAAGCCACAATTCACCCTAGTCCCTCCTCAAGCTTATGAAATAAAAGGAAGAATGATTTGACTCTTCCTAACCATCTTATGTAAAAACCAAAAGAATTTAGAATAAACACTTTCCCTCCTTTTTTATGGAACTACAATGAGCAACTAGACATATTTTTTTCATACCTAACTCAGAGGTTGTTTCAATTACAGTCACCATCCCTAAGGGAAACAACATAAGCTTCTGCATTTTTCATTTTTTCCTAACTTAACCTAGAGGGAGTTTCGATCAGAGTCACCATCCCCAAGGTAAATCCATATGCCTCTTTATACACATCTAGCTTATTATTCAATGGATTCCATTTTCTTCTTTTGATTAAATATTCTAACGGTTTTAATGTATAACGACATTTTTATACTATTGTTGGCGCTTTATATAACATCGTCAAAAACGGATCACCGAAACTCGATCCATTAGAAATGTTTGACTTTTATTTCGCATGGTATCCCATTGAAAGATAATTGGTAGTACCGAATTTATTCCATATATATAAGGTGGTTATTGAGACTTGAGGGACTGATTGGGTAATTCAGTAGAAGTTTAAGTTCAAGGGTGACTTATGTATATATTATAAAGTTCAATGCTGAAAAGAAAAATATATATATATATATAAGACCGAAGAACAGGGGACTTGAACCCGGGTCTCCATGGTCTGAAGAGCCTATCAACAACATGCCAAACCGCCCCACCACATCTAACCTTGATAACTATTCCGACAATAATAACTTTAAACACACTTTTCGGTTAAACTAAAATTTTTAATTTTGCCGCCAAACAGGAAATCTCGAAATAGCCTGTCTTCTCCTGAAATCTTGCTGTATCTCTACCTCATTCCTTGGAAACGAGTTTCCAAACTCGAAAGACTGAACCTAGACGCGATAGTGTGTGGTGTACATTATAGTCATGTCAAATCGGTCGGATCTCAAAGGTGTCGGATGAGATTTAAAAATCTATTAAAAACCTTTCCGAAGATCATTGACACGAATTGAGGATTCTAAATACAAGGAAGTCTTGTCCTTATAAACGTATACATCTCGACAACACACACATCTCAATAACCCGTATCATCTCTACAACCGTCGCAAGAGATTTGGAACTCACTGGAGCCTGAAACGAGAACCGTGGAATCATCGTGTTCAGTATAATTTAACCCTTTATTTCGTTTTTTTATATGATAACAAAACTTCCGGATTAATAACGGTTTTATCGAAATTAGAACGCGGAGTTTTTCTTTAAGAAAAACAGGGTGTCGGTATAAGTAAATTGTTGAGGAAGACGACAGTAGTTCAATACATTTTAATTCTAAATCACAACTAAATGAATCACAAAAATAAATGCGACACAGTGGACTTGTTGTTAACATTGTTCGATCAAAACTGGGGCAAGTCGCAGGTTCAACCCGGCCCCCATGCGTCTGCCATACATACTTTTTTGCATAATCAAACTAATTCGTAATATTTAGCATCTGTATGATAAGTCAAGCACAAGCTGGTTCATAACATCATGACTCTAAGGTCCATTGGTTGGAGGAATGACCAAACAACTTGGAGGACCCAGTTTCAAGCTAGGTGTAATAACTCTCAAAATATCCTGCAGCTCGTAACCCTAGACACGCATGACGAGAACCAACTCGAACAAAAATATTGGACATGCCATGCACCACACGAGAGAATTCCCTGATTCTACAGCGACGGGCACGAGAGTACTAGGTCACGTGGCACCGTTTCGCAACAAGTGGCAAGGCTATACAGGTGACAACGCTGACCTAGCCCTAATAGGTTGTTATCGCATCACGCGAGAGAATCCCTTGATTCTCCAACGACGCGCGGGAGAAACCCAGATGTGTTATATAAAGGCAGGCGTGGGAGAAGTCTCAATGCACCTGTTCGATCTAAAATAGATACACTTTCTCTCTCGAAACATTATTCTAATACCCAAAGCCCCTAAACCCCTAAACTATGCTTCGTAGTAAGCGTAGTAACCTCGATAACTAGTACGATACCTTATTCGATCGATCTGAAAACAAATCAATGGATGTTAAAATGTTGCCTGAATAAAGCTATACTTTGTCATCTACGTTGAGGTTTTGATCTCGTGATTATTGTTAAAGTATGAATTGGGTTAATACAATAATACGTGTTGCATTGTGTGTTTAATTAGGAACCCAGGAATTAGACCAGAAGGCTATTACTGAAAACCCTAAATTTGCAAAGTTCGTCATTCTTTTTTTTTAATAATTTGCAAAACCCTAAATGTTTTCTAAGTTGTATTTACAGTGATTAAGTCTTTGTATTCTTACTAGGAAACTACTGTAAGTATGTGGGATTTCGTATACATTATATATCATGCATCACTATTAGACAACGGGTTAGCCAATGAGTGATATAACCACGGTCACAGGAACTGCCATCGATGACAAATTCTATTAAAATGGTTTCTTTGCTATTGGACAACGAGATAGTCAATAGTAATTTTGTAAGATAGAAACAAATGTAAAAACCCTTGATGTTGTAATTATAACATTGTATCTTTTTATAAATCTGAATGAACTCACTAGTAATTTTCGTTGATCAAATGTTTTTAAAACGCAGTTCAGGTGATTGACTGTGAATAGAAGGAAAAGTGCTATGAGGCACTCTAAGCCTAAATAAGTGACTATGTAACCTGAATAAAATGTATTTTGTAATTAAGGGTTTATTCCTGTGAAAATCCTTTATGTAAATATGGGTTCATCCCACAGCTTATGAAATGAAAACTACGGTGTTTTGAAAACTGTGATATTTTTCCTGACACCCGGTTCTGATGAAAATTTCGTTGTGATAAATTTTAATAAACACCGGTACCACTTGTATCTGCTTCACCCTAAGGCCAATAACCAATGAAATCAACCATAATATGCCACCCTACTCACCAATATGAATGAACCTAGAACCCATGGACCCTAAACCAATCATGCCACAACAACCACTCCTAAACCCAGTAGAAGAATGGTGGACAAATGACTGGCTGTTTCAAAACCTAATGAATAATCCTTTTCCATTTTACCAAACTACCAACCTGAACCCCCGACATATCCCCCAATGAACCCTGAGAATGTGGCAGAACTTTGCCACTATAGAGAAGAACTGATGGATAAAGGAAACCAGAGCCGAACCAAGGGAGAGAATCTCGTCTAGATATACGACGAGAGAGAACACCACTTTTGAAGCCAAAACTAACACTATACTATATATGTGTCTATAATGTATTTTTGTGTATAGGATAAAAAACTAAAACTAATATATATATATATATATATATATACACATATGTGGTAGTGTATGTAAGATATATGAAGCATAATAAATAAAAAGAGTAAAAGTCGCAATGATCGACGATTTTGACAATATGATTTGACTAATTGTGTTTATGATATTTTGATTATATTATTTATTCTGTGATTAATATCTGAAATATATTCACAATGCAGATATCGAGTGAAGTTAATCAATCTGTCCAGAACAATCATGAAAACTCTTTGGATAAAAGTGCCATAGAGAATATAGTTGCTAAGGGAATTGCTAACATAATACCCTTAATTATCGAAGCTGCTAGAAACCCTGTGCCTATAGAATACCATAAAGCTGTGAGTAGCAAACGTAAGCATAGCAATGATTTCAGCCATAGTTCCAATGGAGATAATGATATTATTATCAAAACTCCATATCCTAAGAAGATGAAGGCGATAACTTCAGTATGTACTTATAAACATTTTCTAGCCTATAAGCCAACTGAATTCACGTGCAGTAAAGGAGCTATGGCAGCTCTGGAATGGTTAGAAAAAACTAAACCTGTTCTTAAGATCAGTAAATGTGCTAAAGAAGATAAGGTAATGCATGTTTCTAATCTCTTTAGAGATGAGGCATTAGAATGGCGGAACACGATTCTTCAGGAAAAAGTGAGTGACATGGCCTATGCCATAAACTTGGGAGAATTTAAGGAAATGACAGAAAGGAAATTTGTCCTCCTCATGAGAAGGAACAAATGGCTAATAAGTTTCTAAATCATAGAATGGTTGATGTGAATTATCGTGAGAATACGACAAAATTCTTCGAATACGTAAGAATGGTACCAACCCTGGCTTTGCCAGAACATGTACTAATTTCTCAGGTTATATGGGATTAATTGGTGAAATCCGTGATATAGTCAAGGCAATTAGATCTCGTGATTACCGTTAAAGTTTGATTTAGGTTAATACACTAATACGTGTTGCATTGTGTGTTTAATTAGGAACCTAGGACTTAGACCAGAAGGCTATTACTAAAAACTCTAAATCTACAAAGTGAGTCATTCTTTTTTTCTCAAATTATTTGCAAAACCCTAAATGTTTTCCAAGTTGTATTTACAGTGATTAAGTCTTTGTATTCTTACTAGGAAACTACTGTCAGTATGTGAGGTTTTATATACATTACTTGCCATGCATCACTATTGGACAACGGGTTAGCCAATGAGTGATAAAAATAAACAAATCAGTTTATTAGTAAATAAATTAAACCAGGTTATTTTTAAATAAATCAATTAATATGAAATAACTAAATCAATTTATTTATTTATTTAAAAAAGAATATTATATTATAACTAACTCAAAAATCTAATAACCAATACAAATATCTTTTTCTTATAATTATACGCACATACCCTACCCTTCCAAGTGGTGGCATTCCCGATCTCATCTGGCTTTTTCAAATCTAGGATACCGCGGGGACCCAACGCATACCTTGCATATAAACATAAAAACCACGTCCATAAAGATTAACCTTATTTTTCCCTTTTATTTAGTATGCTTTATGTATATACATATTTACACACACACATATATATATATATATATATATATTACAAAATGTAATGTATTATAATATAATATAACACTGATATTACATAATAAAATATTATAAACTAAACAAAGATATACAATATAGTATAATATAACATGACATGATATAATATAATATAACATAACATAAAACATACAATATTCTTATAATATAATTTGGTAGAATTATGAAGCAGGGAAGCTGGAAGAAGAAAAAAGAAGGTATAAGAGTAAAAAGCATAGAGATTCAAATTAGATTGTAAGGTAATTATGTATAGTGACTAAAGGAGTGTATAACATGCGTGGAAGACACGTAGACCAACCAATATATATGTATATATATATGTGTATATATTTGTTTTAGCATAATCCCCGTGTTCCAAGTTTCCCATCTCGATCGTGCGTGTAACTTTGCAAGAAAGCGCTAATGCAAACTTGTAAGTAGATCTTTCACCTCCCCTTTTTAATACAAGTTTTGAGGTGTGTCATGTGTTTCATTTATCCACAAATCCCAATCCGTGCTATACCCAAGTTGTGTAGTTATGTGTTATGTGATGATTTGTGATTCATTATGTTGCTACATTACAATACATTATACGGTTACACATGGATCCATAGACGCGACCGTTCCCCGATTACCATGGGTAGACCCTGATGTTGCCAACACACGAGATTTGCTTCTTGATCGAGCTTGAATCTTGCAATATAGTACATCACACCATATTATTGTGCAATTTACATACATTTAAGTTAAGTTGTTTCATTACATTTTGAAGGGTTGTCATGAGGATTGAATCATTTACATTTAACTACCTTTGGATATACACACATTTTCATAGTACACAAGGAACTTAACATTTTCACAAAAACAACTACAAAATTTACTGATCAACTATTGTTGACCCAAACATACATTTTTTTCTAAATGATACAGGTGAACAAGCTTGAAGACAAGAGTGGACACTTAGGATGGGTATTAGATAAAGAAAATGGATTGTTGAAACTTTGGTGTTGAATATATTCTATCATGTTAGTTGTTTGGTTTTGGATAATTGTTATTTGGATATTTAATATTGTGCAATAAATATATTTAAACTTTTAAATAGCATGTCATAAGTTTTGAGCAATCAATCATGCCCCGACTACCTATCCCGTTGCGGGTCGGGGTGTGATAGTTTCAGTTTTCCCATTTCTCCTAGATGTGAACCTACAAGATATCCTAACATAATTAGATATATTAGCTCAAAGAAAACTTTGTTATCAGCTGGGCCTACCCACATATCCCAAGTTAAACACGTTTTTTACCAGTTATTCTTCTAATACACATAGTCTTTAAAAACCAAACACCTGACTTTACCATTCATTTTCCATATTTTTTTATGCAAACTTCAATTTCAGGAACATTTTCCATTTTTTATTTTCTTGGACTTTTGGGATTTTTTCAGGATAACAAAGCAAACACTACGACTCAATGCCCCATCCCGAAACTTAAAATTAGTTTTGTGTTACTTATGTAATATCTCGAAATCAGTTATGGATTTCGAGATGTGCTTTTAGTTGTTGGGTTTTCAAGTTAAATAGTGGGCTTAGGTTTAACTGATTATGATGTATATATAATGACATTTTGACATCATTATTAGGTTGAACATCTTGGGTAATCGATTACTTGTATCAGACGATAATCAATAAAATTGTATGCAAGTATTTGTTTTTCAATTCATTCGGTGTTCATGTCACGCTTCACATTTCTGTACTTTCCATATTTAGAAAGTTGTATTCGCATTTCTAATTTTACAAACTTGTATTCGTATTCCAATTATTTAATACGAGACTTCGATCATAATGGGAAATCCGTATTTATATTAATTATACTTGTGCCATATGCAATCAATCATTAAATACATGTTTTTATGCAAAACCTAGACTTATTATACGTACATACTATCATTCAAACACGCACGATACATAACACATGTATGACGTAACCTTTCTATACTTGAAAACTCCCCAAAATATAAACTTTTAACATAAAATAACATCAACATACAAGTTCAGGGGCCAAAGTGACAAAAATCATAATTCGACTGTAATATCAACACGTCGTGTCGCTCGGGCTCCTAGCCCTTACACACTGCGTGACACGAGTAAGCATAATCCGTAGAAAGTTAATTTCCCCAATATGGATTCCACCTTTCTCACCTCCTTTCTTCCCCAATCACCTTCAATCTTCATTTAAACACTAACCCTAATCAACCACTATATGACCAAGCCTCCTACACATTCATTTCACTTTTCCCACACTCTAAACTCACTCAAAACATTCTCATACTACTAAAAATACAAGCTTGGTGCAGATTCTTGCAAAGTTCAAAAGTGAGCTTCAAACTCACTTTTCTTTCTCTTATTCATTAATTCTTGCTTCAAACTCATTTGGAACACCTCTAGGCGTATTTCCACAAGTTTACCATGGAAAGCTAAGGTGAACATCACTATTTGAGGTCCAAATTTTCTGTTTTTGCTAAACTTTTACATCAACTCATGATAAACTTGTTAATCTTGAGAAATCTTGTTCCCAATCAAACTCATGATTGTGGGACTTGAATATGGTTGATTTCCCATATATTAGAGATCCAAATACCTCCTAACCTTTCTGTTATAAAGGTTCCAAGTAACCTAGACAAGTGTTGAAACCATCCAAGCTCACCACCTTCAATGTGATGAGACTTGTGTTTTAGTAATGTGTGAACCATGGAAGCCTAGGCTTTCCAACTATGTTTCCACAACTTCACTTGTTTGATTTGTTAGTCAATCATATACCTAAGTTACCAAGTAAACTTACTAGTAACAAAGTGACCAAACTCCACTAAGTGTTCAAACATTTTCCATGTTTGAAATGCACTACTCTAGTTTGAGATCACTTAGTTGCTTGGTAACCTAGATAATGTAATGATTCAAGTAGCTTCCTAGAATCAAAGTAAGCCAACCCCACCTCGTCTCCAACATTTGCCATGTTGGGTATGCACATGTCCGGGTGGGTTGTTCTTCTTTGGCTATTTGACAAACTTAGTTGTAATTTTAATCTTATTCATGACCAACCAAAATCATCAACTAAGTTGTTGATTTTGTGCTTTGGCGAATCATATAATGAGGTTTAATGGATGGAAATCATCCTACCTCCTTACTTGACATACTTGATAATACTTGACCATATGACTTAATTTATATATATATATACATACACACACACACACACTATAATACTAATAACCAAACCCTAAACACCAACCAAATCATGAATTGTTGTTAAGAGCTACGGTTATAATATCTTAGATAGAAACGTCTCATATTTGGACTTTCAATAGGCAACTTGTGCCTATTAAGAACACATAATCATGGTGTCCAAATTTATGTGTTTGTCAAGATAATCTTTCATGTATATTCATACTAAAACTAAAGCATCTGCATACTCATTCTTAATCCAAAATCTATCAAACTCATACACCTCGTTTATCCTTGTAGGATAACTAGGCAGTTCACAACACCTTCAACTCGTCAACTCACTTTCATGGAATTTCTACGCAAACCGTGAGTATAGTCGACCCCGTTTTACGCTTTAATCACTTTTGGGGTGTAACATGTATGACTTAATCAAACACATTTATGCACACAATCAAACTTATGCAAACACTCAATCCATCAAACATGTTATTTGTTATGCTTAGGTTATTCATGCTAGATACTCAGACACTTATACATGCAAACTACTTGTCATTAACTTTGCGCAAGCCTACCTTAACATGTATAGCGTTGTAGGAGTAGCACACAGCCCTTAAGAAGGGTCACTGTTAAGTATTCAATAGTATACCGGTCTTGTTCATTGTGATGAAAAGATTACGCTCGTGGAAACTGTGGTTTGACATTTAGGTTGTGCATGCTAGTATGAAATTGACTTAGTATACAAAATGCCATGTTGGATTTTGTCACACCCGGATTTCCAATCCAAATCCATACACCGGTGGGCCAAGGTGGGGAGTATGATGACGTCAGTTGATAACATCATTGTCAATTAAACACGGCACAGCGGAAGTCTTGGAGTAAAATTACTATTATAAACCAAATGTTCGAAAATACAGAATAATATACAGGCTCGTAATAGAAGATCCACAGGCGGATCATAAAATATACAAAGAAAGAATATAAAACAGACTTAGGGCAGATCTAAGGATTTGCAAGATCCTCTTATTTCACTACTGAGCAGCTTCCAGCCTATTTCGTATTGTACCTGCAAGCTTAGTCTTTTGAAAATACGTCAGCTTTCGCTGGTAAATACACCCGACTGACTCATTTTAAAAACATTTTTAAATTTGATTTAAGTGAACAGGACACAAATCTTTTATAACTTGGGAAAGTTACTTTGTAACCTTGTTAACAGATTCATATGTTTGTCCATACATACAGGGCCCAGTACAGAGACCGAGACATGATTAAGTACACACCACTTAGAACTCATGGAGGAGTTATCCCCAACGTCTTAGGTAATTTGCATTTGAGTGTCTGTCAGGTGTATTCCTACACCCTGCGCTAAGGTCGTGGCCATTATCTAATGTAATGAGCCGAGGATATCCAGGACACGGTAGTTAACCCCCAATGTTTAAGTTATCAAACAAAACTGACTAAATGGAATATGCAAATTTACTAGCCATAATCCGGCATTCGATTAATCCCATTTCCGACCAAGCGGTAATAATTTACCGTATCCCAAGCCCGTATAGGGAAAATAAGTCAAGAGTATTTACCTGAATTAGCCTTGTTTTAAAAAAGCAAGATTATATCCCAGCCGTATTCAGAACTAAGTGCGGAAGCATTTACCGGAAGGCTCTAGTCTTGATTATGGCATAAGCTAACCAATTAAAATGCTAATAGTTGTATGCAAGTCATAGACTTAGACCGACTAGCGTAATGGATCAAAAACGGTACGCTAGATTAAGCGATGATCAGATAGAATGTAGTTTAAACCCAACAAGTACCTTGACTTGCATACCCATCGGTAAACTATAAACATTCTGGATTTTGAAATTTAAATGACAAGGTTGGACTTGTTTTGGTTATTTTTCGTAAATTAGTTACATATGCTTAACTGTACGCATATCAGCGATATCGGGTAACCGGATAAGTCATGGATAAGTTCTATATGCCATTATACTTTAATTAAGTTGTAATGTCAGTAGGATATCAACTTATATGTCCGTTAAGGTTTTAAAATGAAACTATGCCTCATAAGGGCATTTTGGTAATTTCATACCGTATAAAAGGAACTTGAATATAATTTGATGTTATAACTATAAGTATTCTGGAAAAATAAATTATTTATAATATAATATCAGTAGGATATTAGTTTTATGTGTAATTTATCCTTTATGACCAAACTATGCACCGAAAGGGCATTTTGGTCATTTTACACATAGTTTACAAATTATCTGGGATTCTGAGTTCATATCATGTGCCTACTGTAAATATGTTTAAAAATAAGTTTTAAAATCAGTAGGTAACAAATCTTGGTCAATTAATATGGTTTAAAACCATACTATGCGCCAAAACGGCGCTTATGTCGTAAAATGACGATTTATGCTATGTTTAATGAAAACTGATGTTAAGGTCAAATTAAAATGTTTTAGATATGTTATTTAATATAACATATCAGTAGGTAAAAGATTTACCTTGAAAAGATATGATTAAAACCATTTTATAAGCCATAAGGGCTTTATCGTCATTTACCGACATATTACAAGGACTTGTTCATAAACTCAGTTTATAACTTGGTTTAGCATCCCAAATAATCCTAATTATAATATTACATCAGTAGGAAACTCATTTTCAAGTTTATTATCATTAAAACCTTGATTTATGTAAAAAGGGCATTTTGGTCAAAGATGGCATAATTATGGAACCTGTGCATAAACTTGGATTCTGATTATGATCATGTAATATAACCTCAGAGGGTTATGCTACATTATATTATGATCATAATGCAACTTTAGATCAGTAAGTAACTAATCTAAATCGGGTCAAAATCGAAAGTCAAAGCAGAAGTCAAACTTCCCGACTTTCGGTTGCGAACCGACCCTAGAACTGAAATTGACGAGCCGAACATGTTCTTACATGTTCTAATAATTATTACCATCGTGTTTAAGTGTCAAAACAGGTTTCATAACATATATAAGATCAATTTATAATTTTTCCGAAAAATGACATGTTTGACTTTTTAATATCATAACTTTGACCCGTCAATTGGTCTAGCAAACATGATCTTCAGGAGGTGCCCTTCATAGGGATTAACACCTACCTTGTTATGATCACTTAGCCATGTTCGTTACGAACAATGGCTGGACCATAATGGTCTTAATCGAAAGTCAAGGCGTTTTCCATAAAACGCTTGACTTTTGGCTATAAAAGCCTATAAACGGTTCCTAGAATGCAAGAGAACTAAGTTTGATGCTCCTTTCAGTTAGGAACTTCCAGAGAAGGGAGAAGAGTTGAAAATGAGAAAGGTGCAAGTTCAAAGGTTGAACCTTTGCACCTATTTGTAGTTGGAGAGCTCAAAGGAGGTGACGCCAGGTTAAGAGGTGTAAGAGGGAGCTTACAAGTGTCCCAAAACGTGACATAGCAGTTTGGGAATCCATAGTTTCGAGTTAATTGGTTTTTGGCACTTTGTGTGGAGGCCAAGTTAAAATTCTGCAGATACAGTCCTCTGGCGGGCCACGAGAGGCACAAGCCTTGCCTCTCGCGCCCCGCGAGCGCCCCTCGGCCACTTTCAAAATTTGACACTTTTAGCCCCTTAACTTATAAAACCTCCTAGAACCTCCTAAAACACCCTTTTAGCATATTTAGCCCTCCGTAGCCAAAATTTGGCGTACCCGGGATTATGCCCGGACATTGTCGAGCTCTCGGTTCGTTTAAAAGGTCACTCAGAGGTATAAATTAACATGTTGACACTTTTAACCCCTCCAACGTCCAACTTTTATATAGTTACGGATTTAATTCCTCTCATCCAACAAATAGGACATGTGATAGTTAGGACTTCGTAAAAGATCACTCAGAGGCTCATTATAAGCATGTTAACTCCGATGTCACTCAGAGACCGGGCATGTTGACACAACGGTCACTCAGAGGCCAAGTTTTAAGCATGTTGACACTAATGGTCACTCAGAGGCTATATTTTAAGCATGTTGACACTAATGGTCACTCAGAGGCTTGGTTTATGCATGTTGACATCAGAAGATCACTCAGAGACTTAGTTTGAGCATGTTGACGCTTTTAGTCCCTGTTAGTCTTTAATAGACTAAAAATAAAAAATATAACACGTGTCGCTATATTATTGGACACGATTTTACAGGGTGTTACAGATTTGAGGAAATCTTTTATACATGTGCTATGTAATCAAACTTGTATACTCGCCAACTTTTGTTGATTGTATTTTGATACATGTTGCAGGAAAGTGAGGATGACATGCAAGAAAGCTACTTAGGATGACCTAGAAACGCACGTATTAATTTTTGTTTTGTTTTTCCTTTCATTTGATTATGTTATGAACAAGTTGTCATAATTTCCTTTCCAAATGTTGTAGTCCCATTTAGAAATGAAATGAACTTTGGTTTCTTGAATTATTGTCATATTTAGTCGTTATGAAGTCTCGAACAATCTCGTTTTGGTCTCACTCTGATTTTTTTCATCATCGATTGGGGTGTGTCAGTTCATCTTGTTCTTGTTAATCTTCTAAATCAATCTTGGTTGTGTGATTCCGCCACACGGTTGAGATTACATTGATATCATATTTAGTGATCTAGATCAGGGACTTACAATTGATACGAGATTAGTTAGATCTCTGGAACCTTGAGTATGAGTCCCTTTGATTGAATGTTAACTTGAAGTTAAATAAATGCATGAATGGGGGACTGATTTTATGGCGTCTGGGTTTAGATGGATAATAATACCAATAGTGGCAACTAATGTATGGTTATATCTTTAATGAATTAACCAAATGTTTTTGATAGCTATATGTCCTAATTGTGATTCCATTGTAGCTTTTTCAGGGACAAAAAAAGTTTAAGTGCAAGGATATTTGATGTGTTGCAAAAGACATCTATTTTCCTATGTATTTTGTACATTATTTTGATAATTCTTTGGTTGTTTTTGGTATTTATTTGAGTCTTTGGTATTTTGTAGGTGTCCGTGTGCAAATGGTGCTAAAATGAGCAAAAATGGAGAAGAAATGAGCACGCGGGATAAAAATATCCCACTTTGTATGTGTTGTGGAGGAGGCAAATGAATTGGAAATAAAAATATTGGAAGATTAGGTGATAAAGAGTTGAAATCCGAGGATGTAGGAAAAACGGGGAGGAAAATGAAGTTAGAACGAAGATTTTATGAAGAAAACAAAAATATGATGAAACTCAATATTAGCATGTCGGGATGGAAGGAGGCATTGCTTTTTGTGATACGCAAAGGTCTAAAAAGTTTGTAAAATTACATTTTGTGGCACCCGACTATTTTGTCCTTATCCTAGCATGTCGCGTGTCGCAAGGGAGCTGTTTGTCGAGAAATAGGATGCTTTCACCTATTTAAAGTCTGTTTCAACCCTAATCGTATTCGACAACCTCTAGATGACTAAGGATGATCACAGGAAGAATTAAAAGCTAGAGGAAGGTGCTAGGATCGAAATGTCAACGTAAAGTTCAGATCTTTGAAGAAATTCGCAATTTGTTAATTGGCTTTCTGTTTGACTTTTTATCCAAGTTTGTGGTAGTTCTATCTTATTACTAGTTATGATCATGTCTTATTATGATTTGGCTGTGATTGTTGATTTATATGTGTTTAGAAAAAAGAGATTCACCCTAGATACATTAAAGTCGTTGTTAGTTCGTTTATGTGATCAATTTTCATTCTAACCCTATCATTAGAGATAATATATGTTTATTAATCAACTAAAATTAGTTGAAATAAAAGTGTGCATCTAATCTCAATGATTCGAGAGATGATTTGGGATTCCTAGGTTATTAGCTTTTCATTGTTTAACAGTTTGGGTGATCGATAGCTCGAATTCAAATGTTTAGTGGCATCTAGTTATATCCCGGGTAAGTGTTTATCATCTTAGAAATAACTTCACATATAGAAGATTGTTAGGATGTTTCTCTTTTAGTTCAGATAGTTGTGGGATTCAGTGTCGCTAGGGCAAGTCGGTCTATCCCAGCACTTCATACACATTCTGATTGCACTTTACAGACATATTTTTAGGCTTTTGTGAGTGGGTCACATTCCTAGTTGTCTAATCAGTATAGGATTTGGCCTTTTCAACAAGAGGGTGGTCATGTTTAACTTGGAAACTTAGAAGTCCTGCATGTCATTAGGGATTCCTACCTGGATGGTTTGTTCATCATCACTAGTTACACCTCATTTGCTACCTACCTTTGTGTGTGTCTTAGTTCATTAGTTATCATTAGGTTAATTTAGGTTAGTATTAAAACCACATCCATATAAACCAGTTAAGTAATTAGCATCGCTTGTATCTCGTGGGTCGATATCCATACTTCATTAGGTTATACTACTGTCGATAGGTACACTTACATGTCTAGTGGTCTAGCATTAGGAGAGTCTAGAGTGTCTAAGTTGGGTTAAATTTAGTATACCATATTTTGCACATTTGAAACATTGTTGAAATTACAAGGCAATTGAATCAAGGAATTACCACACATTTTTTGGGCACAACTAACAACACCTAAAACAAACCACTACAAAACTTCATTCAGTCTAACTCATAGATCGAAAGCAATGATCTCAGCAGATAACAATGTCGACCGTATAGAGTCAATATTCAATCCAACAATGATAACAAGGAAAACTCCAACTGCGTCTTAACTTGTTAGAAGAAATAAGAGAAATTGTAATAATAAAAAATTTGACAAGAAAAAGGAAGCTCGAAAAGTATTACAATAAAAAGGTTCAGTTGATGCAATCCAAAGTTGGTAACTTGTCTTTAGAAGCAATGAAGCTAGTAGAAAGGAAGATCAAAGAAAATTAGGCTCAAAATGGGAAGGTACGTATCACATAACAAAGGTTAACTCCAAGGGAAGTTATAAACCAAAGATGAATAAAGGAAAGGAAATATCCCAGACAAGGAACGACATCTAGCAAGGAAAATACTATGTTAACCCCTAAGCTCCTCAAAGGTAAAGTTAGGTTTACTAGATATGTCGGTGACAAGGGATCCTTCTTTCTTCTTATGAATAAAGACTACTATGAATAAATAAAAAGTGTTTTAGGGAAGTTAGAATTGAGAAAGTTAAAACCTTGTTAGAATCAACGATTCATGTAGATATGAATAACTATAATCATTTGGAAAAAAAAAACAAACAACCTTTCTTATTAATATATTTGAAGAACTAAGGGGAACACCTCATAACAACGCATATGTGGACAAAACACTATATAATCATCGACTATGAAAATTCAGGTCAACCTCGAAGGCATCCAGACTTAGTGAAAGTGATCCTTGGTGGGAATAAATATAATCATGAAGTCGACCATATGCCAAGGATAAAAGCTTTGCCCAAAGGATTTCCAATACAATCCTTGAATAAGTTCGACAATTTAGGGGAAGAGCGATAGTGATTACTCAGAATTAACGACTAAACACTAGACTAGTTAATGATTTCTTCCCATAAGAGATCAGAACGGACATTGAATTTATTCCCACAAACCTTGTATTTACCTACAATTATTTGGATCTCAGACATCTTTAAAAAAAGGTCGAGTCTTACTCTCATGTTTGTGGGTAGTACAGAGGAAATCTCCCACCTCTACAAATACAATGAGGCTGGCTAACAAGTGTTGTGTTGTTTTGGCAGGTTCTCTTGTGAAGTGGAGTGCTTGAAGTTTCATTCAAAACATGCATGGGATATTCTAGCCAAAAATCGTAACAATTAATAAGTTATTTTCTATTAAATCTTTTTAACATATCATGTGTTATATTTTCCTAAATCCTTTCTAAAAGAACTCTTGTGTGGCCTACCCACGAATCAGAGTGTGATATGGAGATGGTACGACTTGATGCGTAGGAGGAAGAGAGGAGATGTGCTCGAGTGAATGGGTTTTAACAATCTAATGTAACACAAACAATATAAAAACCATATTTGTGTCATGTTTAATTGATTTGTTGCATCATAATAGAGATAATGTGTGATTTTTAAAAATTAAAAAAAAAACCGTTAAAATTTTAACACAAAAGAAAGTTCTAAAATTTATAGAAATTTTTTATACTGCTGATAACAAGTTACTCACAACCTATCCATTATTTTTTACCTTGTAATTACACTAAAAACAATTACATTTTCACTCTCCTTTCAATTAAATAATATAATTTTATACCTTTATCATTACCTTTTTTTTCTCATCTTCACTAACAACCACTTTCGAAATATATTAAAAAAATTATAAAGTGTGAACAGTGTCCCCTCAAAAATACAAATGAACAATAACATTTTCTCTAATCTATACTCAAAACCACTTATTTCCACTTTTTATGTTATGAAAACTGCTTTCACAGGATTTAATCGATAGGATGTGAAAAATCTTAATCCGTTAAAAATAAAACTAAATTAGTTAAAAAAAATAACAAAGTCAATGCGAATAAAGGTAAAAACTAAATAATAATATAAAATTAGCCCATGCTTCGGGAATAATATATCATTCCTTTTTCAAAACTCAATCATTAATTGGAACGTTGCCATAAATCATATTTTTTTATCTAACGGTACGATTAAGCAATGAGAGTGACACCCGGCAAAAGTCCACTCACATATCCTCTTGCCTCTCTACACGATTAAGCAATGAGAGTGACACCCGGCAAAAGTCCACTCACATATCCTCTTGCCTCTCTACTCCTAATATATGCTCCTGTTTTATTATCAAGATCTTGCAGAATTTGAACCGACACTAACAAATGACCGACAAGATCCACCCTTCCTCGAAGCCAAACGGCAACACCACCATCAAAAGTCCTAAATTACCACTTCCGCCAGCGAAAGCACACCTCTACAACCAAAACGACCGTCCATACAGACAAAACAAAACCAATTCTAACAAAGAATGTCACAACATCTTGCACAGATGCTTGTGCTTATGCTGCTTCTGGTCAATCCTTATAACAATCCTCATCCTCCTACTCGTCGTAATATCCGGCACCATCCTCTACCTCCTCTACCGCCCTCACCGTCCCACTTTCTCCGTTACATACCTTAGAATCTCTCGTTTCAACCTATCCACCGCCTCCGACGGCACCACACACCTCACCTCCAACCTCAACCTCTATAAAGTTTGATATCAGCCAAAAGTATGTGTTATTCATTCATCAAGAGAGAGTTTAAATAAGAAATACGATTAGAGGCCTAATAGGAAAACAATCCCTGAATACTAGGAAAACTAATAAGAACCGTAAATAACTAATGAGCATAAATAAAGGAATAAAATAAATCCTTTACTCCCCCTCAAGCTGGAATGTGAAGATCACGAACACCCAGTTTGCCAAGTAAAAACTTCAACTGTTGGGCCCCTAATGGCTTGGTGAAAAGATCGGCTACTTGATGTTTGGTGTTGATATCTAACGGCAATACTTCTTGAGATTCAACTCTCTTACGGACAAAATAACTGTCCATTTCAACATGCTTCGTACGTTCGTGAAATACTGGATTATTTGCAATATGACGAGCAGCAATATTATCACAGAAAAGAGGCGTAGTACTAGCGACAACAACTCGAAAGTCCTTTAAAAGCCATCTCATCCAAAGAATTTCACTTACAGTACTAGCCATCGCTCGGTATTCCGCCTCAGCCGACGATCTTGAGACCATTGACTGCTTCTTAGTTTTCCATGAAACTGGAGCTCCCCCCAACAAGAGAAGGTAACCAGTTCGAGAACGCCTCGTCAACTGACATCCTAACCAATCAGCATCACAATATGCTGCAAGAGCAAAACCACCTTGTTTTGGAATAAAAATGCCTTGACCCGGAGTAGACTTCAAATAGCGCAAAATTCGATTAGCTGCATCCATATGATCGACTCGTGGATCAGAAACGAATTGGCTAAGAACATTCACCGAATACGCAATGTCAGGCTGAGTTTCCTGTAAATACAACAGTCGACCCATCAACCTACGATATTGTTTTGCGTCTGTTTTTGGGCTTTCAAGACATTGATCTATCTTGAAATTTTTCTCCATGGGAAACGAACTAGGACGAGCCCCAAGCATCCCGCTGTCTTCAAGAATATCCAATGTATATTTCCGTTGACTGAGCACCATACCATCCTCCGTTCGAGCCACTTCAATTCCTAAAAAAATATTTTAATGGTCCAAGATCTTTGATACTAAAGGTAGTATCGAGATACTCCTTTGGTTCATTGATTTTACAAGAGTTATTTCCTGCAATAGTAACATCATCCACGTAAATAAGAATGGCAACAAAAGAGTCATCCTTAGCAAACGTGAACAAAGAATGATCGGCTCGAGATTGCTTATTACCAAGAATGAGTAAAGCTGTAGTAAACCGTTGATACCAAGTCCGTGAAGCTTGCTTTAAACCATAAAGCGATTTTTTAAGTCTACAAACTCGTTTTTCTTCCTGTAACGAAAACCCCTGTGGAACTTTCATATACACCTCCTCCTTGAGATCGCCATGCAAGAAAGCATTATTCACATCCAACTGGTGAATTTTCCAGTTATTCTTCACGGCTATTGTCAATAATGTTCTGACTGTAACAAGCTTTGCAACCGGAGCAAAGGTATCATGATAATCCACGCCTTCTATTTGAGTGAATCCTCGTGCTACAAGACGTGCTTTATACCGTTCAACTTCACCATTTGGTTTGTACTTTATTTTGTAGACCCATTTAGAATCAATAGCATGCTTTCCCATTGGAAGCAAAACGAGCGTCCAAGTATCATTATCTTCAAGGGCCTTGATTTCTCGTTTCATAGCATCTCACCACTTTTCATCCTGCATGGCTTCTTGAAAATTCTCGGTTCATTGTTAGAAGTAATAGCCGCTAAAAAAATTTATGAGAAGCAGAAAATTTTTCATAAGAGACGTAGTTAGCAAGGGGGTGTACCGTCGAGGAGGAACGCTCGGAAACGGGATTTGCGTGGTCGATGGACGGTGGCAACTTCACATTAAAATCTTGTAGGTACTTTGGTTGAGTTTTAACCCTTGCTTGCCTTTGCACATTAGCTTCCCCTAATTCTTGTTCGAATGAAACCGTAGACTGTATGTGTTCATCAGCCCCATTAGTTGTTGCATCACCCAACGGCCCAAAGCCAGGCCCAAAGTCAGGGCCGTCATTAGTTGGTTCCGAACCCATACCTTCAGATCCAAACCCAACTTCTGTTTCTTTCCCATTCTCAACCGATCCTTCGTTCTCACAATCATTTGTACCCTCTTTATTATCATCATCAACTTCTGTATTCTCTCCTGATGTCATGCCAGTTTCTTCCCATCCATTAGGAACTTCAAACAAAGTCTCATTCCTTTTATTTTATTTTAACTTGGAAAAAGGAAATATGTTTTCAAAAAATTTAACATCTCTAGACGTTATTATTTTTCCATGCTCAACGTCAAATATCTTGTAACCCTTGGTTCCTTGGGGATACCCGATAAACACACCTGGTCTCCCCCTTATTTCGAACTTATCTCCCCCCGTCTCTATACTCCAGAAATAAGCAAGACACCCTATGACTCTCATGTGATCATATTCTGACTTTTGACCGAAAACAATCTCATAAGGTGTTTTATTATTAATTACGTTTGAAGGAAGGCGATTAATAATATATGTAGTTGCTTGTATGCACTCTCCCCAAAATCATTTTGGAAGACTTCCTTGAAACATTAAGGCACGAGCCGGTTCAAGGATGTGACGGTGCTTGCGCTCCACCACCCCATTTTGTTGGGGTGTGTGTGGACACGTCATTTCCAATAAGATCCCTTCTTGAGCATAAAAATTCATCATTCTATTAGAAGTGAATTCCCCACCGTTATCACACCTAATTCGTTTAATTAGTTTTCCGAATTGAAACCATTTTTTGAAAAAACATCAAATGATCACTAGCTTCGCTTTTGTGTTTAATAAGAAATATCCACAAAGCTCGACTAAAATCATCCACAATGGTTAAAAAATAGTTTTCGTGTGAAATAGTAAGCCTTATATATTTACCCCAAATCTCACAATGGATTAACTCAAAACAATTGTAGGCCTTCTATATTTACCCCAAATATCACAATGGATTAACTCAAAACAATTGCAAGTTTTAATTGAACTCTTAGGAAACGGAGAACGAGTAAGTTTTGCCTTAACACAAGAATCATACAAGCCGTCCTTTAAAGAAATATCTTCTAAAAAATTGATGTGACATAACTTACAGTCGGAAGCATGTCATAGACTTGAATGTCAAATTCTTTCATCTATCTTCAAAACCATAGCCCTTCTTCCTCTAGCCGCCATGCCCATCCGATAGAGACCATTAACGCAACTACCCGTTCCAATCAACCTCCTCGAGTGTAAGCCCTGCATAACACAGAAATTTGGAAAAAACGTCACTAAACATTGCAAATCTTTAGTCAATCGGCTAACCGAAAGTATATTGCAATTAAAATTTGGATTATGTAAGATTGTCTTTAATTTTTGCTCCTCCAATAAGCTTGCATTCTCCTTTCGCCTGAACCGGTACATTATCTCCATTTGGAATCATAACCGGTGATTCTTGATTATCTTTAACAATATTTTCAAGACGATTCTTTTCATAAACAATATAATTGGTAGATCCCGAATCAACAATCAAATCATCAGATTTGGTTAATAATGCATTAACCTTTGTCACACCCCGACCCGCAGCGGAAAAAGGTGATCGGGGCATGATTAGGTTATCATCAAAACTCATGACATTTATTATAACGTTTCATATTCTTTAATACAATTTAATGGGAAATATACAATCATAATTACATCATGTCCTAAACATCATTCTAGGCTTCATTGTTTTCTTCTAAGGCATTTCCTATGTTTTCCTTGCTTCATCCTGTTCACCTGTATCATGTGTAAAAATGGTTTTTGGATCAACAAAAAGTTGGCGAGTGAATCCGATGAAAAACATTTGAACAAGTCTATTGAATTGATTATAAAATAAAGTGCACAACCACACATGAGTAAAAATAGATGTAAACTTATTCACCAATCATTTAATATTAAATAATGCACACACGAACAATAATGGATTTGTTTTGAGGCACGCGTTGCTCAACTCGTCTCCCACAAGGAACTGATGGGCCTAATGAATGAATTGCGTATAACTTGACAATATGAAATACATAACTACAAACAATATATACAATCTAAGTTTAGATCACAATATGGTATGGCACAAGTTTAAATAAACAAGTTAATTTTAGTGACACATGACACACCCCAAAACGTGTAATTAAAAAGGGGAGTTGTAAGATTCACTCACTTTGGGTGCGTTCGGTTGATGATGTTGAATGCGCACGAAGTTTGATTTAACCACGAGTGAAACTAACCTAGATAATAACATAATGGTTCGGTAAATAAGCGGATTTTATAAATCAATTTTAGTAGGATTATTGGATATATTTTTGTGAGTTTAAGGCTATTTTCTAACTTTAAAAATGTTATTTTTAAGTATTTTTAATTGATTTTTAAATAAAATAAATAAATAAAAATAAATAAATAAATGCTGACTTTTTGACCGTTGACTTGTTGACCGTTGACCTGTTGACCGGTTTTATTGTGTAATTGTGTGCGCCGGGTGAGGCTCGAACCCGAGACCTCCCGTTCGCGTGCACGCAGCTCTACCAACTAAGCTACGTGTCTAACCTGAAATATTTCTGTTTTTAATTATATTTATATACTAATTGAATTAATCCGAAAATATTTATTTCAAAAACAATTCGAATGACTCGCTCGGTGCTCTCCACAGGTCTCGAACCCGGGACCTGTGGTTTAGGTTAACACACAGTCCACCGCTGGACTGTGTGTCTAACTTGTTAAATAATCTGATTTTTATTATATTTATATACAAACTAAATAATTTCGTTTCTGCTTTATATAAAAAGTTTGATAATTGTCCGGACCGGTGCGGTAGTCTGGACTCGAACTCGTGACATGTGGTTTAAACGTTCACACAGTCCACCACTGGACTGTGTGTCTATCTTGGTTATTATTCCGTTTTTTATTAAACTTAACATCTATTGCAGTGAATCCGGTTCGGTTAAAAAAAAGAACATTTTTATTAAGGCGAGTATGCGTGGGACAAGAATCGAACTCGGGACGTAAGCGTGTTTATTTGCACACAGTCCACCGCTGGACTGTGTGTCTAACCCGAGATATATCTTGATTTAAATTAAACTTATATACTACTGAAACTTCATCTTCTTCGTTAATCTTAACCAGAATCGGTGTCTGACTGGTTCAACGATTTTAATCAAGTTCTTTTAGTGTGTTGCGATTAATTGTATGTGAGATTAATAAAAAGAATGAGAGATTAAGTGTAAGGTATACCGAACTGGACTCCTCTGTTTCTCCGGTGGAACTCCGATGTCAGCAGGTTATTCCGGCGACGTGTGTCTTGCGGCAGAGGGTCTTCAACGAGCTTGAGATGAATGTGGGTGGCTTCGGTATGAGCTCTGGGTGTTCAGTAAGGCACAGAGGTGAAAGGCTCGGTTTTCCGGCGAGTTGCAGAAATTCTCCGGCGAGTGAAATTATGTCGGGAAAGAGTGTGATTGTGAGCGAAAAAGCTAACAGAGGTTAGAGGGGGTATTTATAGGGCAGAACATCGACGTATTTAGTCCGTTTTCCGTCTTGATTCGTCGGTCAATAAGTTTTCCGACGGTTATGACTTGCGTCGCGGGTTCAGACGTCGGTTATAACCGATGTAGTCGTTAAGGGGTCGGTTAAAACTGAAGTAACCGTCCAATCTCGGCGAAACCGTCGGGATTTCCGACGACTGCGATTGGGCGCGTCGGTTTTGAATTCGAGATTTATGTTATGTATTAATTGTTTCCATTGATGAACAAGAAACACAAGTGGCGCAGTGGTTTGATGGATGAGTGTTAAGTCATTTGTTGATTCGCTGGCTGACCCGGGTTCGAAACCCGGCAGAAGCCTTTTATTTTTATTTCCTTATTTTAAATACTTTTTCAAATATAAATTATATATTCCAATATACTTATTAGTTATGTATCGTTTAAAATTAATTTGGGCATTAAATACGCAACGAAATTTTTAACTGATTGTTCGGTTAATAAACGGACCGGGTTTGGTAAATCCGGTTTTTGACGGATGTTACAGTATCCCCTGCTTTTTAGAAATTTCGTCCCGAAATTTAAGTAGTGACATATTTGTCTAAAAAGGATGGTGTTTAGTTTGACAGTTACATGCTTAGAAAAAGAGTAAGAGTTGAAGTTTTGTTTGAGGCGGTAACGTCCCTTGTAAGGGTTAAGTACTCTGTTACAGGAATCGCTTTTTGTTGCCTACGGTAAAAATATTGATAAGCAGAGTTGATTCACTAAATATGATATCATGCGTAAGAGTTTTGATATGTTTGGGAAGATATGGTTATATCCTAAAGCAAAACTTCTAATACTACAACCTACATGGAACTTCTCATTACCGTCTAACAATGCCTCTGATCCTTTGACAAGAATACTTATATATAGGAAGTACCAGCGACGTATCCACCATATTCTTGTCAAATTTTCATTGGTTTTATCAGTAAGTTATGATTGGTTCTATGATGTGACTCTAGAACATAAATAAACGCCACAACCAATGTACCAAGAAATTACTAAATCCTACATAGAACTTCTCATAACCGCCTGATAATGCCTCTGATCCTTTGGCAAGAATACTTATATATAGGAAGTACCAGCGGCGTATCCACCATATTCTTGTCAAATTTTCATTGGTTTTATCAGTAAGTTATGATTGGTTCTATGATGTAACTCGAGAACATAAATAAACACAACAACCAATATTTGAGTCCACATTCTGATAGCATACATTTTTGAATGGTGACAGTTCCTCTCTCGTTTGTTATGATGGAGAGGTTAGTTTATGTAGAAATAGAACACAATCCAATTTCTTTAAATGGCGAGATGATATGAATGTAACACAAATTTCAACCAAGACAATACTAAATCCTACATGGAACTTCTCATAACCGCCTGATAATGCCTCTGATCCTTTGGCAAGAATACTTATATATAAGAAGTACCAGCGGCGTATCCACCATATTCTTGTCAAATTTTCATTGACTTTATCCACAAGTTATGATTAGTTCTATGTGACTCTACAACAAACACAACAACCACAACTTGAGTCTTAATTCTGATAGTATCCATGTTTGAATGATGACAATACCTCTCTCGTTTGTTGTGATGGAGAGGTTAGTCATTGTGGAAGTGAGACATAGCTCAACTTCTTTAAATGATGAAATTGAAATACGCTGAAATGTATGATGAACAAACTTTGACCAAAACATACTAAATCCTACATGGAACCTCTCATAACCGCTTGATAATGCCTCCGATCCTTTGACAAGAATACTTATATATAGGAAGTACCAGCGGCGTATCCACCATATTCTTGTCAAATTTTCATTGACTTTATCCACAAGTTATGATTAGTTCTATGTGACTCTACAACAAACACAACAACCACAACTTGAGTCTTAATTCTGATAGTATACATGTTGGAATGATGACAATACCTCTCTCGTTTGTTGTGATGGAGAGGTTAGTCTATGTAGAAATGGAATACAATCCAATTTCTTTAAATGATAAGATGCCATAAATGCTAAATCAGTAAATACAAAACAAACTTCAATCAAGACAATGCTAAATTCCACATGGAACTTCTCATATCCGCCAGATAATGCCTCTGATCCTTGGCAAGAATACTTATATATAGGAAGTACCAGCGGCGTATCCACCATATTCTTGTCAAATTTTCATTGGCTTTATCCGTAAGTTATGATTAGTTCTATGTGACTTTAAAACAAAAACAAACTGAAATAGTAATTCGCATTAGGATCCTTGGATAAGATTCCAATTTATAACTGGGTTACGGGGGAATTGAGATAACATAAAGAAAAACATAAAACTAAACGATTGGAGTTGCATCTTGATTTCCGGTGAAGGGGACTAGTTGGGTGGTTTCGTTTGGGCCGTCATTATCTTCAACAGGGTTGGCGTTGATGTTGAAAACTCTTCCTCTTGCTGGTGGCCTAGCGATTTGGTTTCCTTGGTTTGCTTGGTTAACTGGGTTTGCTTGAGCTTGAGCGTTGATGATGTTAAACAATTGAGGGCACGTGTTTCTATAGTGGGTAGGGTCGCCACAATTGAAACAAGCTCGAACATAAGGTAACATGGGGTATTGAGGTTGTTGATATGTTTGGATCATATTTTGAGTAGGGGGTGTGGTTTGGTTTTGAGGGGTGCGGCAAACCTTGCTCAAATGACCATAGCGTCCACAATTCGCACATAGTCGACAAGGTAAGGTAGATGGATGGTGATAAAAACATGTGTTACATCGAGGGTGAGGTCCAAGGTATGGTTTCTTATTTGGGTAAGTTGAGTTGGGTGCTACTTGAGTGATTGGGATAGCTTGGATTGGTATGGCTTGTGAAATTGGTTGATTACGTTGGGTAGTTGCGAAAAGTTGCCCGTCTCTTTTTCTCTTAGAAATGGGTTGAGAAGGGGATTCGGTTTGGGTGGAGTTTGAAGTTTCAGTTGGTGCTTTATCCTTCTTCTTCTCCTCCTTGAAGTCTTTATTCCGGATTCGGTTTTCGGTGAGCTCTGTAGCTAACTCCATTGCTGCTTCCAAAGTTGCAGGCGTGGTACTTATTACAGAGTCTTGAATTTTTGACGGAAGACCTCGAATGTAGTGCTCGATCAAACGGTAGAGGGGAGTGAACAAGTTGGGAACCATTTGATTTAACTCGAGGAATCTTTTGTTGTAGGTGGTGTGGTCGCCTTCCTTTTGCTTCAACGAATAGAACTCATCTTCTAATTTCTTGATTTCGCTCCTTGGGCAAAACCGTCTTGTCATGATTTCCTTCAACTCTTCCCAAGTCAAAGTCATAGCATCGTCAAGCCTCGTTTGGCCTTCTCTGTATTCCACCAAGTAAGTGCTATTCCATATAAACGACCGGTAGCATATCGCACTTTGCGATCATCGGGGCAATCGCAATTTAGAAAAGTGTTCTCCATTTCTTCAAACCAATGGAGGAGAGCGGTGACACCTTCAGTCCCTTCGTATTTTGGAGGGTCGCATGATTTGAAATGCTTGTAGGTGCATTTAGTGGTATTTGGGGGAGGGTTGATAACATTTTGATCTTCTTGGTTGACAGGATTAGCGGTAAGTGCTTGTTGGACTTGGATTACAATGTTGGGTATTACGGCAGCCATTTGTTGAGCGATTAGGGCAGTCATGCGCTCGCGAGCTTTTCCTGCTCTCATCTTCCTACGGGCGAGGCTAGAAGACATCTACAAGGAATACATATCAAGAGTATGAGTTGGATGTTTTTGGGATCATGGGTCGTATTTAGGAATGAACGTTCATAAAATAAATATAGAAAAATAAATCTACTACATCCATAGGATGTCTTGGGCTTTGCTCGTAATTGGGCCTTACATGCCGCCATACTTCACCTTCGTAATCATGTGGGCCCCCATGAATAACGGGTTTTTCATATGGTTCGCATGTGTTAGCCTGGTTACGTACACTAAAACCCGGAGAAAATCGAGAAATATGTATGTAACGTATGATTCGGAATGTATCCAGGTGTGGACATGGTGACACTCAAAGTGGGTTAGTTCGAACGACGTTTGGTGTGGCATGCTTTGGCCTAATAGGTCCTTCGTACTCTCATCGTTAGTCCCCAGGTAGGCAAACTGGTCCGTTATATTGGATTTATACGAATGCCAACCTAGACAGGACGTTCCGACTACCGGTACTTGTACCCTTCCAGTTACTACATGCTCGTCGCAGAACTCACTTTGATGAGATTTGAAAATTGCGACAAAATCTTTGAATAACAAAAGTATGAGGATGATTTGAATATATGAACATTGAAATATGTATGATGAATGTGTATGTAAGTATGTATGTTTGACTGTAAGTATAAACAAATATGAAACAAATAAACATCATAAGTTTGTATGTAACCACCTAAACAATTAAAATTTAGGCAACTATAGTATAGGCTCTAAGGGTCTAATAACCTTTCCTATATCCCTATAGTCATGGCTCTGATACAAATCTGTCACACCCCGACCCGCAGCGGAAAAAGGTGATCGGGGCATGATTGGGTTATCATCAAAGCTCATGACATTTATTATAATGTTTCATATTCATTAATACAATTTAATGGGAAATATACAATCATAATTACATCATGTCCTAAACATCATTCTAGGCTTCATTGTTTTCTTCTAAGGCATTTTCTATGTTTTCCTTGCTTCATCCTGTTCACCTGTATCATGTGTAAAAATGGTTTTTGGATCAACAAAAAGTTGGCGAGTGAATCCGATGAAAAACATTTGAACAAGTTTATTGAATTGATTATAAAATAAAGTGCACAACCACACATGAGTAAAAATAGATGTAAACTTATTCACCAATCATTTAATATTAAATAATGCACACACGAACAATAATGGATTTGTTTTGAGGCACGCGTTGCTCAACTCGTCTCCCACGAGGAACTGATGGGCCTAATGAATGAATTGCATATAACTTGACAATATGAAATACATAACTACAAACAATATATACAATCTAAGTTTAGATCACAATATGGTATGACACAAGTTTAAATAAACAAGTTAATTTTAGTGACACATGACACACCCCAAAACGTGTAATTAAAAAGGGGAGTTGTAAGATTCACTCACTTTGGGTGCGTTCGGTTGATGATGTTGAATGCGCACGAAGTTTGATTTAACCATGAGTGAAACTAACCTAGATAATAACATAATGGTTCGGTAAATAAGCGGATTTTATAAATCAATTTTAGTAGGATTATTGGATATATTTTTGTGAGTTTAAGGCTATTTTCTAACTTTAAAAATGTTATTTTTAAGTATTTTTAATTGATTTTTAAATAAAATAAATAAAAATAAATAAATAAAAAAATGCTGACTTTTTGACCGTTGACTTGTTGACCGTTGACCTATTGACCGGTTTTATTGTGTAATTGTGTGTGCCGGGTGAGGCTCGAACCCGAGACCTCCCGTTCGCGTGCACGCAGCTCTACCAACTGAGCTACGTGTCTAACCCGAAATATTTCTGTTTTTAATTATATTTATATACTAATTGAATTAATCCGAAAATCATTTATTTCAAAAACAATTCGAATGACTCGCTCGGTGCTCTCCACAGGTCTCGAACCCGGGACCTGTGGTTTAGGTTAACACACAGTCCACCGCTGGACTGTGTGTCTAACTTGTTAAATAATCTGATTTTTATTATATTTATATACAAACTAAATAATTTCGTTTCTGCTTTATATAAAAAGTTTGATAATTGTCCGGACCGGTGCGGTAGTCTGGACTCGAACTCGTGACATGTGGTTTAAACGTTCACACAGTCCACCACTGGACTGTGTGTCTATCTTGGTTATTATTCCGGTTTTTATTAAACTTAACATCTATTGCAGTGAATCCGGTTCGGTTAAAAAAAAAAGAACATTTTTATTAAGGCGAGTATGCGTGGGACAAGAATCGAACTCGGGATGTAAGCGTGTTTATTTGCACACAGTCCACCGCTGGACTGTGTGTCTAACCTGAGATATATCTTGATTTAAATTAAACTTATATACTACTGAAACTTCATCTTCTTCTTTAATCTTAACCAGAATCAGTGTCTGACTGGTTCAACGATTTTAATCAAGTTCTTTTAGTGTGTTGCGATTAATTGTATGTGAGATTAATAAAAAGAATGAGAGATTAAGTGTAAGGTATACCGAACTGGACTCCTCTGTTTCTCCGGCGGAACTCCGATGTCAGCAGGTTATTCCGGCGACGTGTGTCTTGCGGCAGAGGGTCTTCAACGAGCTTGAGATGAATGTGGGTGGCTTCGGTATGAGCTCTGGGTGTTCAGTAAGGCACAGAGGTGAAAGGCTCGGTTTTCCGGCGAGTTGCAGAAGTTCTCCGGCGAGTGAAATTATGTCGGGTAAGAGTGTGATTGTGAGCGAAAAAGCTAACAGAGGTTAGAGGGGGTATATATAGGGCAGAACATCGACGTATTTAGTCCGTTTTCCGTCTTAATTCGTCGGTCAATAAGTTTTCCGGCGGTTATGACTTGCGTCACGGGTTTATACGTCGGTTATAACCGATGTAGTAGTTAAGGCTTCGGTTAAAACTGTAGTAACCGTCCAATCTCGGCGAAATCGTCGGGATTTCCGACGACTGCGATTGGGCGCGTCGGTTTTGAATTCGAGATTTATGTTATGTATTAATTGTTTCCATTAATGAACAAGAAACACAAGTGGCGCAGTGGTTTGATGGATGAGTGTTAAGTCATTTGTTGATTCGCTGGCTGACCCGGGTTCGAAACCCGGCAGAAGCCTTTTATTTTTATTTCCTTATTTTAAATACTTTTTCAAATATAAATTATATATTCCAATATACTTATTAATTATGTATCGTTTAAAATTAATTTGGGCATTAAATACGCAACGAAATTTTTAACTGATGTTCGGTTAATAAATGGAGCGGGTTTGGTAAATCCAGTTTTTTACGGATGTTACAACCTTACCCGCCATGTTAGCTTTCCGAATATTTTCACCTACGCTTTTGTTTCCTGCTTCACTGAAGTGCTTCAAAAGAGTCTCATATTGTTCATCAGTTAAGCTCGCCACAGTCTTGATATCTTTCGGATTGTTATCAATGCAAGCCGCCTTTGATTTTGTCTTTTCATTCTTCTTGTTGGGCCACCATTCCAGATATCCCAGGAGCTTAAAACAACCGTCTCGTTTGTGCCCTTCACGTCCGGAAAAGGTACAGTGACTATCTTCATTATTTCCAGACCGTTTGACTTCTTTCTTCTTTTGTTGAGTTTCGGACCCTCCACGGTAATTGGCTTGAAAAACTGCACTCTCGGTTTGAACCCTCTTTCCAGCCGTAATGGTTCTCTGTTGTTCGTCTTCCGAGGCCATCCGGTATGCTTCTCCCAGCTTCGGATTTGGTTTCATCGACAAAAGTTGTGTCCTTATGGTCGAGAATTCAGCATCTAAACCCATGAGAAACTCATATAAACGTTCCTTTTCTTTAAACTCTGACAGTCGTTTCCCAATTTCACATGCACAATTACCACAAGTGCAGCATGGTGTAGGTAGAGGCCTAATAGGAAAACAATCCCTGAATACTAGGAAAACCAATAAGAACCGTAAATAACTAATGAGCATAAATAAAGGAATAAAATAAATCCTTTACACTCTCCACCAAAAACCCTAACAACAAAATCATATTTCACTACGATCCTATAGCAATCGCATGCCTAACAGACGAAACAGAACTCGCAAGCGGTTATTTCAATAATTCGATCATTAGTGTTGCGAATAACATCACGATCATTCGATCTTCGTTGAGGAGCGATGCTGTGCTTCTGGAAACAGAGGCTGTGAATAAGATTGGATATTAAGAAGAAGAAGTTAGGTTTGCGGGTGAAGTTGTTACTTGATACTCACGCTATTGTTAAGGTTGGATCGTTCAGGAGTAAGAAAGTTGGAATTAGGATCAAATGTGAAGGGATTCGTAGCATGATTCCGACATCTCGTGGTGCTGGATTGAATAGTTCGTCTTCGGTGTTTGCTAGGGTTGCTGATGCGAATGTGAGGTTGATCTTCGGATTAAGATCTGGAAATGGACTTTTTGAAGGTTTTTGTTTCTATACAGCTTATTAATATTTTTTTTATTTTTTTTTTGTTATATGAATTTTTATACTTTTTTGTTGTATGAAAAGTTATAGAAACTTTGTTATATGAATTTTTTTTATATTTTTTTATATGAAAAGTTATAGAAAATAAAAAATAGAAGATGTTCTTAGGAGGTTGATACGATCGGGATATGTATGTGTCAAGAGAAATTATTTTTGTTTGATTTTATTTATTTATTTATTTATTTATTATTATTATTATTATTATTATTATTATTGTTATTATTATTATTATTATTACTATTATTATTATTATATGCCCTGCTTGCGGTGTTTATATGTGTGAGCCCTCAGGGGACATAAGTGAATTTGCATTAATTTTAATGTTATTTTACTAATTTTGTAAAAGTAACGTAAAAGCGACAGATGACTAATCATGAGCCATGTGGTGGTGTTGATAGCCGAAAGACAAGGGAGTACATGCACAAATCGACCTTTGTCCTAATTACTGAGTGATATTACCTCATGTCCAAGGCTTGATACAAAATTACTATCAAGTCGGGGGTGTCACTGAAAGCAACCTCTTTATTCCTACGAGATAGAGATAACGCTGTCTAGATCTGACCATTCTCAAACCTAACCTTAGCTTTGCTATTGGTGAGATTTACTAAGTTTGATGATGATAATAGTTATTTTTAATGGCTAAACTTTCACCCATGATAATTGAACCCCTAATTTTCTAATACTGTAATCTATTTTACTCACCAACACAACTGAACTATTCTCAAGTGAAATCTTTAATCCTTATAAGTTGATAAGGATTAAAGATTTTTTTAATAAGTTAGTTGTTATGATATAAAACTGAACTTTTATGCAAGAGTATTTTAACTAATTGAATTAGTTAATCAGGTTATTCAAATTTTGTTCGGACTTGATCTGAAATTCGACTTTAGGTTTATTGGATTAGAATTGCTGCTTTAGTTTAAAATTTTGAATATTGAATTCGACATTCTAGTTCTATTTAAATCGTATGTAAAAATATCCTAGTTTGGTTTGAATATCAAACATACCTAACTCTATTAATCTTCTTTAATCTATGAAACTTAGGTTTGTGTCTTTTGAATTAAAACTGCTATAAATATGAATATTTGTTTACACTTCGACATAATAGATGCTCATTCTCAACTAAAACAAAACCGGTTTAGAACATTTTGTTTAGCTACATTGATTCTCTTTACAATGTGGATGGACAAAGTTATTAATAAATCTTTTTAATTAGGTTCAACCAAATGTAACATTATGATATGTGTTGCGATTCTTGACTTCATGAGAAAATATAGAATCGGCACGTAAGAGTTAAAACCAGGAATCAGTGGCCAATCACCTGATTAAGCATGTATAAGAACCAGAAATGAAGAATTAATAATAGTTCTTGAGGATTGCTAATCTAAACACACTAACACACCACACCTTGACTTATTATTTATTATGAAAGACTCAAATGTGTCTTACATCTTCTATTGATACAAAAACACCTTGACTTATTAGTGAGTTGCATCCTTCATATCTTGCTCTTCAATATCCGATTTTGTTTCCCTATGGAGATGATGGCTACTAAATTGGCATCCGTCATAAGGTGTCATTGAAGTGGCTAATAAGAAACATCCAAATTGTACAATGAGAGAGTTTTTTGCATATCATATGCAAGATCAGATAAATCAGTTTTCATTAATTCTCAATTCTAGGAGGTTATTCCAGCAATTCTTGGTTGATGCCTATACGATGATAGAGAGCGAGAGCCTTAGCTACATACGATATTAACAAAAAGATCTCAGGTCTGACACATATGAAAGAAACGAAGAATTAATGGTCAAGATGATATATCTAAGGTTGGAAAGCGTATTTTCTTGCCATCTTCTTTTACGGGGGGAGCACAATACATGATGCAAAACTATTTAGACGCTATATTTCTAAGTAAATGGTTTGGTTATCCAGATTTTTTATAACCATAACATGCAATCCCAAATTGCCAGAGGTTCAAAGGTTTGTCAAAGACACTAACCTTAATCCGGAGGATAGGCCTGATATCTTATCCAAATTGTTTAAAATAAAGTTGGATTCAATTTACAAAGATTTAAAGAAGAGTCGTCTTTTTGGAAAAGTTGCAGCAAGTAGTTTTTTGAATATACTATTCAAATGATTATTATGATTAAATGTAACATTTTTTATAGTTGTTTACGCTATCGAGTTTCGAAAACGAGGCTTGCCTCATGTCCATTTATGCTTATTCATGGAGAATGAATCCAAACTTCCTACGATGGACTATGTTGATTCATTTATATGTGCAGAAATTCCAGACATAAACAAAGATCCAAAATTATATACGCTTGTGAAAGACTATATGATACACTTTCCATGTGGTAACGCTAGGTTGAGCTCTCCATGTATGGTTGATAGAAAGTGTTGAAAAGGCTTTCCCAAAAACTTCAAGATCATACTACAGTAGATTCAAACGGATTCCCCTTATACAGAAGAAGAAACAATTGTGCTGTTGTTGTAAAAAATAAAATCGAGTTAGATAACAGAAGTGTTGTACCATACAAGAAAATACTATTGAAAGGTATCAGGCGCATATAAACGTTGAATGGTGTAATCAAGCCGCCTTAATAAAATATTTGTTTAAATACATTAATAAACGGTCTGATAGAGTGACTATTGTTGTTGTGCAAAGTGATAATCATACTGAAGATCCGGCAAAGAATGAGATCATAGAGTATTATGATTGTAGGTATATCTTAGCTTGCGAAGCATCTTGGAGGATATTCTCCAACGACGTACATTATAGGAGTCCTTCTGTAATGAGGCTGCCATTCCATCTTCCTGGACAACAGCCTATTGTTTTTGGCCCCGATGAAGATATTAACTACGTTCTAAACAAACCATCTGTCAAATCTTCAATGTTTTTTGTCATGGATGGAACGAAATACAGACCCGAATGACACATTGGCCCGTACATGTACTTAGGTTCAGTTCCCCGGTTTTTATGTTTGGAAGCTTGACAAACGAATTTGGGAACCTAGACAAAGAAAAAAAGCAATTGGCAGGATTCATCTGGTACCTCTGTCTCTAGGTGAAGCTTATTTTTTAAAATTCTTCTTAACAAAGCTAAAGGACCAACATCGTTTGATGACATTAAAACAGTTAATAGCCACGTGTATGATACATTTAGGGATGCTTGTTATGCACTTGGTCTTTTGGATGATGACTCAGAGTATATGGATGTAACACCCTGTAAAATTGTGTCCAATAATATAGTGACACGTGTTGTATTTTAAATATAGTTTATTAAAGACCAATAAGGATAAAGGCGTCAACATGCTCAATCTGATCCTCTGAGTGACGATCTGATGTCAACATGCTTGAATTTGGCCTCTGAGTGACTGATATGTCAACATGCCCAGCCTCTGAGTGACATCGGGATCAACATGCTTATCATAAGCCTCTGAGTGATCCTTTGCGAAGTCCTAAACTCTCATACATGCCATTTGTTGGACGAGAGAGTTCAATTTTGTAAATATGTGAAAGTTTGATAACGGAGGATTAAAAGTGTCAACATGTTAATTCTTACCTCTGAGTGACCTTTTAACGAACTGAGAACTCGACAATGTCTGGGCATAATCCCGGATATGCCAAGTATTGGCTACGGAGGGCTAAAAGTGCCAAAAAGATGTTTTAGAAGGCTTTTATAAGCTTTTTAAAGTCAATGGGTTAAAAGTGTCAAATTTTGAATCTGGCCATGGGGCGGTCGAGGCCCGCGAGAGACCTGGCCTGGGCCACTCGTGCCCCGCGAGAACAGGTCTGATGCAGAAAATTTGTTTGGAGACCAAGAAAAGCTCCAAACCATTGAAACGAAACCTTTGTCTCTGTGTTTTCACATCGAGAATTATTTGAAGATGAAGAGATGTCAAAGGCCATGGCTTCTCTAAACTGCTATGCCACATTTTGGGACACTTGTAAGCTTCTTATTACTCCCCTAAACACCTGGTTTCACCTCCTTTGAGCTCTCCAACTATAAATAGGTGCATAAGTTCTCATTCCAACTTGCACCTTTCTTATTAAATCACTCTTCTCCCTCCTCTGGAAATTCCTAGCTGAAAGAAGCATCCAACTTAGTTCTCTTGCATTGTAGGAACCTCTTGTAAGTGTTCCTTGCTCTTGCATTTTCGTTTATAGGCTTTTATACCCAAAAGTCAAGCGTTTTTTGGAAAACGCTTTGACTTTTGGTTAAGACCATTATGGTCCAGCCATTGTTCGAAATGAACATGGCTAAGTGATCATAACAAGGTAGGTGTTAATCCCTATGAAGGGCACCTCCTGAAGATCACGTTTGCTAGACCAATTGACGGGTCAAAGTTATGATATTAAAAAGTCAAACAGGCCATTTTTCGGAAAAATTATAAATTGATCTTATATATGTTATGAAACCTGTTTTGACACTTAAACACGATGGTAATAATTATTATAACATGTAAGAACATGTTCGGCTCGTCAATTTCAGTTCTAGGGTCGGTTCGCAACCAAAAGTCGTGAAGTTTGACTTCTTCTTTGACTTTCGATTCTGACCCGATTTAGATTAGTTACCTACTGATCTAAAGTGCATTATGATCATAATATAATGTGGCATAACCCTATGAGGTTATATTACATGATCATATCATAATCCAAGTTTATGCACAAGTTCCATAATTTGTCATCTTTGACCAAAATGCCCTTTTTACATAAATCAAGGTTTTAATGATAATAAACTTGAAAATGAGTTTCCTACTGATGTAATATTATAAGTAGGATTATTTGGGATGTTAAACCAAGTTATAAACTGAGTTTTCAAGCAGGTCCTTAAACTATGTCGATAAATGATGGATTTAGCCCTTGTGATTTATAAAATTTTTAATCAAATCTTTCCAAGGTAAATCATTTACCTACTGATATGTTATATTAAATAATATATCTAAAACATTTTAATCTGATCTTAACGTCAGTTTTCGTAAAAATCACATAAAGACGCCATTTTACGACTTAAGCGCCTTTTAAGCGCATAATATGGTTTTAAACCATATTAATGGACCAAGACTTGTTACCTACTGATTTAAAACTTATTTTAAACATATTTATAGTAGGTACATGTTATAAACTCAGAATCCCAAATAATTTATAAACTATGTGTAAAATGACCAAAATGCCCCTTTGGTGCATAGTTTAGTCATAAAAGATAATTTACACATATAATTGACATCCTACTGATATTATTTCATAAATAAAATATTTTTCCAGTAAACTTAAAATATATTCAAGTTTCTTTTATACGTATGAAATTACCAAAAATCCCTTATGAGGCGTAGTTTCGTTTTAAAACCATAACGGACATATAAGTTAATATCCTACTGATATTTTAACTTATTTAAAGTATAATGGCATATAGAACTTGTCCATGAATTATCCGGTTACCCGATATCACTAATATGCGCACGGTTATGTATATGTAACTATTTTACAGAAGTTAACCGAAACGGGTTTAACCTTGTCATTTAAGTCTCAAAATCCAAAATGTTAATAGTTTACCCATATTAAACAAGTCAAGGTACTTGTTGGGATTAAACTACATTCTATCCAATCATCGTTTAATCTAGTGTCATACGTTTTGATCAAGTACGCTAGTCGGTCTAAGTCTATGACTTAAATAAGACTGTTAGTATTTAATTGGTTAGTTTTATGCCATAATACAGACTAGAGACTTCCCGGTAAATGCTATCTGCACTTAGTCCTTTTTGTGTACGGCTGAGTTATTAAAAATTAAAGAAGACTAGCTCAGGTAAATATTCTCGACTTATTTCCCCTATACGGGCTTGGGTTACGGTAAATTATTACCGCTTGGTCGGAAATGGGATTAATCGAACGCCGGTTCGGATTAGAGATCCGCATATTCTGTTTTAATCAGTTTTGTTTGATAATTTAAACATCAGGGTTTAACTACCGTGTCCTGGATATCCTCGGCTCATTACAATCGAAATGGCCACGACCTTAGCGCGGGTGTAGGCATAAACCCGATAGACGCTCATTTATGCATTCCCACAAGGTTGGGAGGAATTGACTCCTTCGTGAGTCCAAAGTGGTGTGTACGTTAATTGTGTCTCGGTTTTCGTGCCGAGCCCTTATGTATGACAAACATGTAAATCTGTTAACAAGGTTGGACGGTCAATTAACCCAAGTTATAAAAAGATTTTTGTACTAATACGCACCTAAAACATTTTTGAAATGTTTTTAAAATGAGTCAGTTTGGTGTATTTACCAGCAAAAGCTGACGTATTTTCAAAAGACTAATCTACAGGTACAATACGAAAATAGGTCGGAAGTGCTCGTTAGTGATAGAGGATCTTGCAAATCCTAAATCTGCCAAAGTCTGTTTTATATTCTTTCCTTGTACAATTTAGGATCCGCCTGTGGATCTTCTATTACAAGCTTGTATATTATTTTGTATTTTCGAACATTCGGTTTGTAATAGTAATTTTACTCCAAGACTTCCGCTGTGTCGTGCTTAATTGACTATGATGTTATCAACTGACGTCGCGCTACTCCTCACCCGGGCCCACCGGTGTATGGATTTCGGGGTTGGAAATCCGGGGTGTGACAGGGTTGCTATCAGAGCCAACGTTTGAGAGAATTAAACACTAGCCTTTTGTGTTTAGTCTCAAACTTACACGAGCACATTCCTTAGACTTCCGAGTCTAGGCATTGACCTAGGATTATTCATTTCATTATTAAGTTATTAGTATTGTTTTTAAATTGATTTCTAACAGGAAAAAGCCGCCACGTGTACGAGGACAAAGTGGACGAGGAAAAGGACCAATGAGGGGAGGACCATCGGGGCGTATTCCTCCTCAACCTCATAATTCAGATGCATATTAAAAATCAGGATATTCATCTCCATGGCAGCCAGCGAGACATTCCGTCTCTAATAGACACTCGCCCTCACATTCCCAAAATTCTTACCACTCACACCACTCCTACCATTCTCACCATTCCCATTCTCATCACTCCTACCATGAAGAGTTTAACCCCAACCATTACTTAAACACGCCTCCAGCTGATCAAAATCAGTTGGACCAGCCACACCCTATGGACGAGGACTCCGACCCGGAGATGCCGCCATCGGGATCAAATGTGCCTCCCATTGAAATTTCGAGCGATTCAAACTCGTATGCCAGATCGCCCTACCAAGGTCTTAATGAGTGGGACCAATACTGGAACCAATTCAACTTTGCCCACACACCTTCCCATCACTCTCAACCACCTCCTGTTCAAGAAGTGTCCACATGGAACCGGTGGACCAACCACAACAACCACTTGAACCACTAAGAAGGAAGCATGGAGCACGTATGACGGTACGTGCCGGACAAAGGTCGGGATCGCTACCACCTTTGCCAAACTCCTACCCCATGATTCAAAAGGACCCACAAATGGGTGGGCCCTCTAACACCTCACCTGTGGTTGAACCAACACCAACACCCACACCTATAGTTCAACCATCACCATCGGGTTATACTAACCCAATCCCTGCATATCCAAACACGTCTGGATATGATCCTTTTAACCCGTCTACGCCGGTAGACTATCAAGCATGGTCGCAAGACCCATACATGCAGGCGGTTATGAACGACGCACTTTACCCGTCTCCTTTGCCACCTACTTATCCACCAACTGGATATCCAACTTATGGGTACCAGTATTCGGTTATGCCACAACCACAACCTCCGCCACCACTTGAGGCCATCAATGAGGCCTTAGAAAGAATTAAAGAGATGCAGCAGCAGGCAGAGAAAACGGAGAAGAAGACAAATAAGTTCTTCAAGAAACTCTCCAAGCTAGTCAAGGGAAAGAAAGACGAATGAAGTCTTTTCTATTATATGTAGTCCCTGCATGGACATTGTTATTTCTTTAATGAAGTACTTTGGAATTATATATATATGTATTCACCCTCTTGAAAACGAGCGTCTCGATTTTACTCGAAATTTATGCTCTGCATTATAATTCCAAAAAGATCTTAATGGTTTTAATTCTTGCCAAGTGGCACAGACCACATATTTGGCCAAATATATATGATAGTTAAGAACGGAAGGGTCTTCTACCATGATAGTTAAGGGAAGTAATCCTTCTATCTAGAGGTGGTGGACTAAGTTCAAGCCTCCAAGTCATTAGGTCAATGCGACCGGGACTTATAATCAACCATTAAGATCCTCTTATGTTCACATTCAAGTAATGTGCATACTCATGGTTGTGTGACTTGAGGAATCACACTAACCTTCAAGGTAATCGACTATGTCCTAACCTTATAAATAGCCTTGTGATCTATTTGATCTCGGCTAAATAGCCCTTGTGATCTGTTTGATCCAGGCTAATATCACCAGTGCGGTGATTAAACATCCATTAGAGATGTATTTTATATAACCCTTGTGATCTATTTGATCCCGGTTAAATAGCCCTTGAGATCTATTTGATCCCGGCTAAATAGCCCTTGTGATCTGTTTGATCCAGGCTAATATCACCAGTGCGGTGATTAAACATCCATTAGAGATGTATTTTATATAACCCTTGTGATCTATTTGATCTTGGTTAAATAGCCCTTGTGATCTATTTGATCCCGGCTAAATAGCCCTTGTGATATGTTTGATCCCGGCTAATACCACCAGTGCAGTGATTAAACATCCATTAGAGATGTATTTTATATAACCCTTATGATCTATTTGAGCCCGGCTAAATAGCCCTTGTGATCTGTTTGATCCCGGCTAATATCACCAGTGCGGTGATTAAACATCCATTAGAGATGTATTTTATATAACCCTTGTGATCTATTTGATCCCGGTTAAATAGCCCTTGTGATCTATTTGATCCCGGTTAAATAGCCCTTGTGATCTATTTGATCCCGGCTAGATAGCCCTTGTGATCTGTTCGATCCCGGCTAATATCACCAGTGCAGTGATTAAACATCCATTAGAGATGTATTTTATATAACCCTTGTGATATGTTCAATCCCGGATAATATCATCAGTGCGATGATAAATAAAACATCCATTAGTGATGTATTACCCTTTTCGGGTTATGATCTATTCTATATAGCCTATGTGATCTATCTGATCCCGGCTAATATCACCAGTGCGGTGACTAAACATCCATTAGTGATGTAGTGCCTATGTGTCATATTTTATGTCCATTAGTGACAGACCTTTGTGCCAAATTTTGATGTCCTTTGTGACAAGCCTATGTGCTATATAATTGTCAAATATGATAATGACAGTTGTGACATTTCGATCCCCTGTCTAGTAATAAATGGACTATGTCCAGATTGTAATTTGCCTATGATGGTCCTATTAAGACCTAGGCCAAATATAGTTATATTAAGCCTAAGAGTTGTGATGTTATTCACACTAGTATAGGCAGTGGATTATCTTATATCCAATGTTTAAAAGCCGATATGGTTATTATACCATGGCTAAGAGAAATTTTATTTGGTATATAGAACCAAAGATATGAAGAATGGCAAATTCTAATGAGGCACAAAGTAGCCATCGGAACGTCAAAGACGCCGAAAATATAGCCATAGATAATAATGACTTCCAAGCACGCATCGATGCGGCTGTAGAAAAGGCCATGGGTAAGGCCATAGAGAAGTGAAGAGAGTCGAGTGCTACTCGCTCTAAGCCATTATCAATTCCACCATCCTCAGCTCATAAGGAGAGCTCTGTTCACTCATCAAATGCAAAGAGTGAACCTAAGAGGATAGACTATGCTGATAGGTCCCGTTCTTCCAAGGACGGATGCACCTACAAGTACTTTGTCTCCTGTAAATCCCGAGACTTTAATGGGGAAAAGAAGCCGTAGAAGCCCTAAAGTGGCTGGACGAAATGGAGACCATTGTAGACATCAGCAGTTGTGCTGAAAGGGATGTGGTCAAGTACGTATCACAATCCTTCAAGGGCGATGCCCTAACATGGTGGAAGGCCATGATTCAATCAACAAGTAAAGTATACCTGTACAACTTGGGATGGTCCAAGTTTGTTGATTTGGTAAAGGAAACTTACTGCCCAACCCATGAGGTGGAGAAGCTAGAGACAGACTTCTTGTCTCCATCAATGAAAAACCTAGACTGTCGAAAGTATGTTTCCAATTTCAATTCCCTATCTAGGTTAGTTTCCTATTTAATTACCCCTGAATCTAAACGCATTGTGCGTTTTATTAATGGGTTAGCACCCGAAATAAAGGGCATGGTAAAGGCTGCACAGCCTACTACCTATAGGTCTGTTGTAGACCTATCTCTTTCTCTCACCCTTGATCTAGTGAGACAAAAGTCAATTAAGTCTGAAACTGATGGAAAAAGGGAGAGGGAAGATGACAACTCCCATAAGTTTAATAAGAAAAATAAATGGAGATTTGGGTTCAAAGGAAACCAAGGCAAGTCGGCTATGATGCCATTTTGCAAGACTTGCAACCGCAAACGCCGGGGACAGTGTACTTCTGATCCACAAGCTAGACCTTGTGGCATATGTAAAAGGAGTGGGCATAAGACCCTAGATTTTAAAGATCTTAAGGATGCCGTATGCTATATCTGCAACGAAAAAGAGCACATTGCAACTAACTGCCCTAAGAGTTCAAAGAATAAAAATCGAAGCCTGGAGAGGCCAAGAAGGGGAATGCACGCGCCTTTCGGCTGACTGCTAAGGAAGCTGTTAATGACAATAACGTCATAATAGGTACTTCCCCATTAATAATATTTATGCTAGAGTTCTTTTCGATTCGGGTGCGGATAAATCATTTGTTGATCATAAGTTTAGTAAACTATTAAATTTAGCCATAAGAACTCTAGATAAAATTTATGAGATAGAACTCGCCGATGGAACCTTAGAAACTGCTCTTCCATTCTTGATGGATGCTCTATATCCATTAAGAATCATTCTATCCCTATCTCTCTTTTGCCAATGAAATTGGCGGGGTTTGATGTTGTCTTAGGCATGGATTGGTTATCTCATAACCAAGCCCGCATTGCCTGTGATAAAAAGCTCATCGAGATTAAGACCCATCTGGTGAAATGATCTCCATCCCTGGAGACTCACACTATGGATTGCCAAACAAGGTGTCGTTATTTAAGGCATCCAAGTGTTTGAGAAGAGGCTATGTCATCTATATGGCACAAGTTACCATAAATGAACCAAAGCCGAACCTTGAAGATCAACCAGTTATCTCGGAGTATCCCGATGTTTTCCCTAAAGAATTATCAGGCCTACCTCCAGATAGGCAAGTGGAGTTTAGGATTGATATCCTACCAGGAGCAGCACCCGTTGCTAGAGCTCCGTATCGGTTAGCACCGACGGAAATGAAGGAATTGAGGATGCAATTAGATGAACTTTTAGAAAAAGGCTTTATTCAGCCTAGTTCCTCACCTTGGGGAGCTCCTACTCTGTTTGTAAAGAAGAAAGACGGTTCGATGCGAATGTGCATTGACTATCGGGAGCTGAACAAGCTAACCATTAAGAATAGATATCCTCTCCCCAGGATAGATGATTTATTCGACCAACTTCAAGGGGCTAGTTACTTTTCTAAAATAGATTTGAGATCAGGATATCATCAACTGAAGGTTAGAAGTGAAGATGTTCCTAAGACAGCCTTCAGTGGTCATTTTGAGTTTTTGGTGATGCCTTTTGGGCTCACAAATGCACCTGCAGCATTCATGGATCTCATGAATAGAGTCTTCAAACCGTATTTGGATAAGTTTGTCATTGTCTTCATAGACGACATACTTATCTATTCTCGTAATCAAGATGATAACGAGAAACATCTTCGGTGCATCCTAGAATTATTAAGGCAAGATAAACTTTATGCAAAGTTCTCAAAATGTGAATTTTGGCTTAGAGAAGTCCAATTCCTTGGTCATGTTGTAAGTGAGCATGGTATTCAAGTGGATCCCGCTAAAATTGAAGCCATCATGAATTGGGAAGTACCCAAGACCCCAACGGAGGTTCGTAGTTTCTTAGGATTGGCTGGATACTATAGTAGGTTCATTGAGAACTTTTCAAGAATAGCCACTCCTTTAACTTCCTTGATCCGTAAGAATATTAAGTATAATTGGGGTCTAAAGCAACAAGAATCTTTTGAGATTCTTAAACACAAGTTGAGCAATGCTCCTGTGTTATCTCTACCTGAGGGTATTGAGAATTTTGTTGTTTATTATGATGCACCACACACCGGTATGGGCTTTGTGCTAATGCAAAATGGCAAGGTAATTGCATATGCATCACGACAATTAAAGGTGCATGAAAAGAATTACACCACCCATGATTTGGAATTGGGTGCCGTTGATTTGCACTAAAGCTGTGGAGACATTACTTGTATGCCACAAAGTGTGTTATATACACCGACCATAAGAGTCTTCAACACATGTTCAATCAGAAAGAATTGAACATGCGACAACGCTGTTGGATGGAAACTCTTAATGATTATGATTGAGAGAAACCCTATTAGAGCCTAATATTCCTAATGAGGGATTAGGCGGAACTATTGATCAATTAACACCTGGAAATGATGGAATCCTAAGATTTAATGATAGAATTTGGGTTCCTATCTTTGGAGGACTTAGAGATCTAATCCTCCAAGAAGCGCACAATTCAAGATACTCGGTTCACCCGGGAGGTGACAAGATGTATCAAGACTTGAAGAAATATTATTGGTGGATGGGTTTGAAGAAATCCATAGCCACTTATGTAGCTAAGTGTCTAACGTGTTCGCAAGTTAAGGCTGAACATCAGAAACCGTCAGGACTACTACAACAATTAGAAATTCCAACTTGGAAATGGGAAATGGTAACTATGGATTTGATTACCAAGTTATCCAAGACCAAAAGTGGTAACGACACTATTTGGGTCATAGTGGATAGGCTGACCAAGTCAGCACATTTCTTGCTAATTAAGTAAACGTATAATTCAGATAAATTGGCTAAGTTGTATGTGGACAAGATAGTGTCCCTACACGGTGTGCCAGTATCTATTGTATCCGATTGAGATACTAGATACACATCTCACTTTTGGAAAAGTTTCCAACAATCTTTAGGCATACGACTAAACTTTAGTATGGCTTACCATCCGCAGACTGATGGTCAAAGTGAGCGTACTATTCAAACTCTGGAAGACATGCTTAGGGCATGTGTAATTGATTTAGGCAGAAGTTGGGATGACCACCTACCCCTAATAGAATTCTCCTACAATAACAGCTATCATACTAGCATCAAGGTTGCTCCTTTTGAGGCCTTGTATGGGAGAAAATGTAGAACGCCCGTATGTTGGGCAGAAGTTGGGGAAGCCCAACTATCAGGACCTGAGATCGTCCTTGAGACCACGGAAAAGATTGTGCAAATCCATGATCGTCTCAAAGCTGCAAGCGATAGGCAGAAAAGCTATGTTGACAAGAGGCATAAACCTCTTCAGTTCCAAGTAGGGGACAAAGTCATGCTAAAAGTATCACCCTGGAAATGTGTGATGCATTTTGCAAAGAAGGGCAAGTTAAGCCCTAGATATATAGGACCCTTCGAGATAATCGAATGTGTCGGCACTGTAGCTTATAAGCTCATGTTGCCAGAGGAGCTTAATGGAATTCATGATGTATTCCACATACTAATCTTAAGAAATGTCTAGCCGATGAGTCGCTAGCAATGTCGCACAATGAGGTGCAAATTGATGAAAACCTAAGGTTCGTAGAGAAACCAATTTCGATCGAGGATCGACAGGTTAAGAAGCTCCGGAGAAAGATGATACCTATAGTAAAGGTTAGTGGGACGCTTTTAGAGGTCCTGAGTATACATGGGAGGTTGAGTCCACTATGCGACGAAAGTACCCCCATCTTTTTGAATAAAATCTCGAGGTCAAGATTTCTTTTAAGGCGGCGAGGATGTAACACCCTGTAAAATTGTGTCCAATAATATAGTGACACGTGTTGTATTTTAAATATAGTTTATTAAAGACCAATAAGGATAAAGGCGTCAACATGCTCAATCTGATCCTCTGAGTGACGATCTGATGTCAACATGCTTGAATTTGGCCTCTGAGTGACTGATATGTCAACATGCCCAGCCTCTGAGTGACATCGGGATCAACATGCTTATCATAAGCCTCTGAGTGATCCTTTGTGAAGTCCTAAACTCTCATACGTGCCATTTTTTGGACGAGAGAGTTCAATTTTGTAAATATGTGAAAGTTGGATAACAGAGGGATTAAAAGTGTCAACATGTTAATTCTTACCTCTGAGTGACCTTCTAACGAACCGAGAACTTGACAATGTCTGGGCATAATCCCGGATATGCTAAGTATTGGCTACGGAGCGCTAAAAGTGCCAAAAAGGTGTTTTAGAAGGCTTTTATAAGCTTTTTAAAGTCAAGGGGTTAAAATTGTCAAATTTTGAATCTGGCCATGGAGCGGTCGCAGGCCGCGAGAGACCTGGCCTGGGCCTCTCGCGCCCCGCGAGAACAGGTCTGACGCAGAAAATTTGTTTGGAGACCAAGCAAAGCTCCAAAACCATTGAAACAAAACCATGGCTTCTCTAAACTGCTATGCCATATTTTGGGACACTTGTAAGCTTCTTCTTACTCCCCTAAACACCTGGCTTCACCTCCTTTGAGCTCTCCAACTATAAATAGGTGCATAAGTTCTCATTCCAACTTTCACCTTTCTCATTAAATCACTCTTCTCCCTCCTCTGGAAGTTCCTAGCTGAAAGGAGCATCCAACTTAGTTCTCTTGCATTGTAGAAACCTCTTGTAAGTGTTCCTTGCTCTTGCATTTTCGTTTATAGGCTTTTATAGCCAAAAGTCAAGCGTTTTTCGGAAAACGCTTTGACTTTCGATTAAGACCATTATGGTCTAGCCATTGTTTGAAATGAACATGGCCAAGTGATTATAACAAGGTATGTGTTAATCCCTCTGAAGGGCACCTCCTAAAGATCACGTTTGCTAGACCAATTGACGGGTCAAAGTTATGATATTAAAAAGTCAAACAGGCCATTTTTCGGAAAAATTATAAATTGATCTTATATATGTTATGAAACCTTTTTTGACACTTAAACACGATGGTAATAATTATTAGAACATGTAAGAACATGTTCGGCTCGTCAATTTCAGTTCTAGGGTCGGTTCGCAACCGAAAGTTGCGAAGTTTAACTTCTGCTTTGACTTTCGATTCTGACCCGATTTAGATTAGTTACCTACTGATCTAAAGTGCATTATGATCATAATATAATGTAGCATAACCGTCTGAGGTTATATTACATGATCGTAATCAGAATCCAAGTTTATGCACAAGTTCCATAATTATGCCATCTTTGACCAAAATGCCATTTTTACATAAATCAAGGTTTTAATGATAATAAACTTGATATTGATTTTCCTACTAATGTAATATTATAAGTAGGATTATTTGGGATGTTAAACCAAGTTATAAACTGAGTTTTCAAGCAGGTCCTTAAACTATGTCGATAAATGACGGAGGTAGCCCTTGTGATTTATAAAATGGTTTTAATCAAATCTTTCCAAGGTAAATCATTTACCTACTGATATGTTATATTTAATAACATATCTAAAACATTTTAATCTGATCTTAACGTCAGTTTTCGTAAAAATCACATTAAGACGCCATTTTACGACATAAGCGTCGTTTAAGCGCATAGTATGGTTTCAAACCATATTAATGGACCAAGACTTGTTACCTACTGATTTTAAAACTTATTTTAAACATATTTACAGTAGGTACATGTTATAAACTATGTGTAAAATGACCAAAATGCCCCTTTGGTGCATAGTTTAGTCATAAAAGATAATTTACACATATAATTGACATCCTACTGATATTATATCATAAATAAAATATTTCTAGAATACTTATGATGGTAAACTTAAAATATATTCAACTTTCTTTTATACGTATGAAATTACCAAAAATGCCCTTATGAAGCATAGTTCCGTTTTAAAACCATAACGGGCATATAAGTTAATATCCTACTGATATTTTTACTTATTTAAAGTATAATGGCATATAGAACTTGTCCATGAATTATCCAGTTACCCGATATCTTAATATGCGCACGGTTACGTATATGTAACTATTTTACAGAAATTAACCGAAACGGGTTTAACCTTGTCATTTAAGTCTCAAAATCCAGAATGTTAATAGTTTACCCATATTAAACAAATCAAGTACGCTAGCCGGTCTAAGTCTATGACTTAAATAAGACCGTTAGTATTTAATTGGTTAGTTTTATGCCATAATCCAGACTAGAGACTTACCGGTAAATGCTATCTACACTTAGTCCTTTTTGTGTACGGCTGAGTTATTAAAAATTAAAGAAGACTAGCTCAGGTAAATACTCTCGACTTATTTCCCCTATACGGGCTTGGGTTACGGTAAATTATTACCGCTTGGTCGGAAATGGGATTAATCAAACACCAGTTTGAAATAGAGATCCGCATATTCTGTTTTAATCAGTTTTGTTAGATAATTTAAATACGGGGTTTAACTACCGTGTCCTGGATATCCTCGGCTCATTACGATCGAAATAGCCACGACCTTAGCGCGGGTGTAGGCATACACCCGATAGACGCTCAATTATGCATTCCCACAAGGTTGGGAGGAATTGACTCCTTCGTGAGTCCAAAGTGGTGTGTACGTTAATTGTGTCTCGGTTTTCGTGTCGAGCCCCGTATGTATGACAAACATATAAATCTGTTAACAAGGTTGGACGGTCAATTAACCCAAGTTATAAAAAGATTTTTGTGCTAATACGCACCTAAAACATTTTTGAAATGTTTTTAAAATGAGTCAGTTGGGTGTATTTACCAACGAAAGCTGCCGTATTTTCAAAAGACTAATCTGCAGGTACAATAAAAAATAGGCCAGAAGTGCTCGGTAGTGATAGAGGATCTTGCAAATCCTAAATCTGCCCAAAGTCTGTTTTATATTCTTTCCTTGTACAATTTATGATCTGCCTGTGGATCTTCTATTACAAGCTTGTATATTATTTTGTATTTTCAAACATTCGGTTTGTAATAGTAATTTTACTCCAAGACTTCCATTGTGTCGTGTTTAATTGACTATGATGTAATCAACTGACGTCACGCTACTCCCCACCCGGGCCCACCGGTGTATGGATTTTGGGGTTGGAAATCCGGGGTGTGACAGTGGAGGCAATTAAAGAAGCAAATCTAAAAGGAAGCACTTCGTGTATTCGTACTTTATTTTGTACCATGCTATTATCGAGTAGTCTTTCTATACCTGAGATTGTATGGGAAAATACATGAAAATACATAACAGACGATTTTGTTTATAGATTAACCTAATATCATGGAGTTACAGGTAAATTATGTTAACATTATGCATTAGTATTCTTATTTTGATATTCATTATTTATTATTTCCATTATTATTTAAATTTGATTATATTCATAAGATTATAGCTAGATGTTTCTGAGTAAATATATTCTTTCAACTTGCACAGCGTCTATCAATTCCAGAGCAGCAACTTGAAAACTCTGCTTTGTGCGAAATTGAAAAGTTCTTAGCCCTAAACAATTCATCACTACAAAGACATACCCAGAGATTGCGTCTTCAAGTATTTCAGACTTATTGTTTGATTTATGAGGAGCGTGCCTATGACATAACAAACCTTGGAAATCAGTATGAGAGTCGATTGACGATGTTAACTGACGAACAACGCTCAGTTTTTTAAGAGATTATGGCAACAGTTAACGGTAACGACGGTGGAGTTTTTTTCCTTTACTGGTTTGGTGGAATGTTTAAAACATTTCTATGGAAGACATTATCCGCGGCAATTAGATCAAAAGGTCAAATCGTGTTAAATGTCGCTTTCAATGGAATTGCATCATTGTTGTTAGATGGTGGCAGGATGGCAGATTCCAGATTTCACATACCTTTGAATCTTACTAAAGATTCAGAATGTAATATAAAAGTAGATAGTGATGTCTCTAAATTACTGCATGAGACCAAAATGATTATTTGGGACGAAGCACATATGGTCCATAAACATGCATTTGAGCGTTGGATAGAACAATGAATGACATTTTCAATATGGACACATCTCTCAATTCTGAAATCCGGTTTGGAGGTAAGGTTATTGTTTTTGTGGCGATTTCAGACAAATACTACTTGTTGTTCCAAATGGTGGAAGACAAGAGATTGTTAATTCCTTATTATGTTCGTCTTATTTATGGAGTAAATGTAAATTGCTAAGATTAACAAAAAATGAGGTTAACCATTGGAAGATCTATATAGATATTGAAGAAATAAATAGTTTTGCCAAATGGCTTTTGGATTTGGGTGAGGGACATGTTGGTGGTCCAAATGATGGAGAAGCAACGATTGAAATACCACCGGATCTTCTAATTACTGACACATCTGACCCAATTGCCAGTTTAATTGATTTTGTTTATCCTTCAATCTTGGAAACATAACAATCATAATTATTACGAGGCTATCTACACAAAGAATGACGTTTGATGAGGTTAAGACAGTTGTTATCAATGTCCTAGTGAAGAAAGGAGTATCTTAGCTCTATAGTCTTGCTGATAGATGCATTCTAAACAAAATATTCGGTTGTGCTAACGTCTCAAATTTCAGGCTACAATCATAGATTGTGCTAAAGTTGGGTCATATGCTATTCGACATGATCTCGGATGTTTCAACGTACAGGCTTCAAGGTAAAAAATGAACAACCGAGTATTAAAGTGGGTAATATCTGAGCATATTGGCTGTCACACATAGATACCTGAATTAATTTAATCTCTTCGATAAAAAGATTCTTCGCTTTAAAGGAGGCAATTTCCACTGGCGTAGATTTCAATGACTATCGACAAAAGTCATAGGCAGTATTTTCGATTGGTTTGTACTTGAACAATTGTCTTCTCTCATGGTAAAATGTATTGCTTTATGAAGGTTAAAAGACACATAAATGAGTTAAAATACATTTACAACTTGACAACAACGGCAAACTAATTAAAAAAACTAATGTGACATTATAAAGGAATTTTCAACAATTTGTGATTGTTGCTATGGTATGTATTTCAATGTCGTCATTGTACTCAAAAAATCTTTGGTTTGTATTTTATGTGTAAAAATCATAATATTTTTGTCAACGCTGACAATAAAGTACTTCTTTAGCAACCGTGTAATACACGGGTTCTTAAACTAGATTCAAGAAACTAAAACAAAACTGGTTTAGAACATTTTATTTAGCTACATTCGTTCATTTTATTAATGTGTGGAAATATTTATTAATCTTTTTACTTAAGTTCATAAATATTCACTACGTTTCTATCGCAATCGCATGCATAAAAGAAACAGAACCGCACGGTTATTTCAATATTCGCTCATATGGTTGTGAATATTTATTCACGATCATTCGATCTTCATTGAGAGGCGATGCTGTTGTTCTTGGAAACAAGGTGTGCAATTCATAAGATTGGATATGAAAAGAAGAAGTTAGTTTGCGTGTGATAGTTGTTGCTTGATAACTCACGATCATTCGATCTTCATTGAGGAGCGATGCTGTGCTTCTGGAAACAGAGGCTGTGAATCGAATAAGATTGGATATGAAGAAGAAGAAGTTAGGTTTGCGGGTGAAGTTGTTGCTTGATACTCACGTATTGTTAAGGTTGGATCGTTCAGGAGTAAGAAAGTTGGAATTAGGATCAAATGTGAAGGAATTCGTAGTGTGATTCCGACATCTCGTGGTGCTGGATTGAATAGTTCGTCTTCAGTGTTTGCTAGGGTTGCTGATGTGAAATGTGAGGTTGATCTTCGGATTAACATCTGGAAATGGACTTTTTGAAGGTTTCTGTTTCCATACAGGTTATTAATATTTTTTTATTTTTTTTTGTTATATGAATTTTTTACATTTTTTGTTGTATGAAAAGTTATAGAAAATTTGTTATATGAAATTTATATATTTTTTTGTTATATGAAAAGTTATAGAAAATAAAAAATAGATGTATTTAGGAGGTTGATACGATCGGGATATGTATGAGTCAAGAGATATCATTTTTGTTTGATTTTGTTTATTTATTTATTTATTTATTTATTTATTTATTATTATTATTATTATTTTTATTATTATTATTATTATTATTATTATTATTATTATATGCCCTGCTTGTGGTGTTTAAACTAGTTCTAAACTAAAACAAAACTGGTTTAGAACATTTTATTTAGCTACATTCGTTCTCTTTACGATGTGGATGGGAAAAAGTTATTAATCTTTTTAATTAAGTTCAGTCATATTTCACTACGATCCTATCGCGATCGCATGCCTGACAGACGAAACAGAACTCGCAAGCGGTTATTTCAATAATTCGCTCTCTAGTGTTGTGAATAACATCACGATCATTCGATCTTCGTTGAGGAGCGATGCTGTGCTTCTAGAAACAGAGGCTATGAATCGAATAAGATTGGATATGAAGAAGAAGAAGTTAGGTTTGCGGGTTAAGTTGTTGCTTGATACTCACGCTATTGTTAAGGTTCGATCGTTCAGGAGTAAGAAAGTTGGAATTAGGATCAAATGTGAAGGGATTCGTAGTGTGATTCCGACATCTCGTGGTGCTGGATTGAATAGTTCGTCTTCGGTGTTTGCTAGGGTTGCTGATGCGAAATGTGAGGTTGATCTTTGGATTAACATCTAGAAATGGACTTTTTGAAGGTTTCTGTTTCCATACAGGTTATTAATATTTTTTAATTTTTTTTTGTTATATGAATTTTTTATATTTTTTGTTGGATGAAAAGTTATAGAAAATTTGTTATATGAAATTTATATATTTTTTTGTTATATGAAAAGTTACAGAAAATAAAAAATAGATGTATTTAGGAGGTTGATACGATCGGGATATGTATGAGTCAAGAGATATCATTTTTGTTTGATTTTGTTTATTTATTTATTTATTATTATTATTATTATTATTATTATTATTATTATTATTACTATTATTATTATTATTATTATTATTATTATATCCCCTGTTTGCGGTGTTTATATGTGTGGGCCCTCAGGGGACAAAAGTGAAATTTCATTAATTTTAATGTTATTTTACTAATTTCGTAAAAGTAATGTTAAAAGCAACGAATGACTAATCTTGAGTCATGTGGTGACGTTGATAGTCGAAAGACAAGGGGGTACATGCACAAATCGACCTTTGTCCTGATTACTGAGTGCTATTACCTCGTGTCCAAGGCTTGATACAAAATTACTATCAAGTCGGGGGTCTCACTGAAAGCAACCTATTTGTTCCTACGGGATAGAGGTAACTCTGTCTACATCTTACCCTTCTCAAACCCAACCTTAGCTTTGCTATTGGTGAGATTTACTAAGTTTGATGATGATAATAGTTATTTTTAATGGCTAAACTTTCACCCATGATAATTGAACCCCTAATTTTCTAATACTGTAATCTATTTCACTCACCAACACAACTGAACTATTCTCAAGTGAAATCTTTAATCCTTATAAGTTGATAAGGATTAAAGATTTTTTTAATAAGTTAGTTGTTATGATATAAAACTGAACTTTTATGCAAGAGTATTTTAACTAATTGAATTAGTTAATCAGGTTATTCAAATTTTGTTCGGGCTTGATCTGAAATTCGACTTTAGGTTTATTGGATTAGAATTGCTGCTTTAGTTTAAAATTTTGAATATTGAATTCGACATTCTAGTTCTATTTAAATCGTATGTAAAAATATCCTAGTTTGGTTTGAATATCAAACATACCTAACTCTATTAATCTTCTTTAATCTATGAAACTTAGGTTTGTGTCTTTTGAATTAAAACTGCTATAAATATGAATATTTGTTTACACTTCCGCATAATAGATGCTCATTCTCAACTAAAACAAAACCGGTTTAGAACATTTTGTTTAGCTACATTGATTCTCTTTACAATGTAGATGGACAAAGTTATTAATAAATCTTTTTAATTAGGTTCAACCAAATGTAACATTATGATATGTGTTGCGATTCTTGACTTCATGAGAAAATATAGAATCGGCACGTAAGAGTTAAAACCAGGAATCAGTGGCCAATCACCTGATTAAGCATGTATAAGAACCAGAAATGAATAAGTGACTTAAGGCATTGGACTTCTCTCAAGCCTTGATACAAAAACACCTTGACTTATTAGATCACTTGCTAACCGACTCATCTACACTAATGAATAAGTGAGTTGCATCCTTCATATCTTGCTCTTCATATCCGATTTTGTTTCCCTATGGAGATGATGGCTACTAAATTGGCATCCGTCATAAGGTGTCATTGAAGTGGCTAATAAGAAACATCCAAATTGTACAATGAGAGAGTTTTTTGCATATCATATGCAACATCAGATAAATCAGTTTTCATTAATTCTCAATTCTAGGAGGTTATTCCAGCAATTCTTGGTTGATGCCTATACGATGATAGAGAGCGAGAGACTTAGCTACATACGATATTAACAAAAAGATCTCAGGTCTGACACATATGAAAGAAACGAAGAATTAATGGTCAAGATGATATATCTAAGGTTGGAAAACGTATTTTCTTGCCATCTTTTTTTACGGGGGGAGCACAATACATGATGCAAAACTATTTAGACGCTATATTTCTAAGTAAATGGTTTGGTTATCCAGATTTTTTATAACCATAACATGCAATCCCAAATTGCCAGAGGTTCAAAGGTTTGTCAAAGACACTAACCTTAATCCGGTGGATAGGCCTGATATCTTAGCCAGATTGTTTAAAATAAAGTTGGATTTAATTTGCAAAGATTTAAAGAAGAGTCGTCTTTTTGGAAAAGTAGCAAGTAGTTTTTTTAATATACTATTCAAATGATTATTATGATTAAATGTAACATTTTTCGTAGTTGTTTACGCTATCGAGTTTCGAAAACGAGGCTTGCCTCATGTCCATTTATGCTTATTCATGGAGAATGAATCCAAACTTCCTACGATGGACTATGTTGATTCATTTATATGTGCAGAAATTCCAGACATAAACAAAGATCCAAAATTATATACGCTTGTGAAAGACTATATGATACACTTTCCATGTGGTAACGCTAGGTTGAGCTCTCCATGTATGATTGATAGAAAGTGTTGAAAAGGCTTTCCCAAAAACTTCAAGATCATACTACAGTAGATTCAAACGGATTCCCCTTATACAGAAGAAGAAACAATGGTGCTGTTGTTGTAAAAAATAAAATCGAGTTAGATAACAGAAGTGTTGTACCATACAAGAAAATACTATTGAAAGGTATCAGGCGCATATAAACGTTGAATGGTGTAATCAAGCCGCCTTAATAAAATATCTGTTTAAATACATTAATAAACGGTCTGATAGAGTGACTATTGTTGTTGTGCAAAGTGATAATCATACTGAAGATCCGGCAAAGAATGAGATCATAGAGTATTATGATTGTAGGTATATCTTAGCTTGCGAAGCATCTTGGAGGATATTCTCCAACGAAGTACATTATAGGAGTCCTTCTGTAATGAGGCTGCCATTCCATCTTCCTGGACAACAGCCTATTGTTTTTGGCCCCGATGAAGATATTAACTACGTTCTAAACAAACCATCTATCAAATCTTCAATGTTTTTTGTCATGGATGGAACGAAATACAGACCCGAATGACACATTGGCCCGTACATGTACTTAGGTTCAGTTCCCCGGTTTTTATGTTTGGAAGCTTGACAAACGAATTTGGGAACCTAGACAAAGAAAAAAAGCAATTGGAAGGATTCATCTGGTACCTCTGTCTCTAGGTGAAGCTTATTTTATAAGAATTCTTCTTAACAAAGCTAAAGGACCAACATCGTTTGATGACATTAAAACAGTTAATAGTCACGTGTATGATACATTTAGGGATGCTTGTTATGCACTTGGTCTTTTGGATGATGACTCAGAGTATGTGGATGTAACACCCTGTAAAAATGTGTCCAATAATATAGTGACACGTGTTGTATTTTAAATATAGTTTGTTAAAGACCAATAAGGATAAAGGCGTCAACATGCTCAATCTGATCCTCTGAGTGACGATCTGATGTCAACATGCTTGAATTTGGCCTCTGAGTGACTGATATAACATGCCCAGCCTCTGAGTGACATCGGGATCAACATGCTTATCATAAGCCTCTGAGTGATCCTTTGCGAAGTCCTAAACTCTCATACGTGCCATTTGTAGGACGAGAGAGTTCAATTTTGTAAATATGTGAAAGTTGGATAACGGAGGATTAAAAGTGTCAACATGTTAATTCTTACCTCCGAGTGACCTTTTAACGAACTGAGAACTCGACAATGTCTGGGCATAATCTCGGATATGCCAAGTATTGGCTACGGAGGGCTAAAAGTGCCAAAAAGGTGTTTTAGAAGGCTTTTATAAGCTTTTTAAAGTCAATGGGTTAAAAGTGTCAAATTTTGAATCTGGCCATGGAGCGGTCGCGGGCCGCAAGAGACCTGGCCTGGGCCACTCGTGCCCACGAGAACAGTGTCACACCCCGACCCGCAGCGGAAATAAGAGTCGGGGCATAATTGGGTTATCACCAAAGCACATGACATTTACTATTATGTTTCATAATTAATAAAGTCAAAGTTACATTTTCAAACATCCAAACATGTTCATTCAATACAAAGGAAAATAACCAATCATAACAATCCCAATACTAAATCGTTTTATTATTCTAATCCAGGTCCTATGTGTTCCTACCTGCTGCTGGTTCACCTGTATCATGTGTAAAATGGGAGTTTTTGGGTCAATATAAGTTGGCGAGTGAACCTTATTAGATAAACATTTGATAATGATTTTATGGTTAGTTTATCAATGAAATATTGTGCATAATCATAAATGAACAAATGTAAATAATCAAGTATTGGCAAATAGCAGTTACAATTATAACATACAATAACACTTGCTAGCATACATGAATATACCAATATCATACGCTAACTAACATAAATGAACTGTGCGATCAAGGCTCAATTAAACGGAGCCGATCGTATTGCATGTACTGAAAATGTAAAATGAACTGTGCGATCAAGGCTCAATCAAACGGAGCCGATCGTATTGCATGTACTGAAAATGTAAAATGAACTGTGCGATCAAGGCTCAATCAAACGGAGCCGATCGTATGCGGGCACGCCAGGTTCAACCGCATAATAAAATGGGGAACAAGCTCAAACCTCATAAATGGGGAGCGGCGGCCTCGGCAATTGCATGTACTGAAATAATAATTTGCATCCAATAATAACTACTTAACAGCAACAAACTAAATACACATGTCATGATATGATGTATGCACAATAGTTTAGTTATAATATGTATATAAACAAAGACACATGATACACCCCAAAAACGTGATTAAAATGGGGAATTTGAAAGATTCACTCACATTGGGTGCGTTGAATTGGCGATGGTGAGATGCGCACGATTTAGATGAGCGAGTCGACGAGGAATACTAACCTAAATAATAATGGAAAAATATATTAAATGGATGGATGTTATTAAGGATTTTAATGAAATTTTTAGATATATTTTTGTGAGTGTATGGCTATTTTCTATCTTTAAAAATGTTATTTTAAGTATTTTTAATTGATTTTTAAATTAAATTAAATAAATAAAAATATAAAAAAATATTATTTTTTTAAGCGTTGACCGTTGACCGTTGACCGGTTCGGTCAGCGAATATACCTGCGCCGGGTGGGATTCAAACCGGCGACCTTCCGTTCGCGTGCACGCAGCTCTACCAACTGAGCTACGTGTCTAACCCGAAATAAACTCGTTTTTAATTATATTTATACACTTATTTGAATTAACCGAAAATTCCTTTATTTGCAAAAACGTTTTAATTCAATTGGACCGGTGCTCGTGACAAGTTTCGAATGCGCGACGTGCAGTTCATGTTGCACACAGTCCACCGCTGGACAGTGTATCTAACCCGGTTATTATCTTGGTTTTTATTATACTTAACAACTATCTGTTTTAACCCGGTTTAGTTCTTGATCAAAAAGGCATGTTATTACACAAGGCGTGCGTGTAGCAAGGATCGAACTCGGGATGTGTGTGTGAAATTTGCACACAGTCCACCGCTGGACTGTGTGTCTAACCCGTTTAAAATACCGTTTTTAATTAATCTTATGTTCTGTTATGACTTCATCTCCTTTGCCGATTTACACAGACAGCATAATTCGACTTGTTATGATTGATTTGTGATTTATACAATTCTCAGACATTAACAGTAATTCAAAAGTAGAGAATGGAGAGAGTTTAAGGAAAAGAATATACCGATTGATGTTATTCACAGAAATCCGGCGAAGGTTCGTCGGTACTGGAAGTGAACTCCGGCTGTTGAAACCAATTAACAGCGTTGATCGATTATTCATGAAGTTGAGTCACTTAAACAAGGTTTAAAAGAAGTTTAGGGTATCTTACCAGTTCACAGTGTGATTCCGGCAGTCTCAGAAATTTTCCGGCGAAGATAAGATTTTCGATAAACGTTGACTAGGATCGATTCTGATGATGGAGTTGTGTTAGAGACTGATTAATCACATGTTTTAAACAGAAAAAGTCGGAGGAATTACCGTGAGAATGTGAGTCCCGGTTTTCCGGTGACTTGCAAAAATTTTCCGGCGAACTGATTCAGATGATCTTATGGTTCAAAAATGCGACGAAATTGAAATTGAGTATTGATATGATAGCTCTGAATCGCGAGAATGGTCTGAAGCTTGAGTTATTCAGGAATTTGATGAACTTTCGGTTTCAAATACCGAAAATGATGAAACTTTAAGTTCAATCAATTCTAACTTGATTAGAAACCGTCGTGCATCGGTTATAACTGAATTTGTGAGGTAAACAATCGATTTGACGATTGGTTTGCCGATTACCGGTTTTCAGATGGCATCATCGGTTAAACTGAGTTTGTGTATAAGTTTCATTTGTTTTCCTAGAGTTAACAGAAAACACATTGTGGCGGAGTGGTTTAGGGAATGAGTGTTAAGTCGTTGCATTGCCTTGGCTGACCCGGGTTCGAGTCCCGGCAGCTTCATATATTTTTTATTTATTTTATTTTAACTTTTTATCAAATATAATTTTTATAGTTTAGTTTATTTATTAATTATGTATCGTTTTAACTCAAAATAATCATAAATAATTAATGCAACTTTTATAACTTGGTACTTGATTACAAAACGGAGCGGGTTTTGGAGACCCGATTTTTACAAATGTTACAGTATCCCCTACGTTTAGGAATTTCGTCCCGAAAGTTAAATAGTTGAAGTAGTAGGAAAAAGATGCGGGTATTTTTCACGCATTGAGTCTTCACGTTCCCAAGTAAACTCAGGTCCCCGTTTCGACTCCCAGCGTACCCTAACTATTGGAATGCGACTTCGTCGAAGACGCTTCTCCCCGAAGTCCATGATCTCCACTGGTCTTTCAATAAAATGCATGGATTCATCAATCTGAATATCTTCCAGCGGAATATGGAGATTCTCATCAGCGAGGCACTTCTTCAAGTTCGACACGTGGAATGTGGGATGAATCCTGTTGAGTTCTTCTGGTAAGTCAAGCTTGTATGCTACAGGACCTACTCTTTCGAGTATCTTGAAAGGTCCTACGTAACGTGGTGCTAGCTTCCCTTTTTGACCAAAACGAACTACTCCCTTCCACGGTGATACTTTTAAAAGCACATGATCACCAATGTTAAACTCTAAGGGCTTCCGTCGTTTATCTGCGTAACTCTTTTGATGACTTTGAGCCGCTAGAAGATTGTTTCGAATTTGATGAATCTTATCTGTGGTTTCTTGGATCAATTCTGGACCAGTAATTTGTGCTTCCCCAATTTCGTGCCAACACACAGGTGATCGGCACTTTCGACCATATAAGGCTTCAAAAGGTGCCATGCCGATGCTCGAATGATAGCTGTTGTTGTACGAAAATTCAACTAACGGTAGGTGGGCGTCCCAATTTCCCTTGAAGTCTATGACACATGCTCTAAGCATATCCTCAAGAGTTTGAATGGTGCGCTCAGACTGTCCATCAGTTTGAGGATGATAGGTGGTACTGAGATCTAATCGAGTGCCCATAGCAGATTGTACTGCTTGCCATGTTCGTGAGGTGAAACGACCATCACGATCAGAAATAATACTTAATGGTATATAAATACGAGCAAGCTTTTCGTTCTTGAAATCTTCTCGAATAGGAATAAAATGAGCTGATTTTGTAAGTCGGTCTATAATCACCCATATAGTGTCATACCCACCAGAAGTGCGAGGTAACCCGGTAATGAAATCCATGGTTATATTTTCCCACTTCCATACAGGTATTTCCGGTTGGACTAGAAGTCCTGAGGGTCTTTGGTGTTCAGCCTTCACCTTAGAACATGTGAGACACTTGGAAACAAAAACGGCAACATCCTTCTTCATTCCAGGCCACCAATAGGTGTATCGTAGGTCTTGATACATCTTATCGGCTCCTGGGTGTATAGAATATCGCGTTTTGTGAGCTTCATTCATAAGAGTTTCACGAAGATTGTTGTGGTTAGGAATCCAGATACGATCTAGGTAATACAGAATACCATCAAATTTAGTTTCAAGTTTTAACTCGGCTCCACAGGACATCTCTTTTCGTACATCTTCTTCTGTTATTGAAACGTGTTGAGCTTCTCGAATTTGATCTTTAATGTCAGTTATAATTTGCAAACATAGAAGATGAATGGAGTTCGCATAACCCTTTCGACTAAGTGCATCAGCCACCACATTTGCTTTACCAGGGTGGTATCTAATTTCACAGTCGTAATCATTCAGAAGTTCGACCCATCTTCGTTGCCTCATATTTAACTCTTTTTGATTAAAGATATGTTGAACACTCTTGTGGTCAGTGTATATTTCACACTTAGTACCATAGAGATAATGTCTCCATATCTTAAGAGCGAATACAACGGCTCCAAGTTCTTGGTCATGAGTGGTGTAGTTCTTTTCATGTGTCTTGAGTTGCCTCGAGGCATAAGCTATGACTTTTCCTCTTTGCATGAGAACGCAACCTAATCCTTGCCCTGACGCGTCGCAATAGACTACGAAATCATCACAACCTTCGGGAAGAGTGAGGATTGGTGCATCACAAAGTTTTTGTTTAAGCGTTTGAAAAGCTTCTTCTTGCTTGGGTCCCCATACGAATGATTTTCCCTTATGGGTTAAAGCCGTGAGTGGCACAGCAATGCGAGAGAAGTTTGAAATGAACCGACGATAATAGCCAGCTAGTCCAAGAAAAGATCTTACTTCAGTTGGTGTACGTGGAGCTTGCCATTCTTGAACTGCCTTGATCTTTGAAGGGTCAACATGTATTCCTTTGTCATTGACTACATGCCCGAGGAATTGCACCTCTTTTAACCAGAATTCACATTTAGAGAACTTGGCATAAAGCTTTTCCTTTTCTAGAAGTGCAAGAACGAGTCGAAGATGACGTTCATGATCAGCTTTAGATTTTGAATAAATAAGAATATCATCGATGAAAACTATAACAAATCGATCAAGGTAAGGTTTGCAGACTCTGTTCATTAGGTCCATGAAGACAGCTAGTGCGTTGGTTAATCCAAACGGCATAACCATGAATTCATAGTGGCCATAACGAGTTCGAAAAGCAGTCTTAGGGACGTCTTCTTCATGCACTCTAAGCTGATGATAGCCAGATCGAAGATCGGTTTTCGAAAAGCAGCTGGCACCTTGTAGTTGGTCAAGAAGATCATCTATCCGAGGTAAAGGATAGCGATTTTTGATGGTTAACTTGTTGAGCTCCCTGTAGTCGATGCACATACGAAAAGATCCATCTTTCTTCTTTACAAAAAGGACAGGTGTACCCCAAGGCGATGAGCTAGGACGTATGAATCCCTTGTCAGTCAACTCTTGCAATTGACTGGCTAGCTCTTGCATTTCAGAGGGGGCTAACCTATATGGAGATTTTGCAACTGGTGTAGCACCAGGTATAAAGTCAATACGGAATTCGACATCTCTGATTGGAGGAAGTCCTGAAATGTCGTCAGGAAAAACTTGTGGAAAATCTTTTACTACAGGAATATCTTCAAGTTTCTTCTCTGTGGTCCCCTTCTTGATGATATGGGCTAAAAACGCGACATAATTCTTGCGAAGGTATTTTTGAGCTTGAAGACAAGACATTAAGTTGAGCCCTTTCGACGAGGTTTCTCCAATGATTCGAAGAGTCTGACCGTTTGAAAGAGGAATACGAATAAATTTTTCACGACATACAACTTCCGCATGATGTTGACTGAGCCAATCCATACCGATTATGATGTCGAAACTTCCCAGCTTCATAGGAATAAGGTCGACTGAGAAATCGTGGTCGTTTAAGGTGAGTGTACAGTTGCGTAATATAGAGTCTAATGAAACTGGTTTCCCGTCCGCAACTTCCACCGTTATGGATTCCGCGAGCTTATCCCGATTTTTGCTTAAGATGGGTTCAAATTCTAATGACACAAAACTTCTATCCGCACCAGTATCAAATAACATAGAGGCATATCTACCATTTATAAGAAACGTACCGTTGACGACATTGCCGTCAGCTCTGGCCTGGTTCGCGTTAATATTGAAAGCTCTTCCTCTTGCAGGTGGAGGAGCTTGGTTCGCTTGATTCACAGGGTTGGCTTGGGCCTGAGCATGAATAATATTAACCAGCCTTGGACATGTGTTTCTGAAATGACTTGGGTCGCCGCAATTGAAACAAGCCCGCATAGGTTGGCCCATAGGGTAATTGGGTTGATAGTATGTTTGGGCTAAATGTTGGGTGGGTGGAAATGGTAGCTGTTGTTGTGCTTGACCCATTAACTGTTGGTGGGTTTGGGTTAAAGGTTGGTGGCGATTTGTTCGTTGAGGCATGCGGCAGTTTTGAACAGTATGTCCTGCGCGACCGCAGCCGGTGCAGTATTGGCAAGGATGCTCAAGGGAGTGATGATACTGACAACGGTTACATTTTGGTAATGGGCCTGTGTAGGGTCTTCTGTATGGCGCGGGTGAAGGAGTGACTTGAGTGATGGGTGCAGCAGGAATAGGGGTGTTGGTTTGGGTGACTGCAAAATTCCTGGTGTTACGCTTCCTCTTGTTAGCAAACTTAGAGGAAGGAATGGGGTGGTTTGAGGTTTGTCCCTCAACAGGGGTTTTCTTCTTCTCTTCTTTGAACTTCCCATTGCGAATTCGGTTTTCGGTCAGTTCAGTTGCCAACTCCATGGCAGCTTCAAGTGTTACCGGTGAAACGCTGAGAACCGAATTTTGGATTTTCGAGGGAAGCCCTCGAATATAATGTTCAATCAGGCGATAGGTTGGAGTAAATAAATTTGGAACCATTTGGTTCAACTCCAAAAACCTCTTGTTGTAAGTAGAGTGATCACCCTCCTTTTGCTTTAAGGCATGAAATTCATCCTCCAACTTCTTAATTTCACTTCTAGGACAGAAACGCCTAGTCATGATTTCCCTTAACTCCTCCCAAGTTAAGGCCATCGCATCTTCAGTTCCCCTCTTCCCTTTCTCAGTATTCCACCAAGTGAGAGCTACACCAAGTAGTCTCCCGGTGGCGTAACGAACCTTGCGATCCTCAGGACAATCGCAGTTTAAGAAAACGTTTTCCATCTCCTCGAACCAATGTAGGAGAGCAGTGACTCCCTCGGTCCCTTCGAATTTTGGAGGATCACAGGACTTAAAATGTTTGTAGGAGCACTTGATGGTAGGAGGGTTGTCGATGTTCTGGTCCTGTTGTTGAGGAGGGTTAGTAGGATTTGTAGCAAGGGCTTGTTGTACTTGTACCATGATGTCAGGCAATATCGTGGCCATTTGTTTCGCGATATGAGTGGCCAAACGTTCCTGAGACTTTCCCGATCTTTTACCCCTTCGATGCTGTCTAGACGACATCTACAGGATCATAAAATGAGAAGATTGTGAGTTTATGGTGTCTTTTTAGGTGTCATGTGTCTTTAAGAAAATGAAAATAACATAAATATCAATAATGCAACTACATCCATAGGATGTCTTGGGTTCGCTCATGTTGGGCCTCAAATGTCCCCCATACCTTCACCTACATAGTCATGTGGGCCCCCATGGCTATTGGCTTGGTAGGATTCACATTAGTATTGGCAATTTAACACTCGCATCCCCCGAATGCAAACCACAAAATATGTTCATGAGATGTTTGGTCGGAACGTGTCCAGGTGTAGACACAATGACAACTCAAAGTGGGATTAGTTCACACGACGTTTGGTATAGCATGCTTTGGCCTAATAAGTACTTCGTACTCTCATTGTTAGTCCCCAGGTAGGCAAACTGGTCCTTTATTTTGGATTTATACGAATGCCAGCCTAGACAGGACGTTCCGACTACCGGTACTAATACCCTTCCAGTTACTACATGCCCGTCATGAGAACTCACTTTGATGAGATTTGAAAACACGAAAATCATTGTATAATCAATCATGATGTGGTGTGTGCTTTCATGGATGTGATATGTTATGAGCATACGATTTCATGATAGACATTATTTGATAATACATACTTATGAACATGCTTGCACAATATCAAATGTAACATTTAACATAAAACATATAAACATCATGAAATTTGGCATATAACACACAAAATTCTTATAAGTTTCTAATCGACTATAGTATAGGCTCTAAGGGTCTAATAACCTATCCTATATCCCTATAGTCATGGCTCTGATACCAATCTGTCACACCCCGACCCGCAACGGAAATAAGAGTCGGGGCATAATTGGGTTATCACCAAAGCACATGACATTTACTATTATGTTTCATAATTAATAAAGTCAAAGTTACATTTTCAAACATCCAAACATGTTCATTCAATACAAAGGAAAATAACCAATCATAACAATCCCAAGACTAAATCGTTTTATTCTTCTAATCCAGGTCCTATGTGTTCCTAGCTGCTGCTGGTTCACCTGTATCATGTGTAAAATGGGTTTTTTTGGGTCAACATAAGTTGGCGAGTGAACCTTATTAGATAAACATTTGATAATGATTTTATGGTTAGTTTATCAATGAAATATTGTGCATAATCATAAATGAACAAATGTAAATAATCAAGTATTGGCAAATAGCAGTTACAATTATAACATACAATAACACTTGCTAGCATACATGAATATACCAATATCATACGCTAACTAACATAAATGAACTGTGCGATCAAGGCTCAATTAAACGGAGCCGATCGTATTGCATGTACTGAAAATGTAAAATGAACTGTGCGATCAAGGCTCAATCAAACGGAGCCGATCGTATGCGGGCACGCCAGGTTCAACCGCATAATAAAATGGGGAACAAGCTCAAACCTCATAAATGGGGAGCGGCGGCCTCGGCAATTGCATGTACTGAAATAATAATTTGCATCCAATAATTACTTAACAGCAACAAACTAAATACACATGTCATGATATGATGTATGCACAATAGTTTAGTTATAATATGTATATAAACAAAGACACATGATACACCCCAAAAACGTGATTAAAACGGGGAATTTGAAAGATTCACTCACATTGGGTGCGTTGAATTGGAGATGGTGAGATGCGCACGATTTAGATGAGCGAGTCGACGAGGAATACTAACCTAAATAATAATGGAAAAATATATTAAATGGATGGATGTTATTAAGGATTTTAATGAAATTTTTAGATATATTTTTGTGAGTTTATGGCTATTTTCTATCTTTAAAAATGTTATTTTAAGTATTTTTAATTGATTTTTAAATTAAATTAAATAAATAAAAATATAAAAAAAATATTATTTTTTTAAGCGTTGACCGTTGACCGTTGACCGGTTCGGTCAGCGAATATACCTGCGCCGGGTGGGATTCAAACCGGCGACCTTCCGTTCGCGTGCACGCAGCTCTACCAACTGAGCTACGTGTCTAACCCGTAATAAACTCGTTTTTAATTATATTTATACACTTATTTGAATTAACCGAAAATTCCTTTATTTGCAAAAACGTTTTAATTCAATTGGACCGGTTTCGTGACAAGTTTCGAACGCGCGACGTGCAGTTCATGTTGCACACAGTCCACCGCTGGACTGTGTGTCTAACCCGGTTATTATCTTGGTTTTTATTATACTTAACAACTATCTGTTTTAACCCGGTTTAGTTCTTGATCAAAAAGGCATGTTATTACACAAGGCGTGCGTGTAGCAAGGATCGAACTCGGGACGTGTGTGTGAAATTTGCACACAGTCCACCGCTGGACTGTGTGTCTAACCCGTTTAAAATACCGTTTTTAATTAATCTTATGTTCTGTTATGACTTCATCTCCTTCGCCGATTTACACAGACAGCATAATTCGACTTGTTATGATTGATTTGTGATTTATACAATTCTCAGACATTAACAGTAATTCAAAAGTAGAGAATGGAGAGAGTTTAAGGAAAAGAATATACCGATTGATGTTATTCACAGAAATCCGGCGGAGGTTCGTCGGTACTGGAAGTGAACTCCGGCTGTTGAAACCAATTAACAGCGTTGATCGATTATTCATGAAGTTGAGTCACTTAAACAAGGTTTAAAAGAAGTTTAGGGTATCTTACCAGTTCACAGTGTGATTCCGGCAGTCTCAGAAATTTTCCGGCGAAGATAAGATTTTCGATAAACGTTGACTAGGATCGATTCTGATGATGGAGTTGTGTTAGAGACTGATTAATCACATGTTTTAAACAGAAAAAGTCGGAGGAATTACCGTGAGAATGTGAGTCCCGGTTTTCCGGTGACTTGCAGAAATTTTCCGGCGAACTGATTCAGATGATCTTATGGTTCAAAAATGCGACGAAATTGAAATTGAGTATTGATATGATAGCTCTGAATCGCGAGAATGGTCTGAAGCTTGAGTTATTCAGGAATTTGATGAACTTTCGGTTTCAAATACCGAAAATGATGAAACTTTAATTTCAATCAATTCTAACTTGATTAGAAACCGTCGTGCATCGGTTATAACTGAATTTGTGAGGTAAACAATCGATTTGACGATTGGTTTGCCGATTACCGGTTTTCAGATGGCATCATCGGTTAAACTGAGTTTGTGTATAAGTTTCATTTGTTTTCCTAGAGTTAACAGAAAACACATTGTGGCGGAGTGGTTTAGGGAATGAGTGTTAAGTCGTTGCATTGCCTTGGCTGACCCGGGTTCGAGTCCCGGCAGCTTCATATATTTTTTATTTATTTTATTTTAACTTTTTATCAAATATAATTTTTATAGTTTAGTTTATTTATTAATTATGTATCGTTTTAACTCAAAATAATCATAAATAATTAATGCAACTTTTATAACTTGGTACTTGATTATAAAACGGAGCGGGTTTTGGAGACCCGATTTTTACAAATGTTACAAACAGGTCTGACGAAGAAAATTTGTTTGGAGACCAAGCAAAGCTCCAAACCATTGAAACGAAACCTTTGTCTCTGTGTTTTCACATCGAGAATTATTTGAAGATGAAGAGATGTCAAAGGCCATGGCTTCTCTAAACTGCTATGCCACATTTTGGGACACTTGTAAGCTTCTTCTTACTCCCCTAAACACCTGGTTTCACCTCCTTTGAGCTCTCCAACTATAAATAGGTGCATAAGTTCTCATTCCAACTTGCACCTTTCTCATTAAATCACTCTTCTCCCTCCTCTGGAAGTTCCTAGCTGAAAGGAGCATCCAACTTAGTTCTCTTGCATTGTAGGAACCTCTTGTAAGTGTTCCTTGCTCTTGCATTTTCGTTTATAGGCTTTCATAGCCAAAAGTCAAGCGTTTTTTGGAAAACGCTTTGACTTTTGGTTAAGACCATTATGGTCCAGCCATTGTTCGAAATGAACATGGCTAAGTGATCATAACAAGGTAGGTGTTAATCCCTATGAAGGGCACCTCCTGAATATCATGTTTGCTAGACCAATTGACGGGTCAAAGTTATGATATTAAAAAGTCAAACAGGCCATTTTTCGGAAAAAATATAAATTGATCTTATATATGTTATGAAACCTGTTTTGACACTTAAACACGATGGTCATAATTATTATAACATGTAAGAACATGTTCGGCTCGTCAATTTCAGTTCTAGGGTCGGTTCGCAACCGAAAGTCGCGAAGTTTGACTTCTGCTTTGACTTTCGATTCTGACCCGATTTAGATTAGTTACCTACTGATCTAAAGTGCATTATGATCATAATATAATGTGGCATAACCCTACGAGGTTATATTACATGATCATATCAGAATCCAAGTTTATGCACAAGTTCCATAATTATGTCATCTTTGACCAAAATGCCATTTTTACATAAATCAGGGTTTTAATGATAATAAACTTGAAAATGAGTTTCCTACTTATGTAATATTATAAGTAGGATTATTTGGGATGTTAAACCAAGTTATAAACTGAGTTTTCAAGCAGGTCCTTAAACTATGTCGATAAATGACGGATTTAGCCCTTGTGATTTATAAAATGGTTTTAATCAAATCTTTCCAAGGTAAATCATTACCTACTGATATGTTATATTAAATAACATATCTAAAACATTTTAATCTGATCTTAACGTCAGTTTTCGTAAAAATCACATAAAGACGCCATTTTACGACATAAGCTCCTTTTAAGCGCATAATATGGTTTTAAACCATATTAATGGACCAAGACTTGTTACCTACTGATTTAAAACTTATTTTAAACATATTTACAGTGGATACATGTTATAAATGCAAAATCCCAAATAATTTATAAACTATGTGTAAAATGACCAAAATGCCCCTTTGGTGCATAGTTTAGTCATAAAAGATAATTTACACATATAATTGACATCCTACTGATATTATATCATAAATAAAATATTTTTCCAGTAAACTTAAAATATATTCAAGTTTCTTTTATACGTATGAAATTACCAAAAATGCCCTTATGAGGCATAGTTTCGTTTTAAAACCATAACGGGCATATAAGTTAATATCCTACTGATATTTTAACTTATTTAAAGCATAATGGCATATAGAACTTGTCCATGAATTATCCGGTTACCCGATATCGCTAATATGCGTACGGTTACGCATATGTAACTATGTTACAGAAATTAACCGAAACGGGTTTAACCTTGTCATTTAAGTCTCAAAATCCAGAATGTTAATAGTTTACCCATATTAAACAAGTCAAGGTACTTGTTGGGATTAAACTACATTCTATCCAATCATCGTTTAATCTAGCGTCATACGTTTTGATCAAGTACGCTAGTCGGTCTAAGTCTATGACTTAAATAAGACCGTTAGTATTTGATTGGTTAGTTTTATGCCATAATCCAGACTAGAGACTTGCCGGTAAATGCTATCTGCACTTAGTCCTTTTTGTGTACGGCTGAGTTATTAAAAATTAAAGAAGACTAGCTCAGGTAAATACTCTCGACTTATTTCCCCTATACGGGCTTGGGTTACGGTAAATTATTACCGCTTGGTCGGAAATGGGATTAATCGAACGCTGGTTCGGAATAGAGATCCGCATATTCTGTTTTAATCAGTTTTGTTTGATAATTTAAACATCAGGGTTTAACTACCGTGTCCTGGATATCCTCGGCTCATTACAATCGAAATGGCCACGACCTTAGCGCGGGTGTAGGCATACACCCGATAGACGCTCATTTATGCATTCCCACAAGGTTGGGAGGAATTGACTCCTTCGTGAGTCCAAAGTGGTGTGTACGTTAATTGTGTCTCGGTTTTCCTGCCGAGCCCCGTATGTATGAAAAACATGTAAATCTGTTAACAAGGTTGGACGGTCAATTAACCCAAGTTATAAAAAGATTTTTGTGCTAATACGCACCTAAAACATTTTTGAAATTTTTTTAAAATGAGTCAGTTTGATGTATTTACCAGCGAAAGCTGACATATTTTCAAAAGACTAATCTACAGGTACAATACGAAAATAGGTCGGAAGTGCTCGTTAGTGATAGAGGATCTTGCAAATCCTAAATCTGCCAAAGTCTGTTTTATATTCTTTCCTTGTACAATTTAGGATCCGCCTGTGGATCTTCTATTACAAGCCTGTATATTATTTTGTATTTTCTAACATTCGGTTTGTAATAATAATTTTACTCCAAGACTTCTGCTGTGTCGTGTTTAATTGACTATGATGTTATCAACTGACGTCGCGCTACTCCTCACCCGGGCCCACCGGTGTATGGATTTCGGGGTTGGAAATCCGGGGTGTGACAGGTTGCTATCAGAGCCAAAGTTTGAGAGAATTAAACACTAGCCTTTTGTGTTTAGTCTCAAACTTACACGAGCACATTCCTTAGACTTCCGAGTCTAGGCATTGACCTAGGATTACTCATTTCATTATTAAGTTATTAGTATTGTTTTTAAATTGATTTCTAACAGGAAAATGACGCCACGTGTACGAGGACAAAGTGGACGAGGAAAAGGTCCAATGAGGGGAGGACCATCGGGGCGTATTCCTCCTCAACCTCATAATTCAGATGCATATTAAAAATCAGGAGATTCGTCTCCATAGCAGCCAGCGAGACGTTCCGTCTCTAATAGACACTCGCCCTCACATTCCCAAAATTCTTACCACTCACACCACTCCTACCATTCTCACCATTCCCATTCTCATCACTCCTACCATGAAGAGTTTAACCCCAACCATTACTTAAACACGCCTCCAGCTGATCAAAATCAGTTGGACCAGCCACACCCTATGGACGAGGACTCCGACCCGGAGATGCCGCCATCGGGATCAAATGTGCCTCCCATTGAAATTTCGAGCGATTCAAACTCGTATGCCAGATCGCCCTACCAAGGTCTTAATGAGTGGGACCAATACTGGAACTAATTCACCTTTGCCCACACACCTTCCCATCACTCTCAACCACCTCCTGTTCAAGAAGATGTCCACATGGAACCGGTGGACCAACCACAACAACCACCTGAACCACTAAGAAGGAAGCATGGAGCACGTATGCCGGTACGTGCCGGACAAAGGTCGGGATCGCTACCACCTTTGCCAAACTCCTACCCCATGATTCAAGAGGACCCACAAATGGGTGGGCCCTCTAACACCTCACCTGTGGTTGAACCAACACCAACACCCACACCTATAGTTCAACCACCACCATCGGGTTATACTAACCCAATCCCTGCATATCCAGACACGTCTGGATATGATCCTTTTAACCCGTCTACACCGGTAGACTATCAAGCATGGTCGCAAGACCCATACATGCAGGCGGTTATGCACAACGCACTTTACCCGTCTCCTTTCCCACCTACTTATCCACCAACTGGATATCCAACTTATGGGTACCAGTATTCGGTTATGCCACAACCACAACCTCCGCCACCACTTGAGGCCATCAATGAGGCCTTAGAAAGAATGAAAGAGATGCAACAGCAGGCAGAGAAAACGGAGAAGAAGACAAATAAGTTCTTCAAGAAACTCTCCAAGCTAGTCAAGGGAAAGAAAGACGAATGAAGTCTTTTCTATTATATGTAGTCCCTGCGTGGACATTGTTATTTCTTTAATGAAGTACTTTGGAATTATATATATATGTATTCACCCTCTTGAAAACGAGCGTCTCGATTTTACTCGAAATTTATGCTCTGCAATATAATTCCAAAAAGATCTTAATGGTTTTAATTCTTGCCAAGTGGCACAGACCACATATTTGGCCAAATATATATGATAGTTAAGAACGGAAGGGTCTTCTACCATGATAGTTAAGGAAAGTAATCCTTCTATCTAGAGGTGGTGGACTAAGTTCAAGCCTCCAAGTCATTAAGGTCAATGCGACCGGGACTTATAATCAACCATTAAGATCCTCTTATGTTAACATTCAAGTAATGTGCATACTCATGGTTGTGTGACTTGAGGAATCACACTAACCTTCAAGGTAATCGACTATGTCCTAACCTTATAAATAGCCCTTGTGATCTATTTGATCCCGGCTAAATAGCCCTTGTGATCTATTTGATCCCGGCTAATATCACCAGTGCGGTGATTAAACATCCATTAGAGATGTATTTTATATAACCCTTGTGATCTATTTGATCCCGGTTAAATAGCCCTTGAGATCTATTTGATCCCGGCTAAATAGCCCTTGTGATCTGTTTGATCCCGGCTAATATCACCAGTGCGGTGATTAAACATCCATTAGAGATGTATTTTATATAACCCTTGTGATCTATTTGATCTTGGTTAAATAGCCCTTGTGATCTATTTGATCCCGTCTAAATAGCCCTTGTGACATGTTTGATCCCGGCTAATACCACCAGTGCGGTGATTAAACATCCATTAGAGATGTATTTTATATAACCCTTGTGATCTATTTGATCCCGGTTAAATAGCCCTTGTGATCTATTTGATCCCGGCTAAATAGCCCTTGTGATCTGTTTGATCCCGGCTAATATCACCAGTGCGGTGATTAAACATCCATTAGATATGTATTTTATATAACCCTTGTGATCTATTTGATCCCGGTTAAATAGCCCTTGTGATCTATTTGATCCCGGTTAAATAGCCCTTGTGATCTATTTGATCCCGGCTAAATATCCCTTATGATCTGTTCGATCCCGGCTAATATCACCAGTGCAGTGATTAAACATCCATTAGAGATGTATTTTATATAACCCTTGTGATATGTTCAATCCCGGCTAATATCATCAGTGCGATGATAAATAAAACATCCATTAGTGATGTATTACCCTTTTCGGGTTATGATCTATTCTATATAGCCTATGTGATCTATCTGAGCCCGGCTAATATCACCAGTGCGGTGACTAAACATCCATTAGTGATGTAGTGTCTATGTGTCATATTTTATGTCCATTAGTGACAGGCCTTTGTGCCAAATTTTGATGTCCTTTGTGACAAGCTTATGTGCTATATAATTGTCAAATATGATAATGACAGTTGTGACATTTCGATCCCCTGTCTAGTAATAAATGGACTATGTCCAGATTGAAATTTGCCTATGGTGGTCCTATTAAGACCTAGGCCAAATATAATTATATTAAGCCTAAGAGTTGTGATGTTATTCACACTAGTATAGGCAGTGGATTATCTTATATCCAATGTTTAAAAGCCGATATGGTTATTATACCATGGCTAAGAGAAATTTTATTTGGTATATAGAACCAAAGCTTTGAAGAATGGCAAATTCTAATGAGGCATAAAGTAGCCATCGGAACGTCAAAGACGCCGAAAATATAGCCATAGATAATAATGACTTCCAAGCACGCATCGATGCGGCTGTAGAAAAGGTCATGGGTAAGGCCATAGAGAAGTGAAGAGAGTCGAGTGCTACTCGCTCTAAGCCATTATCAATTCCACCATCCTCAGCTCATAAGGAGAGCTCTGATCACTCATCAAATGCGAAGAGTGAACCTAAGAGGATAGACTATGCTGATAGGTCCCGTTCTTCCAAGGACGGATGCACCTACAAGTACTTTGTCTCCTGTAAACCCCGAGACTTTAATGGGGAAAAGGAGCCGTAGAAGCCCTAAAGTGGCTGGATGAAATGGAGACCATTGTAGACATCAGCAGTTGTGCTGAAAGGGATGTGGTCAAGTACGTATCACAATCCTTCAAGGGCGATGCCCTAACATGGTGGAAGGCCATGATTCAATCAACAAGTAAAGTATACCTGTACAACTTGGGATGGTCCAAGTTTGTTGATTTGGTAAAGGAAACTTACTACCCAACCCATGAGGTGGAGAAGCTAGAGACAGACTTCTTGTCTCTATCAATGAAAAACCTAGACTGTCGGAAGTATGTTTCCAATTTCAATTCCCTATCTAGGTTAGTTTCCTATTTAATTACCCCTGAATCTAAACGCATTGCCCGTTTTATTAATGGGTTACGCCCGAAATAAAGGGCATGGTAAAGGCTGCACAGCCTACTACCTATAGGTCTGTTGTAGACCTATCTCTTTCTCTCACCCTTGATCTAGTGAGACAAAAGTCAGTTAAGTCTGAAACTGACGGAAAAAGGGAGAGGGAAGATGATAACTCCCATAAGTTTAATAAGAAAAATAAATGGAGATTTGGGTTCAAAGGAAACCAAGGCAAGTCGGCTATGATGCCATTTTGCAAGACTTGCAACCGCAAACGCCGGGGACAGTGTACTTCTGATCCACAAGCTAGACCTTGTGGCATATGTAAAAGGAGTGGGCATAAGACCCTAGATTTTAAAGATCTTAAGGATGCCGTATGCTATATCTGCAACGAAAAAGAGCACATTGCCACTAACTGCCCTAAGAGTTCAAAGAATAAAAATCGAAGCCTGGAGAGGCCAAGAAGGGGAATGCACGCGCCTTTCGGCTGACTGCTAAGGAAGCTGTTAATGACAATAACGTCATAATAGGTACTTCCCCATTAATGATATTTATGCTAGAGTTCTTTTCGATTCGGGTGCGGATAAATCATTTGTTGATCATAAGTTTAGTAAACTATTAAATTTAGCCATAAGAACTCTAGATAAAATTTATGAGATAGAACTCGCCGATGGAACCTTAGAAACTGCTTCTTCCATTCTTGATGGATGCTCTATATCCATTAAGAATCATTCCATCCCAATCTCTCTTTTGCCAATGAAATTGGCGGGGTTTGATGTTGTCTTAGGCATGGATTGGTTATCTCATAACCAAGCCCGCATTGCCTGTGATAAAAAGCTCATCGAGATTAAGACCCCATCTGGTGAAATGATCTCCATCCCTGGAGACTCACACTATGGATTGCCAAACAAGGTGTCGTTATTTAAGGCATCCAAGTGTTTGAGAAGAGGCTATGTCATCTATATGGCACAAGTTACCATAAATGAACCAAAGCCGAACCTTGAAGATCAACCAGTTATCTCGGAGTATCCCGATGTTTTCCCTGAAGAATTATCAGGCCTACCTCCAGATAGGCAAGTGGAGTTTAGGATTGATATCCTACCAGTAGCAGCACCCGTTGCTAGAGCTCCGTATCAGTTAGCACCGACGGAAATGAAGGAATTGAGGACGCAATTAGATGAACTTTTAGAAAAAGGCTTTATTCAGCCTAGTTCCTCACCTTGGGGAGCTCCTATTCTGTTTGTAAAGAAGAAAAACGGTTCGATGCGAATGTGCATCGACTATCGAGAGCTGAACAAGCTAACCATTAAGAATAGATATCCTCTCCCCAGGATCGATGATTTATAGTTACTTTTCTAAAATAGATTTGAGATCAGGATATCATCAACTGAAGGTTAGAAGTGAAGATGTTCCTAAGACAGCCTTCAGTGGTTATTTTGAGTTTTTGGCGATGCCTTTTGGGCTCACAAATGCACCTGCAGCATTCATGGATCTCATGAATAGAGTCTGCAAACCGTATTTGGATAAGTTTGTCATTGTCTTCAAAGACGACATACTTATCTATTCTCGTAATCAAGATGATAACGAGAAACATCTTCGGTGCATCCTAGAATTATTAAGGCAGGAGAAACTTTATGCAAAGTTCTCAAAATGCGAATTTTGGCTTAGAGAAGTCCAATTCCTTGGTCATGTTGTAAGTGAGCGTGGTATTCAAGTCGATCCCGCTAAAATTGAAGCCATCATGAATTGGGAAGTACCCAAGACCACAACGAAGGTTCGTAGTTTCTTAGGATTGGCTGGATACTATAGTAGGTTTATTGAGAACTTTTCAAGAATAGCCACTCCTTTAACTTCCTTGATCCGTAAGAATATTAAGTATAATTGGGGTCCAAAGCAACAAGAATCTTTTGAGATTCTTAAACACAAGTTGAGCAACGCTCCTGTGTTATCTCTACCTGAGGGTATTGAGAATTTTGTTGTTTATTATGATGCACCACACACCGGTATGGTCTTTGTGCTAATGCAAAATGGCAAGGTAATTGCATATGCATCACGACAATTAAAGGTGCATGAAAAGAATTACACCACCCACGATTTGGAATTGGGTGCCGTTGTATTTGCACTAAAGCTGTGGAGACATTACTTGTATGCCACAAAGTGTGTTATATACACCGACCATAAGAGTCTTCAACACCTGTTCAATCAGAAAGAATTGAACATGCGACAACGCTGTTGGATGGAAACTCTGAATGATTATGATTGCGAGATTCGCTACCATCCAGGCAAGGCAAATATAGTTGCCAATGCCTTAAGTCACAAGGAAAAGGTTAAACCTATAAGGATTAACGCTAAGAGCATTGAACTCAGAAATAGCTTAAGTGAAAAGCTATAGATGCGCAGAAACAAGCCCTATTAGAGGCTAATATTCCTAATGAGGGATTAGGCGGAACTGTTGATCAATTAACACCTGGAAATGATGGAATCCTAAGATTTAGTGATAAAATTTGGGTTCCTATCTTTGGAGGACTTAGAGATCTAATCCTCCAAGAAGCGCACGATTCAAGATACTCGGTTCACCCGGGAAGTGACAAGATGTATCAAGACTTGAAGAAATATTATTGGTAGATGGGTTTGAAGAAATCCATAGCCACTTATGTAGCTAAGTGTCTAACGTGTTCGCAAGTTAAGGCTGAACATCAGAAACCGTCAGGACTACTACAACAATTAGAAATTCCAACTTGGAAATGGGAAATGGTAACTATGGATTTGATTACCAAGTTACCCAAGACCAAAAATGGTAACGACACTATTTGGGTCATAGTGGATAGGCTGACCAAGTCAGCACATTTCTTGCCAATTAAGGAAACGTATAATTCAGATAAATTGGCTAAGTTGTATGTGGACAAGATAGTGTCCCAACACGGTGTGCCAGTATCTATTGTATCCGATTGAGATACAAGATACACATCTCACTTTTGGAAAAGTTTCCAACAATCTTTAGGCACACGACTAAACTTTAGTATGGCTTACCATCCGCAGACTGATGGTCAAAGTGAGCGTACTATTCAAACTCTGGAAGACATGCTTAGGGCATGAGTAATTGATTTAGGCGGAAGTTGGGATGACCACCTACCCCTAATAGAATTCTCCTACAATAACAGCTATCATACTAGCATCAAGGCTGCTCCTTTTGAGGCCTTGTATGGGAGAAAATGTAGAACGCCCGTATGTTGGGCAGAAGTTGGGGAAGCCCAACTATCAGGACCTGAGATCGTCCTTGAGACCACGGAAAAGATTGTGCAAATCCATGATCGTCTCAAAGCTGCAAGAGATAGGCAGAAAAGCTATGTTGACAAGAGGCGTAAACCTCTTCAGTTCCAAGTAGGGGACAAAGTCATGCTAAAAGTATCACCCTGGAAAGGTGTGATGCGTTTTGCAAAGAAGGGCAAGTTAAGCCCTAGATATATAGGACACTTCGAGATAATCGAATGTGTCGGCACTGTAGCTTATAAGCTCATGTTGCCAGAGGAGCTTAATGGAATTCATGATGTATTCCACATATCTAATCTTAAGAAATGTCTAGCCGATGAGTCGCTAGCAATGTCGCACAATGAGGTGCAAATTGATGAAAACCTAAGGTTCTTAGAGAAACCAATTTCGATCGAGGATCGACAGGTTAAGAAGCTCCGGAGAAAGATGATACCTATAGTAAAGGTTAAGTGGGACGCTTTTAGAGGTCATGAGTATACATGGGAGGTTGAGTCCACTATGCGACAAAAGTATCCCCATCTTTTTGAATAAAATCTTGAGGTCGAGATTTCTTTTAAGGGGGTGAGGATGTAACACCCTGTAAAATCGTGTCCAGTAATATAGTGACACGTGTTGTATTTTAAATATAGTCTGTTGAAAACCAATAAGGACTAAATGCGTCAACATGCTCAATCTGAGCCTCTGAGTGACGATCCGATGTCAACATGCTTGAAATTTGGCCTCTGAGTGACTGATATGTCAACATGCCCAGCCTCTGAGTGACATAGGGATCAACATGCTTATCATAAGCCTCTGAGTGATCCTTTGTGAAGTCCTAAACTCTCATACGTGCCATTTGTTGGACGAGAGAGTTCAATTTTGTAAATATGTGAAAGTTGGATAACAGAGGGATTAAAAGTGTCAACATGTTAATTCTTACCTCTGAGTGACCTTCTAACGAACCGAGAACTTGACAATGTCCGGGCATAATCACGGATATGCCAAGTATTGGCTACGGATGGCTAAAAGTGCCAAAAAGGTGTTTTAGAAGGCTTTTATAAGCTTTTTAAAGTCAAGGGGTTAAAATTGTCAAATTTTGAATCTGGCCATGGAGCGGTCGCAGGCCGCGAGAGACCTAGCCTGGGCCTCTCGCGCCCCGCGAGAACAGGTCTGATGCAGAAAATTTGTTTGGAGACCAAGCAAAGCTCCAAAACCATTGAAACGAAACCATGGCTTCTCTAAACTGCTATGCCATATTTTGGGACACTTGTAAGCTTCTTCTTACTCCCCTAAACACCTGGCTTCACCTCCTTTGAGCTCTCCAACTATAAATAGGTGCATAAGTTCTCATTCCAACTTGCACCTTTCTCATTAAATCACTCTTCTCCCTCCTCTGGAAGTTCCTAGCTGAAAGTAGCATCCAACTTAGTTCTCTTGCATTGTAGAAACCTCTTGTAAGTGTTCCTTGCTCTTGCATTTTCGTTTATAGGCTTTTATAGCCAAAAGTCAAGCGTTTTTCAGAAAACGCTTTGACTTTCGATTAAGACCATTATAGTCCAGCCATTGTTTGAAATGAACATGGCCAAGTGATCATTACAAGGTATCACCTCCTGAAGATCACGTTTGCTAGACAAATTGACGGGTCAAAGTTAAGATATTAAAAAGTCAAACAGGCCATTTTTCGGAAAAATTATAAATTGATCTTATATATGTTATGAAACCTTTTTTGACACTTAAACACGATGGTAATAATTATTAGAACATGTAAGAACATGTTCGGCTCGTCAATTTCAGTTCTAGGGTCGGTTCGCAACCGAAAGTCGCGAAGTTTGACTTCTGCTTTGACTTTCGATTCTGACCCGATTTAGATTAGTTACCTACTGATCTAAAGTTGCATTATGATCATAATATAATGTAGCATAACCGTCTGAGGTTATATTACATGATCATAATCAGAATCCAAGTTTATGCACAAGTTCCATAATTATGCCATCTTTGACCAAAATGCCCTTTTTACATAAATCAAGGTTTTAATGATAATAAACTTGAAAATGATTTTCCTACTGATGTAATATTATAAGTAGGATTATTTGGGATGTTAAACCAAGTTATAAACTGAGTTTTCAAGCAGGTCCTTAAACTATGTCGATAAATGACGGATTTAGCCCTTGTGATTTATAAAATGGTTTTAATCAAATATTTCCAAGGTAAATCATTTACCTACTGATATGTTATATTGAATAACATATTTAAAACATTTTAATCTAATCTTAACGTCAGTTTTCGTAAAAATCACATAAAGACGCCATTTTACGACATAAGCGCCGTTTAAGCGCATAGTATGGTTTTAAACCATATTAATGGACCAAGACTTGTTACCTACTGATTTTAAAACTTATTTTAAACATATTTACAGTAGGTACATGTTATAAACTCAGAATCCCAAATAATTTATAAACTATGTGTAAAATGACCAAAATGCCCCTTTGGTGCATAGTTTAGTCATAAAAGATAATTTACACATATAGTTGACATCCTACTGATATTATATCATAAATAAAATATTTCCAGAATACTTATGACGGTAAACTTAAAATATATTCAAGTTTCTTTTATACGTATGAAATTACCAAAAATGCCCTTATGAGGTATAGTTTCGTTTTAAAACCATAACGGGCATATAAGTTAATATCCTACTGATATTTTTACTTATTTAAAGTATAATGGCATATAGAACTTGTCCATGAATTATCCGGTTACCCGATATCTTAATATGCGCACGGTTACGTATATGTAACTATTTTACAGAAATTAACCGAAACGGGTTTAACCTTGTCATTTAAGTCTCAAAATCCAGAATGTTAATAGTTTACCCGTATTAAACAAATCAAGGTACTTGTTGGGATTAAACTACATTCTATCCAATCATCGTTTAGTCTAGCGTCATACGTTTTAATTAAGTACGCTAGTCGGTCTAAGTCTATGACTTAAATAAGACCGTTAGTATTTAATTGGTTAGTTTTATGCCATAATCCAGACTAGAGACTTGCCGGTAAATACTATCTGCACTTAGTCCTTTTGTGTACAGCTGAGTTATTACAAATTAAAGAAGACTAGCTCAGGTAAATACTCTCGACTAATTTCTCCTATACGGGCTTGGGTTACGGTAAATTATTACCGCTTGGTCGGAAATGGGATTAATCAAACGCCGGCTCGAAATAGAGATCCGCATATTCTGTTTTAATCAGTTTTGTTTGATAATTTAAATACGGGGTTTAACTACCGTGTCCTGGATATCCTCGGCTCATTACGATCGAAATGGCCACGACCTTAGCGCGAGTGTGGGTATACACCCGATAGACGCTCAATTATGCATTCCCACAAGGTTGGGAGGAATTGACTCCTTCGTGAGTCCAAAGTGGTGTGTACGTTAATTGTGTCTCGGTTTTCGTGTCGAGCCCCGTATGTATGACAAACATGTAAATCTGTTAACAAGGTTGGACGGTCAATTAACCCAAGTTATAAAAAGATTTTTGTGCTAATACCCACCTAAAACATTTTTGAAATGTTTTTAAAATGAGTCAGTTGGTTGTATTTACCAGTGAAAGCCGACGTATTTTCAAAAGACTAATCTGCAGGTACAATACGAAAATAGGCCAGAAGTACTCGGTAGTGATAGAGGATCTTGCAAATCCTAAATCTGCCTAAAGTCTGTTTTATATTCTTTCCTTGTACAATTTATGATCCGCCTGTGGATCTTCTATTACAAGCTTGTATATTATTTTGTATTTTCGAACATTCGGTTTGTAATAGTAATTTTACTCCAAGACTTTCGTTGTGTCGTGTTTAATTGACTATGATGTTATCAACTAACGTCACGCTACTCCCCACCCGGGCCCACTTATGGATTTCGGGGTTGGAAATCCGGGGTGTGATAGTGGAGGCAATTAAAGAAACAAATCTAAAAGGAAGCACTTCGTGTATTCGTACTTTATTTTGTACCATGCTATTATCGAGTAGTCTTTCTATACCTGAGATTGTATGGGAAAATACATGAAAATACATAACAGACGATTTTGTTTATAGATTAACCTAATATCATGGAGTTACAGGTAAATTATGTTAACATTAGGCATTAGTATTCTTATTTTGATATTCATTATTTATTGTTTCCATTATTATTTTAATTTGATTATATTCATAAGATTATAGCTAGATGTTTCTGAGTAAATATATTCTTTCAACTTGCACAGCGTCTATCAATTCCAGAGCAGCAACTTGAAAACTCTGCTTTGTGCGAAATTGAAAAGTTCTTAGCCCTAAACAATTCATCACTACAAAGACATACCCAGAGATTGCATCTTCAGGCATTTCAGACTTATTGTTTGATTTATGAGGAGCGCGCCTATGACATAACAAACCTTGGAAATCAGTATGAGAGTCAATTGACGATGTTAACTGACGAACAACGCTCAGTTTTTTAAGAGATTATGGCAACAGTTAACGGTAACGACGGTGGAGTTTTTTTCCTTTACGGGTTTGGTGGAACGTTTAAAACATTTCTATGGAAGACATTATCTGCGGCAATTAGATCAAAAGGTCAAATCGTGTTAAATGTCGCTTTCAATGGAATTGCATCATTGTTGTTAGATGGTGGAAGGATGGCACATTCCAGATTTCACATACCTTTGAATCTTACTAAAGATTCAGAATGTAATATAAAAGTAGATAGTGATGTCTCTAAATTACTGCATGAGACCAAAATGATTATTTGGGACGAAGCACATATAGTCCATAAACATGCATTTGAGCGTTGGATAGAACAATGAATGATATTTTCAATATGGACACATCTCTCAAATCTGAAATCCGGTTTGGAGGTAAGGTTATTGTTTTTGTGGCAATTTCAGACAAATACTACTTGTTGTTCCAAATGGTGGAAGACAAGAGATTGTTAATTCCTTATTATGTTCGTCTTATTTGTGGAGTAAATGTAAATTGCTAAGATTAACAAAAAAATGAGGTTAACCATTGGAAGATCTATATAGATATTGAAGAAATAAATAGTTTTGCCAAATGGCTTTTGGATTTGGGTGAGGGACATGTTGGTGGTCCAAATAATGGAGAAGCAACCACCGGATCTTCTAATTACTGACACATCTGACCCAATTGCCAGTTTAATTGATTTTGTTTATCCTTCAATCTTGGAAAACATTAACAATCATAATTATTTTAGCGAGACGGCTATACGTACACCTAAGAATGACGTTGTGGATGAGATTAATGACAGTTGTTATCAATGTTCCTAGGTGAAGAAAGAGAGTATGTTAGCTCTAATAGTCTTTGCCTGACTGAAGATGCTAATTCTACACAACAAAGAATATACTCTCCGGATGTGCTCAACGGTCTCAAAATATCAGGCTTACCAAATCATAGGTTAGTGCTTAAAGTTGGTGTTCCAGTAATGCTATTACGAAACATTGATCATCGGAATGGTTTGTGCAACGGACAAGGCTACAAGTAAAAAAATTGTACAACCATGTAATAAAAGTGGAGATAATATCTGGAGCAAATATTGGCAGTCACACATAGATACCTAGAATTAATTTAATTTCTTCTGATAAAAAGATTCCTTTCGCTTTTCAAAGGAGGCAATTTCCACTGGCGGTATGTTTTGAAATGACAATCGACAAAAGTCAAGGGCAGTCACTTTCTCGAGTTGGTTTGTACTTGAAACAACTTGTCTTCTCTCATGGTCAATTGTATTGCTTTATGAAGGGTAAAAAACACAAAATGGAGTTAAACTACTAATACTTGACAACACCGGCAAACCTACAGTTAAAACAACTAATGTGATTTATAAAGGAGATTTTCAACAAATTGTGATTGTTGCATGTTCATGTATTTCAATTTGTCATTGTACTCTAAAATCTTTGTTTGCATTTTAATGTGTATAAAATCATAATATTTTTGTCAACGCTGACAATAAAGATATTTTCTTTTAGCAACCCGTGTAATACACGGGTTCTTAAACTAGTTATAAACTAAAACAAAACTGGTTTAGAACATTTTATTTAGCTACATTCGTTCTCTTTACGATGTGGATGGGAAAAAGTTATTAATCTTTTTAACTAAGTTCAGTCATATTTCACTACGATCCTATCGCGATCGCATGCCTAACAGACGAAACATAACTCGCAAGCGGTTATTTCAATAATTCGCTCACTATGTTGTGAATAACATCACGATCATTCTATCTTCGTTGAGGAGCGATGCTGTGCTTCTGGAAACAGAGGCTGTGAATCGAATAAGATTGGATATGAAGAAGAAGAAGTTAGGTTTGCGGGTGAAGTTGTTGCTTGATACTCACGCAATTGTTAAGGTTGGATCGTTCAGGAGTAAGAAAGTTGGAATTATGATCAAATGTGAAGGAATTCGTAGTGTGATTCCGACATCTCGTGGTGCTGGATTGAATAGTTCATCTTCAGTGTTTGCTAGTGTTTGCTAGGGTTGCTGATGCGAAATGTGAGGTTGATCTTCGGATTAACATCTGGAAATGGACTTTTTGAAGGTTTCTGTTTCCATACAGGTTATTAATATTTTTTTTATTTTTTTGTTATATGAATTTTTTATATTTTTTGTTGTATGAAAAGTTATAGAAAATTTGTTATATGAAATTTATATATTTTTTTGTTATATGAAAAGTTATAGAAAATAAAAAATAGATGTATTTAGGAAGTTGATACGATCGGATATGTATGAGTCAAGAGATATCATTTTTGTTTCATTTTGTTTATTTATTTATTTATTTATTTACTTATTATCGTTATTATTATTATTATTATTATTATTATTATTATTATTATTATTATTATTATTATTATTATTATTATTATTATTATTATTATATGCCCTGCTTGTGGTGTTTAAACTAGTTCTAAACTAAAACAAAACTGGTTTAGAACATTTTATTTAGCTACATTCGTTCTCTTTACGATGTGGATGGGAAAAAGTTATTAATCTTTTTAATTAAGTTCAGTCATATTTCACTACGATCCTATCGCGATCGTATGCCTAACAGACGAAACAGAACTCGCAAGCGGTTATTTCAATAATTCACTCACTAGTGTTGTGAATAACATCACGATCATTCGATCTTCGTTGAGGAGCGATGCTGTACTTCTGGAAACAGAGGCTGTGAATCGAATAAGATTGGATATGAAGAAGAAGAAGAAGTTAGGTTTGCGGGTGAAGTTGTTGCTTGATACTCACGCTATTGTTAAGGTTGGATCGTTTAGGAGTAAGAAAGTTGGAATTAGGATCAAATGTGAAGGGATTCGTAATGTGATTCCGACATCTCGTGGTGCTGGATTGAATAGTTCGTCTTCGGTGTTTGCTAGGGTTGCTGATGCGAAATGTGAGGTTGATCTTTGGATTAACATCTAGAAATGGACTTTTTGAAGGTTTCTGTTTCCATACAGGTTATTAATATTTTTTAATTTTTTTTTTTGTTATATGAATTTTTTATATTTTTGTTGGATGAAAAGTTATAGAAAATTTGTTATATGAAATTTATATATTTTTTTGTTATATGAAAAGTTATAGAAAATAAAAAATAGATGTATTTAGGAGGTTGATACGATCGGGATATGTATGAGTCAAGAGATATCATTTTTGTTTGATTTTGTTTATTTATTTATTTATTTATTTATTTATTTATTTATTTATTATTATTATTATTATATGCCCTGTTTGCGGTGTTTATATGTGTGGGCCCTTAGGGGACAAAAGCGAAATTGCATTAATTTTAATGTTATTTTACTAATTTCGTAAAAGTAATGTTAAAAGCAACGAATGATAAATCATGAGTCATGTGGTGACGTTGATAGTCGAAAGACAAGGGGGTACATGCACAAATCGACCTTTGTCCTGATTACTGAGTGCTATTACCTCGTGTCCAAGGCTTGATACAAAATTACTATCAAGTCGGGGGTCTCACTGAAAGCAACCTCTTTGTTCCTACGGGATAGAGGTAACTCTGTCTACATCTTACCCTTCTCAAACCCAACCTTAGCTTTGCTATTGGTGAGATTTACTAAGTTTGATGATGATAATAGTTATTTTTAATGGCTAAACTTTCACCCATGATAATTGAACCCCTAATTTTCTAATACTGTAATCTATTTCACTCACCAACACAACTGAACTATTCTCAAGTGAAATCTTTAATCCTTATAAGTTGATAAGGATTAAAGATTTTTTTAATAAGTTAGTTGTTATGATATAAAACTGAACTTTTATGCAAGAGTATTTTAACTAATTGAATTAGTTAATCAGGTTATTCAAATTTTGTTCGGACTTGATCTGAAATTCGACTTTAGGTTTATTGGATTAGAATTGCTGCTTTAGTTTAAAATTTTGAATATTGAATTCGACATTCTAGTTCTATTTAAATCGTATGTAAAAATATCCTAGTTTGGTTTGAATATCAAACATACCTAACTCTATTAATCTTCTTTAATCTATGAAACTTAGGTTTGTGTCTTTTGAATTAAAACTGCTATAAATATGAATATTTGTTTACACTTCGACATAATAGATGCTCATTCTCAACTAAAACAAAACCGGTTTAGAACATTTTGTTTAGCTACATTGATTCTCTTTACAATGTGGATGGACAAAGTTATTAATAAATCTTTTTAATTAGGTTCAACCAAATGTAACATTATGATATGTGTTGCGATTCTTGACTTCAAAGTAAATATAGAATCGGCACTAAGAGTTAAAACCAGGAATCAGTGGCCAATTACCTGAATAAGCATGTATAAGAACCAGAAATGAAGAATGAATAATAGTTCTTGAGGATTGCTAATCTAAACACCCTAACATACCACACCTTGACTTATTATTTTTTATGAAAGAATTCTGAAGCGTGCCTTACATCTTCTATTGATACAAAAACACCTTGACTTATTAGATCACTTGCTAACCGACTCATCTACACTAATGAATAAGTGAGTTGCATCCTTCATATCTTGCTCTTCATATCCGATTTTGTTTCCCTATGGAGATGATGGCTACTAAATTGGCATCCGTCATAAGGTGTCATTGAAGTGGCTAATAAGAAACATCCAAATTGTACAATGAGAGAGTTTTTTGCATATCATGTGCAAGATCATATAAATCAGTTTTCATTAATTCTCAATTCTAGGAGGTTATTCCAGCAATTCTTGGTTGATGCCTATACGATGATAGAGAGCGAGAGACTTAGCTACATACGATATCAACAAAAAGATCTCAGGTCTGACATATATGAAAGTCTGCGTAAATGAAGAATTAATGGTCAAGATTATATATCTAAGGTGGAAAACGTATTTTCTTGCCATTTTCTTTTACGGGGGGAGCACAATACATGATGCAAAACTATTTAGACGCTATGTTTCTAAGTAAATGGTTTGGTTATCTGGATTTTTTATAACCATAACATGCAATCCCAAATTGCCAGAGGTTCAAAGGTTTGTCAAAGACACTAATCTTAATCCGGAGGATAGGCTTGATATCTTATCCAGATTGTTTAAAATAAAGTTGGATTCAATTTGCAAATATTTAATGGTATTTATCACTCGGCAGCTCCTGTGACTGTGGTCATATCACTATTTGGCTAACTCGTTGTCCAAATAGCAAAGCTTATCATGTATACAAAACCCCACATACCGATAGTAATTTCCCAGTAAGAATACAAAGACTTAATCACTGTAATAAAGTAACAATTATAAAACATTTAGGGTTTTGAAAGCATATAAGTATCACATAATGTGAAGAAAAGAGAATGTCTCATATTGTAAATCTATAGTTTTGTTTTAACAGGCCTCCTAATTCTAAGTCTTCTGATACTACGCCTCTTGATTAACAATAAGTTTATAGTTCCAAGTCTTCTGATAATTAAGCATATACTTTCTCAGTGAATTTATAGTTTTAAGACTTCTGATTCTAAGCCTTAATTCCATAGAATGCAATCTGTATTAGTGTATAAACCAACTTAAACTTTAACGATAATCACGAGATCAAAACCTCAACGTAGTTAACAAAGTATAGCCTTATTAGGCAGCACTTTGGCATCCGTTAATTGGTTTATCAATCAATCGGATAGAGTATCATTTCAGTGATTAGGGTTTAATACACGAGAATACAGAGAAACAGAGTGGCGAGGGATATAGAAATCAATTTCATAAATCGAAAAAGGTGAGAATGATTCTGTCGCAGACCCGGCCTTTATATAGCCCAAGTTGGTATCTTAAAAGCGTCGCGCAGGAATCAGGTATCTGGCGTGACGCACCTCGGCGGTCGGCCTGGCCTAGACCTGCCTTTCATCTCAATTTTTGTATCAGTTCTTATTACGTATGCTCGGGTCTTGATCCTAAATGGTCTGACTTTCATTTATGGGTTTAATAATGGTATTTATGTGAGGGTTAGTTCATCAATCGCTAAGTTTTCTGATTTATAATTACAAGTTTCATCACGCGCACTTGGGATTTTGATTACGGGTTTATTTGGGATATTTTTTAGGGTTGTTACAAATAAGTACAGAGATGGCCCCAGTGGTTATAATTTTTACACTTGTATGGTCCTTATCACTAACTTAAGTTAAATATCTAAGTTAAGTATGTGTGAAATGTTTATATTACCCCCAAAGTTAAAAAAACAAATAAAAATAAGTGCCTCACCCCATCCCACCTTTCCTTTTCCTCACTTTTTCTACTACCCAAGACCACCATTACTACCACCCACCACCACACAACCCCACCACATTAACGATCGCTTCTGGCTACCACACAAAAACCAATGGATCTTCCAATTGCAATCATGTCAAACTGCATCGACAAAAACCTCACCATCCGAGAAATCCAAGTTTCATCGATCCCATCTGATCCATCATCAACACACATATGGACATCTCCATGGACACCAAATTCCCCGGCGTCGTACACCGTCAATCTTCAACTACTGGAAAATCATACACCCGCTGTTGACCATCGGAAAACTACACGATTCGTAAGTCAAACACCGATGTTTTTACCATCATTCAGCTCTGTCTCACCCTCTCCGACGATTCTAGAAATCTCACACATGACGAGACCAATCAATGCTTCATCTAACAATTCAATCTGACGGTTCTATCTGTCGGCTCATCTGACCATCATCAAAAGCTTCATCTAACAACTCTGTCATCATACGATTCTAGAAATCTCTCACCCTCTCCGACGGTTCTCTCTTACCTTCTCTGACAGTTTGACTCGGCTTAGTTCGGTGAGTTAATGATGTCATTTGGTTTAGTGTGTAAATGACTTAGTGAGTTGGAGTATGTAATTGGGATGAAAAGATGATGATATATTGATGTAGATGAATTCATTTCGTGAAACTGGCATTTTTATTTCAGTAAACGAAATGATTTAGTGAATGTGATGGGTTTGGTTTAAAAAGGGCGCCTTAGGCGCTAGGTGCACTGAGGCGCAAGTCTCAACACCTTATGTAGGCTAAGGTGCACTATGAACATAAAGCACACCTGAGGTGTACTTTTTTGGTGAAAAACCCCCTTCGAGGCTCATGTCTCATTGTATATGCCACATTTTTGTGCACCAGATTGTTGTACATCATTTTTTTTAGGTTGTACATGTATGGATTTTCAATATTAAAACATATATAAAGCTTATTTGTGTATAAATGTTGAGTAAATGATCCTAGAAACCTATAGAATACATTTAGAAAAAATTATATAATCACCTAGCGCCTCGCGAAGCCTGCCGCTTTTGCGCTTTGCGCCTCAGTTTTAGACCTCGTCACTTATGTACGTTTCATGCTTATTTAAACCAAGGTAGTGGTTGGGTGGTGGTGGGTTGTAGTGGTGTGGTGGGTGGGTGGTAATGATGATGATGGTTTGGGATAGAAGAAAAAGTGGGGTGGGACCCACACAAGTTTTTGTTTTACATTTTCTTTTTGTTTTTCTTAATTAGTAAGGGTATTTTAGTAATTTAATATAGACTTAACTGGAAAATTTTATAGTGTTTAGTGATAAAGATCATACTAATACAAAAATTACGACACGAAGACCAACTCTATAATTATTAAAGCGTTGAAAACAAGTTTGTAATATCTTGAAAGTAGACCTGGCAAACGGGTCGGGTTGGGTCGGGTCATGGGTCAAAACGGGTTCGGGTCAAAACGGATCAATTATAAAAAATGGTTGTTTTGGTTCAGGTCGAAACAGGTCCGGGTCGGAACGGGTCTGGGTCAGAACAGGTTTCGGGTCGGGTCGGGTCATTTATTTTGTTGACGATGACTAATATGCGTTAATTATTCATATACTAATGCGGTTGTGTTATTCTCACGTTATTTAAATGGAATTATAAGTTGGCTTTAGTTTGAAATTGCTTGAAAGATTCTGCTAAAAAGAAACAGAACAAACTAAATCTGACCATGAAATAACTTTGATTCAAGTTCTGTATCTTTGCTTCTAATTTTATCAAGTGTGATAATACAAATGAACAAAATGCATAGCATATATACAAAATAATAGCCACATAATGACTCGTGCCTTATGCCACAGAATGCGTAGACCTGCGCGTCGTCTAGCAACAAACTCGATTTTACAAATACACGATAAGGAAATTAGCTCACTAGAGGGGGAATATTTTTTCAGCTGCTTGGCAAGGTACAGAGAATCCTCCGTGAGTGCTCGTCGTATCAATAGTCGTCAATGTTTTGCAATAAAAACTGTGTTTGCGGCTTATTTATTTTCATAGAAAGATCTGACCTCAATAATGCCTCCTTGTCAAAACTGTTTTATATCATAAACCAACAATATGGTCTCATTTAATCAACACTAAAACATTTAACTAAAATATTTAAGATCATAAACCAACAGACTCATGATTCATGTAATAACTCGGGTGGGTGCTTGCGCTCCATCAACCACTTCTTCCTTGAAGTGAAGATGCTCAGGAACACTCAACTCCTCGACGACGAGGGCGTTGACGTTGACTCTTACATATTCCGAGACACCAGGCCTGAGACGAATGGCAAGCACCACCCATGGAGGTTGCACGATTGCTTCCTGCGTGTATTTGAGAACTTCATAAAAGGCGCCATCATGGAATTTGCTCTGATCCTCTTTGCAGATGGCTTCAAACTCGACATCAGTAGGTGAGGCTTCAATATTCCTTTGCCATGGCTTTCGATCCTGAAATTTCATTCACCAATCAATACCTAAATGATCAATTAACAAGCCAGATGAGAATCGAGGGTAGGTACCTTGAAAGAACCATGAGGATTTCATTACGATGGCTTGCGAGAGTACCAATCAAGGCGCTCACGAAGACTGTGAACACGAGTCAATACATGTTTAGCCATGATCGATCAACAACTGCAACAATGAATTAAGGTTTAGATTGTTAAGTCCATGGCTTTGATCAACCACATACCTAACATTATATATATTTATATGAATATCATCAAGTAAAGGGAAGGGAAGTCTGTAGTAAAGTAAGATGATCTAATTTACAAATAGAAAGAGAAAACAATGGTGAGATAAAATTTACACATTTAGAGTCAATCGGTAACAATTCACGAATGCAAAAGGAATTGAAGAAACACTAGTTTAACAAGGAGAATATTCAGGGATATCTTTGTTACAGCTCAATGTCTCTGCATGAAAGGTTGTTTCTCGTTCTCTCTTCTGGGTGATCTCACTTCAAGCTATCTGCAAAACTAGCAACGGCGCTAGCCTCGTCACGAGAGAAAGGGGGAGAGTTTTCTCCGTGACCACACTCCGGCGTGAGAATAAGTATTTGGGATTGCAAGGTAATAAGCAATTAGCAATTAATTAGTGAGTAAGCTCGTATGTAGATGATTTTACCTTGAGGTGTGATGCTTATTTTATAGCCAAACATAGGTGTGTAGGAGATGGGCTGATGGGATTTAGGCCCGGCCAAGACGACCAGGGATATCCGTTCTGTCTCCTCTGCATCGATCATTAATGATCTCTGGCAGGAGGTGCGCTTTGTCGCATGGTGAATGGTGCCACGTGTCATGGCATTTTCCCTGGTGTCAGACCTGTAATCAGCCGATAGTGGAGATCGTGTGACAATCACCGGCGTGAGTTTGGTTGGTGCCACATGTATGTCCTTCCATACAGTCTGTCTTCTGCATTACTGTTCATGCGACGCAGTCTGACACAACCTGCCGAGCGGCTATTGGGTCACAGCTCTGCCACTTTGTACCCTTGTATTTGGTCAACGCCTCTTTGCGTTTCTCCCTTCCGCATGGCTTTGTCAGTGCTTTCTGGCCACCACGGAGTTATAGGGATTAAGTACTTTTCTCAAGACTATGAGTTGCTCTCATATTGGTCTTGGCCTTGTGCTAGGTTTTAGGACTTCGCGGCTAGAGGGTTGTTTGATCCGCAGGGTCAAGGTCCTACGCTTCTAGGTCTAACTTGTTGTTGCGTAGTGTGCGCAAGGTTCGTTGTGTGACCTGCATTTCTAGGCCTAACTTGCCGTTGCGTAGTGTATGCAAGGTTCGTTGTGCGACCTACTAGTATCAAGATTGCAAAACCGTTGCGCGTTGCGCGTAAGGTTATTTAGGCAACTTGCTGGTTTCAAGAATGGCGCACCGTTGCGCACTACGCGCAAGGTTATTCTTGTAGTATGTTGTTATTGAGGGTATGGTTCCTTGCGCAGGCGCAGAGTTTTTGGGACCATACCCCTCCAAGTCCCCCAGTCCAGTGGTGCTCCTATGCGCATGTTGGCAAGTAGGTGGATTGCTGGACTATAAAAATTCTTGTATGCGTGCTTATTTCAACGGCAAAAATTCAATAACGGGTGAAGAAAACCTTTGTGTGAGGGAAAACTTTGCTCATGATGAGGTCTTTGGAATTTGAATCTTCGTCATGTTAATGTTGCAGGCGAGTTGGTGAGAAAAAAGGTGCACTGGACGTGACTTTTGACAGTTGTGGCATGCTGTCAACAGTGCAGCCTCTCTTTCATTAATGAATTAGCAAAGAAAGTACCAGCCATGCGCGCGTGGCGACCGTCTGTTTTCACTTGCTCTACACGCGTCATGCGCTGATTGGTTGTTGATTCTGCGCGTGCATCACATTTCCCCATTGCATTAAATGCGGTCGGTATAAATAGGGGAAACCGTCTAGGGTTTAAAGCACGCCTTCAAAATTTCTTCTTTGCTCTCTTTGCATTCTTCTCTTTAGTTCTCTGGGTTCTTGTTTTCTCTTCAATCTTCCTTTTTTCTTTCTCTGTAATCTTCTATGGCAACTAGGAGTCCAGCAAGTGCATCGGCCAAGCAAGCGTTGACATCTTTGCCGACGTTGAAGTGGTCTTCTGCGAGTTTCCAACGTTTGGTCTCCGGTTTTCGGTTCCCTAAGGACTGGGATGCCCGGTTTCCGGCTGAGGGAGAGAACGCCGCTGATGCTCGGGCCGGCTACATTACTTTATTTTTTTTATTTTTTTCGCCCATGGTAACTTCCGGTTACCGGCAACCAAATTTTTTCTTAATATTCTTGAATACTACAAATTCCACATCTCCCAACTCAATCCGTTGGGGATGGTGAGAAATAAACATTTTGAGTTTGTATGCCGATCTATGGGCATTATCCCAACCGTTAACCGGTTTAGGGTTTTTTACCAATTACACTATTCCTTGGGATTCTACTCTTTCCAACATAGAATCCAGGCGAAAAAATTTTTGCTCTCTCCGCCGAAGTCCTGCCATGATTGGAAAGCAAAGTTCTTTTTTGTGAGGGCTGGCGTGATTCCCCTCCGGATGCACTTCCGGGGGTGGAAGATATTGTTGTTTAAACATCTCCAATACCAGTGGCGGAGTCCTGGTATAAGGACATCAAGGAGACCCCGGCGGTTCAGTTACCGGAGAGGGCGCTGGTGGCGGCGGGCATGAGTTTGGTTTGGAAGCCTAACCGCTGGGAGAAACCGGTGTATATGGAGGGGGAGAAAAGTAAGTACCTTTGTCTCATTTTCTTGATTTCTCCTTGTACATAGACTAATTTTATGTGCGTTTTTTGCAGGGGTGGCGCTGTATGTAGTGGCGTTCTAGAGGGAGCAGGGGAGGATAGAGAATATCGCCCTTGTCCTGGAGTTAGCCCACGTGGTATGTGCAGATCCTGGTAAACTTTGAGCTTCCCAGGAATAAGGATTTTGGCGGCCCCCGCGCCCGAGAGTGGTAAGCCTTCATAATTTTGATTGTTCACATTTTTTCAGACTGCTTATTGTGTTGTGTGTTGATGCAGGCGCCTTGAAAAATTTGGGCATTGGCCCGGACCCCAAGAAGAAGAGGCGCGCGGGGCAAAGCGCAGTGTTGGAGAGGACGGCAGCTCAACCCAGGGCGGACCCGCCCAAAGGTACGTGTTATGTGCAAGACACTTGGAATGACTATGTAGTAGTCTCTGATTCCTTGGAGGGTCACGCACCTGTAGGTTTAAAGAAGCCGAAGCCAGAGTCGCGCGAGGTGGCAGATATTCCGGTTGCTGACCTAGAGGATCCAATAGACATTGAGTCTAGCCCGGAGCCCCTTAAGAGAAAGAGGGCTCCCAAAAGTGACATCTCCGCGGGGAAGCGCGGGAGTTTAGATGCGCTCGCCGCTAAACTTTCCTTAGGTAAACACCTTTCAACTTGCGTTTTACACCACTTTTCTTCCTGTTGCACTTGTCTAACCTTTATTTATCCTGCAGGGACAGGTGAGGCACCTGTTGTTGCCCCAACCGCTCTGACCGCGCCCGTTGAGATTCCCATGCCCCCACCTGTGGTTGAGACAGCGCAAGCGTCGAATGTACAGGGTGGGGAGCCAAGTGCCGGGGCGGCAGAGGCTCAAGCGGATGTGGAGGCCGTAGAGCCTGAGGGAGTGGTGGAGGAAGTTGTGGAAGAAGTGGTGGTTGAAGGTGATGTGGTGGTTGAAGAACCGGTGGAGGTAGTGGAGGAGCCGTTAAAGTTGTGGTTGAACCGGTTGAGATGCCTCGGGGTGCTCATGCAGCAGAGCCGGCACCCGGGGGTGAAGCTGGAGGATCAGGGTAGCGCCATTCTGATGAAGGGTCCCCTATCTGCTCGGATGAGACCCCAGGTGATTACTGTTATCGGTCATACTCTAATAGTCGCGTTGCTGAGCTTAATGCCCCAGTATGGAAACTCAGGCAGGGTGATGATTTCACTCACTGGCCGGCGTGCCGTGAGTGGTTCAAGGGCGCATTCCCCCTAGCAAAGGTGCGCGCGCGGAACAGACCCACGAACAAACATACCACGCGTACCTCCAGGCAGCTGCTAGCGCCGCCTCGAACTCACACAAGATTATAAGGGAATGGCGGAGCATGCATAAGGAGCAAGAAAGATTTGAAGCTGCTAAAGCGGATCTGGTCCAAGAGCAAGCACAAGTGGCTTCACAAAATCAGAGCTAGAGGCGGACAAACCTAAATTTGCCGCAGCTCAACAAACTGAAGAATGGTCCGTGCTGGGGTGGAGGAAAAAGGCTGAAGGCTCCGCTGCCACAATTGCGAAAGAGCGCAAGCTGTGGAGGGAGGCCGAAAGAGACAACAACGAGAAAAAATCTTTAAGGGACGAAATCGTGAGCCTGTGCGCCGAGGCTGCATGTTTGAAGAAAGAAAAGGAGGCAGCGGATGCTGCGGCCGGTGAGGCCAGGGCGCACCGCGAGCGCAGTGAGCAAAAGGAGGTAAAAAATTTGACCTTCTTTATGTATTTTACATGATCAATAGGTTGCCAGACTAACCTTATTATATGTAACCAGGTGGAGGCTTGCGGTGCTCGAGGGCGCCAAGAAGAATCTCCAGGTGGCCTTGGTGGAAAAAGTTGAACTGCAGCGCAGGCACCTGGAGGAGGTGGAGAAGTTGCGCTTGGCAGAGGCCAAGGTGGGCGCGGGCGAGAAAAAACTTGAGGACTCTGAAGCCGCCCGAGCCATCTTAGAAAGTCTGGTGGAGTCGCTGACAAACAAAATGTTGTGGATGCAACAACATGGAGTTGTCAATGTAAGTTCTCTGTTGTTATTTTGATCACTTTTTCTTATTCTCATCTTGTTTTCCTCGTATTGTAGATCGTGAACTCTATCCTTAACTCGGTAGAGTTGGATGGCGCAGTGGCCAAGCAGATGGTCACTGTACGCCATGATGGGTATGCGCAAGGCTACGTTGAGTGTGCACACCATGTTACTCATGCGTTGGACGTTCAATGGGATACCAGCCGCATTTCTACTCGTGGAGTCGATACCGAAGCTGCCTTTTCCCAGGCCAAGCGCGAGTATGACCGTCTTCAACTCCCGATCATGGATTTAGTGAGCGAGGCGCTCCAGCATGACGACTACGTGGATCTCCTTAAAGATATATTCCAAGACGCTGCCGAGTTTGAAGAGAGTGAGGGATAGATTGTAGGATGCTGATTGTAATATCTTGAATGTAATTGTGCACTGCGCTTGATGTATGTACATATCTTTTCCTCGAATGGGTGTTTTCTTTGAAGTTACAATATTTGCGTGAAGATAACAACTTTGTATAGGTAGAGCAAATGAAACTGGTAATGAACTCGTGTATGAACGTTACATCTCATGCGCATGCAGTAGGTAGTGAATTCTGTTCATGAGTCATTGTGTACCATGGTCTTTTCGCATAGACCCAAAGTAGTTTCGCGCATTTGTAACAAAACATCTAGATAAAGAAATTCATGTGTCCATTGTCTTTATTAACAATAAGGCATAAGAGCCATGTACAGAATAGACAATTAGATCATAATGTTTGCTAGTTTACATGTAGCACCGCCTTAGCTGTTGCGCATTCTAGGTCCTAGGAATGTTTGTGCTGTCCAAACGTTTGAGGGTGTATGCATCCTATCCTAGGACTTCATGGATTATGTAAGGGCCCTCCCACTTAGGTGCGAGTTTTCCAGGACTTTCAGCGTTGGATGCTTCATTGTCTCGTAGAACGAAATCACCAGGTAGGAAGGTACATATGCAGACTCGCGCATTGTATTATTTCTCAAGCTTGGACTTGTACTTTGCTTCGTTGATTGCGGCGTTTTCGCGCCTTTCTTCTAGGAGGTCCAAGTCGAGTCTGCACTCTTTTTCATTTTTCTGGTTTTGCACAGCTAGCATGCGAGGTGGTGGGAGGCATATTTCCGCAGGAATCACTGCCTCCATACCATACACCAGGCTGAATGGAGTTTCGTCGGTGCTGGTTTTTGGCATGGTTCGATGAGCCCAAAGGATACTTGGCAACTCATCTACCCAGCCTCTCCGCGTCGTCCCCAATCTCGTCTTGATCCCTTCAAAGATACTTTTGTTTATGCTTTCCACTTGATCATTCCCTTGGGGATGCGCGACCGAAGTGAAACATGTTCGATATGCATTTCCTCCATCCACCGTTGTAGTTCTTCCGCGACAAAATTGGGGCCGTTATCACTGACAATGTGCAGGGGTAGCCCAAAACAACAAATGATATGCTCCCAAATGAATTTGCGCACTACAGTTGCTGTGGTGGATGCAAGGGGCTTTGCTTCTACCCACTTGGTGAAGTAATCGACGGCTACGATTATGAACTTCACCGTGCCTGGGGCATCTGGGAAAGGTCCCACCATATTGATTGCCCATTGTTGGAAGGGCCATGCTGTTGTCACTAGGATCAAGGGATTCTTGGGGCGTAATGTCTTTGGTGCGTGGCGCTAGCATGATGCGCATTTTTGCAGCGTTTCGACTGCATCTAAGTGCATGCCAGGCCAGTAGTAGCCGGCGTTCATGATCTTTGCAACGACCATGCGCGGACCGGCGTGAATTCCGCATAACCCTTCATGTATCTCGCGGATCAAGTATTGCACGTCTTGCGGGTCAACGCAGCGGAGAAGTGGTCCAAGGTATGACTCCGCCATTCCGTAGTTGAGTGCCTTGTTCTGGACCTTTCTGGCTTCCGCTTTGTTTTCGGGGAAGGTCCTGTAGTACAAGAACATGATTATGGGAGACATCCAGGAAGGATTTCCCATTTCGATGATGTTTACTTGACGCAACGGAACAGAAGGGTTCTTGAGCACCTCAATGCGCACTTCTCGCGCGAGGTGTTTGAAGCTTGTAGCGGCTAGTTTGTTGAGCGCGTCGGCATGTTTATTCTCAGCTTCGGTTGACAAGGGTTATTTTGAAACTTTGGAATTTGGTTATTAAGGCTTGCGCCTGTTCAATATACAGGGCCATCGGTTCGCCTTTTGCGTCGTATAGGCCGGCCGTTGACCTATCCTGCGAACAAAAGGGAGTCGACGTGCGCTTCCAGATTCCGTGCGCCCATTTTGATGGCTAACCGAAGGCCTGCCAGAACGCTTCATACTCAGCTTCATTATTCGTGCTTTTGAAATCCAACCTGATGGCGTAAGTGAACTCTTGGTTATCGGAGCTTATTAGACGGAGACCTGCCCTTGCGCCATCATCATTGGATGTACCGTCTGTGTGAAGTATCCATGCGCGGTCGTCTGTGACCGGCGCTGGGTTCTGTACAGCTTCACACTCTTGTGCTTTATTGCTTGGTACTTCTGTAACAAAATCGGCTACTATCTGGCCTCTTATTGTTAGGCGTAGTTTGTACACGATGTCCACCAAGCTCAATCTGTAACATCCGTCAAAAACCGGGTTAACCAAACCCGCTTCGTTTATTAACCGAACATCCAGTTAAAAATTTCGATGCGTATTTATGATTTATTTTAATTTTAAACGATACATAATTAATAAATATATTAGAATTTAAAATCTATAATTGAAAATTTATAATAAAAAATCAAATAAAAATAGTTTGCTGATGTCGGGTTTCGAACCCGGGTCAGCCGGATAAAACCTCCAAGACTTAACTCACACACAACACACCACTCCGCCACTTGTGTTATTTGTTGATAATACTGAAATAATTAATACTTAATAAAAAACTCGAAACTCAAAACCAGCGCGCCCAAATCCGCAGACGTCGGAAAATACGCGAAATTACGACGGTTTCCTTTGACTCCGGAATCAAGCAAGTATAACGGATGATAAACGTCGGTTTATAACCGAAAAATCGTTTCATTCATGAACCGTGAATATCATAACCGAAAACTTGAAATCACATATACTTAAAAATACCTTCAGTCAGGAAAACCCAACTCGCTTATTCACTCGAATCAGCTCTCAACACACTCGCTAACCTCCCTACAAGTCCCTAATCGGCAAGAACAACTCGCCGGAAAACCGAACCCATTTCATCACTGTGCCTTACTCTAAAAACAGAATATCTAGAGCTCATACCGAAGCCACCCACACTCACCTCAAGCTTCCGGAAGACCCTCTGCCGCAAGATACACGTCGCCGGAATAACCTGCTGTCATCGGAATCTCCCCGGCGAAACAGGGGATCTCTGTCGGTATATCTTATACCTAATCTCTCTCATTTTTATTAATCTCATTGTAGTTAATCACAATTTACTAAAAAAATTGACTAATTTATCGAAACAGTCGGGATTTGGTTTCTGGGTAATGTTTACGAAGAAGATGAAGTTTTGGATTGTGTATATATGTAATATAAATCGGGTTATATCTCGGGTTAGACACACAGTCCAGCGGTGGACTGTGTGCAAACAATTATCACACGTCGCGAGTTCGATCCCTGACACAACCTTACTCTCTGAAATAAAAATGTTCTTTTTTTAAACGAACCGGATCAACTCGCTGTAAGATAATAAGTATAATAAAAATCAGTATATTAACCAGGTTAGACACACAGTCCAGCGGTGGACTGTGTGCAACACTAAACCACAGGTCCCGGGTTCGAGACCTGTTGTGTGCATCGGTCCGATATGATTAAATCCTTTTAAAAAATAAACGATTTTCTGATTAAATTAAATAGTGTATAAATATAATTAAAAACAGAAATATTTCGGGTTAGACACGTAGCTCAGTTGGTAGAGCTGCGTGCACGCGTACGGGAGGTCTCGGGTTCGAGTCTCACCCAGCGCATACATATACCCGACCGAACCGGTCAACAGTCAAACGGTCAACGGCCAACTGGTCAATGGTCAACTGGTCAACTGGTCAAAAAGTCAAAAAAAATTATTTTATTTATTTATTTTATTTAAAAATCAATTAAAAAATACTTAAAATAATATTTTTAAAGTTAGAAAATTTCCTTGAACTCACAAAAATAAACCGAACAATCCCATTAAAGAACACTAATTGAAAATACTAATCTCAAATAAGAGTTTATTTATTTATCGAACTATTATGTATTTATTTAGGTTAGTTCCCTTGTCGATTAAATCCGAATTCGTGCGCATTCATCATCAATCCAAGAAACGCACCCACTGTGAGTGAATTCCTACAAATTCCCCTTTTTATTCATGTTTTGGGGTGTATCGTGTGTCGCTTAAACTAATTCGCTTATTCAAACTCGTGCTATACCATATTATGATCTAAACTCAGAATGTAAATATTGTTTGTTGTTATGTATTACATATTGTCAAGTTGTATGCAAATTATTTGTTAGGCCCATCAGTTCCTCGTGGGAGACGAGTTGAACAACGCGTGCCTTAAAACTCATTCATTAGGCCCATCAGTTCGTAGAACAACGCGTGCCTCAAAACTCATTCATTAGGCCCATCAGTTCCTCGTGGGAGACGAGTTAAACAACGCGTGCCTCAAAACAATCTATTGTTGTATATGTGTGCAATATTTGATATTAAGTGTTTTGTGAATAAATTTACATTTACATTTACTCATATGTGGTTATGCACTTTATTTTATAATCAACTCAATAAACACGTTTAAATGTTTTAATAGGATTCACTCGCCAACTTTTTGTTGATCCAAAAACCATTTTTACACATGATACAGGTGGACAGGATGAAGCAAGGAACACATAGGAAAGTGCCTTAGAAGAAAAATAATGAAGCCTAGAAAGATGTATAGAACATGTTGAACTTGTATGATATGATTGTATGATCTCCTTTAAATTGTAATAATAAATATGAAACATTATAATAAATGTCATGAGCTTTGATGAAAACCCAATCATGCCCCGATCACCTTTTCCGCTGCGGGTCGGGGTGTGACAGATTGGTATCAGAGCTTTTGACTATAGGGATATAGGATAGGTTATTAGACCCTTAGAGCCTACACTATAGTTGATTAGATTTTAATTGTTTATGTGGTTACATGCAAACTCATGATGTTTATTTCTTTCATATTTATTACATACACAAATGCATGCAAACACTTCCAATATTACATTTTGTGATACATAATGAATTATACTTACAGTCAAACATACATACTTACATACATATTCATCATACATATTTCAATGTTCACATATTCAAATCACCTTCATACTTCCGTTATTCAAGATTTTGTCGCATTTTTCATTTTTCAAAATCTCATCAAAGTGAGTTCTGCGCCGGGCATGTAGTAACTGTAAGGGTACAAGTACCGGTAGTCGGAACGTCCTGTCTAGGTTGGCATTCGTATAAATCCAATATAACGGACCAGTTTGCCTACCTGGGGACTAACGATGAGAGTACGAAGGACCTATTAGGTCAAAGCATGCCACACCAAACGTCGTTCGAACTAACCCCACTTTGAGGTGTCACCGTGTCCACACCTGGATACATTCCGAATATCATACGTTACATACATATTTCTCGATTTTCTCCGGGTTTTAGTGTACGTAACCAGGCTAACACGTGCGAACCATATGAAAAACCCGGTAATCATGGGGGCCCACATGATTATGAAGGTGAAGTATGGCGGCATGCAAAGCCCAAGACATCCTATGGATGTAGTCGATTTATTATTTTTATTTTATGAATGTTCATTCCTAAACATGACACATGACCCCTAAAACGTCCAACTCATACTCTTGATATGTATTCCTTGTAGATGTCTTCTAATTCCGCTCGTAGGAAGATGAGATCAGGAAAAGCCCGCGAGCGCATGGCTGCCCAAATCGCTCAACAAATGGCTGTCGTAATACCCAACATTGTATTTCAAGTTCAACAAGCCCTTACGGCTAATCCCGTCAATCAAGAAGATCAAAATGTTGTCAACCCTTCCCCAAGTACCACTAAATGCACCTTCAAGCATTTCAAATCCTGTACCCTCCAAAATACGAAGGGACTGAAGGTGTCACCGCTCTCCTCCATTGGTTTGAAGAAATGGAAAACACTTTTCTAAATTGCGATTGCCCCGATGATCGCAAAGTGCGATATGCTACTGGTCGTTTACTTGGAATAGCACTTACATGGTGGAATACAGAGAAGGCCAAACGAGGTGTTGAAGATGCTATGACTTTGACTTGGGAAGAGTTGAAGGAAATCATGACAAGACGGTTTTGCCCAAGAAGCGAAATCAAGAAATTGGAGGATGAGTTCTATTCTTTGAAACAAAAGGAAGGCGACCACACCACATACAACAAGAGATTCCTCGAGTTAAATCAAATGGTTCCCAACTTGTTCACTCCTCTTTACCGTTTGATCGAGCACTACATTCGCGGTCTTCCTTCAAAAATTCAAGACTCTGTAATAAGTACCACACCTGCAACTTTGGAAGCAGCAATGGAGTTAGCTACAGAGCTCATCGAGAACCGCATACGGAATAAAGACTTCAAGGAGGAGAAGAAGAAGGATAAAGCATCAACTGAAACCTCAAACTCCACCCAAACCGAATCCCCTTCTCAACCCATTTCTAAGAGAAAACGAGATGGGCAACTTTTCGCTGTCACCCAACACAACCAACCAACTTCACAAGCCATACCCCTCCAAGCTATCCCAATCACTCAAGTAGCCCCCAACTCAACTTACCCAAATAAGAAACCTTACCTTGGACCTCACCCTCAATGCAACACCTGTTTTTATCACCATCCATCTACCTTACTTTGTCGACTATGTGCGAATTATGGACGCTATGGTCATTTGAGCAAGGTTTGTCGCACCTCTCAAAACCCAACCTCACCCCCTACTCAAAACATGATCCAAACATATCAACAACCCCAATACTCCATGTTCCCATATGTTCGAGCTTGTTTTAATTGTGGCGACCCTACCCACTTTAGAAACACGTGCCCTCGATTGGTTAACATCATAAATGCCCAAGCTCAAGCAAACCCAGTTAACCAAGCAAATCAAGAAAACCTAACCACTAGGCCACCAGCAAGAGGAAGAGTTTTCAACATCAACGCCAATCCTGTTGAAGATAATAACGGCCCAAACGAACCACCCAACTAGTCTCTTTCACCAAAAATCAAGATTCAACTCCAACCGCTTAGTTTTTTTATGTTTTTCTTTATGTTATCTCAATTTTGCGTATCTCAGTTATAAATTGGAAATTTATCCAAGAATCTTAATGCGAATTACTATTTCAGTTTTGTTTTTATACTCATTGAATTAACATTCATATCATCATCCCTCACGACGAATCTTAGTCTCATCATTTAAAGAAGTTGGGTTGTGTCTCACTTCTACATAGACTAACCTCTCCATCATAACAAACGAGAGAGGTACTGCCATCATTTAAACATGTATACTATCAGATTAAGACTAAAGCTTTGGTTGTTATGTTTGTTTATGTTTTAGAGTCACATAGGACTAATCATAACTTACTGATAAAACCAATGAAAATTTGATAAGAATATGGTGGATACGCCGCTGGTACTTCCTATATATAAGTATTCTTGTCAAAGGATCAGGGGCATTGTCAGGCGGTTATGAGAAGTTCCATGTAGGATTTAGTAATGTCTTGGTTGAAGTTTGTTTTATACCCACTGATTTAGCATTCATATCATCATACATCTCAACGTATTTCAATCTCATCATTTAAAGAAGTTGAGCTGTGTCTCACTTCTACATGGACTAACCTCTCCATCATAACAAACGAGAGAGGTACGGTCATCATTCAAACATGTATACTATTAGAATTAAGACTCAAGCTTTGGTTGTTGTGTTTGTTTATGTTCTAGAGTCACATCATAGAACTAATCATAACATACTGATAAAACCAATGAAAATTTGACAAGAATATGGTGGATACGCCGCTGGTACTTCCTATATATAAGTATTCTTGTCAAAGGATCAGAGGCATTGTCAGGCGGTTATGAGAGGTTCCATGTAGGTTTTAGTAGTAGAAGTTTTGTTTTAGGATATAACCTTATCTTTCCAAGCGTATCAAAACTCTTGCCCATGAAATCATACTTAGTCAGTCAACTCTGTTTATCAATATTCATTATCTTAGGCATCAAAAAGCGATTCCTGTAGCAGGGTACTCAACCCTTACAAGGAACGTTACCGCCTCAAACAAAATTTAAACTCTTACTCCCTTCTAAGTATGTAATTGTCAAATTAAAACACCATCCTTTTTAGTCAAACATGCCACTACTTAAATTTCGGGACGAAATTTCTAAAAGTAGGGGATACTGTAACATCCGTCAAAAACCGGGTTAACCAAACCCGCTTCGTTTATTAACCGAACATCCAGTTAAAAATTTCGATTCGTATTTATGATTTATTTTAATTTTAAACGATACATAATTAATAAATATATTAGAATTTAAAATCTATAATTGAAAATTTATAATAAAAAATGAAATAAAAATAGTTTGCTGATGCCGGGTTTCGAACCCGGGTCAGCCGGATAAAACCTCCAAGACTTAACTCACACACAACACACCACTCCGCCATTTGTGTTATTTGTTGATAATACTGAAACAATTAATACTTAATAAAAAACTCGAAACTCAAAACCAGCGCGCCCAAATCCGCAGACGCCGGAAAATACGCGAAATTACGACGGTTTCCTTTGACTCTGGAATCAAGCAAGTATAACGGATGATAAACGTCGGTTATAACCGAAAACTCGATTCAATTTCATTCATGAACCGTGAATATCATAACCGAAAACTTGAAATCACATATACTTAAAAATACCTTCAGTCAGGAAAACTCAACTCGCTTATTCACTCGAATCAGCTCTCAACACACTCGCTAACCTCCCTACAAGTCCCTAATCGGCAAGAACAACTCGCCGGAAACTTTCTTCAACTCACCGGAAAACCGAACCCATTTCATCACTGTGCCTTACTCTAAAAACAGAACATCTAGAGCTCATACCGAAGCCACCCACACTCACCTCAAGCTTCCTGAAGACCCTCTGCCGCAAGATACACGTCGCCGGAATAACCTGCTGTCATCGGAATCTCGCCGGCGAAACAGGGGATCTCTGTCGGTATATCTTATACCTAATCTCTCTCATTTTTTATAATCTCATTGTAGTTAATCACAATTTACTAAAAAAATGGACTAATTTATCGAAACAGTCGGGATTTGGTTTCTGGGTAATGTTTACGAAGAAGATGAAGTTTTGGATTGTGTATATATGTAATATAAATCGGGTTATATCTCGGGTTAGACACACAGTCCAGCGGTGGACTGTGTGCAAACAATTATCACACGTCGCGAGTTCGATCCCTGACACAACCTTACTCTCTGAAATAAAAATGTTCTTTTTTTAAACGAATCGGATCAACTCGCTGTAAGATGTTAAGTATAATAAAAATCAGTATATTAACCAGGTTAGACACACAGTCCAGCGGTGGACTGTGTGCAAGGGTTCGAGACCTGTTGTGTGCACCGGTCCGATATGATTAAATCCTTTTAAAAAAATAAACGATTTTCTGATTAAATTAAATAGTGTATAAATATAATTAAAAACAGAAATATTTCGGGTTAGACACGTAGCTCAGTTGGTAAAGCTGTGTGCACGCGTACGGGAGGTCTCGGGTTCGAGTCTCACCCAGCGCATACATATACACGACCGAACCGGTCAACAGTCAAACGGTCAACGGTCAACTGGTCAATGGTCAACTGGTCAACTGGTCAAAAAGTCAAAAAATTTTATTTTATTTATTTATTTTATTTAAAAATCAATTAAAAAATACTTAAAATAATATTTTTAAAGTTAGAAAATTTCCTTGAACTCACAAAAATAAACCGAACAATCCCATTAAAGAACACTAATTGAAAACACTAATCTCAAATAAGAGTTTATTTATTTATCGAACTATTATGTATTTATTTAGGTTAGTTCCCTTGTCGATTAAATCCGAATTCGTGCGCATTCATCATCAATCCAAGAAACGCACCCACTGTGAGTGAATTCTTATAAATTCCCCTTTTTATTCATGTTTTGGGGTGTATCGTGTGTCGCTTAAACTAATTCGCTTATTCAAACTCGTGCTATACCATATTATGATCTAAACTCAGAATGTAAATATTGTTTGTTGTTATGTATTACATATTGTCAAGTTGTATGCAAATTATTTGTTAGGCCCATCAGTTCCTCGTGGGAGACGAGTTGAACAACGCGTGCCTTAAAACTCATTCATTAGGCCCATCAGTTCGTAGAACAACGCGTGCCTCAAAACTCATTCATTAGGCCCATCAGTTCCTCGTGGGAGACGAGTTGAACAACGCGTGCCTCAAAACAATCTATTGTTGTATGTGTGTGCAATATTTGATATTAAGTGTTTTGTGAATAAATTTACATTTACATTTACTCATATGTGGTTATGCACTTTATTTTATAATCAACTCAATAAACACGTTTAAATGTTTTAATAGGATTCACTCGCTAACTTTTTGTTGATCCAAAAACCATTTTTACACATGATATAGGTGGACAGGATGAAGCAAGGAACACATAGGAAAGTGCCTTAGAAGAAAAATAATGAAGCCTAGAAAGATGTATAGAACATGTTGAACTTGTATGATATGATTGTATGATCTCCTTTAAATTGTAATAATAAATATGAAACATTATAATAAATGTCATGAGCTTTGATGAAAACCCAATCATTCCCCGATCACATTTTCCGCTGCGGGTCGGGGTGTGACACAATCGCCCGCTTTGCTAGACGACCAGATATGTCCGGTTTGGACAAAATTTGTCCTAAGTGATAGTTCGTGAGAACTGTTATCACATGGCCGGAAAAATACCGATGCAACCTGCGGGATGCGTGGACTAAATCAAGAGCAAGCTTTTCCATCATTGGATATCTTGTCTCCGGGTCAGTTAGCATTTTGTTGACGTAGTAGATTGGAGTCTGGACTCATGCACGCTCTACTAGCAAGACTGCGCCCAGAGCGATATCTGATGCTGAAAGGTAAAGGATCAGTGGCTCGTTCTTTTGCGGTGCCGTGAGAGTAGGTAGCTGAATCAAGCACTCCTTCATTTGTGTGAAGGCTTTCTCTGCATCCGGAGTCCACGGAAACTTTTTCTGCTTGACACAATTCCTCAAAGTGCTGATGAATGGAAAGGACTTCATCACATGGTTGGCCAAGAACCTGTTCAGCGCAGCCAATCGCCCCGCCAACCGTTGCATTTCTTTGATGGTCGAGGGGGAAGGCATATGCTGAATCGCTTCCACTTTCTCGGGATTGAATTTGAAACGTCATGCGTGACAATGAATCCCAAAAATTTGCCTTCTTCCATTCCAAACAAGCACTTACTTGGGTTCATCTTCCATTCCAAATGAGACGAATGGCAAGCGCCACCCATGGAGGCTGCACGATTGCTTTCTGCGTGTATTTGAGAACTTCGTAAAAGGCGCCATCATGGAGTTTGCTCTGATCCTCCTTGAAGATGACTTCAAACTAAACATCAGTTGGTGAGGCTTCAATATTCCTTTGCCATGGCTTTCGATCCTGAAATTTCATTCACCAATCAATACCTAAATGATCAATTAACAAGCAAGATGAGAATCGAGGGTAGGTACCTTGAAAGAACCATGAGGATTTCATTACGATGGGTTGCGAGAGTAGAATCGAGGTGCTCACGAAGACCGTGAACACGGGTCAATACACGTTTGGCCATGATCGATCAACAACTGCAACAATGAATTAAGGTTTACATTATTAAGTCCATGGCTTTGATCAACCACATACCTAACATTATATATTTTTATATGAATATCAGCAAGTAAAGGGAAGGGAAGTATGTAGTAAAGTAAGATGATCTAATTTCACAAATAGAAATAGAAAAGAATGGTGAGATAAAATTTACACATTTAGATGCAAGTAACAATTCACGAATTCAAAAGGAATTGAAGAAATACTAGTTTAACAAAGAGAATATTCGGGGATATTTTTGTTACAACTCAATGTCTCTACATGAAAGGTTGTTTCTTGTTCGCTCTTCTGGGTGATCTCACTTCTAGCTATCTGCAAAACTAGCAACGCCGCTAGCCTCATCACGAGAGAAAGGGGGAGGGTTTTCTCCGTGACCACACTCCGGCGTGAGAATAAGTATTTGGGATTGCAAGGTAATAAGCAATTAGCAAGTAATTGGTGAGTAAGCTCGTATGTAGATGATTTTACCTTGAGGTGTGATGCTTATTTTATAGCCGAATATAGGTGTGTAGGAGATGGGCTGATGGGACTTGAGCCCTGCCCAGACGACCATGGATATCCGTTCTGTCTCCTCTACATCGATCATTAATGATATCTGGCAGGAGGTGCTCTTTGTCGCATGGTGAATGGTGCCACGTGTCATGGCAGTTGTCCCTAGTGTCAGACCTGTAATCAGCCGATAGTGGAGATCATGTGACAGTCACTGGCATGAGTTTGGTTGGTGCCACGTGTACGTCCTTACATATAGTCTGTCTTCTGCATTACTGTTCATGCGACGCAGTCTGACACAACCTGCCGAGCGGCTATTGGGTCACAACTCTGCCCCTTTGTACCCTTGTATTTGGTCAACGCCTCTTCGCGCTTCTCCCTTCCGCATGGATTTGTCAGTGATTTCTGGCCAGCGCGGAGTTGTAGGGATTAAGTCCTTTTCTCAAGACTATGAGTTGCTCTCATGTTCGTCTTGGCCTTGTGCTAGGTTTTAGGACTTCGCGGCTAGAGGGTTGTTTGATCCGCGCAGGGTCAAGGTCCAGCGCTTCTAGGTCTAACTTGCTGTTGCGCAGTGTGCGCAAGGTTCGTTGTGTGACCCGCATTTCTAGGTCTTACTTGCCGTTGCGCAGTGTGCGCAAGGTTCGTTGTGCGACCTGCTAGTATCAAGGATTGCAAAACTGTTGCGCGTTGCGCGTAAGGTTATTTAGGCAACTTGTTGGTTTCAAGAATGGCGCACCGTTGCGTATTGCGCGCAACGTTATTCTTGTAGTATGTTGTTATTGAGGGTATGGTTCCTTGCACAGGCACAGAGTTTTTCGGACCATATCCCTCTAGGAATAATAACATATATCCCTAAATCCTAAAGTTAAGCAAATTAAACAAAACCACGCATACATATACATCAGAATACACCGCTAGCAGATAAAATGTGAAGCAAAGTAACCTTTTATGTCATTTTTTTCTACAATTGAACATCAAAGAATCCATAACCAAACAGAAAAACAACCGATTTAGCAAACTAAAAGGTGAATGTGCAATTGTGCATTGATTATGGAGCTGAAATTACAAGCCCTAACGAACTGTAAAGAGTAAGAATAATCTATTCATGTGATGATGTTGAACATTACAGTTTATAGATATCCGTGTTCGATTCAAACAATTGAAGACGATGAATTAATCTTCAGTCTTCAAATACCTGCTTCAGAGAGAGTCAGACTTCAGACATTCATGTTCTCACCCGTGCTTTTCTATTTCAAACCCTAATGACCCGTACTTCTAATTTCATAAACCCAACTTGACCCGTGAACAAAAGTTTTTAATTTTTAAGTGACCTACTTTGACTCCCATGCCTAATTTACTTGGCTCAAAATAATCCATTGTAACTTTTAAATGGTTAAAAGTGACTCATATATTAGTTTTAGGTTTGAATCGCCCCCTCTAGTTGAAACCAGATGGATTAAGTAGGCATTTAACTCAACAATATATAGAGGAGAGTTTGAAAATATCTAGTCTGGAAATTGCAGCAAGACACTCTTTTACACATCCAAATGGCTTTTCTTATCTCTCTAAAACCACCATTACCACCACCACCGCCCCACCTCCGTCCTCCACCCACGACCACCACCACCCTAATCCCACCCACAATCAACCCATCCAAACCCCACCACCACCAAACCCGCTTCACCCTCTCTTTCAGCAACCGAACCCCACCGGAAACCGACTGCCCAGTCCCACCGGAGCAACAGCCCATCAACGAATACCAATCTCTGTCCACCTCCTCCCCTTTCTCCTGGGCCTCCGGCGACTTTGTGGAGTACTGTTCCCGGTTAGTTGCTACTGGGGCCGGGTTTGCTCTGTTTGTGGGCCTCCCGGTTTCCTGGTACGGGTCGGTTGGTGTCGGGTGGGAACCGGTTCAGCGGGTTCTTGGAGCGGTGTGTAGTGGGATATTTGCGGTTACGCTTGCGGTTGTTAGGATGTATTTGGGTTGGGCTTATGTGGGGAATAGGTTGCTCAGTGCCACTGTTGAATGTATGTATTCTCCACTTACTTTAGTTTTGTTATATTCATAACGATTAGGATCATTTGAAAATGTGATCAATTTTAGAGATCATAATATCGATTTAGTGATTGATGATCAATAGTACTATCTGTTTTAGAAGTATACAGTTTGATCTATGAAGGTAGGTTTTGGATGATAGTTTGTCATTTCGGATCTGTAAAATCAGAAAATTGATCAAGTTACAGACGAAGGTATATCGGGTCTGTGCTAATTTTGTTAGGAGGTTGATCTAAAAGATTCACAATGTGATTTTAAGATAAAAAAAAATATTGGCATAGTTTTACTGTTTTATCAGGATATCTTGGAAACAGAATGATGTTTAATCTTTAGTATTATAATTTGATGATATGGATATGTTGTATGTAACACGAGGTCCATTAATATGGAACTAATAGGTGCGACGCATAAACACTTGTATCTATTGCTTTAACTGCGACATATAAGTTGCTTGGTTTTAAAAATCATGCATGAGGCGCGAGCCACGAAGTGATCTAGGAAACGCCTTAGGGCCTTGGAAGTGATTATGAATGATTTATTTGATATAAATGCTGATATGTTAAATATATGAAAAGATGCAGCTTTTGGTTGTACATAAAGCTTTACTCGCCTCACACCTCATGCCTCACGCTTCGGCTTTTGGGACCTTAACACCTTGAAGCGTCTCATGCTTATTGAAACTAAAATAAGGTGGTAATGTAACTGCATGACGACCTTTGTTTTCCCCTCCCACTATACTTAAAGGACTACTTACAACTGCGTATGTGGTTCTTGTTTTTTTTTCTTTTCAATTAGTATTGGTTCTCCCTATGTAACATTTATTTGAATGGATACTATGGTTGATTGGCATTCTTTGGCTTCTTGTTTGCTGCCGTCCCCCCATTGGAAATGTCATGCGGAGCATTTGTATTTACTTTTCTTTATCTAGATATAGTGTTGTATTTAATGTATGTTTTCGTTTTCATTTGACTATGTATATGCAGATGAAGAGACCGGATGGTATGATGGACAGGTAACCTATTTATAATCATGGTAGTATATGTTTATTGTTTGCCTACCAAAGAAGATTTACATACACACCCTGTTTTTAGTTGACTTTACGAATCTTCAAATTTCTGTATTAACAGATTTGGGTAAAGACTGCTGAAGTGCTAGCACGGGATCGGCTATTAGGATCATTTACTGTAAGTGATGCATGCTTCGTTAGTTCGTTATTGTTTTTGTATGATCATTATTAATTTTAGTATGTTCTTGTTCCCCATCAAATTATTAACCCCTTTATTCAGCTTCAAAATGTTAAGGAACAATAGCCTAAAGAAGAGAATGAATCTGAAACTAAACGAGACAAATACTAACAATCTAACCAAAAGAAACGCAGAACTAGATCTTACGATACACCAGTGTAATGGATCTAACGCAGGCTCCATCTAGCATGAAAAATATTTCTGGATTCAAACCCACGAATCTTTTTTCTTTGAACGGCAAATTTGGATCACTGACGGACCACTAGAGTTCATCATGCCACCAGCGGAACCACCGGATCATATCCATCTCCAGTAGGCAATAATGTTTGTACACCAATTCAGGAGGAAACCCAATAAATATGAGAAAAACCTCTCTTGTGGGAATCAAACCCAAGACCTATCAGTCCCAAAGCCTTATCCCACCCTAAAGATTCCACTACCACTAGAGTATCATCGTGCCACCAGCGGAACCACCCGATCATATCCATCTCCAGTAGGCAATAATGCTTGTACACCCCTACCTCCCTTGTGGGAACTGAACCCAGGACCTATTGGTCCCAAAGCCTTATCCCACCCTAAAGATGCCACTACCACTAGACTATAAAGTCATGGTTACAATATATAGAGATTACGAGTAACCCTAGCAACCTAACTAGGCCCGTGAACCCATAACAATATAGTCTAATTCTAAGATTAAGGTTCTCGATTGACATAGTGATGCTTTTATACTTAAAACGTGATTAATCCTATTAGTGTACAATATATAAAACCAAACATGAATTGACTTTATGTATTTTAACATTCCCTGATGTTTGTTGACAAGTAAAGGTGGCCAATATGGGCGAGTTGTGTTTACTCGTAAATATTTGTTGACTATTTCGTGTTAAGTTATGATTATAAAAGCTATATTATCGCAATTGTAAATATGTTTTTGGTTAAATGGGTATAGAAACTTTGTGTATTTTAAAATTTTAATGTACATTAGGCGAATTTTGACCCTCTTCAACCCATTTCACAATAGCAAAAAAGTTTAATTATACCTATTTGAGATGAAAGCGTAACCTGATTAGAGGTGTTAGGTTGGGCTGGTTTTGAGGAATATTCTGGTTCAATCCAATGACTACGATATTGGAAAGCAAAAAAGCAAACCAGCCAGGTTGGTTGTGTCTGCTGGTTTTATTTCAAAATCGTTAGTTAGTATGAAGATTTTAGAACTGATAAAGATGGTCAACATGTAATACGTATACATAATGCATATACCACACCATGGTTTCCAAGTCCGAGTACTCTTCGAGTAATCGCTCCAAGGTAGGCTGCCGAGACGACTTTCTTCAACTCCGCCTAATTACTCGGAATCGATCAAACGTGGTCAACCTTGGCCAGAATCGGATCTAGTAAGTCAACTCAGGCTGAGTTTGACTTTAAAAAAATAAAACATAATTTCTATGCCTATCATATTAAAGAATAAATATCATTTTCATGTATTTTGTTATAATCATTATTAAATATATGTTATTTGACATATTTAATTTCAGAAAACTAATTTCTTTATTAATTAGCATGTCCGTGTACTCTTCGCCTATGCTGAGTACTCTCAACTCCCCGCTCGACCGACTAAGGAGCGTCTAGCGACTTTTGCAACCATGTACCACACACAACGAAGTGATTAAAGTTAATTGGCCGGTTCTGAACTCGAAACTGTCTATGGAAACCCGAACTGTTAAACCTCCAAACCGGCTGAACAAACCGATTTGGCCGCTTTAAACTGTTTATGGAAACAAGATCAGAAAGTTAAACTTCAAAATTCTTTTGTGAAAGTTGACTTTTTTTTTAAATCCAGGTGAAGCCAGTGCTTAACAGATTAAAGAACACATTGGTGGGTCTTGCATTATCTCTGTTGCTGTTCATTGCTCTTCTTGTCAACACTGAAAGCACCCAAAAAGAGACCTACATTACTTCCAGCAGCGAAGCAGGCGGCAGATCGGTAGCGGGCTCTTACAATGATGAGTCAGCACGATCATTTGAACCAGAAGCATTTTGTGGCGGTTCTGACTCTGATCTGTCATTGAATGATTAGAGAAACTGTAGATGAAGATTTGTCTGCTTGCTGAACATATCTGATACACCTATGTATAGCGCCTTTTGTACAGTTTTATAATTTATAACAGCATACTTATACTTCAAATTTTATAAAACTAGGTTGCTAATTTTATAAAATTTGAGTTATTTACTCACCTATACTGGAGTATAAACGGTAGTTCTCGTCTGGTTTTAAAAAGCGCGCCTTAGGGCACTTGAGGCGCGCTTTTTCCACAAAGTGCAAGAAAAGCGCATTTTTTCTGGGTTTTTTGAGGTCTGAGGCGCACGCCTTATGTATTTTCGGTGTTTTTATGCATGAAAGTGTTGTACAATAGGTTTTTTGTCTTGTAGATGTAGGTAATATGATATATAAACCTTATTTATAACTATATTTTGGATAAGGATGCTAAAAACCTATGGGATATATATAAAAATTTATATAATCTTCTTGTGCCTCGGGTAGGAAAAGCCCACCGCTTTTGCGCTTTGCGCCTCATTTTTAGACCTAATCGCTTTTGTACGCCTCTCGCTTTTTAAAACCAAGGTTCTCGTGCGCCATCTTATATTGAATGGTATAAATGGTAATTCTCATGCGTCATCAAATGGTTGGACCGGTCATGCATGTAAGATAACACGAATGTACAAGGTAACGACACTTCTTTAATTTCAAACAACTATTTATGTATCTGTAAAATATTTTTGTGTCTAGTAAAGTTGAGCTTCCAAATTGTTGGTTTTATCTCATTATTTTGTCACCATTGTTTATTGTTTAGTACTTATAAAGTTAAAAGGTTAACAAAAAGAAATACCCCTATTAATCTATGCAAGATGGGTACTTTATGAAATAGTTTTTTAAAGTAACTAGTAAGTTTGGCCATGAAAATATTTGATCAACGATTGTTACATGATGAGATATGCATAGAACAACCCGAGACTTGTTGCCCCAGGCTAAAGTTGCAAATAAGGAAATAGTGGCATATTTAGTATTGGGTTATTGGATTTTAATAATCATGAGTTTCACCTGTTGGTCGATAATAATCTCAACTTTAAAAATTCTCTCCAACAATCCCAATTTGTAAGAATTTAGTATTCTCAATAGATTCAATTGCACCTGCAACCTCTTTAATTGAGATAAGTGCACCAGCAGTTTGAAAAGGATCGATAGGGACCAAATTCTTACAAGTTTGGATTATTGGAGGGGATTTTTAGAGTTAGGATAATATCGGCTAACATGTGAAACTTAAGATTATTGAAATCCAATAACTCTTTAATATTTGACCGCATCATGATTGAAGTGGTTATGATTAGTGTGTCGATGTGAAAGAAACAATTACAAGATAATTACATTGCAGAGTAAAGTACGAAGACAGTTGTTGTGGTTTTTTAAAATTTTAGATTTGGTCTCTAACTTTTTAAAAATACACTGATGGTTCTGGTGGTTTTAACTTTGTAACGCATTTAATCCTCAACTTTTGCCAAAAGTACATGGATGGATATGTGGTTTGCAATTTGTAACGCAATTAGCCCCTAACTTGGATTGTCTGAAACCTTTAGATTTCTTGAATGTGGACTAAATGCGTTACAAAGTGGAAACCACATAAACCATCCGTCTACTTTTAGAAAACTAGGAACCAAATCCAAAATTTTGAAAAATCACAATCTAAAATTTTGAAAAACCTAGGGAGTATCTGTTTACTCTCATTTTATAAGTAGATACATGTTTTCATTGGAATCCATCGTAAAAAACTAAAAATTTAATACCTATGAATTCTAGATGACCACCATGGATCTTGTGTTAGATTTCCAAATTGTATATAGGGGACAAGTAGACTCATCGACCATTATTATGTTAGCCCTTTTATGTTAGGGTTATATCAGCAAATAGATGACACCGTATATGATTCCAAGAAAACATAAAGAAATGTGTAAATCATAGGTGAAATTTAGGAAGGTCATGTCGTTGAGCAACAACATAATCGACTCCAATACAAGATAAAAGTGATTGGATGTTCGTACTAACTATCGAAAGATTAAAACCAAGGAAAATTTATTTATGAATAAGTAGCGTAACTTTAGAGATCAAGTGAAAATGAGTTATAATTCTAAAGTAAATAAAATTATATCATAAGCTAATTATGCTATTGTATGTATAGTATATGAGAATAGACCTTTATTTCAAATGAAAATTTGATTTTAATAATCACAAATTTGACCTATTGGTTGGAATAAATCATAATTCAAAAAATTTTATCAACATACTTAACTTTGAACACATTTCCCTCCAACGTTCTCATACTAATTGTACTAACTGACAGTTAACTCAACTACGTTTTGCTAACATCAAAATTTTGCAACATAAGTAGTCAACATCATCATAACTTTGACTTATTTGTCACATAAACAGTCCATGTCATTAAAAATTTTGATTTTTTTTATCACATAAATAGTCCATGTCAACAAAAACTAATTCGGTTAACTTTCAACTAGTATGAGATCCCCAAAAGAAAATATGTTAAAAGTTGGGACAGTGTAAACATTTTATGAGTTTTGATTGATTCCGAACAATAGGTCAAAGTTAAGATTATTAAAATATAATTTCTCTTTTTCAAATATTAACATATTGTCTTATAGTCCGTTATTTTCATATTTAAAAGTTTGGTTGGATACAACTTTCATGAATAATTCAATGACATAAAAAATACGTCTAAGATGATATAAAATGTTTTTTCATATATCATAGATACCTGATTAAAATGTTATTAAACGTATCAATCTATCTATCTCAAAATCGTGTTTTAACAAGAATGTTAGGTGACTAATGGAGGGACCAAGTGCCCAACAACTCAATAAATAAGTATTATTACAAATTTATTCTTAACATCTATTACAAGGTAACATTACTGACTTAACTATATCTATGTAATTATCAAATTTAGAAATTATCATTACAGTTCAAATTATAAAAACGATTAGGTAACATTTCCATTTCATAATTATGTTTACTTTCCCGTTCTGATTTTTTTAAATCGATTGGTTGAGTAATCCCTACTTTATTATATTTTATTAAAGTAAGATGATTTCAACATCTATTATAATTATTTTATTTTATTAAAGTAAGATGATTTCAACATCTATTATAAAATGATTATGAAACTTGAGAGAGACATGAAAACAAAGCAACATTTATTATGCTTTATGTATTTTATAGAAAGGTTATAGTAATTACTATTTAGTACTTACGTCCAAAGCGATATCTCATGCGCTCAGAGTGATATCCGATGAGGAAAGGTAAAGGATCAATGGTTCGTTCTTTTACGGGGCCGTGAGTGTAGGCAATTGAATCAAGCATTCCTTCATCTGTTGAAAGGCTTTCTCCGCATCAGAAGTTCACTGAAACTTGTTTTGCTTCACAAAATTTCTCAAAGTGTTGATGAATGGGAAGGTTTTCATCGCGTGGTTTGCTAAGAATCTGTTCAGCGCAGCCAGTCGTCCAGCTAACCATTGCATTTCTTTGATGGTCGAGGGTGAAGGCATACGCTGAATTGCTTCACCTTCTCAAGTTGACTTTAAAACCACCACGCGTGACAATAAATCCCAAGAATTTACCTTCTTCCATCCCAAACGAGCACTTCCCGGGATTCAACTTCAGGTTGACCTTGCGCAAGGATGCGAAAGTTTTCTGAATGTTTGTCAGCATCCTTTTCTCGTCCGGACTCATGATGACCAAGTCATCGATGTACACTTCCACGGTTTTGCCTATGTCGTCTCCAAAGACATGATCCATCAACCGCTGATAGGTGGCTCTCGTGTTGCGCAACCCGAAGGGCATCTTTGTGTAGCAAAAGATCCCCTTGTCTGTGCGGAAGGTTGTTTTGTCTTCATCCTCTTTCTTCATCTGAATCTGGTGGTAGCCTTTATAGCAATTAAGAAAACATTTCCACCAGAAAGAAGCGAGGGAGTCCACCTTTTTATCGATTTCCGGCAAAGAGTAGCAGTCTTTCGGACATGCTTTGTTCAAGTCTTTGAAATCGACGCACATGCGCCAACCGCCATTGTGCTTCTGGACCATAACCGGATTAGTCACCCATGTTTGGTAGCACACTTCTCTGAGAATGCCGGCCTTGAGGAGCTCTGAAACTTGCTCGTTCATTGCTCGATTTTTTCTGCTCCAAAACTACGTTTTTTCTGAACGACCGGCTCGACTGAAGGAAATGTTTGCAGCACATGCTCCGCGATTTCTCTTGGTACCCCCGTCATATATGTCGGTGACCACGCAAAAATGTCCATATTGCGGAACAAAAGTTGTTTAAGTTGCGCCTTAACTGCAAGGGTCATAGCGGGACCTAATAGCACAGTTTGTTCTGGGTACTTGTTGTTGAGCACCCATTTTTCTGGTTCACCGCTTGAGGATGACTTCGCTACCTTCACCGGTGGTCCTTCCTCTATGGACATGACCTCTTTCTTAGAATACATGATTGCCACCCTGGTTTTTGTTGGAAACCCGCATGCAGCGTGAGGAGTGGATGTAATCATGTTGAAATTTCTTTGGGCGCGACGACCTAGTAACACGTCATGGCATGATGTTTCTGGCATTACCATGAAGTTAACAAGGACCGTGCGTGAGTGTCGTTCGTCAGAAAGAGTTACCGGAAAGGAGATCTGCCCCAGGGGAAAAACGACTTCGTTACAGAAACCAGTCAATGGGAAGTTAACCGGCTCTAAGCGCGCTTTGTCCTCCGGGTCTAGCTGCTGGAAACGTTGTTCATAGATGATGTCCATAGAGCTTCATGGGTCAATGAACATGTAGTCGGTGCGATAATAGCCAAAGATGCCAGTTATCACAACCGGTCGCTCCTCCTGGGGGCCGCCGGGAACTATGGGAAAAATAACTTATTATTCGCGCTAACGCGACGTACAACTCTTCTGATGGCCCTTCTTCGCCGCGAGTAATTTGACGCACTCCTTGCGCACGTTCTGAAGCAGATGGGTGACCTTCCCACTCTTCAATGCCTTCTCTATTTTCGTGCGCAGACTGATGTAGTTGTCGGTTGTGTGTCCGGTGTCTTTGTGATAATCACAAAAAAGGTTAGGGTCTTGACCTTTTTTATTTCTCATCGGCGGTGGCTGCTTGAACTGATGATCCTTTGTGCTGAGCACTTCCACCGGGGTCTTCGTTAATGGTGTCCACTGTCTGTCGCGGTTATCTTGTTTTGTTGCTCTTTGGGTAGCAATCTTGTTGATCGTGGTGTGCACATCAACTAGTGAGTAAGAATGGTTCTGATTGGACTCTTTCCAATTTTTCTTGCTTTTCTTCCCAAAACTCTTGTTCATGTCTTGCGGGCGGTATTGAGGTAAAGGAGGTCGGTTGGAGTTCAGGTTGCGCAGCGCCTGCGCGTAGACCTTGGCTGCCGCCATGAGTTTCTCCTAACTTTTTGGGAGGCCAACGGTTCCTGACAAGACTTTTATCATCTCATCACACCGGACAACATATTTGAACTACGCACGAATCAGGTCTTCGTGTACATCGCCGATTTCCAGAACCTCTTTGTTGTAGCGCGTAATGAAATCTTCCAGACTTTCATCATCCCTCCGCCAAATATTCATGACGTATGAAGAATCTTTGACGTACCGTCTTTCTTGGCTAAAGTGGGTCAGGAACTTATCCTTGAGATCGTTCCATGAAGTGTGCTTATCCGTTGGTAAGTTGTCAAACCAAAAGCGTGCGGCGCCTGTAAGGGTTTGGACAAACAGATGACACCACATAGGCAGCATCCAACCTCCGATAAGCCATGCACTAGTGAACAAGCGCATGTGGTCGTCTGGTTCTATCAACCCATTAAACTTTCCCACATTGGAAGGTAATTTTGCGCATTCAAGTGTGGCTAACGCAATCTCCTTCACGAACTTAGAATGTTATGCCGCTTCAGCTAGCCTGTAGATCAAGTTATAATTATATTCAGCCTTCGGATTGTACACAACTCTTGGCGTAGGCTTATATGCGGCGTGATCTTTTGGCAACCGGTGGAACACGCTCGCGTTGTCACCTTCGCGATACGTTCTATCGACTTCTTCACGCTCGGTGTCCCGCCCTTCTAATGGGCGCGGGCCCAGTCGTGAATGAATCGATGCACGCCTTTGAGTGTTCGACTCATATCTTGGCAACGACTGAGAATATTCTGTTTCCCTGGTATGGAGATGTGATGGGGCATTCTCTCCGGCTGGCGAATTGTAACTTAGTACTCGCGGTGCAGGGGAGACATGCACGTGAGCTGTAGGAGGTTGCGCCAGCGCAGCAGATGCGTGAGTTTGCACACAAAGTTGCTCATAAACGGCGTTTAAAGCCGTTTGAGAGTTGGTGGACCATGACATTAGAGTTTCACCCGGAGGTAGTATTGATGTAATTGGTACAAAAGGAGTTTCAGCTTGGATTCCGGGAGTCACCGGGATATTCACACGACCTAAATCGTGGTGAAGACCAGCGTCTTCGGAAAATCCTTCTTCCACTTGTCCGTCAGTCCGAGGAACATGAACTGGGTTCTTGCCCTCGGCCCGAAGACCTCGTGGTACACTTGACGGACCCTCAGCCATTGAAAATTGGATTCAGAGAAAACAAACAAGAGACAAAGGTGCAAGAACATAAAAAATTGGATGGCGTCAATGAAGAAACACTAGAGCAAACTATATCTAGGTTTTGGTACAAAGTCTCTGCATATAAAGGTTATCTCTCGTTTGCTCCTTGGTATGTTCTTGCTTCAAGCTCACTACAAAACTGAAAACACCGTTAGTCTCGTCATGAGAGAAAAGGGGGAGGGTTTTTATCGTGACCACACTCCGGCGTGAGAATAAGTATCGAGGTTTGCAAAGGATAATGTAAGTAATTAATGAGTGAGCTAGAAACAGTGTGTATTACCTCAAGGTGCGATCCTAACTTTATAGCCGGGGAGATGTGTGTAGGAGATGGGCTGATGGGCCTTGGGCCTAGAACCGACAACCAGGAATATCCATCCTGTCTCCTCTGCTACGACCGTTAATGGTCTCTAGCAGGAGGGGCGTTTAGTGCACGGTGGATGGGGCCACGTGTCCTAGCAGTTGTCCTTGTTGTCGGGTTTGTCATCAACCGTGGTTGGAGATCGTGTGACAGTCGCTGGCGTGAGTTGGTTGGTGCCACGTGTACGCCCTTGCGTACTTTTTGTCCTCTGCACAACTGCTCATCATGCAACATGGTTTGGCACAACCTGCCGAGCGGTTATTAGGTCACAGCTCTTCCACTTTTTACCTTTGTACTTGATCAGTGCCTCTTTGCGCTTCTCCTTATCACATGGCCTTGTCAGTGCTTTTTGCCAGCGTGAACTTGTAGGGATCAAGCCCTTTTGTTCTCAAGACTAAGTATGAGTTGCTCTCATCTTAGTCTTGGCCTTGTGCAAGGTTTTAGGAAGTCGCAGTTAAAAGCTTGTTTAATCAACGCAGGGTCAGGGACCTGCGCTTTCAGGTTTAACTTACCGCTGTGCAAGGTGCGCAAGGTGTCACACCCCGACCCGCAGCGGAATAAGAGTCGGGGCATAATTGGGTTGTCACCAAAGCTCATGATATTTACTAATATGTTTCATATTTATTTAAGTCAAAATTACATTCCCAAATATCTAAACATGTCCATACAATACAAAGAAAATAAACCAAACAAAACAATCCCAAACTCTAAATCATTTTATTCTTCTAGTCCAATCCTAAGTGTTTCTTGCTGCAGCTGGTTCACCTGTATCATGTGTAAAAATGGGGGTTTTGGGTCAACATAAGTTGGCGAGTGAACCTTGTTAGATAAACATTTATTATTGATTTACTTATTAGTTTATCTATGAAAAATTGTGCATAATCATAAATGAGCAAATGTAAATAACCAAGCAGTAGCAATAGCAATCACAACTATAACATACAATAACACATGATAGCATACATTAACATACCAACATCATACGATAAATAACATGAATGAAACTGTGCGATCAAGGCTCAATCAAACGGAGCCGATCGTATTGCATGTACTGAAAATGAAAAATGTCTGTGCGATCAAGGCTCAATCAAACGGAGTCGATCGTATGTGGGCACGCCAGGTTCACGCTCATAATGTAATGGGGAACATGCTCAACGCTCATAATGTAATGGGGAGCGGCGGCCTATGAAATTGCATGTACTGAAAATAATAAATTGCATCTAACGATAATCACACAACAGTTGAAACAAACTGAATACACATTTTCATGATATGATGTATGCACAATGATTTAAATATAATATATAGTAAGACACATGATACACCCCAAAATGTGATTAAAACGGGGAATTTGTAAAGATTCACTCACATTGGGTGCGTTGGATTGGAGATGGTGAGATGCGTACGAATTGGAAGAGCGGAACAACGAGAAATAACTAACCTAAATAATAACGGAAAATATAGTAAATAAATGGATTTTATTATGGATTTTAATGGAATTTTTAGATATATTTTTGTGAGTTTAAGGCTATTTTCTATCTTTAAAAATATTATTTCTAAGTATTTTTAATTGATTTTTAAATTAAATCAAATAAATAAAAATATAAAAAAAATTGTTTATTTTTGCGTTGACCGTTGACTTGTTGACCTGTTGACCGGTTCGGTCAGTGTGCATGTATGCGCTGGGTGAGACTCGAACCCGAGACCTCCCATTCGCGTGCACGCAGCTCTACCAACTGAGCTACGTGTCTAACCCGAAATAATCTTGTTTTTAATTATATTTATATACTAATTCGATTTAACCAAAATTCTTCTAATTTCAAAAACATTTTAATTCGTTCAACCGGTGCCAGTAACAGGTTTCGAACGCGTAACGTGCGACTTAGTGTTGCACACAGTCCACCGCTGGACTTTGTGTCTAACCTGGTTAATATCTCGGTTTTTATTATACTTAACAACTAACGGAGTTAACCCGGTTCAGTTTTAAACAAAAAGGCATTTTATTACATAGGGAGTGCGTGTATCAGGGATCGAACTCGTGACATGCGCGTATATTTTGCACACAGTCCACCGCTGGAATGTGTGTCTAGCCCGTTTAAAATACCAATTTTAATTATACTTATAACTTAACTATCTTCGTCTTCTTCACTCAAATTACAGTCGACGGTGTTACTAATCCGTTTTCTTGTTTTTACGATTAACAATCATTCTTAAGGCTAAAATGAAATGGCAGAGACGGTGTTGGAAGTAACATACCGTAGGAATGATATATCACAGAATTTCCGGCAATGCGTCGGCTCTGTTTTTGTGCACCTCAACTGAACAAAACAATTAACCGTTTTGATTAGCCAATCGTGGAATTGAAGTGATAAACAAACGTTAACAGTGTGATTGAAGGTCCTTACCGTTTCACAGACGGAAATAAAGATTTCCAGAAATTTTCCGGCGAACTGGAATTATCTGATAACGGTGTCTGAATTCGATTTCAATTGAAAGATTTAAGTTAGAAATAGCTTAACAATTGTTAGACTACGACGGTACTGAAAGAATTACCGTTTTGATAATGAATACGGTTTTCCGACGAACTTGCAGAAATTTCCGGCGAGTTGATTTAAGCGTTCTGATGGACTGAAAGTATGACGAAAGTAAAATGGAAGGTTTGTCTGATGTCTCTGAGTCGCGAGAAGGGTTTTGATTGAAGTAATTTGGACTTTGATTATTTTCGGTTATAAAAACCGATGATGATAAAAATTGATGTTCATTCAAATCCGAATTGATTAAAATCGTCGGTGCACCGGTTATGAGCCTGAATGTGCGATTAATCAAATGATTAGACGGTTGAATTGCCGATTTCGGTTTCTCAGTTGGCGCAACCGGTTTAACTATATTTGTGTATAAGACTTATTTGTTTCTTAATGTTGACAGAAAACAAACAAGTGGCGGAGTGGTTATGCATGTGTGTGTTAAGTCGTTGGATTTCAATGCCGGCTGACCCGGGTTCGAGCCCCGGCAGCATCATTTCATTTTTATTTATTTTGTTTTCACTTTTTATCAAATATAATTTTTATAGTTTAGTTTGTTTATTAATTATGTATCATTAAAATCAAAATAACCATAAATATACAACGTGACATTTATAACTTGATATTCAATTACAAAACGGAGCGGGTTTTGGAAACCCGTTTTTGACAAATGTTACACAAGGTTTGTTAGGCAACATGTTATTTTCAAGGTTGGCATACCATTGCGCGTAACACGCAAGGTTACTCAAGTGACCTGTTATCATTATAAGGGTATGGTATCATGCGCAAGCGCATGGTTTTTTGGACCATACTCCTCCAGTAATATGTTACAATGAAATAATTTTAATCGAGAAATTATAAGAATGGTTTTATATTCGTGATTTTGCACCCATAAAAGATAATGATGATAAATTCTTTATTTAAACATGATAGAAACAAGAATAATAGAATGTGTGTAACTACTAATTCAGGAATTGTAAAGATTGAGGTAAATATGTTTTTGAATGATCGGGTTCCTATTTAGAGTGTATGGTTTGGATGACTAACGTGAGTTGGTAACCCACAAATATAATAAAGAGAGGGATGAAAATTGTGATAATATGGTTGGTGATTGTGTGTGTAACCTTTTAATCTCTCTAGTAATTTTCATTTATACACCTAAGGAGAAATCCTATGTTTATTTAGCAAAGTGATTACATACATTGAATAATTACCTATTAATGATATAGGAGTAATAAAGTTAATGATCATCTTGTAAATAAATGATAATAATGATCATACAATATATTTAATATAAATATGTTTTTAAAGAGATGAATCTAATTCTAATAAAGAATTCCACTAAATGCCATGTGGCAATTTCTTAGGCTACCTCAACTATAATAAATTCTAAAGAATGACATGTGTCAATATCTCCCTCCCTTTCAAGAAATATATATATATATATATATATATATAGTGGAGAATTCAAATGAGAAGAAAAATTTTGTAAGAATAAAAAGAATAACTTTTAAACCAATATAAATTCTCCATTTACTTCATTATTATGAAAAAGGGCATATATGAAATCTATAATTGTCATTAATTAGCTAATTAATTAAACTTGTAACTCATTTTTTCATATACTCTTTCAAGATAAAATAATTTATGGTGTAGGACAATTTTCGACATGTGTATGATAAATTTTAGTATGTGTAGGATAAATTTTGAAATGTGTAGGGTAAATTTACATGTGTGTAGGGTAAATTCCGGTAAATGTAAGACATATGTAGGATAAATTTTGAAATGTGTAGGATAAAATGTTTTTGCTTTATTAATGAGAGATAACATAATTAATAAGAGGAGTTATAAACTATTTAATGTTTTATCATTATGCCCTTTCTTCTTTTTCTTATCAAATTAAATTTATTCTCAAATGAACCTTCCTCTCTCCCTCTCTCTATATATATATATATATTAGTATAAGTTCTCGTGTGTTACACGGGTTGTATAAATGAAATATTTCTTATAAATCTATTGATTTAATAATTTACATATAGATGTAGATGCTAATATCTTCAACGTTTCTATGTATATACTATAGCCATTGTGTCTTCAAAGATCTTTAAATTCACATTGATTGAATCGTTTTACACTACCACTTTGTGGCTTTTGGATCAAACCTCAATTCCCAAGTCGGCCAGCAGTGAAAGTCCTGCTTCAACGTTAGCATGCATGGCTTGCCGCTTAGATTCATTATTTTTAGACGAACAAATACCGCATTTTTTATTTCCTATTTAAAACATCAGATATGAAGTCCATCACAATGTTATAAAAGATAAATAAACAGTTGGATAGTTGGATGCATTAATGTACCTTTGTTACATTAATGAAAGATTCCAAATTAGTTAAAATGGTTGAAACTTCTCAAGGGATTGATGTACCAAGTGCCCGTGATCATTCTTTTAATACTTTAAGCACCATTGTTTCTGGTGCTTAGTCCTACAAAGTCGAATCCCTTAAGCACCATTGTTTTTGTCTGAAAGGCATCATTACGTGTTTCTGTTGCCATAACTTATTCAAAAACCACCAGAAAGCAACTCATCATTTCAAAACTCTATAGTCGATACTACAGGTGTGGAAATTCCTGACATAACATGAAAATAATCAATTTTTTTTGGGTTGTCATTAATCTTTTTAATAATGATAATCATTTTGTGACAGGGTTCATATATTATATAACATTGTAACAACGTAATAATTAAGCCCAAAATTAAATATAAAATAAAGGATTAACTGAGACAAAAAGTAAATTAAAAATAAACCAAATTATAATATCTATCTTTTGCAACATGGCAGTCCATTTCTTCCTTTGCTACACTGAACTTCCACATTAGCTAGAAAAGAATTACATTTCTCAACCAAAATTTCCCATTTCAATGAAAAGAACTTCTATTTAATGTAGAGACCATACAACGTCGATTTCTCTGAATAAAATTGAACAAACCCAAAACTCTCAAATCCATTTTGGGGTGTTTGACTTGTTTCTTTCATCATGAAGCGCCTCAAATCAAATCAATAATTGAAAAAAAAATCAAATAGAAATAAAATTAGTGAATCGTTATAATAAAATCAAATTGTAATTCCTCATATCATCATCATTTTCACTATTGAGGAAAAAAAATCCTAATTCTAGCTTCGTTCTTCCTCTGACTTAACATAAAAAACCCTAAAAACGTATAATAAATGCATGATTCACAAATATAATTAAACCTTGAATGAAAAGAACGACCAGTCGGTGCTAATAAATTAAAAAGACAGATTATTCTTAAACTTTGAAAAGTTGCATTAAGAACATAGATTATTCATGAAATAATCACAAAACAAACATAAATGTTCAGGACAAAATCGAAATCGTAGAAAGAAAGATGAAAGCAGTTGCAAGAGTGCATTACCACTGGGGAAATCAAAGAAAGATAGGGTTTGTGATTTGCAATCACATTTTATAAAAAAAGGAAAGTCCAATTTCTTTAATTTCTTTAATTTTCGATATTAAAAAAGGAAACGCTTTAGAATCAAAAAAAGGAAAGACCAATTTCTTTAATTCGATTTTATTACGGGAGGAGAAAAGAAACTTAAGTTTTCCCTCCTAAGTGTAATTAAGGTGGCATAAAAAGATGCCAAGTGGCATATGGTTGTTTTGCTTTATTATATAGGATAAATATACTAAAATAACCTTAAATTCATATTATATCACTTCGATGTTATTAATAATTATTGTTAATATTAGTTATCTACTTATCTCTACTTTAATAAAAAAAATATTGAAAGAAGATGAGATAACAAAAAAATTTATATTGTATATTGTGTAAAAATATATACAAACAATATATCTATATATGTCTAATATATATATATATATATATATATATGTTCTTAGATTGTGAATAAATTCCATTCCATATAATTTGATAACACTTTCCAAAATAAGAAAACATTAATTTTGAAATAAAATTCTTAAACGCATTATTAAAATTGAATAATGTTGTATTTTCTTTAATTTTGTAGGTATTATCCATATTATGGTTATATATATATATATATATAGTGGAGAGTTCAAATGAGAAAAATTTTGTAAGAATAAAAATAATAACTTTTAAAACAATAGAAGTTCTCCATTTACTTCATTTAATGTGTGTATTTAATATTATGAAAAAAGGCATATAGGTAAATCTATAATTATCATTAAGTAGCTAATTAATTAAACTTGTAACTCATTTTTTATGCATTCTTTTAAGATAAAATAATTTATGATGTAAGACAATTTTTGACATGTGTAGGTAAATTTTAGTATGTGTAGGATAAATTTTCAAATGTGTAGGGTAAATTTTCATGTGTGTAGGGTAGATTCCGGTAATATAAGACATATATAGAATAAATTTTGAAATGTGTAGGAATAAATGTTTTTTCTTTATTAATGAGAGATAACATAATTAATGAGAGGAGTTATAAACTATTTAATGTTTTACCATTATGTCATTTCTTCTTTTTCTTCTCACATTAAATTTCATCTCAATTGAACCTTACCCTATATATTCATATCAGAATTTATATTTATTATGTGTGATACAAGAAACAATATGAAGTATAAAAAATAATTCAAAATTTGTAACAATTCTGTTCCTCGAACACAACCAACCTAAAAAATAACATCTTTATTTAAAAAAACCCATCCAGGTTTATATAGATGGAAATCACAATGTTTTCGAAGAACTCAATCAACTCCATAATCATCTAAAAACCTTTCATTTTCTATCATCAAAACCATGTAATTACATGGGTCTATAACCCGTTGATAGAAATAATGATGAGTTTCTACAATAAATATCTTATATATATATATATATATATATATGGGAATGTTTATTTGAGAACAAATTTAATGTGAGAAGAAATGATATAATTGTAAAACATTAAATAGTTTATAACTATTCTCATTAATTATGTTATCTTTCATTAATAAAACAAAAACATTTTATCCTACACATTTCAAAATTTATTCTACATATATCTTATACTTATCGGAATTTACCCTACACACATGTAAATTTACCCTACACATTTCAAAATTTATCCTACGCATACTAAAATTTATCCTACACATGTCGAAAATTGTTTTTCACTATAAATTATTTTATCTTAAAAAAATATATTAAAAAAGTTTCAAGTTTAACTAATTAGCTAATTAATGACAATTATAAATTTATCTATATGCTCTTTTTCATAATATTAAATACACACATTAAATGAAGCAAATGGAGAATTTCTATTGCTTTAAAAGTTATTCTTTTTATTCTTACAAAAAAAATTTTCTCATTTGAACTCTCCACTATATATATATATATATATATATATATATATATATATATATATATATATATATATATACACACACTCAATATTATTGTAAAAGAGATTTTGTGCAAGACATGTTTGCTCTAGTGCTATATACTGAAATCGAGTTTGTGCAGCTTGTTGATTATCATGTCCCTTTACGGATTGCCATTTGTGTATCAATGCTCATTTGTTTTTAATACTTTATTACAATTCATTTTCAATTTAAGGACACGAAACCTACCTGATCAATGAGCATCAACAAAACAAAGTTTTTCAAACTCATTTAATGAGAGGTAATGGATGAGAGGTTGGTTTGTGGGAGCAAGAAATAATAGCTCATCATTTACGATTTTAACTAAATGGAGAAAAATAGATATTACACTAAACTTTGTTGAATATAATCCAGTAAAATACATAGTCTAATTATCCTCTATATCTTTTCATCTTTTGGAAACGATTAGTGCAACGTCAATCGTAACAACTCTTTTTTATGGTACAAATTACACAAGCCTTCTAAAATCTTCACCATAGTAGAAACTTAACTTTAAAATATTCATTGTCGAAAAACATCTACACAAGCCTTCTAAAATCTTCACCATAGTAGAAACTTAACTTTAAAATATTCATTGTCGAAAAACACCTCTCACCAGCAAAACCAACAACTAATAAAGCAAAGAAAAAGATAATCTTTCCTTATTTCCACCATCACTTGACAATACTATTCAGTTTACCATTTTTTTTCATTTTTTTTGCAAAGTATCTTTGTACAAGTCAAATTGAAGCACTAAGACCAATTTGTTCCCATTTACCAAAATCATATGGTAATCGAAAACAATCTCATTTACTTTGATTCATCAAAGTTAGAAATGAGTCATACGGATTAAGATTGTGATGTTTTGAAGCTTGTAAGGATGAGTTGAGAACACAAGCTACTGCTTCTAACGATAAGTTGAGAATACTACCAACTACCTAACATCCCATTCTCCACATTACTAAACAATTTTATCAAGCTATTAAAATGGGGCGGGTATCTTATTGGTAATTCTAGTCTTATACTGGGTTGTAAAAAGTGTGTCCCGACCTAATACACTGCTGGTACCCAATTACCCAATACTCCCCGGTTATCAGGTTTACTTGTTAGTGTTTTATAATTACCCATTTTCAAGGGTGTTGGTATCGTCCCTCCCTGAGGTTTGCTCCAAACATCAGGTCATGTTCACCTTTAACTTTCTTTGTCCTTGATGTTTCAAGTCTTAACACGTTTCATCCCTGGTCCTAACACTCGTTAACATGTTCGTTAATTACCTCCCATGTGCCCTCACATTTCATTATTTAAGCTAGATCAGGGAGTAATCTACAGTTTTACGGTTTTCGTTCCTGAGGTTTGCTCTAAACATTAGGTTCCGTCCACCTTTAACACTCTTCGTCCTTGACGTTTCAAGTCTTAACACATTTCATTCTTGGTCCTAACGTTTGTTACCTTGTTGTGTGCGTTCATCATTTCAGCTAGATTAGAGACGAAAAGTGTATTTAAAAAAACCAAACGTGTTTTGGTGCTAAGTGGTTTCGAAGCCGGGTTCTTTTTATCTAAAGTAAGTGTGCTAACATTAGGCTAGGTAACCAGTCATTTTCTTCTCCACATAAACCCTAGAATGATATGGTTGGCTCCCCAAATATTAGGGTTTCTTAATATCATTTGTAATCAAATTAATCTTATCATTAAAAGATGTAATGAAGGTTGTGATTGTGGTGTAGGTTCTTAATCTACGCCCTAGACGCAACGAGAGCATACTTTCAAATCTCAGATAGGAATCATGCCCACAAAACTGTTGTGTTTATGTGTTTAATAATATATCAATCGAATTCAAACTTTGGTGTGTGCCTATTACGTGATATGAATATATACAGATAAACAAAGGTTTAAGCGTAACTTTGTGCGTATACGGGCGATTGAATGAAAGATAGATTATCACAATGGATTAATTGCATTTATTGAATTGTGATATTAGTGTTGGATTTAGTAGTGGAATAGGGTTTATTCCTTGTGGATTTAACGGTGGTGAACCAATTTTTGTGGGTATGAAAATGAGATGTTACCTAGGGTTAAAATGATTTAATTAACAGAGAAGTTAATGGGCGTTAGGACCAGTGGACGGAATGTGTTAAGACTTGAAACACCAAAGACGAAGAGTGTTAAAGGTGGATGGAACATGGTGTTTGGAGCACACCTCATGGACGAAAACTGTAGTTTACCCCTTGATCTAGCTAAAATGATTAAATTACCCCTCACATAAGGGGCATGTGGGGGGTAATTAACAGAGAAGTTACAAAGAAGAAACGTGTTAAGACTTGAAACATCGAGGACGAAGAGTGTTAAAGGTGGATGGAACATGATGTTTGGAGCAAACCTCAAGAAGAAAACTGCAGTTTACTTAATCCAAAATGATGAATATAATCATTATGCGATCACTTCATTTTTATATTTAAAAGCTTCGTAGTTCAACTAACTTGATATATAAAGGTATTCTTTTATATATGTGTTTCCTTTTTACAAATTGATTTGAAATTATGCTTCCAAAGTTATACTTGTGTTATTCATCCCCTAAAGGTTGCACAACCATCTTGGTCTTTCTTTGTGCTTACACCCATTAGCAATGTCGTTGTTCAAAACCCATATCTCAATATTTTCATTAACAACCCTTTGTTTTTCTTTTTATATTTTTCCAAAGCTTATATTAATACTCTATGAACAACTCGTAATTCTCTAAATTGACAACTAAATATGTATGGACTATAAACATCAAGTGATCCCAAAGAACTTGAACCACACTTAACATCAACCGGATATTGTTCAGTTGAATTCACTTCAGCTATCCGAGTGAACCTAATAACCGAACTAAAAACTGAATTTACAACTAAGATACAATTAAAAACTTATCTGAAAATCAAATTCACAATTCCATTAAGTTTATTATGATTACAAATACAATTCAGATACAATTAAAAACCGATCTGAAAATCAAATTCACAATTCTGTTAAGTTTATTATGATTACAAATAAAATTCAGTTTTCAAGTTTTTTAGATTTTCAATTTTTTACACCCTTATATAGGGGAAGGTTCATTTGAGAAAAAATTAATGTAAGAAGAAAAAGAAGAAAGGACATGATGGTAAAACATAAAATAGTTTATAACTTCTCTCATTAATTATGTTATCTCTCATTAATAAAGTAAAAACATTTTATCCTACACATTTCAAAATTTATCCTACATATGTCTTATATTTACCAGAATTTACTCTACACACATGTAAATTTACCATACACATTTCAAAATTTATCATACACATACTAAAATTTATTCTACACATGTCGAAAATTGTCCTACACCATAAATTATTTTATCTTGAAAGAGTATATAAAAAAATGAGTTACAAGTTTAATTAATTAGCTAATTAATGACAATTATAGATTTACCTATAGGCCCTTTTTCATAACATTAAATACACACATTAAATGAAGTAAATGGAGAATTTCTATTGGTTTAAAAATTATTCTTTTTATTCTTATAAAATTTTTCTTCTCATTTGAACTCTCCACTACAACCCTATATATATAGGGTAGGGTTCTAGAGTGAACAATAGGTTGAGAGTGCACTGTGTGAACTAATCTGAGCCATTGGATTATATCATCTAGAGATTTTTAAACAATGGTAAGATTGTAATTATAATGTTGTAACTTCCTTTAAAATTAATTGACAGAAGGGTATTTGCATCTTTTGTAAATTGCATTTATTAAACAATAAAATCAAAATTCCTAAAATTTTGCTAGTTTCCGTATATACAAAGATGCACAGTTGTTAGTGTATACACATGTGTACAATCTCGATAATATTAGTTTATACAAGACACACAGATGTTAGTTTATACACATGTGTACCGTCTCGCTAACTATCAATTTATACAAGATACACCGCTGTTAGTTTATACATATGTGTACAGTCTCGCTAACTATCAATTTATACAAGATACACAGTTGTTAGTTTATACAGATGTGTATAGACTTTTGATACATCTGTGTATTTTGTAGTCCACGACCTAGTTCCGTTAGGAGTTCATATACGGTTTGAAATCCGGGAGGGACAGTTGGTGTCCAGTACCTAGTTCCGTTAGGAGTTTCATGTATGTTATTAGCAACTGATTCTACACGAGTTTAAAATAATGGAGAAGTAATTAAAAATGTGTGTGAAAGAGAGAATTAATAGATGAGAAAATTAAAGGATTTTATTAAGAGAGAGAGAGAGCTAATGTCAATCTTACCCTTTTAATCTAAAAAATAATCAATTGTCAAGATTAGTTCACTCAGTTTATTTTCAAAAAGTTGTTCACAAATGATCATAATCCTATATATATATATATATAAAGAAAGAATCTAAACCATTAGATATATAATCTAATGGTTGAGATCATAGTGACAATTCTGTAAATAATGTTGACTATGAAACTAACTAGTTTTCTAGATTAAGGGTATAAAGGTAAATTTAATATTTTAAATTAAGAAACTAACATTAATACACATGCAAAGTTCCCCATTCTTTTTTAAACATCAATAACTTTTTATACGAAACTTTTTTTTATAAAAAATTACACCATAACAACAAGTGTTTTTTAATCTTTAATATGAGTACCATATTGATATACTTATGTAAAGTTATTTATGTTTTTATATATTTAGGGTGTTATTTCTGTTTTGATTCTGATTAAAGTGTTGGCTGGTGTTATATTAGGGTGTTATTTCTGTTATATTCAATGTTAGAGTGTTCTTTATAAGATGTGTGCCTTCAATATAACTGATGTGGTATTTTTATGAGTTATGGTGTTATTTTTGTTATAAGTCTATTCTTTATAAGATGTATGCCTTCAATATATATGTTGTGGTGTTTTTATGAGTTAGGGTGTTTTTATGAGTTATATTTCTGTTCTTTATAAGATGTATGCCTTCAATATACATGTTGTGGTGTTTTTATGAGTTAGGGTGTTATTTCAAATTCGAAAATCCTTACAATAACTGCCAAAAATCGGTTGTATATATTCATTACATAATTATATTTTATTAGTTAAATTACACTTATACCCTTAAACTACCAAAATAAAAATGGACACATGTCACCTCCATAATCTTTCTTATCCTTCTCACACTTTTAAATTTTCTCACATGAACCTCTACCTATATATATATGTATGTGTATATATATATGGTTAGGATCATATGAGAAACAGTAGGATAATTGAGAAACTTGAGAAGCATTCTAGACCACATACTTTCCCTAAGCATTTCGTAATATACAGATGCAACTATACTGTAACATCCGTCAAAAACGGATTTTACCAAACCCGCTCCGTTTATTAACCGAACAGTCAGTTAAAAATTTCGTTGCGAATTAAATGCCAAAAATAATTTTAAACGATACATAATCAATTATTATATGGGAATATATAATTAGTTTTTGAAAAACTGTTAAAAATATGAAAATAAAAATGTTTTGTTCCTGCCGGGTTTCGAACCCGGGTCAGTCACGGTTCAACAACAGACTTAACACTCAACACTTAAACCACTGCGCCACTGATGTTCTTTGTTAAATGTTAGGATCATTTAATTGATAACGTGTCTTTCCGAATTCAAAACCGGCGCCCAAAGTTGCAGTCGTCGGAAATCCCGGCAATCTCGCGAAACTTAACGATTCTTTCCGTTATAACGTAAACTTTAACTACACATCGGTTATAACCGACGTCTGAGTCCGCGACACAAATTATAACCGCCGGAGTTTTTCTAACAGACGAATCAAGTCGAAAATCGGACCAAATTCATCGACGATTTGCCTTATAAATACCCCCTCGAACCTCTGCAAACATTTTCGCTCAAAACCGCACCCTTTCTCGGCGAAAACTCACTCGCCGGAATTCTTCTGCTCATCGCCGGAAAACCGAGTCCTTAACTTCTAAGCCTTACTAAACCCTCTGAACTTATACCGAAGTCACCCACATACTTTGTAAGCTTTCTGAAGACTCTCTGCTGCAAACACTCGTCGCCGGAAGTGATTGCTGTCGCCGGAGTTACGCCGGTGAAACAGAGGAATCCAGTCGGTATACCTCACGCCTAATTTCTTCGTTCTTTTTATTTATTATCACTTGTATTTAATCATCAGACACTAAAGAAACCGATTAAAACTTTGAACCAGTCGGATTTCCGATGCTGGTTAAAACTGACGAAGAAGATGAAGTTCGGTAAACATATAAGTATAATTAAAATCAAGTTATTACTCGGGTTAGACACACAGTCCAGCGGTGGACTGTGTGCACATTAAACACACAAAGGTCTCGAGTTCGAATCTTGTTCCACACACGCTGCCTTAATAAAAATGCCTTTTTTTTGTTAACCGAACCGGAAGCACCACTGTTATATGTTAAGTATATTAATAATCGGAATAATAACCAAGTTAGACACACAGTCCAGTGGTGGACTGTGTGTATGTTTAATCAAAGCGCACGAGTTCGAGTCCAGTCTACTACATCGACCCAGACAATTATTCAAACTTTTTAATATGGCATAAATGAAAATGATTAGTTTGTATTTAAGAATAATAAAAATAAGTTTAGTTAACAAGTTGGACACACAGTCCAGCGGTGGACTGTGTGTTTGCATAAGCCACAGGTCCCGGGTTCTAGACCTGTGGAGCGCACCGAGTCTTGGATTAAATCGTTTTAAAAAAATAAAGGATTTTCTGTTTAACATAATTAATATATAAATATAATTAAAAACAGAAATATTTTGGGTTAGACACGTAGCTCAGTTGGTAGAGCTGCGTGCACGCGTACGGGAGGTCGCGGGTTCGAGTCTCACCCAGCGCACACAATAATACATGCGAACCGGTCAACAGTCACTGTTACAGTTAAAGTCAAAGTCAACTTTTTTTATTATTTTTATTTATTTATTTTAATTAAAAATCAATTAAAAATACTTAAAAATAACATTTTTAAGGTTAGAAAATAGCCTTAAACTCACAAAAATACACCCAACAATCCTACTAAAATGGAACAATAAAATCCGTTTACTTACCGAACCATAATGCTATTTATCTAGGTTAATTTCACTCGTGGTTAAAACCACTTCGCGTGCATTCAACATCATCAACAGAACGCACCCACTGTGAGTGAATCTTACAACTCCCCCTTTTAATTACACGTTTTGGGGTGTGTCATGTGTCACAAAATAATTAACTTGTTTATTTAAAATTGTGCCATATCATATCGTGATCTAAACTTAGATTGTTTATATTGTTGTGATTACTTATTTCATTTTGTCAAATTATATGAAATTCATTCATTAAGCCCATCAGCTCCTCGTGGGAGACGGGAGAGCAACGCGTGCCTCAAAACCAATCCATTATTGTTCATGTGTGTATCATTGAGTTTATATTGTTTGTAGTTATGCCTTTCATATTATCATGGTTATGCAATTCATTCAATAGGCCCATCAGTTCCTCGTGAGAGACGAGTTGAGCAACGCGTGCCTCAAAACCAATCCATTAATGTTTATGTGTGTTTTATTTAATATTTAATTATTGTTGAATAAGTTTACATCTATTTTTACTCATGAGTGGTTGTGCACATATTTCATAATCAATTTAAATAAACTTGTTCAAATGTTTTCCATAGGATTCACTCGCCAACTTTTTGTTGATCCAAAAACCCTTTTACACATGATACAGGTGAACAGGTTGAAGCAAGGAAAACATAGAAAATGCCTTAGAAGAGAACAAAGAAGCTTAGATTGATAGTTAGAACATGTTGTAATATTTATTGTAAATTTCCATTAAATTGTATTGATGAATATGAAACGTATAATAAATGTCATGAGCTTTGATGATAACCCAATCATGCCCCGATCACCTTTTCCGCTGCGGGTCGGGGTGTGACAGATTGGTATCAGAGCCATGACTATAGGGATATAGGATAGGTTATTAGACCCTTAGAACCTATACTATAATCTGCCTAAATTTTAATTGATTAGGTGGTTACATACAAACTTGTGATATTTATTTGTTTCATATTTGTTTACATTTACAGTCAAACATACATGCTTATATACATATTCATTATACATATATCAATGTTCATATATTCAATTCATTTTCATACTCTCATTATTCAAAGATTTTGTTGCAATTTTCAAATCTCATCAAAGTAAGTTCTGCGACGGGCATGTACTAACTGGAAGGGTACAAGTACCGGTAGTCGGAACGTCCTGTCTAGGTTGGCATTCGTATAAATCCAATATAACGGACCAGTTTGCCTACCTGGGGACCAACGATGAGAGTACGAAGGACCTATTAGGCCAAAGCATGCCACACCAAACGTCGTTCGAACTAACCCCACTTTGAGGTGTCACCGTGTCTACACCTGGACACATTCCGAATATCACACGTTGTATACGTATTTCTCGATTTTCTCCGGGTTTTAGTGTACGCAACCAGGCAAACCCGTGCGAACCATATGAAAAACCGGTATTCATGGGGGCCCACATGATTACAAAGGTAAAGTATGGCGGCATGTAGGGCCTAATGGCGAGCAAAGCCCAAGACATCCTATGGATGTAGTATATTTATTTTTCTATAATTATTTTATGAATGTTCATTCCTGAATGCGACCCATGATCCCAAAAGCATCCAACTCATACTCTTGACATGTATTCCTTGTAGATGTCTTCTAATCTCGCTCGTAGGAAGATGAGAGCAGGAAAAGCCCGCGAGCGCATGGCTGCCCTAATCGCTCAACAAATGGCTGCCGTAATACCCAACATTGTAATCCAAGTTCAACAAGCACTTACCGGTAATCCTGTCAATCAAGAAAACCAAAACATTATCAACTCTCCCTCAAATATCACTAAATGCACCTACAAGCATTTCAAATCATGCGACCCTCCGAAATACAAAGGGACTGAAGGCGTCACCGCTCTCCTCCATTGGTTTGAAGAAATGGAGAACACTTTTCTAAATTGCGATTGCCCTGACGATCGCAAAGTGCGATATGCTACCGGTCGATTATATGGGATAGCACTTACTTGGTGGAATACAGAGAAGGCTAAACGAGGTGTGGAAGATGCTATGACCTTAACTTGGAACGAATTGAAGGAAATCATGACCAGACGATTTTGCCCAAGGAGCGAAATCAAGAAATTAGAAGATGAATTTTATTCGTTGAAGCAAGAGGAAGGAGACCACACCACATACAACAAAAAATTCCTCGAATTACATCAAATGGTTCCCAACATGTTCACTCCCCTCTACCGTTTGATCGAGCATTACATTCGTGGTCTTCCGTCAAAGATTCAAGACCCTGTAATAAGTACCAAGCCTGCAACTTTGGAAGCAGCAATGGAGCTAGCAACAGAGCTCACCGAGAACCGAATCCGGAACAAAGACTTCAAGGAGGAGAAGAAGAAGGATAAAGAATCGACTGAAACCTCCGACTCCACCCAAACCGAATCCCCTTCTCAACCCACTTCTAAGAGAAAAAGAGACGGGCAACTTTTCGCTGCTACCCAACGTAATCAACCAATTTTACAAGCCATACCAATCCAAGCTATCCTAATCACTCAAGTGGCACCCAACTCAACCTACCCAAATAAGAAACCATATCTTGGACCTCACCCTCAATGCAACAACTGTCTTTATCACCATCCCCTTACCTTACCTTGTCGACTATGTGCAACTTGTGGACGCTATGGTCATTTGAGCAAGGTTTGCCTCACCTTTCAAAACCAAACCTCTTCCCCTACTCAAAGCATGGCCCAAACCTATCAACAACCCCATTACCCCGTGTTCCCATATGTTCGAGCTTGTTTCAATTGTGGCGACCCTACCCACTTTAGAAACACATGCCCTCAATTGGTTAACGTCATCAACACTCAAGCCCAATCAAACCCAGTTAACCAAGTAAACCAAGAAAACCCAACCGCTAGGCCACCAGCAAGAGGAAGAGTCTTCAACATCAACGCCAATCCTGTCGAAGATAATGACGGCCCAAACGAAGATACCCAGCTAGTCCTTTTCACCGAAGATCCAGATTCAACTTCTATCGTTTAGTTTATGTTTTTCTTTATCACATCGAACCAATCATAACTTAAGGATAAAGCCAATGAAACTTTGACGAGAATACGGTGGATACTCCGCTGGTACTTCCTATATATAAGTATTCTTGTCAAAGGATCAGAAGCATTATCTGGCAGTTATGAGAGGTTCCATGTGTAGACTGTTAGAGTAATTATTGTTTATTATTTTCAGTATATGCAATTGCCGAGGCCGCCGCTCCCCATTTATGAGCGTTGAGCCTGCTCCCCATTTATGAGCGTTGAGCCTGTTCCCCATTTTATTATGCGGTTGAACCTGGCGTGCCCGCATACGATCGGCTCCGTTTGATTGAGCCTTGATTGCACAGTTCATTTTACATTTTCAGTACATGCAATACGATCGGCTCCGTTTGATTGAGCCTTGATCGCACAGTTCATTTTACATTTTCAGTACATGCAATACGATCGGCTCCGTTTGATTGAGCCTTGATCGCACAGACATTTTCATTATCAGTATTTTGTGGTTGTTGTGTTTGTAGTAGAGTCACATAGAACTAATCATAACTTGCGGATAAAGTCAATGAAAATTTGACAAGAATATGGTGGATACGCCGCTGGTACTTCCTATATATAAGTATTCTTGTCAAATGATCGGAGGCATTATCAGGCGGTTATGAGAGGTTCCATGCATAGGCTGTTTGTGTGATTGTTGTTCAGATTAAGTTATTCATTTTCAGTACATGCAAACGATCGGCTCCGTTTGATTGAGCCTTGATCGCACAGACATTTTCATTATCAGTATTTTGTGGTTGTTGTGTTTGTAGTAGAGTCACATAGAACTAATCATAACTTGCGGATAAAGTCAATGAAAATTTGACAAGAATATGGTGGATACGCCGCTGGTACTTCCTATATATAAGTATTCTTGTCAAATGATCGGAGGCATTATCAGGCGGTTATGAGAGGTTCCATGCATAGGCTGTTTGTGTGATTGTTGTTTAGATTAAGTTATTCATTTTCAGTACATGCAATACGCTCGGCTCCGTTTGATTGAGCCTTGAGCGCACAGACAATTTCATTTTCAGTACATGCAATACGATCGGCTCCGTTTGATTGAGCCTTGATCGCACAGACATTTTTCATTTCAGTATTTTATGTTTGTTGTATTGGTTGTAGAGTTATATAGGACTAATCATAATTCACTGATAAAACCAATGAAAATTTGACAAGAATATGGTGGATACGCCGCTGGTACTTCCTATATATAAGTATTCTTGTCAAAGGATCAGAGGCATTGTTAGATGGTTATGAGAAGTTCTATGTAGGATTTAGTAGTTCCTTGGTAACTAATCATAACTTGTGGATAAAACCAATGAAAATTTGGCAAGAATATGGTGGATACGCCGCTGGTACTTCCTATATATAAGTATTCTTGCCAAAGGATCAGAGGCATTATTAGGCGGTTATGAGAAGTTCCATATAGGATTTAGTATTGCCTTGATTGAAATTTGTGTTACATTTATATCATCTTGCTATTTAAAGAGATTGGATTGTGTTCCATTTCTACATAAACTAACATCTCCATCATAACAAACGAGAGAGGAACTGCCACCATTCAAACATATATGCTATCAGAATGTGGATTCAAATGTTAGCTGTTGTGTTTATTCTATAGTCATAGAACCAATCATAACTTATTGATATTAGCTGTTGTGTTTATTTATGTTCAAATATTAGTTGTTGTGTTTATTTATGTTCAAATATTAGCTGTTGTGTTTATTTATGTTCAAATATTAGCTGTTGTGTTTATTTATGTTCCATGTAGGTTGTAGTATTAGAAGTTTTGCCTTAGGATATAACCATACCCTTCTAAACATATCCAAACTCTTATGCATGATATCATAGTTAGTGAATCAATTCTACTTATCAATACTTTTACAGTAGGCAACAAAAAGCGATTCCTGTAATAGGGTACTTAACCCTTACAAGGGACGCTACCGCCTCAAACTAAAAAATTAAAAACTCTTACTTTTTCTAAGTATGTAACTGTAAAAAATAAACACCATCATTCTTTTAGTCAAATATATCACTATTTAAATTTCGGGACGAAATTTCTAAAAAGCAGGGGATACTGTAACATCCGTCAAAAACGGATTTTACCAAACCCGCTCCGTTTATTAACCGAACAGTCAGTTAAAAATTTCGTTGCGAATTAAATGCCAAAAATAATTTTAAACGATACATAATCAATTATTATATGGGAATATATAATTAGTTTTTGAAAAACTGTTAAAAATATGAAAATAAAAATGTTTTGTTCCTGCCGGGTTTCGAACCCGGGTCAGTCACGGTTCAACAACAGACTTAACACTCAACACTTAAACCACTGCGCCACTGATGTTCTTTGTTAAATGTTAGGATCATTTAATTGATAACGTGTCTTTCCGAATTCAAAACCGGCGCCCAAAGTTGCAGTCGTCGGAAATCCCGGCAATCTCGCGAAACTTAACGATTCTTTCCGTTATAACGTAAACTTTAACTACACATCGGTTATAACCGACGTCTGAGTCCGCGACACAAATTATAACCGCCGGAGTTTTTCTAACCGACGAATCAAGTCGAAAATCGGACCAAATTCATCGACGATTTGCCTTATAAATACCCCCTCGAACCTTTGCAAATATTTTCGCTCAAAACCGCACCCTTTCTCGGCGAAAACTCACTCGCCGGAATTCTTCTGCTCATCACCGGAAAACCGAGTCCTTAACTTCTAAGCCTTACTAAACCCTCTGAACTTATACCGAAGTCACCCACATACTTTGTAAGCTTTCTGAAGACTCTCTGCTGCAAACACTCGTCGCCGGAAGTGATTGCTGTCGCCGGAGTTACGTCGGAGAAACAGAGGAATCCAGTCGGTATACCTCACGCCTAATTTCTTCATTCTTTTTATTTAATATCACTTGTATTTAATCATCAGACACTAAAGAAACCGATTAAAACTTTGAACCAGTCGGATTTCCGATGCTGGTTAAAACTGCCGAAGAAGATGAAGTTCGGTAAACATATAAGTATAATTAAAATCAAGTTATTACTCGGGTTAGACACACAGTCCAGCGGTGGACTGTGTGCACATTAAACACACAAAGGTCTCGAGTTCGAATCTTGTTCCACACACGCTGCCTTAATAAAAATGCCTTTTTTTGTTAACCGAACCGGAAGCACCACTGTTATATGTTAAGTATATTAATAATCGGAATAATAACCAAGTTAGACACACAGTCCAGTGGTGGACTGTGTGTATGTTTAATCAAAGCGCACGAGTTCGAGTCCGGTCTACTACATCGACCCGGACAATTATTCAAACTTTTTAATATGGCATAAATGAAAATGATTAGTTTGTATTTAAGAATAATAAAAATAAGTTTAGTTAACAAGTTGGACACACAGTCCAGCGGTGGACTGTGTGTTTGCATAAGCCACAGGTCCCGGGTTCGAGACCTGTGGAGCGCACCGAGTCTTGGATTAAATCGTTTTAAAAAAATAAAGGATTTTCTGTTTAACATAATTAATATATAAATATAATTAAAAACATATATATTTCGGGTTAGACACGTAGCTCAGTTGATAGAGCTGCGTGCACGCGTACGGGAGGTCGCGGGTTCGAGTCTCACCCAGCGCACACAATAATACATGCGAACCGGTCAACAGTCACTGTTACAGTCAAAGTCAAAGTAAACGGTCAAAAAAAAGTCAACTTTTTTTTATTATTTTTATTTATTTATTTTAATTAAAAATCAATTAAAAATACTTAAAAATAACATTTTTAAGGTTAGAAAATAGCCTTAAACTCACAAAAATACACCCAACAATCCTACTAAAATGGAACAATAAAATCCGTTTACTTACCGAACCATAATGCTATTTATCTAGGTTAATTTCACTCGTGGTTAAAACCACTTCGCGTGCATTCAACATCATCAACCGAACGCACCCACTGTGAGTGAATCTTACAACTCCCCCTTTTAATTACACGTTTTGGGGTGTGTCATGTGTCACAAAATAATTAACTCGTTTATTTAGAATTGTGCCATATCATATCGTGATCTAAACTTAGATTGTTTATATTGTTGTGATTACTTATTTCATTTTGTCAAATTATATGAAATTCATTCATTAAGCCCATCAGCTCCTCGTGGGAGACGGGGGGAGCAACGCGTGCCTCAAAAACAATCCATTATTGTTCATGTGTGTATCATTGAGTTTATATTGTTTGTAGTTATGCCTTTCATATTATCATGGTTATGCAATTCATTCAATAGGCCCATCAGTTCCTCGTGAGAGACGAGTTGAGCAACACGTGCCTCAAAACCAATCCATTAATGTTCATGTGTGTTTTATTTAATATTTAATTATTGTTGAATAAGTTTACATCTATTTTTACTCATGAGTGGTTGTGCACATATTTCATAATCAATTTAAATAAACTTGTTCAAATGTTTTCCATAGGATTCACTCGCCAACTTTTTGTTGATCCAAAAACCCTTTTACACATGATACAGGTGAACAGGTTGAAGCAAGGAAAACATAGAAAATGCCTTAGAAGAGAACAAAGAAGCTTAGATTGATAGTTAGAACATGTTGTAATATTTATTGTAAATTTCCATTAAATTGTATTGATGAATATGAAACGTATAATAAATGTCATGAGCTTTGATGATAACCCAATCATGCCCCGATCACCTTTTCCGCTGGGGGTCGGGGTGTGACATATACACATGTGTATGTTACAAAAAAACTTAAGGAAAATGTGTGGTCTAAAATATTTCTTCATTTTCTCAAATAGAGTGGACTTCTCTAAGCGTGTGTGTGTGTGTATATATATATATAGGGAAGGTTCATTTAAGAAGAAATTTTGTGAGAAGAAAAAGAGAAGAAATGACATAATGGTAAAACATTAAATACTTTATAACTCCTCTCATTAATTATGTTATCTCTCATTAATAAAACAAAAACTTATATCCTACACATTTCAAAGTTTATCCTACATATATCGTATATTTATCGGAATTTACACTACACACATGTAAATTTACCCTACACATTTCAAAATTTATCCTACACGTACTAAAATTTATCATACACGTGTTGAAAATTGTCCTTCACCATAAATTATTTTATCTTGAAAAACTAAATTAAAAAAATGAGTTACAAGTTTAATTAATTAGCTAATTAATGACAATTATAGATTTACCTATATGTCATTTTTCATAATATTAAATACACACATTAAATGAAGTAAATGGAGAATTTCTATTGGTTTAAAAATTATTCTTTTTATTCTTACAAAAATTTTCTTCTCATTTGAACTCTCCAATATATATATATATATATATAGGGTAGGGATCAAGAGTAAACAACTCCATCAGAGTGAACTATGCGAACGATCCAGACCGTTGATTTGATTCATCTTTAAATTTTTAATAGTGGCATGATTGTAATTAAGAATATATGTTTTTAACTTAAAAATTAAAGAAAAACGGTAGACTGGTAAATAAACATATGCCAAATCTTTTTGCATTAAGGAAACCAAACGGTTTCCATAACATTCGCGCGTTGTGATTCCCCACGATCTCCCCAAATTCTCGACCCGTTTGTTTCTGAAGAAATCTGAAACCATAATATCTTCCTTTATCCATATCATTCCCGCACTAAACAACGGCTTTTCTGGTTTGAACTATACGAAGAAGGAAACAAAGTATTAGGGTAAAGGTCTCTAAGCATTTGTGGTTAAATCGAGCGGCGAATCGAGGTATTTTGTAGTTATTGAAGTAGTATATTTGATGAATCCGATGCGTTTGTCTGTATGTTAGTTTAGGGTTTAACCAGTATTCGTTGTTTAGGGTTTGCATATTCTCGAACAGTAGCGATTTGTGCATATTGAAATTTTAGGTTTTTGTTGTGTTTTTCGGTGGTTTTGATGAGTAATTTTAAAAGAATGCCGAACCCCCAAAAACATAATTTGGTGAATAGGCAATGTTGGTTGTTATCTGTTTTTTGGAATCGTTGATTTCTGCAGATAGTTAGTAATATATTTTAGTACACATGTGTAGTATGTTTAATCGTATTAGAAAATAGGCTGATACATGTGTGTACTATACTAATTCTGATAAATATCCAACGTATTACATATGTGTACTACAATATGTATGTAATTGTGCAGGTACTTAGTAATCTATAAGGATAAAAACCTGCACAGGTGTACTACAGAAAAAGAAAGGTTTAGAATAACAGTATATACTGGTGAATTGTGAATATGAATATATAATGAAATCTGAATATAAATAATATTTAGTTGAAAACAGGCGATTTGTATTTGAGACCGTGACGGGGGTTGGTCTATACCATTTTCAGATGAAGGATTTGCAGCCAAGTCAATGGATTAATAGCGGGGTCATTAACTGTTTTGCGTCAATGCTCAACCAAGAAGAGAATCAATGAACTTCCGGGGAAAATATTTTTGAGGGAGATGATAAAGTAAAAGGGACAAAGCCGCGTTTGTTTTGCCGTACAGATTGTTTTGTAAGCTAACCACTGTTAATATAAAAAATGTGTATATTTTTATTGAATTTAGAATTTATAGGTTCAGTGTTATTAACTCATGGATGGTTTTTTCTTTTTTTTTGTACAGACGGAGGATGCGTTACATAATGTAAGGTATGGAGATGTGCAACATGTTGAAAAATTAAGAAGTTCTTTACTACATGTGGTAGAAAAAAGACCATATTTGTTGACTTTGTCCACATCTATAGTATTTCCGACCACATCTAGGTGGTGCATAGGTGTGTACTATAGTATTTCGACCACATCTAGGTGGTGCATATGTGTACTACAGTATTAACGTGATTGTCCAGTTTTGTACTAATACATAAAAAATAGGAAAGTGACCACGACAAGGATAAAGGTATTTAAAAAAAACTTTAATCCTAGTCAACTGGTGTTTTGTTTTTCAATATATGCTATGAATGTGAGTACTACTGAATTAACAGGTTTTAACCAGATGTGCACAAGTGCATATTACTTAAACATTGCAAAGACTGCCTGCTGTATGTAATTTGAGGTTAACGTGTATAATATATGTAATTGTGGAGACAGAAATGATGTTAATTTGGCAACGTTTAACCAGTATCCATCTCAAAGTCTTACAAAAAACGTTGTAAAAAAATCTAATAAGGTTGCAAAAAAAAAAAAGAAAACATAATGCCATGGTTATGTTGTTTTACAAAGTCATATATCTCATACTCAGATGAATTTTTTACACGGACAAATTTAACACATGCCTTGCAGTCTGTAACTTTAACATTCGACCGACTTGGTGGTGAACTTGAATTTACTTGTTCAGCCGTAACATCTTTACGTTTAGGTTTGTTGGCTCTAGAACATAAAACATATCGCCTATTAGTAACAATTGTGCCACTATTTTTTCCTTCTGCGAAGTACCAAGACGGGTTCCAAATCTGGCCAGTTGTGCATACTCTTCATACATCGCTATAGCTTCTTCAAATGTACTAAATCTAGCATTAATAAACGGTTTGAAATCAGGAGGGACAGTTGGTGTCCAATACCTAGTTCCATTAGGAGTTTCATATACGTTGCTCGCAACGAATTCTGCAGAATTTATTAAAAAAGGTAAGAAACCGACTATGAAAAAATAAAGAACATTTTCATTTATACGTACTGTATATTGTACACTATAATTCTTTTAAAACAATAATAAAATTGAATCCAAGAATTACATAACAAAGTGCTAATATTTAAAAGTACATACACATGTGTTATACTATACACCTATGCACAAGTGTACTAATCTGGAAGAAACTTCATAATTACAGCATGTGTGAAAAAAAAAGTGTCAGACAAGCAAACAGGTACACATGGAATGTATTACGTAATTATACACAAGTGTACTAAATTGAATATCTCATATACATCAAAATTACAACTCCCAGGTACAAAATCAAAAACAGCACAGTCATTGTGTATACTACTAAGTATGCACATGTGTACTTATCTGTAACAATCATGGTAGTTACATCGTGCCTTCAATCTCAAAAACATTGTCGTTACCCTTGACGTTGTCTTCACCGGCGATCGTAACATCTTCTGGTTGTTCCATTTTAATCAGACAATACGATGGAACAGTAAATCAAATTCTGGAAAAAATATGTGAATATAATTCTGGGAATGATTTTGAATTCTTTGTTTAGAGATTAATAGAATGAAACCGAAATTGAAGTTAGTTTTACGAACAGTTGTTGTTTATTGAAAGATAGGAATTGAATCAGTTTAAAAAAAAGATATTCTACATTGAAAATCACAAGTATTAAGGAAATGTTGTAACTGAAAATCTAATTTTAAAAATAAAAATTTAAATTAAACTAAAACAAAATTACAATCATATCCTTTTCATTTAATAAAGAGATTAATGGTCCAAATTAATTTACATAGTTTACTATGCTGATTCTGTTGATATTAATCCTATATATATATATATATATATATATATTTTGTAACACGTTTAACAATAATTCACATCCACTATCCCAACATTTTCACTACGAACATTTTTGAGTGATACATAAACATTTGGTGTCCATCCTCCACAACTTGTGTCTGTGGGTCCCACCCTGACCCCACCCTCCTCTCCCCCTATCATCTAAACCATCACTGCAACAAAAACCGACACAAAATTCACAAACACACACACATCCGTCGCACCGGCCCGAAACCCTCGGTCGCCGTCCTGCGATGAATAGCAGCACACCGTCGTTCCACCACCGCCGCCGCCGTTGCACTCTCTTCTACTCTCTGTATCTAATCCCGTTATTGTTTTTCACTGCCGTGGTCTCCGCCGTAGATCAGCTGCCGCTGGTGGATAACGGCGACGGCTTTGTTAATAACGCCACCGTGAATGGCTCTGCTACGACGGATAGAGACCGAAGCTTCGCCGGCATGATCGATCGGGCTCTGGAGAAGGAGTTTAATGAGAGTGATCAGAACGAAGGTTAGTCTGTTAGATCTGGTGGTGTTTTTAGGGTTTAGAATGTGTTCTTTGTGATGTTAAGTGAATTGTGTAGGATTTTGGTTTCTGCATTGTGTTTGTGATTATATATTTGGATCAGGTGTTATTATTGGTTACTTTAGAGGAATTGAATTGGTTTTTAATTTGAAGGTTTGGGTTTGAAGTTTATGTTATTAATATGTTACAATGTTGCTTAATGTTGGAGATCCTTGGCCTGGAAGGTTTAGTTTAACTTCTGTTGTTGAATTGATCTGCATTGGATCTTATGTTTAGTTTCGATTCAGAGCATCACAGTGGTTGGTGCTTCGACATTGAGATTCTTTAATGACTTGGCATCCATGCAACTGGGATTGATATTGATTTCGGTGATACTTTCTAGATGGATGATTGTAAATTTATCACGAAACTCATGCTTTCTATTTGGTGCTTGTTATAAAGTTTAATGTACTTGCATGATTAGTTTTCTTGAAAAGAATTATGTTTGATATCGAGATCCAAGTCTTGTTCATGTGGAACATTACAAGTGTTGTATTTTTTGTAATACTATTACACATTCTGTTTGTAATATGTATATTTTGAAGATCCGGTAGTTGTATTTTGTTGATTAGATTTTGTTAAATTTATTTTCATAGTTTTTGTTCTTTCGGGTGGCGTAATTATGTGGATTCCAAAAGCAAGGGAAGTCTTATCCTCAAATAAGTAAAGGAGATTTTGCTCTTCTTAAGTACGTTTATTGGTACCAGGCATATTTTCTGTAATACTATCATTCTAATAGATCTGTACTTAATCACTAGATTCCCAATTTTCTATCACTGGGTTAATTTCTTAAAATTTTTTTTGCCTTCGAACATAAAAATCCGTAGCTATGTTCTACTTTTGAACATGGAATATGCTTATTGTAAGGATGGGACAAGGTGATTAATTCAAATATGGCAAATTTGTGCTAGTTAGACTTTTAGTAATGAATGCTCACACAACAATTGCAGCATATTTCTACTTCCATTACGAATAAGATGAAAATGGCTGAGAGGGTGTTATGTGACATCTTTTCTGAGAAGATTGCTGAGTTATTGAGGTGAATTTAGTTTTGTTTGTAGATCACTATTTCAGTAGTATGTATGGCCTCACTAATGCCTCTTCATGAATTAAGTTGCTCTGTAGCTTTTTATGCTTGTTATTGGAGGTAAAACAGTAACGGTATCATGATGTATTTACATCGTCTAATCCAATAGTTCGTTAGTTCTGTGATTACACTCGCACCAGATGAACACAAATGATTAACATGTTATTGTTAGTTTCTGTTTTACTCCTAAGGATATAGGCACAGAAAGTGTGAAGCTTCGATGCACATTTCTTGATTTTTACTGTTTGCACATGCGTTAAATATGCAGAAAATGATGCAGGCAGCTTCAATAACAGTGTTGCTGGGCAACAGGTTTCATATAACTTACATTCCATTCATGCACTTTTTTCTATTCAAATATTCTTTTTTTACTTTGAAAATTTAAGACATTCTGTTTCTTTATTTCTTTCCTTTTAGTAAATGTCTTGATTTTACTTCTTCCAAATTTTGCAAGTTTTGCTTGCTGATTGCGTTTGCTTTACATGTGTTTTCACCAGGCTGTATTGGAAACTGTAGCTAGGGTTAAGTCTAAGAAAAACGACACAAAGGACGATAAGTATGGGCCCTTATCTCTTTATAATCTAGTCCTGTGATGTTTTATATAACTTACATCCCATCTTTCTGTACAGAAGTTTTACATTAGTATACTACTAATATTGAACACAACTTTTTTGTAGGTCCTTTCAACTTCATCATGTTTTCAATATTGATAGTGACAATGGAGCAGAAGAGACACCAACACTAATTGATAGAAAGGTAAAACTTGTAAAGCTTTATATTATTTATTAACTACGTCATGTACTTATGTTTCCTCGCTCTTTATTCAGGATAATGTTTTTATAATATCCAATTTCAAATCAAAATATCCAGTGCTACAATTAGATTTGAGGTAATACTTCCAATTTAATCCCGATCTTCCAAGTTCCAATCAATATTTTGTTACTGAAACAACTTTAATAAATCATTAATCATCCAAGCAATTTATATAGTATGGTGAATTTACAGGTTAATATCCGATCTTGTTGTTGTCATTGTATCTGCCACTTGTGGCGGCATTGCCTTCGCATGCGCTGGACAGCCAGTATGAACACTATCTAAATCCTTGTTTGTGTGTCCTTTTAGTCATAAAAATGGTGTACTGCTTATTTTCCCCTTTTTTCATGACTCATTAATGATCATTTTGCTTTAACAGGTTATTACTGGATATTTGCTGGCAGGATCTATTGTTGGGCCTGGTGGACTCGATGTAGTCAGTGAACTAGTTCAAGTAGGTCACTTTGTATCTAATTTTGACATAATAAATAATATTGAATTTGTGTTGCTTATCTTAAAGGTTTTTACAATTTCAACCAAAATTATGTTTAAATGCAGGTAGAGACAGTAGCACAATTTGGTGTAATTTTTCTTCTTTTCGCTCTGGGGCTGGAGTTCTCAATGGCAAAGGTTGGATTCTTAATTAAAGCTATATTCATGTTATATATCGTCGATGCAAGGTGTTAATTCAAATAAATTTTTTAGCTTAAAGTTGTTCGAGCTGTTGCTGTTCTTGGAGGACTGCTTCAAAGTTTTCTATTTATGTGCGTATGTGGAATTACAGCTTCTGTAAGCCGATGCTTTAACCTTTTGATTTCCTTAACATCTTTTAGGAGTTAGGTTACATTTTATTGGTTTCTTCTTGGTCCGGGAAATCACTTAAAAATTACAAATTTACAGTTATGTGGTGGTAAATCTTCTGAGGGTGTTTTTGTTGGTGTGCTTCTTTCAATGTCGTCAACAGCAGTGGTATGATCATCTTAAATTTTTTTTTGTTGAAGCACATGAACCTTTTGTTACGTTCTAGCTTAATTATATGTTAATGGATGTTATATAATTTTTATCACACAGGTCCTGAAATTTTTGATGGAGAAGAATAGTGTCAATGCCCTTCATGGACAAGTTACTATTGGGACCCTCATCTTACAGGTACTTGCCATTTTCCCCCTTACTTTCATCCAAAAGTTAGATTTCGATTCAATGGGCTTACAAGTCATCTTATTTGCATCCAATTTTTTACTATTATGTTTCTTGAAATGTGAGAATTAAAGTCTATTTTGTGAATTTTTTATTTACAGGATTGTGCAGTGGGTTTGCTGTTTGCTCTTCTTCCAGTCCTTGGTGGAACTTCAGGTGTTTTACAAGGAGTAATATCCATGACTAAATCGTAAGTTTAAAGTTTCTACTATTTGGATTATACTATTTATTTAATTATATAAGATGTTGAATCCTTTTGTTGGTTTGGGAAAAATCACCATTTCATGCCATTGCTTTAAAGTGAAAAAATGTATTTTTTTTGTTTACATTAAATCTACTTACTTAGTGAATATTGGAGATTTCTGTTGATTTAGTCATAATACTGATCCTTAGTTAGTCAGGCTGGTGGCGTTGGTTGCATTTTTGGCAGTCTTATCAGTATTATCAAGAACGGGCTTACCTTGGTTCCTTAAACTGATGATAAACCTCTCCTCACAGGTGTGTAATGTTTAAATGCTTTACAAGTTTTAACCGAAATTATATAAGTGGTCCTTTTCTAGTACATGTTATGTTCTTAATGTTCCGTGCAGACCAATGAACTGTATCAGTTAGCATCTGTTGCATTTTGCCTGCTGGTTGCCTGGGTTCGTGTTTCTTCCTGTGACTTTTATCGTTTTATTTATATAATTTTATCTAACCATATTTTATATTATGTAATTTCAGTCTAGTGATAAGCTGGGATTAAGTTTAGAACTGGGCTCATTTGCTGCTGGAGTTATGATATCAACAACCGATCTTGCTCAACATACACTTGAACAAGTAAACTCTTTTTAACTTTATTCACTGTATCAGTGTAACGTATAGATGGATAGTTAATTTAACTTTTTTTTTGATGCAGGTCGAACCAATACGTAATTTCTTTGCGGCTTTATTTCTTGCTAGCATTGGAATGCTGATTCATGTTCATTTTCTGTGGAACCACATTGATATTCTGTTAGCCTCTGTTCTGTTGGTTGTTATTGCCAAGACAGTTGTCATTTCTGTAGTTGTCAAGGGTTTTGGCTACAACAACAAAACTTCTGTTCTTGTAAGATTTTCCAGCCATCCTATGCTTTTATTCCAGCTGCTAGTTACGTATTCACGAACACTTGGAAATGTCGATCGGTTTGCTTATGAATATGTCAAGTGATATATGTTAGGGATGATAATTTTTAATGCATAAAGCCTCTTAAATCATTTTAGTAAAAAAAGAGCTAATTTTCAGAATGTAATCATATTTTACACATTATATGTAAAAAATTCAAAAGATTTTGAACCGACGTTACATGATTTGAGTATTTGACGCTAAGTACTAAAGTAACATGGTTTGACCACATTACCCAAATCGTCCGACAAGCATCTTATTGGTAGCCTTTATTGTAGTCATGTGGGAACCTTTTTTTAATGTTTGGAACTGATAAAGACGAGGGGGTATTCAACGTATTGTAATTAAAATTTGTTATTTTATATTTTCCACATATTTATATTAATTGAATTTATCCATGCAGGTTGGGATGTCTTTAGCACAAATAGGAGAGTTCGCTTTTGTCCTCCTCAGTCGTGCTTCTAATCTTCATCTTGTTGAGGTTGTTATCTAACACGACTTTTTTAACGTCAATTTGTTTGATTTGGGGACAAAAGCTTGCATCAAAGATGCTGCTGAAAGTTTTTATTTAATTTTTCGGTATACGCACCTATGTACATTATAATTCGTTTTGCTTTTCAGGGGAAGCTGTACATGCTGCTTCTTGGAACCACGGCTCTTAGTCTGGTAATTACAATAACTGTTATGATTATTACTTTTTTTTGTGATAGTTTTTTAAATAAAACAAATTAGACATTAAAGGTACACTTTGACCCGTTAAGAGCTAAATTATAATCCTGGTTGACCCATAAATAAGTAAATGGATCAAACTTGTATCTAAAGAAACTAATAGGTTGAGCACAAAAGAACTTGACGGGACACTAACAAAAGTAACTTTGTAGGTGACAACTCCATTGCTTTTCAAGATAATACCGGCCGTGGTGCATCTTGGTGTTCTCTTGCGATGGTTTACCCCGATAGTCAAACCGAGGTCAAATCATTATTCAAATATATACACACACATCAATTATCTTGCTTGTTTGATCGCCAAAGAGCTTAATTAGTTGGGTTTGGTTCTTGAATTGGATATATAACAGATGGGCTTCAAAGTAGACGGGCTCCGTTCAGATAGCGCGAAACAACGAATCGCTTTGATTGCCAAGGATCTTTTGATCCATGAAGGATAGCAACAGGCCGTTGTCGATGGGTACAAATGTGGGGTTTTCAAGTGTAGTTAAGAATATGAATCGGGTGACAACGTGCGTGTCTTTCTGCTAGTGTCTACAGAAGAAGAAACCTGTGTTTCCTCAGAATGGGGAAAACGGGTCTCGAGGGTTAATCTAACCGATAGTTAACTAACAGGTGTGAAGCTTCTTCTTTGTTGGTTTGTAATGTAACATAGTTGTATGTACACGGCGTGAAAACAAGAGGAGCGGGTTTTGTGTAATTTTTGAAGGGTCAATTCTTTGATATAGTTGTAATCGTTGCTTAAATCTACCACATTTCCATATTAATCTGTGAGTTTTCTTTCTTTCTATCTATTTTCTTGAATTCTTTATATGAATCTTTGTGTTCTTTTTATACAAAGTGAGCACGTTTTGGGTTCAGATTGCGTCATCGTCATGTTTTAGTCAACCTAATAACCTACGGGTCGATGGTTACTTGTGCTATGGAAGTCGAGTTGTTACTTTCTATGTTCGTGATATTCACTTTTGGTTTGGTTTTTATTTGAAACGGACCAACCCAAAATCAAAATCTATTTATTTGAATAACCAAATGATTTAAATCAGGTGTTGTTTGGATTAGACCATGTGTTATATTGCTCCTGAATTTTTTCACTTTCATCGGTTCATTTGCCATTCACCTCATTTTTTAGTTTTTAACACAAATAATATTTATTTTTTGTAAAACAATTACTTACTAAAATATGAAGGCATTTGCCATTCACCTCATTTTTAGTTTTTAACACATTATATTTATCTATTGTAAAACAATTACTTACTAAAATATAAAGGCATTTGCCATTCACCTCATTTTTTAGTTTTTATCACAAATTATATTTATTTATTGTAAAACAATTACTTACTAAGATATAAAGGCATTTGCCATTCACCTCATTTTTTAGTTTTTTTTGACACAGATTATATTTATTTATTGTAGAATAATTACTTACTAATTCAATCATAAAGTTAAGATTAATTAAAACATTTTATTGATGATGAGATATTACATAATAATAAGAAAATATGATTAAAATTACATAAGAAAGCTCGATTTTCATTTGAATTTACTTTAACTATAACTCGGTTACCGTTTTCATTATCCTTTGAAGTTTTGATCCAAACACGTCTCAAAGTTGCTTACAAGACCAAAAATTACTTGATTTTTAATACAACTTAGTTTCTTTAAAATTTGTATTTGAATTTGACCAAGAAAAGTTAAATATAAGTGTGTATTCAGTTTTTTATTCTTTTAAAAACTAAAATGCACAAGTTATTAGATAAAAATCACATTAAATATTAAACAAAATATATCTAAAAGTAAATTTTCAAAATACATATCGATACCATATTGTGCGAGATAAAGTTTAAGCAAGCCAGCTCAGCTCGCTTATTTTCAAACAAAGTTTTTTTTTCATTTAAATGAGTTATATTCAAACAAACAACCGTAATTTCTATCATATAAAGGTAAATATAAAGACAAAAAAAAAGAAAGAAAGCGGAGCCTAGAGTGGATTAGCCGAAATTAGAACAAACCAATCCCCGAATAACGATCCACATAATTGCTCATGATGTTCAAAAAAATGATTGGTTGATTTAGTGACCAACATAGCGACAAAGTAGACAGAAAAGGTAAGGTAAGGTAAGGCACACTCCAAACCATCTCCTATATTTCTGTGTGCTTCTCAATACCAGAGCCAGCAACATTTCTCTGTCTCTTCATTCTATATTAAATATTCAATATTCAATATGATATACTCAGATATAAATATTTTAATTCAGATAATAAACGTTATTGTTTGTCTGAATAAGCGACACTGAACAAACAGTGAGGTTTTAAAATACAAGAAATCGACTGTACATGATATTTAGCTGCTTTATTATTATTATTATTATTATTATTATTATTATTATTTGTTGTAAAACAACAGCCTATTAGCAACTAGTATACAAACTACAAAACCCTCCATGAACAAGGAGCATATGATTATAGAGAGAAACATAAAATATAGAATTTTTATTCATTGATTTTAACATCATATACGAATGCCATTATATATAAGCACTCACATTAGTACAATAGTAAATAAAGAGATAGGGGTTATACATGTGGAAAGTGACTATATAATGGATGCATCCATAGATAGGAGTTATACATGTGGAAAGTCACTACATAATGAATGCATTCATAACACTCCCCTTGACTATCTACATGATGGAATACTATTCTTTAATACGCTTAATGATGCTGCCTCGTTAAAAACATTGCTAGGAAACCCAATGGGACAAAACCTCAGCTAAGGGAAAAAGAGTGCAGCGCGTATTGTCTCCCCTGATACTTCCGGATCAGGTACGTTGCCTAAAAAAAAACCTTACTAAGAAAATTAAATTGGATAAAACTTAGTGAAGGGTAAAGAGTGCAACTTATGTAAAACTCCCCCTCAATATATTATGTATCGTTTCATGTAACAAGTGCCAATCTTCTATGAAAGTTGTTGAAAAACTTTTGTAGTGAGTGATTTGTCGCTTGATGTGCAATCTATTAATGAACTTGATGTATGATCTTCATGTAAAACTTTAATTGCCTCCTCTTTGTTAGCTGATACCATAAGATCCATGAATGTGTTTTGTTACATTCCCTGCATTACAAAACTAACCAAACTTGATGATGAGTTAGTATAATATGAACTCATACATTTCGTACCATAAGGTTTAGAAAATATATGTTGTATCCATTACCTTATCTTCTCACTGTACACGAGTTATATTCTGTTAATGAATTTCATGATATATGATCGTGTATAACTAGCAAGATATATTAATACAATTTATTTGTAAATATGGTACTTTTGGACCAAGGATTGTTGTTTTCCCTTTTTATTTTCATTGGAGATAATAGAGTTCTTTTGTATATCAACTACTTGGACATCATTAAATGTACTTAGACCATAAGCTTTGTCCGTATGAAAATGTCCACCATCTTCTAAATGTATTATAATATTGATGGATAATTATACAAATGCCTTTTTTACATATCGAGCCATAAATTTGCAATACCATCTTTAATCTGCAAATTCTTGTTTTGATATTTGAGTTTATTTTGATCTCTTCAGGAGAGATTTAATGACATTATCAACATATATTGTAATACTTGAAAACCTCATATTGGTTTTTTAATGAAAACAAATAGACCAAATACACCATATATATTTCTATTTTCTAGAGCTCATTAGTAAGTCGATTATACCATATTCGACTCGATTATTATCGGCCATACAAATCTTGTAAACTTTGTAGAACATTTCTTGAGGTTATATATCAATGCTTCGGCATTTACAATCCACCACAAATTTCTTTCCATCTTTACATATATATATGTATATGTGTGCACTCTTTAGGAGTTTTGTCATATTAACTTTCTCATTTAACATATTGATTTCTATATCATATGTTCAAAATTCATATTGTACCATCTCTTTATTTATTGAGATATCACAATTAGCACATACACGTTTTCCATGTATGTTTATTGATGCATAAAAAATTACATCGTCAAGATGTTTCAATTCACCTTTAGGGCACTCAATTGCCTTACGAAACTCACCAGGAGTTCTAGTTGTATTCAAATATGAATCTATATACAACGATCATATTGTTCTCGAGAACTTACTTTACATGAATTACATAATTTAAATTCTTTGGGACTTTCATGTAGCTTTTAGTTTCAAGTGATACAAAACATTAATCAGATGCATATCAATTCTCTCTTTATATTACTAGACTAATTAAATACTGAAAAGCTATTGCATCCATCACTGGAGAATACGTCTCCTCATAATTAATCACATGTCTTTGCGAAATCCCTATGCCATCAATTGTTGATCCACATAAAAGACCTAATTATATTAAATATATTCTACAACTTCTTTTGTATGGGCTACTGGCTTGAAAGTTTTCTATATATCAATAGAGAATTCAACTTTGACTTATTTGCATCTTTCCATTTTGGCCATCATTTCTTTGTATTTATTCATAGACATATTTAAATCTTGATCCTGATCATTTCATCTTTTCAAGCCCTATATTATATACAAAAGTATAATGACGTCGATTTTATTTTGATTTCATATACTTTTAGACATGATACAATTTTATGAGATCTCTTTATTTTCAGGTACCTGAGGTTATCTAGAACCATCATGTCTAATGTCTCTTTAGGAGACTCTCTTACTATAACCTCGACTTGACAATCTTCATTACTTGCTCCAATTTTCAAGGAATTTTATTGGTGGAATCAACTAGTATACCATGCTTCAGACGTGCAATAGACTCATTACAAGCATGTGGTTATCCTTCTAGGACACTCATTTTAATTGGAGCATTAGCAGTTGGTATATGTGACATAGTCACCTTTTTAAGGTCAGTGAATGTGTCTAGCAATAGATTCGCTAATCTTTGTAAATGAGTTATCCTTTGAACTTCTGGTTCACACTTTTTTTGAGGATCATTGATAATTCATACCAACTCATTTATTTTCCAACTGCTTTTTATCTCCTTCTTATGTTGGGAATGCTAATCCATTGAAATGGATATCAATTAATTGAGTCGTAAATAAATATCTCGTGAAAGGCCTTATTCATTATCATATATTCCCAACCACTTTTTAAAGTTCCATCTTTGAGCGTTGTGGTGGATCAATTTCAATATATACCGCATAACCAAATCTTAGAGTAGACATCTTTGGTTCTTGACCAAAAACCAGCTATAATGAGGATAAACTATTACATGTTGGCTTTATGTGAATTAATATTATTAGAGGTAAAATTACATGTATTCATATATAAACATGTACTTGCTCTCATGATTGTTGGTTTTGCAATCAATCATAGATGTTGATCATCGTCTTCAACAAAAACAATTCGTGTAACGACATTTGTCACATGTTGTTTAACACTTATTCCAATAACCATTAGTAAATGGGTATCAAAAACACCATATTTATCAGTAAAAATATAAACATATGATACTATAGAATAATGTGCTTTCTATCTTAAAAGCTAAGCCACAAGTCACGCAACCTTTCATGTTGCGGATTTGATAACCATTTAGACGATGCATCGATTTTCAGAAAATGGTATTATGTCAAGATACACATATCTTTTAATCATTTCATAATATTTAGGGATTCAAACCCTACTTTAGTTGGTATATGGTTAACATCCACTGAGAACAAAAATTTAATGTTTAAGTACCATGAATAATCATCTGGTTCTTTGATATGTTTCACACCATCAAGGACTCGGAATGGTCTAACCAGTCAAGCCAATTTATTGAACAGTCATGATCTATACACTTCTGTGACCACACATGCTTTAATTTCATTCGTGTTTGTCTAATACATGACAATATACATGAGAGAATAATGCACTATTAGTTTAAACATTCATGTTATTACATGCTTCTTATATATTCACTCCCTTAGTTCGCCACTTCTTGTGGTCGATTTCATTATTACATGGTCAACTCATTATTAACATCAGAATCATTACAGTTTCCTCATTTACCAACTGTAACACCCTGTAAAATCGTGTCCAATAGTATAGTGACACGTGTTGTATTTTAAATATAGTCTGTTAAAGACCAATAAGGACTAAAGGAGTCAACATGCTCAATTTGAGCCTCCAAGTGATGGTCTGATGTCAACATGCATAAATAACGAGCCTCTGAGTGACTGATATGTCAACATGCTTAAATCATTAGCCTCTGAGTGCCTGTATGTTAACATGCTTGAAATTTGGCCTCTGAGTGACTGATATGTCAACATGCCCAGCCTCTGAGTGACATCGGAATCAACATGCTTATAATAAAGCCTCTGAGTGATCCTTTGCGAAGTCCTAACTCTCATACGTGCCATTTGTTGGACGAGAGGGTTCAATTTTGTAAAAATGAGAAAGTTGGATGATGGAGGGATTAAAAGTGTCAACATGTTAATTTATACCTCTGGGTGACCTTTTAAACGAACCGAGAGCTCGACAATGTCCGGGCATAATCCCGGGTATGCCAAGTATTGGCTACGAAGGGCTAAAAATGCCAAAAAGGTGTTTTAAAAAGGTTTAGTGGGGTTTAAAAGTTAAAGGGGCTAAAAGTGTCAAACTTAGAATCTGTCTTTGGGGTGCTCGCGGGGCGCGAGAGGTAGGGCCTGTGCCTCTCGCGGCCCGCCAGAGAACATATGCAGCAGAAAATTTTGCTTGTCTCCCAAACAAAACTTCAAAACCATTAAAATTGACACCATGGCTTCCCAAACTGCTATGCCACGTTTTGGGACACTTGTAAGCTTCCTCTTACACCCCTAAACACCTGGCTTCATCTCCTTTGAGCTCTCCAACTATAAATAGGTGCTTAAGTTCACCATTTCAACTTGCACATTCTCATTTATTCACTCTTCTCCCTCCTATGGATGTTCCTAGCTAAAAGAAGCATCCAACATAGTTCATTTGCACCCTAGGAATCACTGGTAAGTGTTCCTTCCTTGTGCATTTTTGTTTATAGGCTTTTATAGCCAAAAGTCAAGCGTTTTACGGAAAACGCTTTGACTTTCGGTTAAGACCATTATGGTCCAGCCATTGTTCGAAATGAACATGGCTAAGTGATCGTAATAAGGTAGGTGTTAATCCCTATAAAGGGCACCTCCTGAAGATCACGTTTGCTAGACCAATTGACGGGTCAAAGTTATGATATTAAAAAGTCAAACATGCCATTTTTCGGAAAAATCATAAATTGGTATGTTATGAAACCTGTTTTGAATCTTAAAAAAGTTGGTAATAATTATTAGAACATGTACGAACATGTTTGGCTCGTCAATTTCAGTTCTAGGGTCGGTTCGCAACCGAAAGTTGTGAAGTTTGACTTCTGCTTTGGCTTTCGATTCTGACCCGATTTAGATTAGTTACCTGCTGATATAAAGTTGCATTATGATCATAATATAATGTATCATAACCCTCTGAGGTTATATTACATGATCATAATCAGAATCCAAGTTTATGCGCAAGTTCCATAATTATGCCATCTTTAACCAAAATGCCCTTTTTGCATAAAACAAGGTTTTAAATCGTAATGAACTTGAGAATGAGTTTTATACTGATGTAATATTATAAGTAGGATTATTTGGGATGTTAAACCAAGTTATAAACTGAGTTTTCAATCAGGTCCTTAAACTATGTCGATAAATGACGGATTTAGCCCTTGTGGCTTATAAAATGGTTTTAATCAAATATTTTCAAGGTAAAACAATTACCTACTGATATGTTATATTAAATAACATATTTAAAATATTTTAATCTGACCTTCACATCAGTTTTCGTAAAATCGCATAAAGACGTCATTTTACGACATAAGCGCCATATCGGCGCATAGTATGGTTTTAAACCGTATTATTGACCAAACCTTGTTACCTACTGATTTTAAAACTTATTTTAAGCATATTTACAGTGGGTACATATTATAAACTCAGAATCCCAATAATTTATAAACTATATGTAAAATGACCAAAATGCCCCTTCGGTGCATAGTTTGGTCATAAAAGATAAATTACACACATAATTGATATCCTACTGATATTATTTTTCCAGAATACTTATGATTATAAACTTAAAATATGTTCAAGTTCCTTTTATACGGTATATAATTACCGAAATGCCCTTATAAGGCATAATTTAGTTTTAAAACCTTAACGTGCATACAAATTGATATCCTACTGATATCTTAACTTATTTAAAATATAATGGCATATAGAACTTGTCCATGACTTATCCGGTTACCCATTATCGCTCATAAATGTATGGTTGATTATACGTAACTAGTTTACGGAATTCAACCGAAACGGGTTTAACCTTATCATTTTAATATCAAAATCCAGAATATTAATAGTTTACCCATATTATACAAGTCAACGTACTTGTTGGGATTAGACTACATTCTATCCAATCATCGTTTAATCTAGCGTCATACGTTTTGATCAAGAACGCTAGTCGGTCTAAGTCTATGACTTAAATAAGACCGTTAGTATTTAATCCGTTAATTGTGTCTCGGTCTCTGTACCGGGCCCCGTACGTATGGACAAACATGTAAATATGTTAACAAGGTTGGACGGTCAATTAACCCAAGTTATAAAAAGATTTTATGCTGATACGCACTTAAAACATTTTTGAAATTTTTTCAAAATGAGTCAGTTAGGTGTATTTACCAGCGTAAGCTGACGTATTTTCAAAAGACTAAACTGCAGGTACAATATGAAAATAGGCTAGAAGTGCTCAGTAGTGATAGAGGATCTTGCAAATCCTAAATCTACCCAAAGTCTGTTTTATATTCTTTCCATGTACAATTTATGATCCGCCTGTGGATCTTCTATTACGAGCCTGTATATTATTTTGTATTTTCGAGCATTCGGTTTGTAATAGTAATTTTACTCCAAGACTTCCGATGTGCCGTGTTTAATTGACTATGATGAATATCAACTGACGTCACGATACTCCCCACCCGGGCCCACCGGTGTATGGATTTGGGTTGGAAATCTGGGGCGTGATAGGTTGGTATAAGAGCCAATGTTTAAGAGAATTAAACACTAACCTCTTGTGTTTAATCTCAAACTTACACGTGCACATTCCTTAGACATCCGAGTCTAGGCATTGACCTAGGATTATTCATTTCATTATTAAGTTATTAGTATTGTTTTTTAATTGATTTTTGACAGGAAAATGCCGTCGCGTGTACGAGGACAAAGTGGGAGAGGATAAGGTCCAATGAGGGGAGGACCATTGGGGCGCATTCCCCCTCAACCTTATAACTCAGATGCTTACCAAGAATCAGGAGATTCATCTCCTTGGCAACCAGCGAGACGCTCTGTCTCTAATAGACACTCACCCTCACATTCCCAAAATTCTTACCACTCTCACCACTCCTATCATTCACACCATACCCATCATTCCCATTCACACTCTTACCATGAAGAATTAAACCTAACCATTACTTTAACACACCTCCAGCCGATCAAATCATTAGTTGGACCAACCAAACCCCATGGACGAGGACTCCGACTCGGAGATGCCGCCGTCGGGATCAAATATGCATCCCATTGAAATTTCAAGTGATTCAAACTCATATGCCGGATTGCCCTACCAAGGTCCTAATGAGTGGGCCCAATATTGGAACCAATTCACCTTCGCCCACACTCCTTCTCATCACTCTCAACCACCCCCTGTTCAAGAAGATGTCCATATGGAAGCGGTGGACCAACCTCAACCACCACCTGAACCACCAAGAAGAAAGCGTGGTGCACGTATGTCGGTACGTGCCGGACAAAGGTCGGGATCGCTACCACCTTTCCCAACTCCTACCCCACAATCCAAGAGGACCCACAAATGGGTGGACCTTCTAACACCTCATCTGTGGTGGAACCAACACCAACTCCTACTGTTCAACCACCACCATCAGGTTATACTAACCCAATCCCCATATATCCAGACACGTCTGAATATGATCCTTTTAACCCGTCTACACCGGTATACTATCAAGCATGGTTGCAAGACCCCTATATACAAGCATTTATGCACAATGCACTTTACCCGTTTCCTTTCCCACCTACTTATCCACCGACTGGATATCCAACTTATGGGAACCAGTATCCGGTTATGCCATAAACTCAACCACAACCTCCGCCACCACTTGAGGCTATTAATGAGGCCTTAGAAAGAATGAAAGAGATGCAGCAGCAAGCGGAGAAAACGAAGAAGAAAACGAACAAATTCTTCAAGAAACTCTCCAAGTTGGTTAAGGGAAAGAAGGACGAGTGAAGTGTCTTCTAATAATATGTAGTCCCTGCAAGGACATTGTTGTTTCTTTAGTCCCTGCGTGGACATTTTTATTTCTTTAAAGTCCTTGCATGGACAGTTTATTTCATTTTCTAGTATTGTAATTTCTAATTTGGAATTTAATGAAGTACTTTTGGAATTATATATATATATATATATATATATATATATATATATATATATATATATATATATATATATGTGTGTGTGTGTGTGTGTGTGTGTGTGTGTGTATTCATCCTCTTGAAAGCGAGCGTCTCGATTTTACTCGAAATTTATGCTCTACGATATAATTCCAAAGACCTTAATAGATTTGATTATGCCAAGTGGAGTAGACCACATATTGGCCAAGAAATGATAGTTAAGTACGAAGGGGTCTTCTATCAGGATAGTTAAGGGAAGTTATCCTTCTATCCAGAGGTAAGGGACTAGGTCCAAACCTCCAAGGTTGTTAAGGTCGAAGGTGACCGGGACCATTAATCAATCATTAAGGTACTCTTATGTAACATTAAGGAATGTTCATACTCTTGGTAGTGTGGCTTGAGGAACCACACTAACCGTCCAACTAGACAGGCTGATATGCCATATACATCTGATATGATGTAGGCCAATGTGCCCAATTTATATCCAACGGGACAGGTTGATATGCCATATACATCTGATATGATCCAGGCCAATGTGCCCAATTTATGTCCAATGGGACAGGCTGATATGCCATATACATCTGATATGATGTAGGCCAATGTGCCCAATTTATGTCCAACGGGACATGCTGATATGCCTATACATCTGATATGATGTAGGCCAATGTGCCCAATTATTATGTCCATTAGTGACAAGCCTATGAGCTATATAATTGTCAATGATGACAATGACAGTTGTGACATTGCGATCCACTGTCCAAAAATATATGGACTACGTCCAAACTGTAATTTGCCTATGACGGTCCTATTAAGACCTAGGACAAATATAGATATGTTAAGACTAAGAGTTGTGATGTTATTCACACTAATATAGGCAATGGATTGTTATATCCAATATTGAAAGCCGATATGGTTGATACGCCATGGCTAAATGAAGTTTTATTGGTATATAGAACCTAAGACTTAAAGATGGCTAAGTCAAATGAAGCACAAAGTAGCCACAAGAATGTTGAATCGAACAAAGCTGAAAACAAAAATATTGATGATGAAAATTTTCAAGCTCGCATTGATGCGGCTGTCGAAAAGGCCATGGGAAAGGCCATAGAAAGGCTAAGAGAGTCGAGTGCTACACGCTCTAGGCCATTATCGGTTACCCCATCTTCAGCTCGTAAGAAGAGCTCCGTTCACTCTTCCAATGCAAAGAGTGAACCAAAGGAAATAGATTTTACTGAAAAATCCCGTTCTGTTAAAGACGAATGTACCTATAAGTACTTTGTCTCTTGTAAGCCCTGAGACTTTAACGGGGAGAAAGGAGCGGTAGAAGCCCTAAAGTGTCTAGATGAGATGGAAACGACTGTAGATATCAGCAACTATACTGATAAAGATGTGGTCAAGTACGTATCACAATCCTTCAAGGGCGATGCCCTAATATGGTGGAAGGCCATGATCCAGTCTATAGGTAAGGTACACCTGTATAATTTAGGATGGTCCAAATTTGTGGACCTTGTCAAGGGAACTTACTGCCCACCCCATGAGGTGGAGAAATTAGAGACAGACTTTTTGTCTCTTTCAATGAAAAACCTAGATTGTCGAAAGTACGTTTCTGACTTTAACTCCCTATCTAGGTTAGTTTCCTATTTGATCACCCCTGAATCCAAACGCATTGCGTGTTTTATAAACGGGTTGGCGCCCGAAATAAAGGGCATGGTAGAGGCTGCTTAGCCTAGTACCTATAGGTCCGCTGTAGACCTATCTCTTTCCCTCACCCATGATTTGGTAAGACAAAGGTCAGTTAGGACTGAAACTGACAGAAAGAGGAAACGAGAAGATAATAACTCCCAAAGATTTAAGAAGAAAGGAAATTTCGGGTTCAAGAAGAACCAGCACGCGTCTAATGACAAACCTCTGTGCAAGAACTTTAAATATAGGCATTGGGGACAGTGTGGCATAAATCCACAAACCAAACCCTGTGGTATCTGCAAAAGAAAAGGGCATAAGACCTTAGATTGCAAGGATCTTAAGGATGCAGTTTGCTATAACTGCAATGAAAAAGGGCATATAACTTACAATTGCCCCAAGAAACCTAAAAGCAATGATGCAAAGCCTGGAGTGGCCAAGAAGGGGAATGCCCATACCTTTAAAATGCATGCCAGGGAGGCCGTTAATGACAACAACGTCATAACAGGTACATTCTCCATTAACAATATTTACGCTAGAGTTCTTTTCGATTCGGGTGCGGATAAATCATTTGTTGACCATAAGTTTAGTAAACTATTAAACTTATCCATAAAAACTCTAGATAAAACTTATGAGATAGAACTTGCTGATGGAACGATAGAAACAACATCTTCCATTCTTGATGGATGCTCTATATCCATTAAGAATTATTCCATTACTATCTCTCTTCTGCCAATGAAATTGGCGGGGTTCGATGTTGTCTTAGGCATGGATTGGTTATCTCATAACCAAGCCCGCATTGCCTGCGATAAAAAGCTCATCGGGATTAAGACCCCATCTGGTGAAATGATCACCATCCCTAGAGAGTCACACTATGGATTGCCAAACAAGGTGTCGTTATTTAAGGCATCCAAGTGTTTGAGGAAAGGATGTGTCATCTACATGGCACAAGTTACCATAAATGAGCCTAAGCCAAACATGGAGGACCAACCCGTCATCTCAGAATACCCTGATGTATTCCAAGAAGAATACCAGGCCTACCTCCAGACAGACAAGTGGAGTTCAAGATTGATATCCTTCCAGGGTCAGCACCCGTAGCTAGAGCTCCATATAGGCTAGCACCAACGAAGATGAAGGAATTGAGGATGCAACTAGACGAACTTTTGGAGAAAGGTTTTATGCAGCCTAGTTCCTCACCTTGGGGAGCTCCTATCCTTTTCGTTAAAAAGAAAGACGGTTCAATGCGGATGTGCATTGACTACCGAGAGTTAAAAAATTAACAATCAAGAATAGATATCCTCTGCCCAGGATCGATGATTTATTCGACCAACTTCAAGGGGCTAGTTACTTCTCTAAGATTGATCTGAGATATGGATATCACCAGCTAAAGGTTAGAAGTGAAGATGTTCCTAAAACTGCCTTCAGGACCTGATATGGTCACTTTGAATTCTTAGTGATGCCTTTTGGGCTCACAAATGCACCTGCAGCATTCATGGATCTCATGAATAGAGTCTGTAAGCCATATCTGGATAAGTTTGTCATTGTCTATATAGACGACATACTTATCTATTCTCGTAATCAGGTTGATCACGAGAAACACCTTCGGTGCATCTTAGAACTGTTAAGACAAGAGAAGCTTTATGCTAAATTCTCTAAGTGTGAGTTTTGGCTTAGAGAAGTCCAATTCCTTGGACATATGGTAAGTGAACGTGGTATCCAAGTGGATCCTACCAAAATTGAAGCCATAATGAATTGGGAAGTATCCAAAGCCCCATCAGAGATTCGTAGTTTTCTAGGACTGCAGGTTACTTAGGAGGTTCATTGAGAACTTTTCAAGAATAGCAACTCCTTTAACTACCTTAACCAGAAAGAATGTTAAGTATAATTGGGGTCCAAAGCAACAAGAATCTTTTGAGATTCTTAAACACAAGTTGAGCAATGCTCCTGTGTTATCCCTACCAAAGGGTATTGAAGATTTTGTAGTCTACTGTGATGCATCACACACTGGCATGGGCTGTGTGCTAATGCAAAAGGCAAAGTGATTGCCTATGCATCACGACAGTTAAAGGTGCACGGAAGAAATTACACCACCCACGATTTAGAATTGGGTGCCGTTGTATTTGCACTAAAACTGTGGAGACATTACTTGTATGGCACAAAGTGTATTATATACACTGACCATAAAAGTCTCCAGCATCTGTTCAATCAGAAGGAATTGAACATGTGACAACGTCGATGGATGGAAACGGTAATGACTATGATTGCGAAATTCACTACCATCCAGGCAAGGCAAATGTAGTTGCTGATGCCATAAGTCGCAAGGAATGGGTTAAACCTATAAGGATTAACGCCAAGAGCATTGAGCTCAGAAATAGCTTAAATGAGAAGTAGATGCGCAAAAGCAAGCCCTATTAGAGGCTAATATCCCTAGTGAGGGACTAGGCGGAACTGCTGATCAGTTAGCATCTGGAAAAGATGGAATCCTTAGATTTAATGATAGGATTTGGGTTCTAGTCTTTGGAAGACTTAGAAATCTAATCCTCCAAGAAGCGCATAACACAAGATACTCAGTTCACCTAGGTGGTGACAAGATGTATCAAGATCTAAAGAAGAATTATTGGTGGATGGTTTGAAGAAATCCATAGCCACTTATGTAGCTAAGTGTCTGACATGTTCGCAGCTTAAAGCCGAACATCTAAAGCCGTCAGGACTTCTACAACAATTAGAAATTCCCACATGGAAATGGGAAATGGTAACTATGGACTGGATTAACAAGTTACCAACGACCAAAAGTGGTAACGACACTATTTGGGTCATTGCGGATAGGCTGACCAAGTCAGCACATTTCTTGCCAATAAAGGAAACGTACAATTTAGATAAATTGGCTAAGTTGTATGTGGATAAGATTGTGTCCCTACACGGTGTGCCGGTATCTATTGTATGACTGAGATACTAGATACATATCTCACTTTGGGAAAAGTTTCCAACAATCTTTAGGCACACGATTAAATTTTAGTACGGCTTACCATCCGCAGACTGATAGTCAAAGTGAGCATACTATCCAGACACTGGAAGACATGCTTAGGGCATGTGTGATTGATTTAGGTGGAAGTTGGGATGATCACTTACCCCTAATAGAATTCTCCTACAATAACAACTATCATACTAGCATCAAGGCTGCTCCTTCTGAGGCCTTGTATGGGAGAAAGTGCCGAACGCCCGTGTGCTGGGCAGAAGTTGGGGAAGCCCAACTATCAGGACCAGAGATTGTCCTGGAGACCACAGAAAAGATTGTGAATCCGTGATCGTCTCAAGGCTGCCAGAGACAGTAGAAGAGCTATGCTGACAAGAGGCGTAAACCTCTTAAATTCCAAGTAGGGGACAAAGTCATGTTGAAGGTATCACCTTGGAAGGGTGTGACGCGTTTCGGAAAGAAGGGCAAGTTGAGCCAAAGATATATAGGACCATTTGAAATAATCGAATGCATCGGCACCGTACCTTCTAAGCTCAGGTTGCCAGAGGAGCTTAGTGGAATTCATGATGTATTCCACATATCTAAACTTAAGAAATGTCTAGCCGATGAGTCGCTAGCAATGTCGCATAAAGATGTACAGATAGATGAAAACTTGAGGTTTGTTGAGAAACCGATTTCGATCGAGGATCAATAGGTTAAGAAGCTCCAGAGAAAAATGATACCTATAGCAAAGTTTAAATGGGACGCTTTTAAAGGTCCCGAGTATACATGGGAGGTTGAGTCCACTATGCGACAAAAGTACCCCCATCTTTTTGAATAAAATCTCAAGGTCCAGATTTCTTTTAAGGGGGTAAGGATGTAACACCCTGTAAAATCGTGTACAATAGTATAGTGACACGTGTTGTATTTTAAATATAGTCTGTTATAGACCAATAAGGACTAAAGGCGTCAACATGCTTAATTTGAGCCTCTGAGTGACGGTCCGATGTCAACATGCATAAATAACGAGCCTCTGAGTGACTGATATGTCAACATGCTTAAATTTTTAGCCTCTGAGTGACTTATATGTCAACATGCTTGAAATTTGGCCTCTGAGTGACTGATGTGTCAACATGCCCAGCCTCTGAGTGACATCAGAATCAACATGCTTATAATAAAGCCTCTGAGTGATCCTTTGCGAAGTCCTAACTCTCATACGTGCCATTTGTGGGACGAGAGGGTTCAATTTTGTAAAAATGAGAAATTTGGATGATGTCAACATGTTAATTTATACCTCTGGGTGACCTTTTAAACGAACCGAGAGCTCGACAATGTCCGGGCATAATCCCGGGTATGCCAAGTATTGGCTACGGAGGGCTAAAAATGCCAAAAAGGTGTTTTAAAAAGGTTTAGTGGGTTTTAAAAGTTAAAGGGGCTAAAAGTGTCAAACTTGGAATCTGTCTTTGGGGCGCTCGCGAGGCGTGAGAGGCAGGGCTTGTGCCTCTCGCGGCCCGCCAGAGAACATCTGCAGCAGAAAATTTTGCTTGGCTCCTAAACAAAACTCCAAAACCATTAAAATTGACACCATGGCTTCCCAAACTGCTATGCCATGTTTTGGGACACTTGTAAGCTTCCTCTTACACCCCTAAACACCTGGCTTCATCTCCTTTGAGCTCTCCAAATATAAGTAGGTGCTTAAGTTCATCATTTGAACTTGCACATTCTCATTTATTCACTCTTCTCCCTCCTCTGGAAGTTGCTAAAAGGAGCATCCAACATAGTTCATTTGCACCCTAGGAATCACTGGTAAGTGTTCCTTCCTTGTGCATTTTCGTTTATAGGCTTTTATAGCCAAAAGTCAAGCGTTTTACGGAAAACGCTTTGACTTTCGGTTAAGACCATTATGGTCCAGCCATTGTTCGAAATGAACATGGCTAAGTGATCGTAATAAGGTAGGTGTTAATCCCTATAAAGGGCACCTCCTGAAGATCACGTTTGCTAGACCAATTGACGGGTCAAAGTTATGATATTAAAAAGTCAAACATGCCATTTTTTGGAAAAATCATAAATTGATCTTATATATGTTATGAAACCTGTTTTGACACTTAAACAAGTTGGTAATAATTATTAGAACATGTAAGAACATGTTCGGCTCTTCAATCTCAGTTCTAGGGTCGGTTCGCAACCGAAAGTCGCGAAATTTGACTTCTGCTTTGGCTTAAGATTCTGACCCGATTTAGATTAGTTACCTACTAATCTAAAGTTGCATTATGATCATAATATAATATATCATAACCCTCTGAGGTTATATTACATGATCATAATCAGAATCCAAGTTTATGCGCAAGTTCCATAATTATGCCATCTTTGACCAAAATGTCATTTTTGCATAAAACAAGGTTTTAAATGGTAATGAACTTGAGAATGAGTTTTCTAATGATGTAATATTATAAGTTGGATTATTGGGATGTTAAACCAAGTTATAAACTGAGTTTTCAAACAGGTCCTTAAACTATGTCGATAAATGACGGATTTAGCCCTTGTGGCTTATAAAATGGTTTTAATCAAATATTTTTCAAAGTAAAACAATTACCTACTGATATGTTATATTAAATAACATATTTAAAATATTTTAATCTGACCTTAACATCAGTTTTCGTAAACATCGCATAAAGACGTCATTTTACGACATAAGCGCCATATCGGCGCATAGTATGGTTTTTAAACCATATTATTGACCAAAACTTGTTACCTACTGATTTTAAAACTTATTTTAAACATATTTACAATAGGTATATATTATAAACTCAGAATCCCAAATAATTTATAAACTATGTGTAAAATGACCAAAATGCCCTTCGGTGCATAGTTTGGTCATAAAAGATAAATTACACATATAATTGATATGTTACTGATATTACATCACAAATAAATATTTTTCCAGAATACTTATGATTATAAACTTAAAATATGTTCAAGTTCCTTTTATACGGTATATAATTACCGAAATGCCCTTATAAGGCATAATTTCGTTTTAAAACCTTAACGTGCATACAAGTTGATATCCTACTGATATCTTAACTTATTTAAAATATAATGGCATAGAACTTGTCCATGACTTATCCGGTTACCCATTATCGCTTATAAACATACGGTTGATTATACGTAACTAGTTTACGGAATTCAACCGAAACGGGTTTAACCTTATCATTTTAATCTCAAAATCCAGAATGTTAATAGTTTACCATATTATACAAGTCAACATACTTGTTGGGATTAGACTACATTTTATCCAATCATCGTTTAATCTAGCGTCATACGTTTTGATCAAGCACGCTAGTCGGTCTAAGTCTATGACTTAAATAAGACCGTTAGTATTTAATTGGTTAGTTTATGCCATAATCCAGACTAGAGACTTGCCGGTAAATGCTATCTGCACTTAGTACTTTTTTGTACGGTTGAGTTATTAAAATTAAAGAAGACTAGCTCAGGTAAATACTCTCGACTTATTTCCCCTATATGGGCTTGGGTTACGGTAAATTATTACCGCTTGGTCGGAGATGGGATCAATCGAACGCTGGTTTGGGGCTAGTAAATCCGCATATTCTATTTTAATCAGTTTTGTTTGATAACTTAAACATCGGGGGTTAACTACCGTGTCCTAGATATCCTCGGCTCATTACAATAGAAATGGCAACGACCTTAGCACGGGTGTAGGCATACACCCGATAGACGCTCAATTATGCATTCCCATAAGGTTGGGAGGAATTTACTCCTTCGTGAGTCCAAAGTGGTGTGTACGTTAATTGTGTCTCGGTCTCCGTACCGGGCTCCGTATGTATGGACAAACATGTAAATCTGTTAACAAGGTTGGACGGTCAATTAACCCAAATTATAAAAAGATTTTATGCTGATACGCACTTAAAACATTTTTGAAATGTTTTCAAAATGAGTCAGTTATGTGTATTTACCAGCGTAAGCTGATGTATTTTCAAAAGACTAAACTGCAGGTACAATATGAAAATAGGCTGGAAGTGCTCAGTAGTGATAGAGGATCTTGCAAATCCTAAATCTGCCCAAAGTCTGTTTTATATTCTTTCCATGTACAATTTATGATCCGCCTGTGGATCTTCTATTACGAGCCTGTATATTATTTTGTATTTTCGAACATTCGGTTTGTAATAGTAATTTTACTCCAAGACTTCCGATGTGCCGTGTTTAATTGACTATGATGAATATCAACTGACGTCACGATACTCCCCACCCGGGCCCACCGGTGTATGGATTTGGGTTGGAAATCCGGGGTGTGACAACGACCTTTACAATGATCATTTTGTAATCATCACATTATTAACATGGTTGATCTCATTGTTAATATTAGCATCATAAAAATTTCCCCTGCTACCATGATCATGAACTTTACATCGATTATTATATCATCACATTCACACAAGGGAATTGATTATAACCACAAAACTTTCATGGTGACATCATTACAATCTTTTCTTATGTACATGATCGCGACTCTTTCACTGATCATCATATCATCATATTCACTATACAGAATGGATTAGAACCACTTTCATACATGTGGTTGTTTCAACCTTATATGTTATTTGACATTCTTACCACTTAAAAAGCATATTTGAGGTTTGACAATGGAATTATTTTTTATTTAACCTGTATCAATTAAAAAGTTATATGACCAAATTATTAAGATTTATAGGTCCAAAATCTTACAAGCTTCCATAAATTTATAATAAGTTTTAGGAAGTTTGACACTTCAAGTGTCATGTTATAAATAAATGAATCTTAACCACAATTGAACCGTTTTTATAACTTGAAATCATGAACCATAACTTTGGTCATTTTGATGTTCCCTTAAAAGTTGATAGCATTAAGAACATAGTATATACATAAAGGTACATCATATAATTCATGACTTTATAACGTGTTATCAAATAAGATGAGTTATGATACAAACTTATGAAATAAGTGTTTCATCACTTTATAAAAGAAAAGATTTATATTAGCTTATTAGGATATATAACTAATCAGCAATCACAAACATATCTTAAACATTACAAGCTTACTACCATGTACTGATAAGTAATTACTATACATTTAGACTTAAACAAACATACTCATCAAGTTCTCATTATATTTTAATAATATATGATGGGTGTTTACAAGTAAATAGAATTTCACATATAATATTTAACATTACATATTCAAGAATAATTCTTCTAGCTGTACAAAACAACTAATTATGTATTCTAGTGACTTAAAAAATAATATGCAAATCAGTTTGTATGTATAAGATAACTAATAATATGTTATATGTTGCATTAACAATCTTTCCACATATTCAACTTAGTCAAAATTGTAGGCCTTATCTCTTATCTATATATTTACTTATATGAGTAATTAATGAAAAGATGATAGTTTAAAATCTCGTTGGCATCATCATGAAGCTACAATTTCTTCTGGTTTTGAAAACTAATAATAATAGACCACATATGCCAGTTTGATACGATAAACTTATTCAAGTAATTCAATACATATAAGGAATCAAATTATATTCATACCATTTTGATGATGTTAACATCCACTATCATACAAACAATTCATCTATTTAAATTCTATATGTATATTATCCAATCTAATAGCAAGCAAGGAATATATATACTATTATAATAGTGATAATATATAACATCGCATTGATGACTGTAGAGTTGCAAATATTAATATAACATATATGTTATCATATAAAATGACTTATATGCATTTAATTGTTAAGTCGTTAACAAAATTACACTAATAATAATAATCTTGCAATAAAACAAACTGTTATGTGTCACTTTTTAATAGGTATATTGTATCTTAAATATTTTTCAGTATATATAATTCACATCCATTCATATTAATCAAATATTTATATTAATAAAAGCTTTCTGTATGCATTTCATTTTCCTTTTCCGTTTGAAAAGACTACAAGCTGAAAGAAAATGGACATGAGCATCGGTAATCAAACTCTTTATTAAAACATAAAATTTGCTTTTATGTACCCACGGTCAATTTCATAGAATTTTAAAGTTTAAAATAGGGTTTTATAGAAAAAAATAATTGAGATAAATTAGTGATAGACATGAAATGGTGGAGTATTAAAATATGTTTCTGTTTCTTATCTGTTATGCTTTTGAAACCAAACGAAAGCCCTCACCGTCATCTTCTTTGTTCAGTTTCCTGATTAACAAACCCGCTCATTGGAGCTTTACAATACCCTCCAAAGTCATTTTCACGAAATTTGAACATAGGATATATTTGAAGAGATGATTTAGTTAATACCTGGCTGACAAACTAAGGGATTAAGAAACCAGTCGCTTGAATTCTATGCAACAACAGCCGTAGATCAAACAGCCGTAGATCAGAAACACCATATCTTTCCAAAATTTTGGGGCTATGTCGCACCTGGTTGCAACGCACACTTGTTTCCACACCAGCTTTTTTTTTCATGATAATATTATCAACTCCAAAAGCAATTCGTTCTGATAACGTGTTGTAAAACAACAACCTATTAGCAACTAGTATACAAACTACATAAACACATGAACAAGGAGCATTTGATTATAGAGAGAAACATAGAATGTAGAATTTTTATTCACTGATTTTAACATCGTATACAAATGCCATTATATATAAGCACTCACATTAGTACAATAGTAAATAAAGAGATAGGAGTTATACATGTGGAAAGTCACTACATAATGGATGCATTCATAACATCATTATTATTATATTATTATTATTATTATTATTATTATTATTATTATTATTATTATTATTAATATCATCGATCAATTAAACACATACCAATATTTTTTTATTTATGGGGTCTATAAACAACTTTTGTGTCACTAAATATTTGAAATATACATAATTTTTTACTGGAACCCCAAATAACATCGATAGTTGTACCAGTATTCAATACCGATAATCGACGTGAATTGTTTGATACCATGTATGTATTAAAGCTTAATGCAGACTTAAACGTTAAATCAAGGTAATATATTAACTTAGAATTGGTCAAACGAACGTGTGTGAAAGTTGACTGGTTGAAAAATTGGTCATCCACACGTAGGAGATTTCCTCCGCGTAGGAGTAATATGGAAAACTCATTCGCTCGCAGGAGTCATCTGCGCGAATGACTTATACGTGTGGTATAAAAGGTTTTTGGTTCTGCGTTCATTACTATACACAAATCAATCGGATTATTTCAAGACATTAATTTTCTAAGGAGATCCAGTTGAAATTGTTTTAAAAAATTACCTAAAAGTGTTTGTTAAGAACTTGAACAAAGAATCAAGGTATATATCATATTGATTAATGTCGTGTTCATGAGTTTAGATTTGAAACTGATAAAATGATATTGCATGTTGAAACAAACATTAGAGAGATGTTATATATGTTAATATGAGTTTATTGATGTATGGTTTTCATGTTTTAACATAACAGTTTATGGAAATCGATCGATTGAATATCATAAACCCTATATTTAGATCTAATAAGTTTGAATGGATAAATGATAAAAATTGATCTAGGGTTTTTGATTATCGATACTATCCGAATGATTTGAAACAAGATTTTGATGTAGATACACACATTTTGGACGAATTGAAAAATAACCAAAACTGTTGTAATTGTGCAAGCGCAGGAGTTATATGCACGTATGTCTCATGCGGTTTAACAAATAACAACAATCAATGAAAGTCAAACATAGGAGACCTATGCATGTAGGACTTATACCTTAACCAGAAACTTAAATATGGTCATACACTTTACGTCTCATACGCTTTATATCACTCATACGTATAATGGTCATACGCTCATAGTCATGCGCTTTGAAAAGTGTTGAAAAATTTCTAAGTGTTGAAAGTTTATATGATATCAGTTTTATATGTGTCGTATTTTGTGTGCAGATGGTGAGAGCAGTTAATATTAAAGATAATGATCTCAAGCAAAATATCATAGCTCTGTTAGATGAAGATGATAAGAAGGCCGCGCCATTTAAAACAGTGATGCCTTTCTTGAAGCATTCAAGAATCTTCAGGCAATTATTGAAGTGCGAGTGCCACATAAAACTATAATTAGGGAATTTTAGTTAATTGATATTGTTGAATGCCAACTTACTCTGCCAGAAATACACTCGATTATATAAAAGAAAAAAGTGGTTATTACTGAAGCACTTATCCGTGAGATTTGGAATTCAAAGATTCACCAACGAATCCAGATATGCTAGATGAGAAATTGGTGAAGGGTTGTTTTCAACAGATGGGTTACAATGGATACATCAATGCCAAAAGTTATGCGAAGAGTTGTGTTTCAAGGTTATACAAATTCCTTAGGCACGTTGTGATTCAATGTTTGGGGCACATAAAAGGAGGGTACGCTGTAGCACCAGAATACCTAATGAGTTCTATAGCCGCATTGTGTTTGAACTTAATGTTTAATTTCCCGCTTATGATCTTTAACAACATGAAAAACAACATCTATGACATGAGATGGTTGATGTACCCGAGGTTCATATACAGTTGCTGATAGATCACCAGCACAAAGACTTAGAGAAGCGTGAGAATGACAAAAATGAGCTAAACATATGGATAGTATTACACTTGAGAGACTGACTTTGTATAAAGGAAAAGCTGATGATCCGGATTGTATTTTACATAGGGTTATTAGGCATTTGTAGGAAGTTAAGTACGTAACTTTAGAAGATGGGAAATGGAGACATGACGATAGTACTTTAGATGATGAAACTGAGAAGATGAAAAGTTTATGTACTCGAAAAGCAAACGAATTACGAAAGAGGATGATAGTGATGGATTTAAAAAAGCTAAACAAAAAAAGAAGCAAACTAATGAAGAACCGGAAATTGATTATGTACATGAGGTAACAATTGTTAAGAAGGTTGGTGGGAGAAAGAAGAGTTGTGCTAAATCAGTTACAAAGAAGAAGACTGGATCTCCAGAAGTTAAGAAGCAGAAGTCAGGTTTCAGACTTTGTTGATGAACCTGGTGAGCCAATGAAAGAACCAACCACTGAAGGTATTCATGAAGAACAAATTCATACTGCTGATGAGCCTATGAGAATTGAAAAAGATAGTGTCAAGACGAGAACTCCTTCTATCGAGGAAACTATGGATTTAGAGACAACACACAACATACACATCAAGACACCTACTTCATTACCATCACAAGCAACACCACCACAACCATCAAAGATGCCTGATCAAGCAGGTCCTTCATCATCACAACAACCAAAACCAATTCCTCGTATTGAGTCTCTTGATGATAGGGGTGATGACTACTTCAACGAACCAAACAACAAAAAGATATTAGAGTTGGAAGCTAAAGTTGAACTGTTCAATGTCAACGTTGAAAGTCTAACAAAATAAAATGAAAGGCTAAAAAACATAATGCAGCCTAACAACAACAAATCACTAAAAATGCTGAACGAAGAGGTGTTCATGCAAGTATGTTACTGAGTTCATAGACTATTTCAAATTGTTGGAGCAAAAGCTTGGAATCAACTTGATAGAGAAGTAGAGGTTATGAAAGGATTACAAGAGGAGAATGTTACTGAGTTAGAGAAATAAGTTACTGAAGCTGCTAAATCTAAAGTTGAGGGAAAGAAATCGGATGATGCAGTGGAGCCTATAACTAAAACACCAGCAACTGCTACTGTAGAACTATTTACAGCTGAACTTAAATTTTGGAGAGCTTTTTGAAAGGAGTTGTAAAAAAGTACTTGTAGGACCGGTGTTTGACGTGTAGATCTTGATTAGACTTGATTTAGACATGTACTGACATCTACAGATTTTGTAACAAGTGCGGAATCCAAAATTACAAGATAGCGAACACCAGGATTCCAAATATATCTTTCCATATAAATTTCGGCAGCATAACGTTCTGTTTAGAACTCCTTTCAAAAAGCTCTTCTATAATACTCTTCACATTTACTGAACTGAATAAATCCATATGCAATCTTCAAGAGGTATTTTAATCAAATTGAACATTTTGATTGGATGAGACTTCTTTTGTTGTTTGCACTTCTTGCAACTGATGCAGTCATCACTCAAATGAAAACTTTTACATTCACACCATTCAGAAGATTATGCCAAAGAATTAATTCTTAGTTCCTTTGTGACGGAGCATTGAGCGGTTTGTGAAGTAGTGGATGTGGTGCTTATGTGTAAGATATATAACTTATTTTCATGAGGAGCCCGTATGAGGATCCACTCTTTAGGAATTATGAATCTTGGTTTGAGTATCATACATTCTTTATTAGTAAAATGAGTAGAGAATTTCTTGTCACAAATCTGTGAAACGCTCAACAAATTGTTTTGCAATTCAGAGATATAGTTGACCTTGTCAAACAAAACCATTCCATTCGATAAAATTCCTTCTCCTACAATTCTTCCACCTTGATATCCTGCAAATCTGACATACCCACCCTTGATTGATCTAACGTCGTAGAGTAAGGTAAGCTTTCTTGTCATGTGCCGAGAGGCTCCACTATCCATTATCCACTTCGAAAATGCAGATCTTGGAAGCCCCCACACATGCAAGTAATGGATTAGTTTTGGATGGAAGCCCAAGCCATTTTGGTCTTGGGTTTTCCAATAATTTCAACCACTGACTTATCACTCAACTCTCATTCTTATTTTCTCCCCCTGAAGTTGTACGTTCAGTTGTTTTCTGCACCCAAATTTGTTTGTTAGAAAGTGGTTTTCAGAAATAAATGTTTGAACTCACAATTTGTTTTAACAATTTTCGTGTTACCGATTTCTTTTGATTTAACTTGTACTAGTTTAACCGAAGTTTTAGCAGATTCAACATTCTTTTGTTTCAAAAACTGTTTTTGATTAACATTGGGAATTGATTTTGAAACGTTTGGCTTGACAGCTTCAGGTACTATCTTTGCTTTATAATCATGCTCCGGATAGTTATAAGCCACACATCCTTGTTCACCGTATTTGAAACAAGTCCATCTATCATTGCGATTTCTCACAAAGGTAGAGGTGTTTGAGCATGATTTTTAAACTCTTTGTTTCAAAAACTCTTCATTTGATGGATTTCTGAATTGTTGTTTCTTTTCACTTTCTGAACAGACGCAGAAACAAACTTAACATTTTCAGATATTTAGATTTACCATGATAAGCATTGTTCTTGTTATTTCTGAATCTGTTCCCACCATTATTACCTAGAATTTTGTTCTAGTTACGAACCATTGTTGTTTTGATAACCATTTGATTGATTTCTCACACTTTGAGTATATAATTTCTGATTATTAAATGCATCCTAAGATTGGTAATAGCTAGTTTCAGCAAAACGCTTTTCATTGTTCCATTAGTATTTTAAATTTTGTCTTTTGTTTTGTGGAACAACCTTTTTACTAGTTTTGATTTTCAAAGCAATTTCTTCAACTAGTTTAAACCTTTTAGCAATCAAATTCACATCACATTTTAATTGGAAAATCTAGATCATAATATATCTTGTCTGACCCGATCATTTTATACATTCTGATTATATTATCAAGGTCACACAAGTTATTTTCTTCTTGTGAAATGTGTTTCTTTTTCACAAACTTTTCTCATGATCCGAATTCTCAGTGTTTTCATTCTCAAAAACTTTTTCAATCACTGAATGACAAACACTCTCATCACATCAATGGCTTTGTCAACACCTTTCGGAGAATTTGTGTAATTGTTCCACATCGGGGGTGACACCTATTATACCCAATTCCATGATTTCCATAACCATAAACAGGTTCTCCGGTTTCTTCATCTAAGCCCGTAGGTTTAGGAATTATGTGATCTAAAGCATGAGATGTTGTCGAATACCTTGTCAATTTTCAATCGACTCTCTAAGACTCAATTTTTACTTTTTTCTATTCCTTGTTTCAAAACAACAATTTCTATCAAGATACTAATCAATTACTTTTTATCCACAATAGTTGCTTTTAACCTATCAATTGTTCTGTTATCCTTTTTATTTTGTTCAATAAAACCTTTTTTGTCTTTTGCAACTTGTTGTAAGCAATCTAAAGTGTTTTTAAATCAACAAACATGCTTTCAACATCAACCCTCAATTCCCCATAGTCAACATCCTTTTCAACGCATAGTTCACATGGAGTTAAACATTTTTGACACTTAAAAGGTTTTGATGGATAAATTTTATTTTCAATTTTTATTTCTGATGACTTGGTCTTTACCGGTTCAGTTTAATTTCTGTTTTAGTCTCGGTTTTAGACTCGAATGACTCAGTGTTTACCTCTTTCAAGTGTTCCATCATGTTTTTCTGAGCCATTTTCTCCAATGATTCAGATTTAATTTCATTCAAATGGATCACTTCACCAATCTCTTCTTCCTCGTCGTCAAACTTGATTTCACCAAAAGTAGCATTGTTTGAGAAAAAGCTGAAAAATTTTCAACAATGTTAGGAGGAAAAATAGATTTAAAAATAACTTCTTGAGAAATATGAATTCTCTTCTCCTCTTTGACAAAGTTTGTCGGTTCTGATTCAATTTTTTCTTTAGCAAATATTGATTCAGCTTCAACATCAACTTTCTGTGCTTTGATCGTAGTCTTTGTTTTGATCTAATCAATCGTTGCACCTTTTTCAACTTCTTCAACCATAACTTTGATGTCTTCAAATTTTTTTTATCTAAGCCATCAAAGCTAATCCCTCAGTCTTCTACACAATTGAATTCCAGTTGAATCCTTCATCTCCTTATACCACCTTAGGCTTTACCTTTCGGAGTTGAATTCAAAGACCTGCTTTCAATTGGTACATTTCTTGAGTTGACAAATCCAGGACTTTAAGCTTGATCTCTTGGTTGATTTCAATGATAAATGGCTTCCTAATATAAATCACTATGACTTCCAAACGGATTTAAATTGTTGTCGACTTGTTTATTTGTGCACTCACGTTTGAAGTGCCCTCTTTCACCACACTCGAAACACATAACCTTTGACTTATCAAAACCCAACATTGTATTTGGATCTCCTAAACTATTCTTTCCTTTAATCTCCATGTATCTCTGAGCTCTCTGGATCACACTCGCTAAACACCATCGGATATCTATCAGCTCCATTTCCTCTAGGTCAATTTGGTTGTAATATTCTTTTACTAAATTGTAATTTCCAATTCGTCATGCTGTTAGGAAATGGGACCATTGGGTCCTACGTGTTTAGATGGATGTTTGGATAAGATAAAGACTAATAAAGCAGAAATTTCGTAAGAATAACCATAAGTAGAAGATTCCATTCCATACTGAAATAGTACACATCATTTTGCAAGCTAGAGAGAGCATCAACACATCTCTCTAGCTTGCATCCCTCTCAATGGTATCTCACAAACTTAAACTTCTCCCACATGCATGAGCTTCTGTTTATAGGCAACCTCATGAGCATGAGGCTCATGCGTGAGTATGAGCACAACCTCATATGCAAGTATGACTCAATCATGCGTGTAATGTTTTCCTTATCACTCTAACACTCAAACTATACAATATTCAACACATGCTCTATCTAGCCTATTCGCATAGTGGCGAATACACATAATATGCACTACAGATTCCCCCTTGGACATCACTGTCGAATCTTGATCTTTCAAATATGAGAGCCGTGTTTGAATATTCTGCAACTTCAATCAGGTACTGTGTATATCTTCAATTAATTCCCCTGATTGATGATTTAGGTTTGCATTTTATTCAATATATTCCCCCTGAAATGAATCCATACTTCAGTTCTCTATATGCATAGTTACAGACCACCTCTGATTCACTAAACTACAATCTTCACGAATAATCATCAATCTTGAAATAACACAATGTAGCTTCTCCATTTCCACTCATGGTACATCCGCGTTTGGTTTTAGCGCATTCCTCTCCTCGATCCTCTGATCTTCAAAAACCCAAACCAGCAATTTATATAAATTTCAAACACTACATTGGTAAACTTCAAATACTGTGAAAATCTGAAATCCCATCTTCCGTAATCAACTTTATGCTCAACTTGAATGACAGATCAGTGTAAACGGTAATCTCCACAATCAGTAAACCTTCATCGGATAACAAATCATCTAATAACACTCTGTGATCTCAAGACACATTCTTCCATGATCAAATTCATATTTTCCTCTTTAGTCACGATAAAAAATAAAGCCTTGTTTTCCGTTAGTCCCAGCAGTAACTTAATCAACAAACATCATCATTCCCCAACGGTTAGTCCGGAAAACAACTCATCTGCTTGAATACCAAATATTCTGACGCTTTAGAGATCATAGAGCTATCGAGGCTTGAAAGCTCTCTATGATCTTAGAAGTATCGACAATACAAGTGCATCCTCCTAATGCTAATCCTTCTAATCGTTAGTCACGAAGACTCAGACATCAAGCCCTAAGGCATCAATCTGATCACGATCTAAAGAATCCGAACTTCCTATGATCACAGATTAACGAATCCTAGATGTTACGCATCCTTAGAGAATTTTGAGTCGGAACCACCTAAATATTATTACATATCATCTGAATTTCAAAAATGTCAGAATTTCAATATTTTTCAATAAAATTTTATTCCCCCTCATTTTTGCAAATTCTGACATCTTTCTCTCAACCCCAAATTTCCAAGTATTGGTATTTCCCCCTCAACTTGGCTAATTCTGGTAACTCTGTTCTCTGAAAAACCCAAATATGACATTTTGCTCCATAAAAGTCAGTTTTTCATCAATGCGGATTTTTCGTTTAGACCCATTAATAGTCATTTTACCCAAATTATAAAAGATTTTACATAGGTATCCATGACTACGCCAACATCTTCAACATTTTGTGAATTCATCATGTTAACCCTTCTCTGCATCCTCCAACTGTGTCCCCAAACAACCGTATTTAACGTTAAAATCTCGAAAAACATTTTCTATCACCAAATTTTTTCTGGACACTCGTCTCGCCATCACGATCAAAAAATGCCTTTTTTCTTGCATTTGATTCATGTGCGCATATGGCATATGCACGTGGATGAGCTTATTCGTAGCACACATGTGTTTGATCTCATTGCGCGAGTATGACTGTAACGCCTCGCTTTTTCGTACATTCCTTAATTAGAAAGTGTAATCGTATTTCTATTTATAGAAACTTGTATTCGTATCACATTCGTATTTCTTTTCCTAATCTTGTAGTCCGAGACTTTGATCGTAATAAAAATTCATACTTGATACATACTTGTCTTACATGCATTCAATCGTTAAATAGGTGTTTACATATAACCGATACTTGTTATACGTGCAAATATTCATATATACATACTTGATACCTAAAATATACTTACATATACATTATACACTTAAAAACATGCAAAAATATCAAGTTTTAGCATGAAAAGAAGGAAAAACTAAGTTCAGGGACTAAAAGTTACAAAAATCAAAGAAGTTTCTGGAATATCACTTCTCGCGCCCCGCGACTATCTTCTCTTGTGTCTCTCGCGGCCCGCTAGAGGGCATAATCTGTAGATAGTTATTTCTAGCTCATGGATTGGGCAAATGTGTGTTTCTTGCATTTATTACACCCACCTAACTCACCCCCTAACCTCAACTATAAATACCCACCTCCTCCCACACTCACTTCACACCTCAAACATTCATCTCTCTCTCTAAATCTCTTTCTCAATCCAGAAAGTTCAAGACTTTCAAGTAACTTCTTACTCACCTTTACCTCCCTTCTTTACTCTTTCTTCCTTCTTAACACTTGGAACACCTCTAGGAGTGTTTCCATAGGTTTTCCATGGAAAGCCAACATGGAACATCACCATATTTGAGGTCACAAGTGCAAGAAACTTTCTGTTTTAATAGGGTTTTAACCCACAAGTGTTGTATCCTTCCAAACTTGTTCTTATAACAAGACTTGAGTTGGTAGTGTGTGATTACTTGGAAGCCTTGGCTATCCTACCTTCAATCCACCACCTCACTTGATGATTTTGAATATTCTACAACTTTTATTTTCATTTTAACTTATTCATGACCATCCTTGTTGTTCTTGTGACAACTTGTGCATTGGTGAACAATACAAAAGAGGTTAAAGGAAGGTTATCCTCCTACCTCCATGCATGACTTCTATGAACTTTCATGATAAACATATAGAATAATTACTTATATTATATAATATATAAATATATACTAACCGAACCCTTGACGTTAATCGAATGATTATTCGTCATGGTACTAAATTACATTATCTAAGTACTTAATTTCTCGTTACGATTCTAATGGGTATCTAACCCATGAAAATACGTCGACCTAAATGGGATTCATAGTGTCAAAAACGAGTATTAAGTCTAGGCGATTATTTTCTCGTATACATACTCTGGTGTAATTAAATTCCCAATCATCCGCTATCATCTGAATACTTACACATCTACGTTTTCGTCATGTAGAATAACTCGGTGTTCCATCCTCAAAACTCTTCACAGAATTATCAAGTGGAAGCTTGCAAAACCGTGAGTACACTTGACCCATTTTCCTTTTACGCAATTTGGGTTGTAACATGTTAACTTATAAAATACACGAATACACACACAACATGCTTTATACACTCGATCCGTTATACATGCTTATTGTTATGCTTAGGTCATGCTAGATTCCTACATGCTTTTTGTCATTAACTTAGCTAGCCCCAACTTAACAGATATAGCGCTATAGAGTAGCACACCGCCCGTCGGGGTATTGCTAAGCTTAAGCTGATTCTTATTCTTATTCTTAAATAGTCTTAAATAATCTGATATCGCTCAACTAGCAGAGGCGGAATTCATTGCTAGAGAGGTAGATATGACAAACAAGACATAACTTACTGTTTAACTGCTTCTGATCTATTAAAGACGTTCAAGTTACAGATGCAAGTAAACAAACTGACAGAGCTTCGCCGTATGAAATGACAAATCCGCTTCCAGCTCTAACACAATACTTCCCTATTTATAGGTCGACATGACTCGTACTGAAGTGCATGAACTAACAAACAAACAACTATGATTCGTACGAAATTGTATTTCGTACGAGTGATTGATTTCATACGAAACACTCTCCTGTTTCGTGTGAATCACAGTGTAACACATATAAATTTTACATTTTCTTATTTAAACATTAACTTGTAATCTTTATAAACATTACAGATATATCCTAGACGTAGGCAATAGACATTATGCACCAACAAACTCCCCATTGGATGTTGCCGTAGTCTGGATAATCTTCAAAACTTCACTTTGATTTGACTTTAACGCCCAAAAAATCTCTTTAACGGTTTTCGACGTTCCTTAGAAGCAATAGGCGTTTGATCGGTCAGAGGCCGTCGTTTCAAAAACTGAAAACTCCTTAATGATGCTACTCTTGAACGTTCAGCGATCCGAGCTTCGTCTTCTTCAGTTTTCTTCGATTCCTTTTTCTCAATCTTTCTCCATGTTGTCTTCCAATACGATCCCGAATGAATATCATTTGCAAAGCACACATTTCCAACCTTTTGAAATTGAAGTGCTTGCTCCTGATCCTTTTCTTCAAAACTGATCTTGCTATAAAATAAACATTCAGTGTCTTTCTTCGAACAATTTACTAGCCACATGGGGTCTAGTACTCGAATGCCTCGCCACAACCCAAATATTCTTTTGTGTGTTATGACGGCTTCGATTAATTCCTCAGTTATCTTCCACGAATCTTCATCTGGGTGTACACAAATAACAGCTTCACCTGTATTAGAATCGTAATGCCACCACTTGAAGATTGTATAGAAATCTTGCTCCATTTTGATCATCGGCATAGTTTTCAACACCCGTGGTTTCTTCACAATCAACGTAATATCTTTCTCCTTTGTCACTGGATCCTCTTTAATAATACGACGCGGATAATGCGGTTTCCAGTGAACAAAATTATGATTTGCTTCAAATTTAATCAATCTCCACAATTTTTTATCATGGAACTTCATCTTTAGGTTTATCATCTTTGTTTGCACAAGTTCCTTAATGTCCCAATATGGCAGAGTTTTGATGTCACTTAGATATCGGAAGTATTGAATCCCAAATTCTCTCTTAATAGCATAAACATCCAGCTCTTCAATCCATCCGCAACTCAAAATATCTCCCAAAGAAATATCAGCATCTCTAGTAGAAAAATGCCAGGGGTCTTTTAAACTTTCATTCAGCTGGACTCTCTCTAATCCATTTCTTCTTTTGTTCAACAATCTCAACTGTAGACATCTTTTCTGGAATCGTTCCTTCTTTAACAACTTCCGAAACTTTCCTTTGTAATACTTCAGAATTCTCTGCTGTGAATAAATGGATAAACGTTGGCACATCCTTTGTACCCTGAATGGCATCATTAGTATCTTCATCAGAGTCACTTTCAATGACAACGTTATCATAAACATTTGCGTCTTCAATTTCCTCAAAAACATAATCATTCGGTTCGAACACATCTATCTTGTTTAGCTCATCTTCAAAGTCAAACTCCAAACTTTTCTCCACTAATTCCAAGCATTTCAGCTATCTCTTCTTTGGAGTAACTATGCACATACTCTCCCTCTTCAACATCATGCTCAAGATATAGAACAAATGGCTTTTGCATGACAGGAACAGAAGATATAACATTCTCTGTGAAAATTCCTGCCTGCTGAGCATCAATCGCATCGTCAACTTTGTTTAACCCTTCCTCTTCAGCAATTTGGTTCTCAGAATCATCAAAATACTCGGAAAGATCAACTAATTCATTAATGTTTAAATCTATTACACGAACACCCGATCCACCCACATTATCATCATCATTACCATCATCCGAATCACTAGAATCTTTATCATCAACATCAACTTCTTCAGTATCTTCTATCTCTTCCTCCTTTTCTTTTTCTTCAACCGATTCTTTACTATCTTTTCCCATCTTTTTCATCAACCACTCTCGATGTCGTTGTGAAATATCCAGAAAAACTATATCAACATCAACCGGCTTTCCTATCAGAATAAAATTCTTCGGTTCCTCATACACTACGATATCCCAACACTGTACTGGCCCAGATTCAGCTTCTGGCACAGCTTCTTCAGTCACGGAATCCTCAACAATCTTACCCTTTCCTTTTCCTAATGCATCAGATTTTTGCTTAGCTAATCGTTCTCGTTCTGCAACCCTTTCTCTAGCTTCGGTACGTTCAATCTCATCAATCACTGCAGATATACTCAAACCAAACTTCTTCTCAAGAATCTTCTCAAATAAAGGTTTTGGGGATAGAGCAGTTCCGGCAAAACAAACATAAACATTAAGCACAAGAGAATTAGCGGAAGCTTTTCATTCATTCATTCGTACCGAAAGAGCTTACATATGGTCTGGCTGACGGAGTTCCTGGAGAGAATCCGCCACCGTTTCCCCTCAGGGAACTTCCAAAACTTACAAATAATGAACACACAACGCCTATATATAGACATGACATTTCGTGCTAATCAAGCCTGAGTCATTCGTATGAATATTTCGTACGAGTGAGTCACTCGTATGAATATTTCGTACGAGTAAGTGATTCGTACGAAACACAGATGTCATTCGTACGAAACAGTACTTGTTCGCACTTGGGTTGTGTGTTCGAATCTAATCTAATACAATATTCAATACACACTCTATCTAGTCTATTCGCACAGTGACGACCATAAAGTGCATCAACAAAGGGACACGTAATTCTTGTGTACACTTGGGTTTGACAATTAGTATTGCATGCTAGGTTACCTTGTTTACAATTGCCATGTGAATTGAGTAAACTCTTTTATACTTATGCTATGTACTTAAACTTGTGTACTCGCCAATACTTTTGCGTTGAATCATATTTTAACATGTTACAGGTTGATGATGATGCTTATGACGAATCTAGTAGGGACGACATAGAAACGCACCATATTTTAACATGTTACAGGTTGAAATTGTTGTATTTTGATTTAAGTTGTAATTGACAATTTGATATATGAAATGACGAGTTTTGATTTTAGTATTGTCGCAAATAGTGTTATGATTCCTTGAGCAATCTATTTCATCTCACTTCGATGTTTCCGCCATCGGTTGGGGTGTGACAATGACCGACTTCGCAAGTATGAGCGCCTTCACGAGTATGAGCGCTCATTTGTGCAGATGTGCACTCATGCGTGCAGATGTGCTCATACGATCCGATGCGCTGAATCCAATTTTTTCGCTACAAAATCTTTATATCTTCGAAGTTGATGATGATTCCACCACAAACGGGTGCGAAAATAAATTCTGATCAATGTTATGGCTTCGATTTGACTTTTTGTCCGTGAATTGACAATCAATTTTGATAGAAATGTGTTTGCACCTTCATTTTTACATCTAAACCACAAAATCATGAGCATAGGTGATTCAACCAACAGTTAGTTCAATTGAATCGGTACCGTAGCTCTGATACAAGTGTTAGGAAATATGATCGTTGCGTCCTACACGTTTAGACGGAAGTTTGGATAAGATAAAGAATAATTCGGTAGAAATTTCGTAAGAATATCTATAAGTAGAAGATTCCATTCCATACCAAAAAAGTATACATCATTTGGCAAGCTGGAGAGAGCATCAACACATCTCTCCAGCTTGCATCCCTCTGAATGGGATCTCACATACTTAAACTTCTCCCACACACATGAGACTCTATTAATAGGCAACCTCATGAGCATGAGGCTCATACGTGAGTATGAGCACCTCATACACACGTATGAGCTCATGCATGTGTATGAGCACAACCTCATATGCACGTATGACTCAATCGTGTGTAGGAGTGTTTACCTTATCACTCAAACACTCAAACTAATACAATACTCAATACACGCTCTATCTAGTCTATTCACATAGTGGTAGACACACATAATATGCACCAACAACAATGGCTATAGGATGAGGAGTCCCGGAATTATCGTTAAAGATGTTGAAGAAAACGTGATGAAAGATGTGTGAAGACTCACAACGTTCACTCACCCAGTCTACTAAGGATCTTGGAAAATATCGAAGACTAGTTAGGACATTTTATATATTCTCTACTATATATAGAGCATTCAATTGACTTAGGAAGACACCTTTTCACTTACACAATACTATCAAAGTGATTTGTATTCACTTAGCAATCGATCAATCAGCTCTACACTTGTAATCTTTTCGAATTAATAATATCGGAGCTAGGTAGTTTCCAGCACCCAGGGCTTTTCTGCCGTGGATCATCTTTCGAAGATATCAAGGTCTTTTCCCCGTAAGAAATCGCTTGTGTTCATCAATACATATTGTTTTCGTTCTTTATTCAATACATTTCCATTAATTCTTCATACATTACAATCCGTAAACCGGTTTTCTAAACCCGGATCCTGAAACTTATTCTAGGGATCCTCAAACTAAAATTACTATTTTGAAGATCACACTATCTCACTTTATGAGTTTGTTTACTAAATTGAACTTATCAGTTTTTAACCAAAACAACTTACACACACACAGATATCTATGCTCTTTATTTGAAAGTAAGTGTGATAGTCAGACGTTTCCCTACAAATTTAGAACTTGACAAATGTATAGGCTCTAAAAACCAAAAACTAAACGTAATGGAATAAGTGATAGAGGCACTAGGATTTTTTTTAATCCCATTGTTTTTAGCCAAATTCTTTTTAATTTTACCTGCCTTCAAATTTTCCCATAGAAAACCATCTAAGTCAATATCTTTCGTTTCAAACACCCAAATCATTAGCCCACTAAGCCCTAAAAAAACCTATATATTTTTAAGCCTGTTTTTGCAAAATTACGGTCTTTTGAGAAGAATGTTTGTTTCGTGACTTCTTTCAAACTGCAAGACCACCAAGGAGGTTACCAAGAAATAATGAGTCTGCCCCAATGCTTAAGTGAAATCCATCACAACTAAATGTAGCAAAACCACTCAAGATACGGTCTTTGAACTAGTAGTTCAGAAGGAAATAGTTCAGAAAGAACCACAGGCTGTGAAAGAAGCACTTGAAAGAAGGAGCTGAAGAAGAAGGAAAGAACTCCAGTAGGTGAATACAAACCTCGTATTCCGAATCCCACGTAGGATCAAGAATTAGAAATGGAAGAATAGTACTACAAGATCCTCGAACGTTTCAAAACTCTACATATCAATCTTCTTCTCCTTGAAGCAACAACTCAAATTCTATACATATCAATCTTCTTCTCCTTGAAGCAACAACTCAAATTCTAAATTATGCTAAGTTTCTGAATACATTGCTCTCTAATATAAAGAAATTGATGATGTTTCAAATGTGAATCTTACTGAAGAGTGTTTTGTTATTATACAGAAAAAGTTGCATGAAAAACTATCCAATCCTGGAATTTTTACTCTTCCTTGTGAGATGGAATATTATTTGTCAATAACACATTATCTGACCTTGGTGCAAGTATTAACCCGATGACCTATTCAGTGTTTGCCAAGTTAGGTTTAGGTGATCCTTCACCAACGCGTATGAGCATTTAACTTTCTTATAGATTGGGAAATACCCACGTGATATTGTGGAAAATGTGCTAATCCAGATTGGTGAATGTGTATTTTCTTCATAGCTTGGATATTGACGACAATGCAAGAGTGTCACACCCCGACCCGCAGCGGAATAAGAGTCGGGGCATAAATGGGTTATCACCAAAGCTCATGATGTTTACTAAAATGTTTCATATTTATTAAATTCAAATTACAACTTCAATATTCCAAACAAGTCCATACAATTACAAGGAAATAGTAACTAAATAAACAATCCAAAGCCTAAACTGATTTATTCTTCTAGGCCGTCCTATATGTTTCTTGCTGCAACTGGATCACCTGTATCATGAGTAAAAATGGGGGTTTTTGGGTCAACAAAAGTTGGCGAGTGAACCTTGTTAGAAAACATTTGTTATTGATTTCTTGTTGTATTTAATATGGAAAAATTGTGCAATAATCATATGTGAGCAAACGTAAATAAACATACAATAACAAACCACCTTGCATGAGTATATGACATGAATGATAATGTATATGTTGGCAACGTCACGTTCCGCTCATAGGTAATGGGGAACGGACGGCCTATGATGATGTATGTGCGATCAAGGCTCCATCAAACGGAGCCGATCGTATGTTAGCAACGCCACGTTCCGCTCATAGGTAATGGGGAACAGTTCCGCTCATAGGTAATGGGGAACAGACGAGCCTCTAATGATGTATGTACTGAAAATGATAAATTTAATCTAAACATTAACCACACAAACAATTGATACATATTGGATACACGTTTGATCATGGATATGATGGATGCACAAGTGTTTAAATGTAATAAATAATAAGCGACACATGATACACCCCAAAATGTGATTAAAACGGGGAATTTGTAGAGATTCACTCACATTGGGTGCATTCGTTTGATGATGTTGAATGCGCACGAGTTTGGAGATTTGATCGACGAGGAGTAACTAACCTAAAATAATAACGAAATGGTTCGGTAAATAAGTGGATTTTATTAACAATTTTAATAGGATTATTAGATTTATTTTTGTGAGTTTAAGGTCATTTTCTAACTTTAAAAATATTATTTTTAAGTATTTTTCACTGATTTTTAAATTAAATAAATAAATAAAAATATAAAAAAATGTTGACTTTTTGTTGACCGTTGACCGGTCCGTTGACCGGACCGTTGACCGGTCGGACAGTGACTTATGTGTGCGCTGGGTGAGGCTCGAACCCGAGACCTTTCGTACGCGTGCACGCAGCTCTACAAACTGAGCTACGTGTCTAACCCGAAATATTCTATGTTTTAATTATATATATATATATACTAATTAAATGTTTAATTTATTTGGTTTTATATTAAAAGAATTTAAATGGTTGAACCGGTTGCAGGGAAACCGGATCGAACTCGGGTCCTTTGGTTTGTAAGCGCACAGCCCAACCAGTTGGGCTGTGTGTCTTATCTGCTAAACTTACAGTTTATATAAATCTTAAAAACATCCTGGGCCTACTCTGGTTCAGTTAAAAAATTGGTTTTAATTCAGAAAGCCGGTGCATTTGTAAGATTCGAACTCGTGACGTGCGCTATGTGTTTGCACACAGTCCACCGCTGGACTGTGTGTCTAACCCGGTTTAATGTCTTGTTTTAATTAAACTTATACATAAGGTTCGACTTCATCTTCTTCGTTCAAAGACACAGACAACCGATATTCGATAGTTCTTGTTTAATTCGATTAACGAACATATAAATGATTGAAATGTAATGGATAAAGAAGGTTTTGGAAATGAATGTACCGGAAAGATGTTTTTCTCAGAACTCCGGCAAAGGTCGTCGGCTCTGTTTTGTGAATTCCGTCTGATCGGATGAATTTACAGTTTTGATCAATTAGTTGCGAAATTAAGTTACTAAACAAGGATTATCAGAGGGTTTAGATGTTTGTACCGATTCACAGCGTGGTTTTGGAAATGTCCAGAGATTTTCCGGCGAGTGCTGAATATCCGATAACGTCGTCTGGGACCGATTCTGGTTGAAGGATTTAAGTTAGTGAAAGTATGACAATGGATTGAAAATGAAAGAATCGAGAAATTTACCGATTCGATGTATGTCACGGTTTTCCGGCGAAAGTCCGGCGATAGCAGATAACGTTTCCGATGAGCAGAAATTAGAGCGCAAATGAAATTAAAGGTTCTGCGAGTGTTTCCAAGTTATGAGACGATGATATTATCAGTGTAAAACAAGAGGAATATGATTACAGTTTTTAAAACTCAAAATCATATGAAGCGAGTTCATTGAAGACGGAATTGATTAAGAACGTGGACAGCAATTGATTTATCGGTTATAATCAGTATTTAGCGATCACTCAAAAGTCTGGATAGTTGAAAGCCGATGAGCGGTTTCAGTTTTTGGCGCAAACAGATGAATTCTCGGTGGAACTTAAGTTTTATTTAATTCCTTGATTACACCAACGAGTCAAGTGGCGGAGTGGTTAAGATGTGTTGGTTGTTTCTTCCGGCTGACCCGGGTTCGAAACCCGGCAGCCTATTTTCTTTTTTATTTACTTTATTTTTACATTTTAACAATTTTAGTTTCCATATTCTAAAATGTTTATTAATTATGTATTGTTTAAAATTAAAATGAGCATTAAATAAGCAACGAAAATGTGAAACTGACTATTCGATTAATAAACGAAGCGGGTTTTGAAAACCCGTTTTTCGACGGATGTTACAGTATCCCCTACTTTTAGAAATTTCGTCCCGAAATTTAAGTAGTAGTGGTAACAGGAAAAAGATGCGGGTATTTTTCGCGCATTGAGTCTTCACGTTCCCAAGTAAACTCAGGTCCTCGTTTCGACTCCCAGCGTACCCTAACAATTGGAATACGACTCCGTCTTAAACGTTTTTCTCCGAAGTCCATGATCTCTACTGGTCTTTCAATGAAGTGCATAGATTCATCGATCTGAATATCTTCTAGGGGAATATGGAGGTTTTCATCGGCAAGGCACTTCTTTAAGTTTGATACGTGGAATGTGGGGTGAATTCTGTTGAGTTCTTCTGGTAGGTCAAGCTTGTATGCTACAGGTCCTACTCTTTCGAGTATCTTGAAAGGTCCTACGTAGCGTGGTGCTAGCTTGCCCTTCTGGCCAAAACGAACTACTCCCTTCCACGGTGATACTTTTAAAAGTACATGATCACCAATGTTAAACTCCAAAGGCTTTCGTCGTTTGTCTGCATAACTCTTTTGACGACTTTGTGCCGCTAGAAGATTGTTTCGAATTTGATGGATCTTGTCTGTCGTTTCTTGAATCAATTCTGGACCGGTGATTTGAGCTTCCCCAATTTCGTGCCAACATACTAGAGATCGGCACTTACGGCCATATAACGCTTCGAAAGGAGCCATGCCGATACTTGAGTGGTAACTATTGTTGTACGAAAATTCAAGTAATGGTAGATGAGCGTCCCAATTCCCTTTGAAGTCTATGACACATGCTCGAAGCATATCTTTAAGAGTTTGGATGGTGCGTTCAGATTGTCCATCAGTTTGAGGATGATAAGCGGTACTGAGGTCTAATCGTGTACCCAAAGTGGCTTGTACGACTTGCCATGTTCGTGAAGTGAAACGACCATCACGGTCTGAAATAATGCTTAAAGGTACACCATGACGGCTTACGATCTCGCTGATGTAGATACGAGCTAACTTCTCGTTCTTGAAGTCCTCGCGAATCGGAATGAAGTGAGCTGATTTTGTAAGACGATCAATGATTACCCATATAGTGTCATACCCACTGGAGGTGCGAGGTAACCCGGTAATGAAGTCCATGGTTATGTTTTCCCACTTCCATACTGGTATTTCAGGTTGGACTAGAAGTCCTGAGGGTCTTTGATGTTCAGCTTTCACTTTGGAACATGTAAGGCACTTGGAAACAAAAACAACGATATCCTTCTTCATGCCAGGCCACCAGTAGGTGTATCGAAGGTCTTGATACATCTTGTCGGCTCCTGGGTGTACAGAATATCGTGTTTTGTGCGCCTCATTCATAAGGAAATCATGAAGGTTATTGTGATCGGGAATCCATATGCGATCTAGATAGTACAGAATACCATCGGATTTGGTTTCGATTTTAAGTTCTGCTCCACAAGACAGCTCATTGCGTACGTCGTTTTCTGTTACAGAAACATGTTGGGCTTCTCTGATTTGATCTTTGATGTCGGTTATGATTTGCGAACATAGAAGACGAATGGAGTTCGCATAACCCTTTCGACTGAGCGCATCAGCCACCACGTTTGCCTTGCCAGGATGACACCGAATTTCACAGTCGTAGTCATTAAGAAGTTCGACCCATCTTCGTTGCCTCATATTCAACTCCATTTGGTTAAAGATATGTTGGAGGTCTTCTGATCAGTGTATATTTCACACTTAGTACCGTAGAGGTAATGTCTCCATATCTTAAGAGCGAACACAACGGCTCCAAGTTCCAGGTCGTGGGTGGTGTAATTCTTCTCATGAATTTTGAGTTGCCTAGATGCATAAGCTATCACTTTTCCTGTTTGCATCAGTACACAGCCTAGTCCTTGCCCTGACGCGTCGCAATAAACCACGAAGTCATCACAACCTTCAGGAAGTGTGAGGATAGGTGCGTCACAGAGTTTTTGTTTAAGGGTCTGGAAGGCTTCTTCTTGTTTAGGTCCCCATATGAAGGGTTTTTATTTATGTGTTAAAGCCGTGAGTGGTACAGCAATACGGGAGAAATTTGCAATGAAATGACGATAGTAACCAGCCAAACCAAGAAATGATCTTACTTCGGTAGGGGTTCGTGGCGCTTGCCATTCCTGCACTGCCTTGATTTTTGAGGGATCAACATGAGTTCCTTTGTCATTGACGACATGTCCAAGGAATGTACTTCCTTTAACCAGAATTCACATTTCGAGAATTTAGCGTACAGCTTTTCTGTCCTTATGTCACACCCCGACCCGCAGCGGAATAAGAGTCGGGGCATAATTGGGTTATCACCAAAGCTCATGATATTTACTAATATGTTTCATATTTATTAAAGTCAAAGTTACATTTCCAAATGTCCAAACATGTCCATACAATACAAAGTAAATAAACCAAACATAACAATCCCAAACTCTAAATCATTTATTCTTCTAGTCCAATCCTATGTGTTTCTGGCTGCTACTGGTTCACCTGTATCATGTGTAAAAATGGGGGTTTTTGGGTCAACATAAGTTGGCGAGTGAACCTTATTAGATAAACATTTATTATTGATTTACTTGTTAGTTTATCAATAAAAAATTGTGCATAATCATAAATGAGCAAATGTACATAATCAGGCAGTGGCAATAGCAATCACAACTATAACATACAATAACATATGATAGCATACATAAACATACCAACATCATACGATAAATAACATAAATGAAACTGTGCGATCAAGGCTCAATCAAACGGAGCCGATCGTATTGCATGTACTGAAAATGAAAAATGTCTGTGCGATCAAGGCTCAATCAAACGGAGCCGATCGTATGTGGGCACGCCAGGTTCACGCTCATAATGAAATGGGGAACATGCTCAACGCTCATAATGTAATGGGGAGCGGCGGCCTATGAAATTGCATGTACTGAAAATAATAAATTGCATCTAACAATAACTACACAACAGTTGAAACAAACTGAATACACATGTTCATGATATGATGTATGCACAATGGTTTAAATATAATATATATAACAAGACACATGATACACCCCAAAACGTGATTAAAACGGGGAATCTGTAAAGATTCACTCACATTGGGTGCGTTTGAATGGAGATGATGAGATGCGCACGAGTCGGGAGAAATGAACAACGAGAATTACTAACCTAAATAATGGCGGAAAAATATAGTAAATGAGTGGATTTTATTAAGGATTTTAATGGAATTTTTAGATATATTTTTGTGAGTTTAAGGCTATTTTCTATCTTTAAAAATGTTATTTTTAAGTATTTTTAATTGATTTTTAAATTAAATTAAATAAATAAAAATATAAAAAAAATTGTTTATTTTGCGTTGACCGTTGACTTGTTGACCTGTTGACCGGTTCGTATGTGTGTATGTATGCGCTGAGTGAGGCTCGAACCCGAGACCTCCCGTACGCGTGCACGCAGCTCTACCAACTGAGCTACGTGTCTAACCCGAAATAATCTTGTTTTTAATTATATTTATATACTGATTAGATTTAACCAAAATTCTTTTAATTTCAAAAACATTTTAATTCAACAAACCGGTGCCAGTAACAGGTTTCGAACGCGTGACGTGCGACTTAGTGTTGCACACAGTCCACCGCTGGACTGTGTGTCTAACCTGGTTAATATCTCGGTTTTTATTATACTTAACAACTAACGGGATTAACCAGGTTCAGCTTTTATCAAAAAGGCATTTTATTACTTAGAGGGTGCGTGTATCAGGGATCGAACTCGTGACGTGTGCGTATTATTTGCACACAGTCCACCGCTGGACTGTGTGTCTAACCCGTTTAAAATACCAATTTTAATTATACTTATAGTGTTATCACAGTCATCTTCTTCATTGAATTTTACAGGCAGTCGATTATACCGTTATATCTTGTGTAGTTCGATTGTTAAACATTGTACAATCTAATATGAAATGGCAGAAACGATAATTAGAGGTGAACATACCGATGAACGGTTTATTTCAGAATTCCGGCAATGTGTCGGTCCCTGTTTTTATGCTCTTCAACTGAACAAGACAATTAACCGTTTTGATTAGCTAATCGTGAAATTGAAGTGATCAGCAAATGTTAACAGAGGATTTGAATGCCCTTACCGATTCTCAGATGAACATAGAGATTTTCAGAACTTTTCCGGCGAACTGAAATTAGCTGAATACAGTGCCTGAATTCGATTTCAATTGAAAGGTTTAAGTTAGAAATAGCTTAACAATTGTTGGACTACAACGTTATTGAAAGAATTACCGTTTTGATGATGAATACGGTTTTCCGGCGAATCTTGCAGAAATTTCCGGCGAGTTGATTTAAGCGTTCTGACGGACTGAAAGTGTGACGAAAGTGAAATGGAATGTTGGTATGATGTTTCTGAGTCGCGAGAGGGGTCTTGAGTTGAAGTAATTGGGACTTTGATTATTTTCGGTTATAAAAACCGATGATGATGAAAATTGATGTTCATTCAATCCGAATTGATTAAAAATCGTCGATGCATCGGTTATAAACCTGAATGTGCGACTAATCAAGTGATTAAACGGTTGATTTGCCGATTTAGGTTTCTCAGTTGGCGCAACCGGTTTAACTAGGTTTGTGTATAAAAGTTATTTGATTCCTAGAGATGGCAGAAAACAACAAGTGGCGGAGTGGTGATGTGTGTGTGTGTTAAGTCTTTGAAATTGTAAACCGGCTGACCGGGTTCGAGTCCCGGCAGCAACTTTTTATTTTTATTTATTTTGTTTTCACTTTTTTATCAAATATAATTTTTATAGTTTAGTTTGTTTATTAATTATGTATCATTAAAAATCAAAATAACCATAATATACAACGTGACATTTATAACTTGATATTCGATTACAAAACGGAGCGGGTTTTGGAAACCCGTTTTTGACAAATGTTACACCTTAAGAGTGTAAGGATGAGTCGAAGGTGTCGTTCATGATCAGACTTAGACTTTGAGTAGATGAGGATGTCGTCGATGAAGACTATAACAAAGCGGTCGAGGTAGGGTTTACATACCCTATTCATTAAATCCATAAATACTACTGGAGCGTTGGTTAAACCAAATGGCATGAACATGAATTCGTAATGACCATATCGAGTTCGGAAGGCGGTCTTTGGAACGTCTTCTTCATGTACTCTGAGTTGATGATATCCAGAACGAAGGTCGATTTTTGAAAAACAGGTGGCGCCTTGAAGTTGGTCTAGAAGATCATCGATGCGAGGTAATGGGTAGCGGTTCTTGACCGTTAACTTGTTGAGTTCTCTATAGTCGATACACATGCGAAACGTTCCATCTTTCTTCTTCACAAAAAGGACAGGTGCACCCCAAGGCGATGAGCTAGGACGTATGAATCCTTTGTCAGTCAGCTCTTGCAGTTGACTGGCTAGCTCTTGCATTTCGGATGGGGCTAACCTATAAGGAGATTTTGCAACTGGTGTAGCTCCAGGTATAAGATCAATGCGGAATTCGACTTCTCTCACGGGAGGAAGTCCTGAAATGTCGTCAGGAAAAACTTGCGGAAATTCGTTTACTACTGGGATATCTTCGAGTTTCTTCTCCTTGGTTCCCTTTTTGACGACATGAGTTAGGAATGCGACATAATTCTTGCGGAGATATTTTCGGGCTTGAAGACAGGACATTAATTTGAGTCCTTTCGAAGGGGTTTCTCCAAAGATTCGTAGAGTCTGACCGTTTGTAAGAGGAATGCGAATGAACTTTTCGCGGCATACAACTTCAGCATGATGTTGGCTGAGCCAGTCCGTACCAATTATAATGTCGAAACTTCCCAACTTCATAGGAATGAGGTCAACTGGAAAATCGTGATCGTTTAGGGTGAGAGTACAATTGCGTATAATAGAGTTTAATGAGACCGGTTTTCCGTCAGCAACTTCTACCGTTATGGATTCCATGAGTTTATCACGAGTTTGGTTGAGGATGGGTTCAAATTCTAAGGACACAAAACTCTTATCCGCACCAGTATCAAATAACATGGATGCATAACTACCATTGATGAGAAACGTACCGTTAATCACGTTGTTGTCAGCCCTAGCTTGATTGGCGTTGATGTTGAAAGCTCTTCCCCTAGCAGGTGGAGGAGCTTGGTTAGCCTGGTTTACTGGATTTGCTTGAGCTTGGGCATGGATGATGTTCACCAAGCGTGGACAGGTGTTCCTGAAGTGGTTCGGGTCTCCACAGTTGTAACAAGCCCGCATAGGTTGCATCATGGGATAGTTGGGTTGGTAGTAGGATTGGGCTACATGTTGAGCAGGTGGTAGGAGTAAAGGTTGTTGGGCTTGACCCACTATCTGATGGTGGGTTTGGGTTGAGGGCTGATTGCGGTTCGTTCGCTGAAGTGCGCGACAGGTTTGGATGGTGTGACCTGCACGGCCACAGCCGGTGCAATGTTGGCAGGGATGATCAGGAAAATAATGGTATTGGCAACGGTTGCATTTTGGGTATGGGCCGGAGTATGGCCTTTTATATGGTGCAGATGAGGGGGCAACTTGAGTGATGGGTGCAGCAGGGATAGGGATTTGTTTGAGTGACAGCAAAGTTTCTGGTGTTTCGTTTCCTCTTACTAGCAAACTTTGAGGAGGAGGTGGAATGGTTTGAAGTTTGGCCCTCAATGGGGGCTTTCTTTTTCTCATCCTTAAATTTGCCGTTTCGGATGCGATTCTCGGTAAGCTCGATAGCTAGTTCTATAGCGGCTTCAAGTGTTGCAGGCGAAGTGCTTAGAACTGAGTCTTGAATTTTCGAGGGGAGGCCTCGAATATAGTGTTCGACTAAGCGGTATACTGGGGTGAACAAGTTGGGGATCATTTGGTTCAACTCTAGAAACCTTTTGTTGTAGGAAGTATGATCTCCTTCTTTTTTGCTTTAACGAGTGGAATTCATCCTTTAACTTTTTGATCTCGCTTCTTGGACGGAAACGTCTCGTCATGATTTCCCTTAACTCCTCCCATGTTAAGGCCATTGCATCTTCGATTCCTCTCTTACCTTTTTCTGTATTCCACCAGGTAAGAGCTACTCCAAATAGTCTCCCGGTTGCGTAACGTACCTTGCGATCCTTGGGACAATCGCAGTTGAGGAAGGTGTTTTCCATTTCCTCAAACCAGTGGAGGAGAGCAGTGACACCTTTGGTCCCTTCATATTTCGGGGGATCGCAAGACTTGAAATGTTTGTAAGAGCACTTTTTTGAGGGAGGGTTGTCGACGTTCTGGTCTTCTTGATTGGGAGGGTTGATGGGATTTGCGGCGAGAGCTTGTTGGACTTGAATTACGATGTCAGGAAGCACCGCGGCCATTTGTTTTGCGATTTGGGTGGCCAAGCGTTCGTTTGACCTTCCTGACCTTCTACCTCCACGTTGCTGCCTAGCCGACATCTACAGGAACATACATAAGAAGATGGTGAGTTTAAGGAGTCTTTTTAGATGTCATGTGTCGTTTAAAAAAAATAACATAAACATCAATAATGCAACTACATCCATAGGATGTCTTGGGTTTGCTCATGTTTGGGCCTCCAATGTCCCCCATACCATCGCCTGTATAGTCATGTGGGCCCCATGACTATTGGCTTAGTAGGATTCACATTGGTGTTGGCGGTTTAACACTCGCATCACCCGAATGAAAACCATGAAATATGTTTGCGAGATATATGGTAGGAGGGTGTCCAGGTGTAGACACAATGACAACTCAAAGTGGGTTAGCTCACACGACGTTTGGTATAGCATGCTTTGGCCTAATAGGTCCTTCGTACTCTCATCGTTAGTCCCCAGGTAGGCAAACTGGTCCTTTATTTTGGATTTATACGATGCCAAGCCTAGGCAGGACGTTCCGACTACCGATACTTGTACCCTTCCAGTTACTACATGCCCGTCATGAGAACTCACTTTGAAGTGATTTGAAAAAAAAAATACAAAAATCGTTGCAAAAATCATGGAAATTGTGTGGTGTGTGCTCTCATGGATATGATATGTTATGAGGATATGATTCTTGATGAGCATTGTATAGTAATAAGTACTTATGAACATGCTTGCATAACATTGAATGTAACAATAAACATAAAGCATATAAATATCATGAATTTTGTATGTAACACATAAACAATTTAAATAATTCTAATCAACTATAGTATAGGCTCTAAGGGTCTAATAACCTATCCTATATCCCTATAGTCATGGCTCTGATACCAATCTGTCACACCCCGACCCGCAGCGGAATAAGAGTCGGGGCATAATTGGGTTATCACCAAAGCTCATGATGTTTACTAAAATGTTTCATATTTATTAAATTCAAATTACAACTTCAATATTCCAAACAAGTCCATACAATTACAAGGAAAATAGTAACTAAATAAACAATCCAAAGCCTAAACTGATTTATTCTTCTAGGCCGTCCTATATGTTTCTTGCTGCAACTGGATCACCTGTATCATGTGTAAAAATGGGGGTTTTTGGGTCAACAAAAGTTGGCGAGTGAACCTTGTTAGAAAACATTTGTTATTGATTTCTTGTTGTATTTAATATGGAAAAATTGTGCAATAATCATATGTGAGCAAACGTAAATAAACATACAATAACAAACCACCTTGCATGAGTATATGACATGAATGATAATGTATATGTTGGCAACGTCACGTTCCGCTCATAGGTAAGGGGGAACGGACGGCCTATGATGATGTATGTGCGATTAAGGCTCAATCAAATGGAGCCGATCGTATGTTAGCAAAGCCACGTTCCGCTCATAGGTAAGGGGAACAGTTCCGCTCATAGGTAATGGGGAACAGACGAGCCTATGATGATGTATGTACTGAAAATGATAAATTTAATCTAAACATTAACCACACAAACAATTGATACATATTGGATACACGTTTGATCATGGATATGATGGATGCACAAGTGTTTAAATGTAATAAATAATAAACGACACATGATACACCCCAAATTGTGATTAAAACGGAGAATTTGTAGAGATTCACTCACATTGGGTGCGTTCGTTTGATGATGTTGAATGCGCACGAGTTTGGAGATTTGATCGACGAGGAATAACTAACCTAAAATAATAACGAAATGGTTCGGTAAATAAGTGGATTTTATTAACAATTTTAATAGGATTATTAGATTTATTTTTGTGAGTTTAAGGTCATTTTCTAACTTTAAAAATATTATTTTTAAGTATTTTTAACTGATTTTTAAATTAAATAAATAAATAAAAATATAAAAAAAATGTTGACTTTTTGTTGACCGTTAACCGGTCCTTTGACCGGACCGTTGACCGGTCGGACAGTGACTTATGTGTGCGCTGGGTGAGGCTCGAACCCGAGACCTCTCGTACGCGTGCATGCAGCTCTACCAACTGAGCTACGTGTCTAACCCGAAATATTCTATGTTTTAATTATATATATATACTAATTAAATGTTTAATTTATTTGGTTTTATATTAAAAGAATTTAAATGGTTGAACTGGTTGCAGGGAAACCGGATCGAACTCGGGTCCTTTGGTTTGTAAGCGCACAGCCCAACCAGTTGGGCTGTGTGTCTTATCTGCTAAACTTACAGTTTATATAAATCTTAAAAACATCCTGGGCCTACTCTGGTTCAGTTAAAAAAATTGGTTTTAATTCGGAAAGCCGGTGCGTTTGTAAGATTTGAACTCGTGACGTGCGCTATGTGTTTGCACACAGTCCACCGCTGGACTGTGTGTCTAACCCGGTTTAATATCTTGTTTTATTAAACTTATACATAAGGTTCGACTTCATCTTCTTCGTTCAAAGACACAGACAACCGATATTCGACAGTTCTTGTTTAATTCGATTAACGAACATATAAATGATTGAAATGTAATGGATAAAGAAGGTTTTGGAAATGAATGTACCGGAAAGATGTTTTTCTCAGAACTCCGGCAAAGGTCGTCGGCTCTGTTTTGTGAATTCCGTCTGATCGGATGAATTTACAGTTTTGATCAATTAGTTGCGAAATTAAGTTACTAAACAAGGATTATCAGAGGGTTTAGATGTTTGTACCGATTCACAGCGTGTTTTCGGAAATGTCCAGAGATTTTCCGGCGAGTGCTGAATATCCGGTAACGTCGTCTGGGACCGATTCTGGTTGAAGGATTTAAGTTAGTGAAAGTATGACAATGGATTGAAAATGAAAGAATCGAGAAATTTACCGATTCGATGTATGTCACGGTTTTCCGGTGAAAGTCCGGCGATAGCAGACAATGTTTCCGACGAGCAGAAGTTAGAGCGCAAATGAAATTAAAGGTTCTGCGAGTGTTTCCAAGTTATGAGACGATGATATTATCAGTGTAAAACAGGAGGAATATGATTTCGGTTTTCAAAACTCAAAATCATATGAAGCGAGTTCATTGAAGACGGAATTGATTAAGAACGTGGGCAGCAATTGATTTATCGGTTATAATCAGTAATTAGCGATCACTCAAAAGTCTGGATAGTTGAAAGCCGATGAGCGGTTTCAGTTTTTGGCGCAAACAGATGAATTCTCGGTGGAACTTAAGTTTTATTTGATACCTTGATTACACAAACGAGTCAAGTGGCGGAGTGGTTAAGATGTGTGTTGGTTGTTTCTTCCGGCTGACCCGGGTTCGAAACCCGGCAGCCTATTTTCTTTTTTATTTACTTTATTTTTACTTTTTAACAATTTTAGTTTCCATATTCTAAAATGTTTATTAATTATGTATTGTTTAAAATTAAAATGAGCATTAAATAAGCAACGATAATGTGAGACTGACTATTCGATTGATAAACGAAGCGGGTTTTGAAAACCCGTTTTTCGACGGATGTTACAAAGAGCTCCTATAATCTTAGGGCGTCCTTTCCTATTAACTGCTAGAGCCTTGGTTGATATATATCGTAAAGACATTAATAGGTTTATGCATTAGTATTTGTTAGGATTTGGGTTGTTTTATTGTAATGGGCTTGGGGAAAGGCTTTGGGCCCAAGAGTTTAGAGTTTAGAGCTCCAACCCTCTAGTATATATAGTTAATGATGTATTAGGGTTTGGTAGCTCTTTGATTACACTTTCACTTGTATTAGACAAATTCCAATTTGTATGCAAGTTGAATCCTTCCATCTTCATCTTATTTCTCAAAGCTTGTTTATGTGATATCGATTTTGCTGCTCAAATCTAATGTACTTGGTTAACATATGTAAGGTATTGATGTTATAAAAGCAAGGATTTTTGTGATGTGTTGATAGGCTTGTCGCTCAAAAGTCAAAAGGATACCAAGTGATTAACTCTCTGACAAGCTATGTATCTCGCGGGTAACGTATCATCAGCATATGATTTCATGGTGTTAAATCCGGTGTTGATAGATAGCCAATCTCTGAAGTTTCAAGTCTTTATGCTGATAAGTCATCCGAGATATCGGGACTGCCCTTCTGTTGCATCCAGATACATGCAGACCTAGGCACAGTTAGGATATTCTTAAAAGAGCCTAGATGAAAGGGACAAAACCTTAAAAGGGAAATCTCTTACGAGAAAAACCTAAAAGTAATACATACCATATAAGGTATTTGCCTAACCCTTGTCTGATATTGTTTGGTCTCTCTATAGTACGTTGTACTGACCTGTTCACCAACAAATCGGACATTGTAAGTTGAAAGGATGACCTCGATATATTCACTTGTTACGATGAATTATTGTGCTTACCTTGATCATAGGGGTATGCCTTGATGTAGGACACACGAATGTTATTGCAAACTTACTTGATGAAGTCACAAGGTTGAAAATTGAAGATTGAAGTGATGAATTTGAAAGGACAAATATATCAGCAATCACATGGTTCTGTTTGATCAAGCTCATGCCGAAAAATGTTCCTTAATTAGTTCAGAACTGATTTGATCTCATGGCAACTCTCCCCTTATTTTTTCGTGTTTACTATTCTTATTAATAATCTTTCTTTCTGTAAGATTGGTTGCTTGGTCAGTCGGATCGCAAATTTTAACAGAAGGTGTTACTGTTCAAGACTAGTTACTGATAGGGGCCTGAAAAGAATTAAATATTTCTGTTTTGAGTTGGCCCACTTATCTCGAATACATTCACCTGGTTTGTTTACTGTTTCGAAATGACCTTGGTTAGAGATGGACCTGGCCTAGTCACATCTCGAATCAACTGTTCAGAGATGGGCTGTGATATGTTTCGAGACTTTATAAAGCCCATCTCTAGTCATTTCGAATTCTGTTTATCCGGATCCCTTTCATCTCTATCTCTCTGAGGTAGATCTTTCTTCATCGCGAATGCCTCCCGGATGCTTTCCAGATGCATTCCGGATGCTCGTGTATGAACCATCTCGAATAACAAGGGGTTATTGACTTGAACCCTTGTCATTCGAGTTCATCTGGCTTGTGAACCTTTGAACTACTTTTGACCCTCTGACCTTCACCTCTGAATTGCTAACTTGTCAACAAAGTTGACCTGTCATAACAGTTTAGAGGAAATCAATGTTTGCTATAATTGATGACATCTGTATTTCATGTGCAGAAAATGGCTCAGAAAATGATGGACAGACGCAAGCTGGAAGTCAAAGCTTTTGATAATCAAGCCTTCTATTTGTCTGATCCTCCACCAGAATATAGAGAGAGATTTGCTTCCCTAGTTTTTGGACCGAACAACTGCCGGATCACTCATGCTCTAAAGTCGAATCCAGTGATAGATGAAGACATAATTCAGGACTTCTGGATCAACGCTAAAGTCAAGGGTGGAGGTGCCTACATTGAAATAAAGATCGGAGAGAGAGAACTTAAAGTTTCAGAGTCTGGCGTACAAGATGCATTACAATTTGGAGATAGTGAACCCATCCTACTACTTTTCACGAAGGATAGTGTGATGAAAGCTCTTCGTCGAATGAGCTATGAAGGAGCATATCCAACAGTGCTGAAGAAGCTATTCCCTCCATACTGGAGGTGTCTTGCTCACATATTTCTGCAATGTATTTCAGAGAACATGGGCGGCCAGGACCAACTGAATCAAACTCAAACAGCTGCACTTGTTGCATTAGTGAACGACTGGGATTATAACTTTTCGGTTTTCATTTTTTATAACATGAAAAGCATGTTGGAGAGTACAAAGAAGAAGGTTTTCCTGCTTTATCCAAGATTTGTACAGATGATTATCGACAAGAAGCATCCTGAGCTTCTTAAAGGCACAAACCATCTGAACTTAAAGCTGCTGGGACCAAGTTGCTTCGAAGCAGCGTGCAAACAGCGGGACTCCACTAAGGTCAAGTTGGTGGGTCGATATGAGCTTATTAAACATGGGAAATTCAAGGAAATTGTGGCTGCTCCTAAACGCGTAACAACGATCGTTGCTAAAGAGCATGATGTTCAAGTCATAGGAAAACCGAGACAACCAGAATATGTTGTTGAAGATCTTGTGTCAGAAGAAGAAGAAAAAGAAGAAGTAGCAGCACAGGCTGAACTAGAGACAGCTGTGAACACTGTGAGAGAAATGAATTTGATTTCTTCTGAGAATCTAGAAGCTTTACTTGCATATCTAAAGGGTGATTCTGGGATCCCTTCTCCTAGTATCATTCCTTCTGACGAAGCACAATTTGAAGATGATGAACTGGAGAATGTTTTTGCACCTGATGTCTCTGATCTCCCCAATCCCCCAAGCTAAAGCTCTATTCCTGATCCAAGTCTGCAGCCTGAAAGTTCTAGTGGTGCTCATGATGAGGCAGGTAGTTCTGGCATTGGTTTATCTGAGAATGAAAAGGCAGTGATGAGAATGGCCACAGAAAGGATGAAATTCATCGAGCAATCGGATAGCGATGAGGATGATGTTGTGAATGTTAGCAAACTAAAACGCAGAGTAGTGTTTCTAGAGCAAGAAAATGAACTGAAAAGGGCTCAAATACTCTCCTTACAGAATCAGGTATCTATCAGGGACCAAACCATTGAGGTAACTTCAAGGAGATGTGAGTCTGCTAATGTCAGAGGTTTACGAGATGAAGGAAAAGTTGCAGAAAAAGTTTCCAAGTGAGTTTGCTGATAAAGATGACGATCCTATTAATATTGCACATCATGAACGAACTGAAGCAGAAAAGGCTGCAGCTGATGCAGAACATGAAGCAGGCCTAAATGCATACCTTTCTACTGAAAAATCAAGAAAGAGAAAGTAGCCACAAAAGGAAGTTCCAATAGCAAAAAGATGATCGTAATGAAGAATCAAGATGTGAATCCACTCGATGAGAATTTTTAGGCAAAGGATCCTACAAAGCTATCGGACAGATATGTCATGGAAATAGGGTCGAGTCATTATGATAAAGTTGGAAATAAATCAGAAGTGAAATGTTGGAGGTACGATCACAATAGAAAATTATGGATCATCACAAGAGAGAGCGGACACGGATAATATTATTCGAAAAAGACACAATTTGAATCATGGACTAAGATTGATCTGAAAAGTCTGTTAAGAGCTCACTACTCTGACGCAGATCCCAACCAACGAGGTCCCGGTTGGGCGTTTTACTCAAAGCTTGAACATGAAGTATCACATAACTTTCCAACAATGAAGACTCCAGAGTCAGATCTAAAGAAAAGCCCAGGTGTTCGAGACCCTCATACTCATAAACGGCTCCAAAACGTTATCTAGCCACCGCCGATAAGGACAAGGTTATTCCAGCCACTCCAAAGTTTCCGAAAGGTGTGCTGCAGAACCTTTGCTATTGGGCCTATGATCCAAGAATGGCTGAAGCTGTAATTGTTACAAAAGAAAAGGCATTTCGTCTGGCAGATACTTTGGATCTAATTAGTTTTCACGAGGAGGATATTTTGATGCTGGGTGCACTTCAGATTCAAGTGAGTGATAAATATGAAGAATGTGCTAAATCCTGGACTAGTGTAGTGGCTACAGTAATTCAAAATAGATTATTTGCACATGATTGATGATCCTGAAGCGTAAGGCCAATTTTAATGCAGTAAACCTAGGGGAGATTGTAAAGACATTAGTAGGTTTATGCATTAGATTTGTTAGGATTTGGGTTGTTTTATTGTAATGGGCTTGGGGAAAGGCTTTGGGCCCAAGAGTTTAGAGTTTAGGAGCTCCAACCCTCTAGTATGTATAATTAATGATGTATTACGGTTTGGTAGCTCTGTGATTACACTTTCACTTGTATTAGACAAATTCCAATTTGTATGCAAGTTGAATCCTTCCATCTTCATCTTATTTCTCAAAGCTTGTTTGTGTGATATCGATTAGATCCGATTTATCAGGAACTACATATATGAAGGAAAGTTAGCTCTTAGAGTTGACAATGATAATATGGTGTTTAACATCAAGACCATTTCTAACAGCCACAAAGAACCCATGCAAGATGTTGCTTATCTGATTGAGACTATTACGAGTCCTAATCATTTGGAAATAGTAATCTGTTGATGCATATGTCTGTTGCCTACGTCATCGAGTCTGTAACAGAAACAAAATGTTAGATTTAGTATTTGATTGTATATAAATGAGTACCTTCGTACGAAGGTAGTTCAAATCACTTCGTACGAAGGTGTCTTAGGATAGTTCGTACGAAGGTAGTCACACTAGTTCGTAAGAAAGTAGGACTTGTATATATGGGAGTGCGAACTTAGTGTTAGGTATTGGTTTTGCGAATGATACGACGAAACCCTGTCGAATTTTTTCCGGATTGTAACCGTTACAATACTAATGAAACAGTAATTGAAAAGTAATCTTGTTATACTTGTCATCTAATCTAAAATGAATTTCGCGCATTTTGGACTAGGTTAAACAAATTAGACCAGAGCTTATTGGATGAATAGCGGATCCTCACAAGTAGTATCAGAGCTTGGAGTCCTAATCTTAAGACAATCAACAAGATTCAACAATCAAATATTTCTCTTCTACTCATTTCTTCTCATTTTTATCATTTCTAACGAATTTAACTGCTGAAATGGACTGAATTTTTCAAGGAATACATAAAATACGTTATTAACAAACCCTTGAAAAAATTGGACCTAAAATCGATCGAAATCATGATCAAATCGATGAAAAATGAGAAAATTTGAGTTTTCATTTTCGCACGAAGGTACACGTTCGTATGAAGTAACTACCTTCGTACGAACTTAAAACTTTTCACCTATAAACCTTACCTTCGTACAAAGATAGAATTCAAACAGTTTGTCTTTGTTATCTTCGCACGGACATATAAATGTTTTGTTGTTTTAATATTTAGTCCGTACAAGGGTCACCTTCCCACAAGATTACCTTCGCTCCAAAAGTCTTTCTTTGTAAAAAGTGTTACCTTCGCACAATGCTTCTTCGCACAAAGCATATGTTCGCACCAAAACTTACCTACGACCCCAACGTCGATCGCTCAAAATTTAAACTTAGATAACCTAATGGGTACAGTGTCAAAGCCACCAAAACTTATGAACATGGAAGATCACAATGGTTGGCATGAAAGGTTCGAAAATTGGGTTCAAGCCAATCATTTGGACTGTTGGTACTTAATCGAAGATGAATATAAGCATCCAATCGGAGATAATGATTTATAAAAACTCTAACACAATTTACTCTAGACGAGAAAGAAAACTTTGTTAGAGAGAAAAAGATGCTTAATATTCTACAGCAAGCGATAAAGGAAGATATTTTCACAGTTCTCCAACATAATGGAAGTGCACAATCAATGTGGAATGCACTGAAAGTAAAATTTCAAGGTAGTGTGCAAATGACGAAAAGTAAAATGGCCTTACTCAAGAAAGAGTTTGACATCTTCACAACCTTTAGAGGAGCAACGATGAAACAAGTTATAGAAAGATATTGTCATTTGGTTGTGGAAATGAAACGTTTAGGTATACGCGAAGAAGATGAAGAGTGGGTTGAAAAGTTAGCCGACACATTACCACAAGGTGAATGGTCGACTTACTTAATGATTCTCAAGAATAGCCAAGAATATAGTGGTATGAATCTGAGTAAGTTCATCGAAAAACTTGAATGGCATGAGCTAGAAATGCGAAAATGGTTAAAACGAAGAGTGCAAATACTCAACAAGATGTGAATCTTTATTTTAAAGGCAGTGGTTTAGCCGATATTCAAAGTCCAAAGATTCAACCGCATACAGTGCAAACAATTCAACTTGTTAATCAACACCAGTTCAAATAGTCGAAGTGGTTTCTCATCTTATCTGAGTTATGAGCCGAATACCTAACACAGAGTCCTCAATCATCATAGAGCTCGAACAACTATAATAGCCAGAACAACTCAAGTCCTCATATCCTGTAGTGAAACATTGCTGTAAATCTTCAAAATGCTCAAGATTTTACTGAGACAACAGCTAAACAGCACATAGCATTACTTGCCTCAGTCTTCGAATCTTATGAGACCTTGGTTGCAGGAAAGATCGAAAATCCAAATATGACAAAAGTCATTATGATGAAATAGATATTGAGGAATTAGAGTTAATTGATATAAAATGGAGTATGTCTAGTATAATTCGAAGAGCAGAAAGATTCATGGAAATTACTAGAAGGAGCTGTCTTAGTGGTATTGACACAAAACTGGGATTTGATAAATCAAAGGTCACGTGTTTCAAATGTAAAGAAAAGGGTCATTTCAAGAGAAAATGTTTGAATAGAGAAGTTCGGGGAAATCAGAATCCTTTTGATGATTACTGTAAGAAAGCGATTTATCAAAGAACTTCTCAACAACCTCAGAATTTGTCAAGACTTATTCAAATTGAGGATGGTTTGGCAAGATCGAAAGATAAAGCTCTAATCGTTATACATGAAGATGAAGGTTTCAATTGGGATAAATACATTCCTAAGACTGGAAGTCATGCACTTTTGGTCGAGATTATAGAGGAACCTGAACCATTTGATGATGAAGTAATTGTTGAAGAAGCAATTGAGGAAGCTTGTGCTAAATTATTTTTAATGACGAACAATAATTTATTCATAACGCTTTTAAATCTGTTATGCCTCCTCACGTGTTTAATTCTTTTGCAGGTTTCTTCAGTAATCAAAGATACTATCAAAGCACACAATGCGAAGAAGAAGCTATAGCTGAGAAAGTGATGATGGATCAATCAAACGAGGAAGCTGAAGCCTTTAAAGTTGATCAGAAATTCATTGTTGAAGAAGTCAAAGAAGAGTGTAGAATTCAGAAAGTTGAAGTAGAGAAACAATGCACAAAATATTTAGAGTCGTGCAAGTCGTGTTTTGAGAAAGACGAGAAGTATAAGAGCTGAAACGTCACACTGATAACCTAGCAAGTGATCACAAAGAAACGAAATAAGCTTACGATAAACTGAGCAAAACTATCAACCAATACCGTGATGCAAGTAGAGAAGATAATGCTACGCTTTCTATGCTCAAGGCAATGGTCATGGAAAAACAAATGGCTAAAAATATTCACATTGACACGATTGCTAAATTAAAGGAAGAACTAGAAGCTATGAGAATAGAGACAGAACGCGTTGATAAGAAGTTGACCAGTTATTCAACAGCATTGTACGTCTTGGATCATATTCTTCTCAAACCTACTGGAAAAGATGAAAATGGGGAAGATGTGTATTGTTATCACAACAAAGGTTTGGGTTATCATCGTGTTCCACCCCCGATGTGGAATAGTTACTCAAAGAACAAACCAGACGGGGTGGAAAAAGAATTAAATCTAAAGTTGAAAATTGAACAGAAAGATCAGTTGCTCGATAACATTGATGTGATCTATTCAAAATCTGATAATGATGTTGAATTAGAAGTGGTTAAAAACGTGGTTGAGAATGTTTTGGGAAAAGAAAATGATAAAACTGATTTTAAAAACACTTAATCAAAGGTTGAAAAATAGAGTTCAAGTTCACAAAAGCAGAAAGTGACGAAAGTTTTCATGATAACTATCTTCGTAAATCAGAAAATATTTCAAATGATGATCGAAATATTTAATGTACCAAATGTGTGGATTTGATCAACTGTATTCTAATACTGAATTTCCGATTCAGAATGTGAATTTGAATAGAGTCGAAAAAGTTTTCAAGCTTGTCGAAATCAAAATGTCTGAAACTGAAAAATTTTCAAGTGATCAAAGTTTTACAAACTTTAAACAAGATAAATCTTATTATACCAAACCAAGAAATTCCTACCCTAAATATCAACAGAAAAATCATTACTATGGGAGGAATGGTTGGATCTAATATGAAAAATTATAACAAGTTTGAAAAAACGAAGTTTGTAAAGAAAACGAATTTTGTTCCTGCAAGTTTAGAGAGTGAAAAGAAAGCCAATTTTCAAAACAATCTAATGAAAATTTTTCGCTCAACCACAACGAGAACAAGTTGAGGGATCCTTTGTTGTAACAGACAATAGGACGTGCTTTAGATGTCATCAGACTGGGCACATTACTAGAAGATTTCCACAAAAGAAGCCTAAGCCTGTTTCCGATGTTAAGAAAAATTCAGAAGATTTGAAACAAAAATCACCAATGTTTGTTCCAACTCAGGTTTGGAAACAAAACAAAGAACCTGTCTACAAAGTGAAACCATTTTATATCAAAGCTTCAAATTATGAACTGGTTAATCTTCAAACATTGCTGAACAAAAAGATTCTATGTTTATTTCAAGAAAGCAATTTTAAAAAATCAAACATCGGTGATAAAAGAAAAAGGTTTTTATAAGAATTGTTCAACTAAGAGCTCATAAAAAGTTGAACAGAAAAATGAGAATGGAAATAATGAAAAAATTGCTGACAACGTGCCCAATATTGGAAAGACTTAGGTGTCACCATTCAAATAATTGTTTTTGTGATTGTGAAGGGGATTCCAAGCTAAAAGTAAATCACGGATAATAAGGTCCCTTGGCACATGACGAGGATGTGGCCGTGTTATTAAAACATAAAAAATTTTAGAAAAAGCCATGATGGGTTTTGATAAGAAAAAGTTAATTATTTTTTGAAAAAGTTTAAAAAAAATTCACTAAACCCTCACTGTTGAACAAACAAAAATAGTTGATAAAACAAATTTGAAATTGTGTTAAAATCAATGGTAACAAGGTGTTGTCATCATGAGGGGTAAAGGATAAATAAAGATTGGGAAGTAGTAATGGATGGCGATTTGAAGTTATCCTCATCGGTTTGTCAATTTTTTACTTTTCAAATTTCTTTCTTTAAAATCAAAATCCAAAAATATGTTTTTGATTTGAGGGGGAGAAATATATGATGTGGAAAACACAAAAACATATAAAAATTTGAAAATGTACAAAAACATGAAAAAGACAAAAAGAGTTTTTTATGTAAAAAGAGGAAATGATAGTACATCAGTGGACTATCACAGTATGTTACAGAAATGTAATGTCAAAAAGTGTTTAAATAGGTCTCACTGGTGATGTGCCAATAAACTTCGCACATTTAGTAAATTGTTTTCGAGGTATAAACATAAATAAACTTCTTAATTAGTGGCTTAACATCTCTCAGATATATGGTTTTAGTACACTGAAATTTCGTTTGAGAGATTGCCGGATTCTAAGATACTAGGTCTTTATAGATAATTGATATCTGGGATATTATACAAGTTCTTCTGATTTTGCGTCAGCAATGGACTAGAACTTGTAGAATACTTTTGCTTTAAAACCCTAAAACTTCATCAAATTGAAAGTATCGAAAGATCAGACAATTACAGTAAAAAAGATTCCAGAATATGGAACACTACTTTTAAATCGAGCATTTATCTCTTTGTCTATACAATGGTACTAACCTGAGCTCTCAAGGCCTCGCACAACCCAGATTTAGATATCAGTTAGATATATTCACATGTAAGATAAAATCCAGGGAATCTTGATACAGGAGTATATTCAGAGGTGGGAAACACTACTAAGTCAAGTTCTAAGACATTTAATTACCGTATCTTGAAACAATTGAGCAATGTATAGAGGTTTAAGTGGACCAGTATACTGACCATCTAAGTGAATTTGTTTAAAACTTAAAGTTTACTCAGAACAACGGTGCTTGTGAAAAATCTCAAAAACGATATGATCCGCTTACACAAACTCGTAAAAAAGTCTGTAAATATGTTTGTACATAGCTTTTATTTAATAAGACCCAAAAAGATTTTTAGTGTGTTTTATCATAACTTTGAAAAAATGAAAAAGATTTTATTTCATCTTATTTTTGACTACCGATGTTGGAATATTAAATCTGAAGCTGCTAAACAGAATCCTGAAGAACAATGGATTGAAAGTTTATCTGAAATATAAAATGTTTTGAAGAGATGAAAAGGTTCATTAATTTGAAACTTAAGATTGACACAAAAACATCAATTTGTTAAAAATGTTCGATCAAGGTCATTAATTTAAACTTGGTAGACAAATCAGGTAACCAGGATCATTAATTTGGACTTGGTTAACTAAGAGGGTTAAAACTGATAAAATGTTTAAAATTTGAAATTTGAAAATATTTGTAAGTGATTGAGTTGAAATTTCAAAGTTTGAAATTGAAATGATTATTTGAATGAGTAAACTAGAAGCCGATAGAAAGGGGGAGCAAGATGAAACGTTGAACAATGATAAAGGAAGCTCAAGGAAAGGGGGAGCATGTTGATATTCAGTGTTTACAAACTAAGTTCAAAGTAAGGGGGAGATTGTTGATATTCTGTTGTGCTGAAACGTTAAAGATATTAAAGTCATGAAGAATCAAGAAGATCGATCAAGACTACGAGATCGAGATTGCGGCAACATCCAAGGGGGAGACTGTTGATGCATATGTCTGTTGCCTACCTCATTGAGTCGTATCGAGTCTGTAACAGAATAAAATGTTAGATTTAGTATTTGATTGTATATAAATGAGTACCTTCGTACAAAGGTGATTGCTTCGTATGAAGGTAGTTCAAACCACTTCGTATGAAGGTGTTTTAGGATAATTCGTACGAAGGTAGTCACACTAGTTCGTACGAAGGTAGGACTTGTATATATAAGAGTGCGAACTTAGTGTTACGTATTTGTTTTGCGAACGATACGGCAAAGCCCTGTCAAATTGTTATTGTAACCATTACAATATTAATGAAACAGTAATTGAAAAGTAATCTTGTTATACTTGTCATCTAATCTAAAATGAATTCCGCGCGTTTTTTACTAGGTTAAACAGATTAGACCTGAGGTAATTGGATGAATAGCAGATCCTCACAAGTGGTATCAGAGTTTAGAGGCCTAATCTGAAGACAATCAATAAGATTCAACAATCAAAGACTTCTCTTCCACTCATTTCTTCTCATTTTTATCATTTCTAACAAATTTACCGTCGAAATGGAATGAATTTTTCAAGGAATACATAAATACGTTTTTAACAAACCCTTGAAAAAATTGGACCTAAAATCAATTGAAATCATGATCAAATAGACGAAAAACAAGAAAATTTGAGTTTTCATCTTCGCACGAAGGTACACGTTCGTATGAAGTAATTACCTCTATACAAACTTAAAACTTTTCATATATAAACCTTACCTTCTTACGAAGATAGAATTCAAAAAATTCATCTTTGTTATCTTCGCACGGACATAACAAGTTTTTTTGTTTTAATGTTTAGCCCGTACAAGGGTCAACTTCGCACAAGAATACCTTCTCTCCAAAAGTCTTTCTTCGTACAAAGTGTTACCTTCGCACAAGGCTTCATCGCACAAAGCATATCTTCGCACCAAAACTTACCTTCCCACTAATTTTTAAATAATATGGAGAACGAGTTCTACAATTCTTTCACTACGGCCCCCACTTCAAATTAAAAACAACGACAATATGTTAAATTGAGAATAATTCTATCTTTAGGCGAAGATTACATCTCGCCGCCCCACCTAACAACGTAGCTAGTCCTCTCACAAAGTTTTGAGCCATCTTTATATTCGATTTATGTATGTGTGCATATGTGTGATTGTTCTGTTATTTGGTTATGATTTTAGATATATGTTTAGTTGTGTTTTTGTTTTGGTGGAGATAATGGGTTAAGTTACATGTCTTATTAGGGTATCAACTTTTGTTATTTTTTAAATTTAAAAAAAAAAGGGGTAAATCATTTGATAAGATGAGATGGATTGTTGCTACCTAGTAACCCTAAACGAATTTGCAAATAGAAACTCTTTTAAAGATAGCTTATAACTTAGAGTTAAGTGATTTCAGAGTGAATTTTGGCCATTAATTAAATATCTAATTCAAGTTGCAATATGAATCATTCAGCTTTAATTAAAGTTACCATTTACACCCTATATGTTTCCAAATCATGCCAATCAGATAAAGAAATAAACACTAGATTGAACTTGTTCCCCTGAATCTTGAACACTAATCAAAACATTTGTTGAAAACTTTTAAAGATTTATTCAGAGCCTTGGAACCATTGTTGAAGAAGAAGCAACCATTGATCAATGGCCAAAGCTCTGTTGAAGCAAAGCACTGATCATGAAGACCAAACATTTGTTTTGGCGAAACAGATGTTTGAAACAAAGCAACAGAGGTTTGAAGAACATAGGTGTATTCAATGTAATACTATTTAGCTAGAACAAAGTTTGTATGTAATATATCACATGTTAGATTCCCGCATATGTTAGATTCCCGCAGATGTTAGATTCCCGCAGATGTTTACTAACATCTATGGAATCTTTTTTGTTAGGAATGTTAGATGTCACTAACAAGGTGACGCCGGCTGATTGCTAATAGAGCTTTAGTACTTGTATAAATAGATCTCACCTATTAGAGATCTATTTTATGACATCACTTATATTCCTTTTGTATGAACAACAAAATTGAGTGATCAAGCTGAGGGGGGGGTTAGTATAATCTTTCTGTAATTGTAATCATTAATTATTATCGATGGAAAAAAATTGATATAACTTTCCACTCTTGTATGCTCATTTAATTCGCAATTTCTATTGTTTATATTAAATTCATTCATACTTGTTCATTAAAGGATACTAAGAGCCTCTCAGGTCCTAAAAGTTGGTATCAGAGCTTGGTCACATTAAACTTGATTTCACAATCAATTTAATATACAAAGATCAGCTCATAAAGGTATCCAATATGTTCGTGGTACCTGAAATCAGAGTTTAAAGTCTAAAAATACGAAAAGTTTGTATACATACTCTGTTTTCACAAAAGATCAAAATGAATAGCACAAAACAATCATGATCCCCAGAACATCAGTTTCAACAACAAGCCTTTGATGGTTGTTAGATCATAATAAAATATCTAGCAACGTAGGATGACACATTTGCTAGCTCAACAGACCACAGGATGTTGGTAGTCCGTTATATTCGGACCACAAGTTACAATGGTACCTAGTGCTGAAAATCTAAATGTTCAGGAGCCAAGGAAACCAGAAAATTAGTTTGAGCAAGATTTTCAAAAGTTTGAGCAAGATGCAAAGGCCCTCAATATTGTGGCCATAGCTCTACCAAACGAAATCTACGCCAGCCTGTTACATTGTAATAATGCTAAAGAGTTGGGATGCATTAAAGGAACAATTTGGTGGAACAGAGGATGTGATTGAGAACATTCGAGAAATTCTTAACCAACAATATGAGACTCACATATGTTAAGGGAGAAACCCTTACTCAACAGTTTCAAAGATTTTTCTGTTTGATAAGTGAACTTAAGTTGATAAACAAAGGGTTTTCAAAATCAACTTTAAGTAACAGACTTTTGAGACCACTTCCTGAAAAATGGGATACAATAGCAATTTTGATAAGAACAACCACAAATTCTAAGGATATGACCTTGACCTTCATGGAAAGCTCTTGACATTTGAAAGAGAGCTTGTCCAGAAAAAGAGGCTCCAAGAAACTGGAAAAGTGTCTGATGATTCAGTATTCGGCAACACAACACTCCTGAGTCAAGAAGGATCATCATTAGGAATATCAAATGATTAGAGTTATGATCATCATATTAATATATCAACTAGAATCAACTTTGATCAATATTTCTCAAATTATGCTTTTACAACAAATGATGACAGTCATATTTCTGATAATTTGTCTTTTCTTCTTGAATATTTGAAGCATATTGATCCTACTAACCTTAAGGAAATGAATATTTTGCACCAAGTGGCACTACTTAGTCTTAGAGCAAACAACTTCCTTTAAAAGGAGTGGTTGGAATATCCAGGGTTAAATGACAGGTCAAGTGTAGGGTCGGATAAATCAAAGATAAAATGCTTCAAATATAACAAATTAGGTCATTTTGCTAGAGAGTATAGGAGTCAAACAAATAAATCTACACCAATGATAACATATCAAAACCAAAGACCTCAAACAAACAAACAACAATTGTTTCATTAAAATACTCTAGACCAAGTGTGCAAAATACTGCCCATTTTGCACAAAACATGAACCCTGTACCTGTGCAATATGTTCAAACAATAACTGTTCCTGAGATCTAATATGTTCATGTGCATGTTGCACAAGTTCAAACACCTCTAGTTACTCATGCCCCTGCACCTGCAGAGGCCAAAAAACAAAACTTTTTCACCCAAGGCTGTGTTGGTTGGAGTAGCTTACCATAGGACTTAACTAATGATAACTTTGTTGTTATGGAAAAATAAAATGATGAACCTGTGAGTTTATGTTTTATGGCATTGGAATGTATTTTAGAAGAAGGTGATTAAGAGAAGGAAAAGTCTGTTGGTGAAAATGCAGGAAACCTAGAGCAAACAATTATTTATGGAAAAGGCCATGTGGAAAGAATGGAAGAAGATCATCCTAAAAGTTCCACTGATTGCATCAATGATTGTGTGCAAACTGCTGCGCCAAGGTATTACCTCAAATTCTCAAAGAAGAATGTTCAGACAATAGCATAATGGCATTTGCTAACATTAAAGACGTAAATGAAAATTTTAGAGAGAAGGTTCTAGTTAAAGAAATACAAATTGAGAAATTAACAAAAGATTTCAAAATTAAACTAACTGAAAAGGACCAAGAAATCAGCAGTATTAAACATGAAGTAACCATTACCAAAGATCAGCTCCAAACTATGATAGAAAAATATCAAAGTTGCAAAAAGGAGCTTGAATCTACCCAAATCACTTGTGAAAAAGGGGTAGAATCATGTGATGGTTTTGAAATACTTCTCAACAAACAAATCAAGAGCAATTTGAAGTTTGGAATTAGATTCAGAGAGAATGATGATGGCCAATCTTTCAAAAACAATACTCATATTGACTCTCAAATCGTTAAAGTGAAACCAACCAATGCAAATGGGGAAGAAATAAAGATCACAAAGCCAAGTGGTAAATAGATCACTCTTAAAAAAACTACAACGTTCATCACATACTGATATAGAAAAATATGAATTTAAACCAAAATGGTCTAATGTGATGTGCTTGAAAATTTCAAAACCCATGGATTTCTTATCACTTGTTGGTCCCAAAGCACTAAAGGTAAAAAGAATCCTATCACTCACTCTCAAGTAGATGGTCAAACCTCTATTAACAAAGATGGAGAAAAGAGTGATAAGAAAGATAACGCTGCAAATCTGCTTTGTGAGTTTTGTATGACAAATCATATGACAAAAAAATGTTTTAGATTAAAAGCATATGATATCAATAGAGGAAAGAATATTTTTGAATCAAAGCCTGAATGTTCAGTTTGTGGGAAAGATAACCACCTAACTCAATAGTGTTTTACTTAGACGTTATGACATTAACAAAAGTAGGTCAAAAGGTAATACATTTGTCAAAAAGAAAACTGGTCTTATCAAAAGGGAATCACAACTAGTTTCTAAGAAATTTGAGTCTGTTCAAACACCTATCATAAAGGCATTGAACCAAAACCCTGTTTATAGGGAGGTTCAAGTCAATGATGCCCCACCATCAGATAGATACCTAGTTTTATTACACATATGAAATAATTTTAATGATATATAAACCATGGGTGTGGTTGATTAGAGACCCACACAATGATTATGAAAAGAACATACACCTAAATAACACCTTGATATCAAGTTAGTGAATTACAAATATGCTTCCATTTAAAAATATTAAATAATAGTTTGATTATATTAAAACTTGTGATTTTAGTTTGACGTAACAAAAAAAGAAATTTAACAAACCCAAATAGTTTCGTCATCTTTAGAGAACCATACCTCCATGCCCGCCATAGTAAATGAGCAAAAAAGCCATGCGTTCATTTGACAAGGATTTTAAGTTTTGTCTGCGTTCATATGACAACAACTTTAAGTTTCGTTTGGAGTTGGGTATCTTGGTGAATAGCCTCAAAATGGTTAAGCCCTAAAAAGCATGTAACTAATAGATTTTAGTTTCTGCATTAGAAATAGTTTCTATCTGTAATCAAGAATGGGCCAAATCACCAAGATTGTATTAATGTTAGCTTTCTGTTTATAGCATGAAGTTACATCATATCCTAAAATAGAAAAAAAAAGTATAGCTTCGAAGGAAGAGTTTGGATGACTATAATTGATTAAAATAGTTGTATGATGGGGTCATGCGGCACAAATTTGCAAATTTAAGTTGACTCGCAACAAATTGTATAACAAATCGACCATCCCTTAATTGGTAAGAAATCTCAATCATTGCCCTCACCATTTGGTCCTAATTTATAAAGCAAAAGACAAACTACACTCCCACCCCTTTGTGTTCATCTTATTTAACCTTGTGTCCTTGTAGTTAGATCCTACTTATGTTTTAGAACCATACTCTACATTGTTGTGTTCTTTAATAAATTTAATATATTATTTAAGGTTTTCATTGTAGATATACTTCTCATAATTATTCTGATTTGTACGACGAGTGGTAATAACTAATTAAGTTTTCCTTTTCTGAAAAAAAAATAGATTCTTACTCGTGAAAGTCACTAACATGTATAATGAGCTACAGGTTAGCGTATTTATAAATTTTGAATCCATTAGTTTAATTCAAATAAGATGGATTGAATCGCAATCTTATTATCCCATAATTAATCTTGTGAACTTGATCACAATGTTATGATTATAGTGATCCTATGCTCTATATAGGTATTTATTATTTTTCCTAACTTTAGAGCATTGTTACACTATAAAACATTATATTTTCTCACTCATTTTCAATTAATTAATATATTTTTATATATTTATCATCATTTTTTTCTCTCATTCACTAACAACCACTTTCAAAATATATTAAAAAAGTATAGAAGGCGAACAACATCCACACAAATATACAGATGAACAATAACATTTTTTTCTCTCCTTCACTCACAACCACATTTTATACTTTTTATATTACAAACACAATACTTGTGATCAATGTTTATATTTTTATAAAGAGAGGGTATTTGAACCATTTTTCAAAGTACACGGAGTCAGTTGATAAGTGTTAAAAATATATATAACTTTATGTTCATCCTTAAAAAAATTAAAACTATATTTCTTATAAAAAATTCTAACACACTCCTTCAAATCTAAAAGATTCAAAATTACTTTCACACCTTCAAACTCCAAACACAGGAGGGCTAAACTGAAACAAAGAAAAAGAAAAAGGTGTAAATCTAACTTTTATCTTAAACCAAGAGACTTGCAACCAAAACTTTGAAAGACTGCCCTAGAACTTTTATAAAATTCATAAAAGAAACCCCTCCACCTCCATGGTTCATGTGCCATTGTCCACCAACCTCTCTCCTCTCACTTTCAAAACATCACAAAAAAAAAACACACACACACACCTTATTAACTCCTCAAATCTCCTACACCCCCAACCCAATGATCCAATAAATCTAAGACCTTCCAAACCCTCAATCTAATCACTCTTCTAGCTCTCGAAATGGACAGAAACACCAACTCAAACTCAACCCCACAAGGCCTAACCCAAGAAGAATACACTCAACTCCAACCCTTAATAAATGCATACCACATGTTCGACAAAATGCCCAACACTTGCACCTCACTAATAACTCAACGCATCGACGCGCCCGCCCACGTGGTCTGGCCTTTGGTACGCCGGTTCGACGACCCACAAAGGTACAAGCATTTCATCAAGAGTTGCAGCATGATCGGTGACGGAGGTGTTGGGAGCATCCGAGAAGTTAACGTTAGCTCGGGCCTCCCGGCGTCCACGAGCACCGAAAGATTGGAGCTCGTGGACGACGAGAAGCATATTTTGAGTTCTAGAGTTGTGGGCGGTGAGCACAGGTTGAATAACTATCTTTTGGTTACTTCGGTTAATGAGTTTAATAAGGAGGAAAAGGTTTACACAATTGTGTTGGAGTCGTATGTTGTTGATGTTCCTGAGGGGAATACTGTAGATGATACCAAGATGTTTACGGATACGGTTGTGAAGTTCAATTTGCAGAAGTTGGGTGTGGTGGCTATGGGCTGTCTGCATGGTGGTACTGGTGGTGAATCATAGTGGTACTGGTGCTGGTGGTGCTCAGGTAAACTTTCTTTTTTTTAACCAAATATGATAGATTGTGATGGGATAGGGTGTTGCTTTAGTTTTTTTTTTTTGGATCAATAAATTTGGGTTTAGAAGTTAGAGTTTAGATATTAGTTTCCAAAGTATTAGTAGTAGTTTTTATTATTATTATTATTATTATTATTATTATTAAATTTGCTAGTTGTTCTTTGATCTCATTGTCAAATTAATGTCAACACATATTCTTGATTTGACTTTTGCAATTTGAATGAAATTCAGTGATGCAAAACTAATTTTAACTCTAGTAGAAAGATGTAAAAATTGTATGAATATTTGTACTATAAGTTTATGTAATGTAACTTCCTATGTTTCTTCTTTTAAATCTTCTAATTAGGGCTGGTAAAACAGGTTTTATTGTGTTTAACAGATCAGAGGCGACTCGATTAATGCAAGTATCAAAAACGAATACGACTCGTTTAATTACTTTATACTATATGCCTATAACACAGTTGTTATTTTTATGTACCAAGAAGGAAAAATGATGGAGCCTAGCCTCCTAAGTTTAATTATTTAAAAAAATTACATCATATACTTTTTCTTAAATAGGTTTTATTGTTTTTTAAACATGTCAGGAATTGTCAAGCCTCCTTTTAAAGTTGTAATATCTATTAGACATCATATATATAAGTGTAGTATGTTCTTCTCGTGATTCTTTACTTAAAATTGATTATGTATTAAATATTCTTTATTAGTTTATTTTAAAGAAAAAAAGAAAAAAGGTTTGGGTTCAATTATTAAAAAAAAAACACAGTGTGTGAACCTTGGTTGGATCCATTCTTCAAGTTTTGTGTGATCATTATAATATTTTATAAAAGTGTGGGTATGATAGCGAAAATTTTATTTTATTATTGTTTAACTGGCGTATATATATATATATATATATATATATTATATGTTAAAAAGGAAGAAGATAAAGGTTGGTGACGTTGGGAGACCTGTGAGCAAGGCCAAGACTCATGGGAAACATGTGATTATGAAGAGACATCAAACTAATCAGGCGATTTTTGGTTTGGGTGTCCCGGTTCCACTCGTTTTGACTTTTAAGTCAAATTGCTAACCACGATTTTGAAGAACGAAATTCAAATTTGTCCAGTAACAATCTTGTTTCACAATTTGAATGATTCTTTTAGTTTTTTTTCAGTCGTTAGTTCGTATAACATGTAGTTAAAATTATGAGACGGTCCATTTACATTATACATATAAATAAGTGCATATTCTAAAATAAATATGTGTGTACAACTTAAAGCCGATTTCAAGATCCAAACTGTGGATCATTATGTTAAACCTACTTTTTAGAAGGTATTCACTTTGATCATGAAAGATGATTTGTACACATTTTGTTATGTGTATTGTCATTTTCTGGTTTGATAAGTATGTTGAATGGTGGAATACATTTATAAAATGTGAAGTGATGGAAATCAGCTTCCCTTATATGACTAACCTAGTTGATAATATATTATGTGTTATAAATTTGCTAGATTGGAAACTAAGCAACAGAGATCAAATGAAGACATAAATATAGATTATTTTTTTGAACTGTTATCTAAGTTTATATACAGAGATCAAATGAAGACATAAATATAGATTATTTTTTATATACTGTTATCTAAATTTATTTAATTATCGTAGAACCATCATCCATGTTTCAAAATATAGATTAACAAGCTCGAAGGACATTGGTCGTTTCTCCGGAGAGGCACCGTTGATGGTTGTGACGGTGAGAAAGGGACTTTTGTTGCGATGAGGGTGAGAAAAGATTGATGGAGGGACTTTTGTTGCGATGAGGGTGAGAAAAGATTGATGGAGACTGATTTTCTCTAACTTCTTGAGACACTTGTAGAGAGACATGGGACACACAAAACTCACTTTATGCAAAGTGTATAACTCCCATTGCTAAAATATGATGCAAATTTATAGTATTTAATTAATTAATATTTAATTGATAAATTTAACTATTTATATAACAATGTGTTGCAAATTGATAGAAGCCTATTATCCATTATTAATTTTGTAAAAATATTTTGTGGAGAGCTTTTTACTATTATATTTACATATTTTGACCCCTCAAGTTTTATTTTTATACACATCAACCTCTTTATTTTTCATTTATCAACCTCTTTAATTTTCATCATTTAGTTTTCAACCCCTTAGTTTTCATTTTTCATTTTTATGTTAACTTTTCCACTTTTACTTTGGTCCGCTATAGTTTTCAATTTTTACAAAATAGTTGTTTTACGTTTCAGTCTAAACCTTGCGAGTAAAAACGCTGCAATGCGCCTATGTAGTTCAAAATTTTACGTCTATTTTTGGTGGTTTAATAACCCCATCACAACTTGTGGTACCTAAGCCGAATTAGTTATTACTTTCTATGTTTTAGGTTTTAGTCTAAATTTTTTTGAGTTAATACGCCGCATTAGCGTGATTTAACGTTTTTACATTTACTTTTTGTTCGATTTAACGGTCACACCACAAAGCACGGATCCTAAATACTAGCTTACTTTTACCACCCATTTGGTTTCTTCATAAACCTTCTTTATCTAAAATCTAAACTATCTAAAATTTAAATTGTGCAATATGTACATTTGTTATTTATAAATTAGTCTATTATATTTACTGATTAACATTTATATAAACAATTATTCTACTTATTTTAAAATCATTTTTAAACCAATGCATCATTTTTCATTTTCTTTATTTATATGCGTAATTACTTATATAATATCATTAATAATATAATAATAGCAGCAGAAGACAACACATGTATTAACTATATTTTTCATACATCCAAAATGTTTACTAATTAACTATATTTTTCATACAAACAAAATGTTTATTAATTTTCCTTTCACCATACTATAAACCAACATTTATTTTGCAGAAATACATGGTATATTCATTTCTAGTTTAAATTATCTCAATCTTTGCTCTCTATCTATTTGTCTCCTCTGTCTATATACCTCCATTCATTCGTTCAATTGTTCATTCATTCAATTGTCCCGTATATGTAATTTGCAACTACTAATCCTCACATACCTCTCATGACATACATAGTGTAACAAAATCGTGTGACCATACCGCCTTACGCCTAGCTTCAAATATGTGAAAGTCGGGTTTTAATCGGTTTCAGCTTTAAACCCATGCTTTTGGGCGTATAAAGCTCGGGGGAGATAGAGGTCGGGTTTAACGGGCTTCTTGGATTTACATTCGTCTGAGAGGGTCTGTAGAGAACCCGTAAACCATGAGCAAATATTCCCATGGTATCAACATTGCATCTGGTTGTTCCTCCGTTACAATCGATCCACGTCCTTGAACCTTCTGTGATGTCGAGTCTCCTGCATACAACTTGAATTACACCAATGTCTTTAACCAATTTATCGATTATAAAGAACTTCTACCCGTTAATCGCCTCGAGAAAGTTGAACACATTTGGACTCTGCCTCTCATCAAGCAACTGTTAAAAATGCAGACTTAATGACGAGATACATGATTCAAAACTAGTATTGTACTAATAAGGATTTATAAATCGAGAGCACTTACTTTTCTAGATGAGTGATCTAATTCGGTTTCTGGAATTATAGCTCCCCCACGAACTTCCTGTCACATAATTAAATATATAATTAAATCATTTGATTATCAAGATTCCACGACCACATCACTGGAAGGAGATATACACCTTGCTGAAATAACGGATTAGCAGTAACTCCTTTATTATACCACACATCCCGTAATAATAAAGTATGTTTGCCATAAGCTGCAAACAAGAGCCGAATTCAGTTAAATTTTGTAGATTTAGATCATAAGTTTTCGGTAATATTAAAAGATGCGACTTACAGCAAACAGGGTGAGTATGTATGCACCAGCTGTTACTCCCATGCACATAACTGCAGCAAGTCTGCAATAGCAAAAATATAATAACATAAAGTTTTCCCAAAATATTTGAATTATAGTTATAAATAGTGATCTTTTTTTCTTGAATAAAGCAATTTACAAGATTTATGCTTTAATCCATTTGAATCCATTTGAACCCCTTTTTTAGCATTATTTTTCAATTATTTGTTACCTGTGTTAGACCGATCGGTGATAAAACGTAACACAAGTTGACCCATTGAAAAGTCAATGGGTTGAAATTACCACCTTTCAGCAATATGTTTAGGTGAAAGTAAGCATAAACAAGGAGTCTGAAAGCGACAGAAGACTTGTTTTCTAAGTTTTTAAAATAAACTACAATCAGCCATGATATGAACCAAAATAAACAAAAAATTTACAAGAACCTCAGCAACCTTATCGGCTAAGCCATAACGTTGGATCATCATAGGACATTGCAGCAGCTCCCAACTGCAAAAGCTCTTAAGAATGTACAATATAAGATGGTATGCGTTTGAAGAAATGCAAATGTCTTTTTAGAAAAACATTATAACAAAAAAATGAAGTTATTGATTACGGACCTCGTGGCCAGGGGGATTAATATGGTATATGCAGAAGTTATGTATCAGCAAAGAAAATGCTTCAGGGCATAAGAAAAGCCCTTGGAAACACGACATATCTACACAAACAGGCAAATAAAAGCAAGTTAAATCACATTTTCATAATTAAATATTCATAATTCCTCAAATTCATTCTGAAAAATAGGAGCACTTACGATTTAAAGCAAAATTAGCATATGTAATTAGTGCTGGCTTGTCCTGGTCGCCAAATATGGAAACAGAAACATATCCACTTGAAGTTTTTACTAGGTGTTCCTGAATGCCATATAAAACGTATTGATTTGTATATTGTCAAGATAAAAATTACAAATAAAATCATTTTCCGGCTGTTTTATTAAAATAATATTGTTCAAAGGAACATAACACGGGCAAGAACTATACAAATCAGGCCATCTGCAAAGGGAAAACTCCTTCCCTAATTCTCTATATACGCATAACTTTATGACCTCAAATAAACTAATAAGACTGAGGCACAACCAAGTTATGGCCAAAGGTCCCCTGACATAAATTTTTGAATTACCATATAATTAAATGAGACAAAGACACATCAAACCTATGACTAAAATTCCATTAAACCTTATTGAATACAATAACTCGCACACGCGCATCAAGCTAACAACCCTATCATGGGCGGCCCTAGGGATGGGCGGGGAGGACCACCGGCCAGGGCCTGATACATCGAAGGGCATGTTATTTAAAAAAAGCCCGATATGTATATGTTAAAAAAAATAATTGGTATACCCATACAAACACCAACATAGGCCCACTTACAAAACTATTTTTATGGTTTAGATTAGTTGCTAGCCCATTGGCATTAGGTTGTATAGAAAAACTAGTTAATATTCTATATTTCGGTAAGGTCTTAGGGCATGTTTTCTCAACCTCGAACATTATATATGAATTCTCAGGGCCGGCCCTGAATCCTATACTCAAAAATCTAAAAGTAAAATTATATCAAAATGATAAATGTTCACCAAAAGACTCCTGTGATCCTGGAAAAAATAATGAAAACTATAAATTAAGATTAATACTAGTATAAATCTGTTGCCATGAACCAATTTCTGCTGACTGAGTTCTTCGAGAGTTGAAATGAGATGCATAGAAGGAAAAACTAACACAAAATATAATATAATAAGCCCTAATTTCAAAGAAATGATGCAATCACAGACACTAAACAAGAAGATAAGCAAGAACTATTTATTGACTCATTAAACATTCACCTACCGTTTACTTAAAATCTACTAAACTACTCAAAATCAAACTTAATGAAAAAGATCTAACATATTATCATGAACAAATCATCGTTTCTTCACATGCATTCATTTCATCAACGAAAATCATAATCAAAACTGACGAATCAAGCATAATTTCACATGCACGCATATGATATTCAATCAATTACAGAAAACCTAGCTACTCTCGACGATCATTGCAACAAACTGAATAATATAGATGCAAATGTAGGTTCCATAAGTTAAATATAAACATTGACTCATGATATATTATGTATATACAGGTATAAAGTGTGGTTTAATGTGCAAACCTTTGTGGTAACAGAGGTTGTTTCCATATCAATGGAGACAGAATCGGTTGAATCTGCGTTATCCTCTCTCTATATACCCGAATTCATATATATGCATGATATATATATATATATATATACATCTTTCTCTGTGTGTGTGTGCAGGATAATATAGATAGATTGGTACATTTAGGTAAGATGTCAGTTTTGGCCACTTAGGTTGTACCTTTTTTCCAATTTGACCACATATTGTTACGGGGATTCTGTTCGCACATCGGGGAATCTATCATTACACTTTGACAATTTAATACGGATCGTATAGGCCTATACGATCCGTATTGGATAAAGTTAAGACATGGCAGACTGACAGGTTCAGGGGATGTATGGCGGTTGGCTTATACTGATCGTATAGGTATATACGATCATTATTGGGGCCCAGATTTTTTGAAATTTGAATTTTGGTGTGTTGTGTTTAATTTTTGGTATTTTGGGTTGGTTATTTTTGTTATAATAAGTTTTAAAATCTTTATTATTTTTTTTATCGTTACATGTCTTATTACAGCATATCATGGCGTATCGTATCACAATTTTAACATTTTATGTTGGCGTGTCGTATGATATCGTATCATCATTGTACCGTAACTTATTTATATTTTTTATGTTGAAGTATTCACGACGTTTGATATTATAACGTTATACATTATACGTAACCAAGCAATACAATCTAAATAGTCAAAATAAACAATTACAAATATAAATAAACTGAACTGCAAATTAAACTACATAATAAGTTTATATATATATACATGACATCGTCCAAAATACATAACCAGTCAAAATCCAAAAAAGTACGAAAATCTAAACCCCTGGATCCGTATCCTCCATCTGCCTATAGCTGGTCCTCCATCTGCTGTAACGCAAGCACCACAGCTGGTGGCAACTGGTCATACAGGATGTGTTGGGGGTCCTGAGGCACCCCATGCAGCTGCGGCGGCGGTGGCGGCGACGGACTAAGCTCTTGGTCGACCTTCGTATAAACACAACTGTTAGAACATTACGGTAAATATAGCGCATTATACAAAATAAGTAAATAAGTGGTTACCTCGGCCTGAACGACAGCCCCGCCATCTTCACCACCATCACCATGACCGTCATCGTCACTATCATCATCACCATTACCATCACCACACCATCACCATCATCCTGGCTGTACAGTATCCTAATCGGCTGGTAACTCATCGGGCAGGGCGGCAGGGACAAAAATAAAGCCATCGCGATCGCGAAATCGCAACCCGATACGCATGCCGTAATCATGCGTGAGAGCATGTCGATCAGCATCAGGCGTGTCAAGCGTCGGCTCGACCACACCAAACTCCGTGACCTGTGGGTTCTCACTCAGAACGAGGCCCAGCGACACATCAATCTGCGTGATGTATGCCCCGCCGTACAACAAACCCCACTCCTGCCTGTGAAACGCCGCCACAAACCAATCTGCGAGGTAGCGAGCGGGGGCGCACGACTGGCGTCATATAAGGCAGTACATATAGAATAGATCCCCCTGATTCCACCACTCGCGACTCTGCTCGCGTGGTCCAATAGATGTGACAATAAGCCTATGCAGGTAACAGTATAGGGGATCTGTAACGTGGGACACCTGGACTTCGACCTGCCAAAGCGACCCCGACCGATCACTCTCCAGCCTCTGGCGAGTGTCGTCCTAGGTACAATGTGCAAGCCATCGGTATATAGTGGGGTGTCCGTCTTCGGCAACGTATAGAAGTCGGTGTGAGTGGCAAACTCATGTAGGGACATATCAAAGTACTGCCCGGCCAATTTAAAACTAACCTCAACCCACGGGTCGTCAGGGTCCTCGTCCTCCTCAGGACGGTCGGCTGGTCTCGGAGTGAACACGAACGAGAACAAAAACTCGATAACGAGCACCCGATAGGACGGCAAATATGCCAAATGTAACATCCTGTAATACGATAGGGTTAGTATTTTATAAAGAGAACAAATAAAACAAAATATTCGATAGTTTATCTGTCCCACGGAGTGTCGTGGCCGATAAAGTCTCGGACTCTCGCCGCCTCCTGCACCTCCTCCAACATCGTCCAATCGACGGCAGCAAGGTCGCCAATCACCATGCAGCGAAACTTCTCGAACCGTTACACCTCCTCTGACCCGTGCTCGAATGCTAGATATGGGTGCTCTAGCAATGGGTCAAAGACGGGGGGCCCGCGTCCCCTACCACGATCCCTCCCTCCACGTCCACGACCCCTACCGGCGCTTCTACCACTTCCACCACCACTACCGCCCCTCCCGCCACCATCGCACCAACAACTACGTCCATCTATAAAGTTTTCAATTTTCAAAATTTAAAATAAAGTTTAAAATTTTTAAAGTTTTCAAATCTTCAAATTTTCATAATTATAAAGTTTAAAGTTTATAAAGTTTTCAAAATTTCAAAAGTTTCAAAATTATAAAGTTTAAAGTTCATAAAGTTTTCAAAATTTATAAATTATAAACTTTTAAATTTGTAAAGTTTTCAAAATTTCAAAATTATAAAGGGTCGATACGTCGGTTCAAAAATCTTCAAAAAAATAAGAAACTTTGAACCGATACAATGCGTATAGGGTCGATACGCATCGTATCGCTTCAAACGTTTCTTATTTTTTTGAAGACTTTTGAAGCGATATGATGCTATAGGGCCGATACGCATCGTATCGCTTCAAAATACAGCAAAAAACAGAGTATTTCCCAAACACCAAAAACTAACCCAAATTCAAACCTAATACACAAGAAATACGGTTTATATACGATCTAACATCTAAAATACATTAAAAAAAGGAGGTTTCATTTAACATACGTGGATATGTAGTTCTGTATGCGTATTCCAAGTGTAGAGCTGTATGCGTATCCAAGTGTATATCCGTATAGAGAGCGTACGTGTGTGTTTTGTTTGTATTGGTATGTTAACCCTCTGTGAATCAGGGAATTATACTACGCTTATGTCCAATACGCACCGTATAGACCTATATGATGCGCATTTGAGACCCTATACGACATAGGTTTGACCTATACGATGCGTATAAGTGAAAAAAATAATTAGTCATTTGTCGTTTCGATACATATATGATCCGTATATTAACGTATTTTGCCGTTACGTGTCATTTTATGAAGTATAAGCTCTATACGTGTCATTTCGGTGACGTTCGGTTACGTGGAGTGTCGTATTATACGTTTAGGTGTAATTTAGTTTTGAAATCCCATGTATTCTAACATGTCGTGTTCTATGTAAACGTGTCGTACCATGTCATTAGTTTTCGTATTTTGCCGTTAAATAACGTATTATGACGTATACTGTAATTGTTTTTCATATTAAGGCGTATTGTGTCCATATTAAGGTGTGTCGGTTATGTCAGGTATTGTGACGTTAATGTATGTATGTGTCATATTAGGGTATAGATTGTCTGTAAGTGTAGTGTTATCGCGTATTTTGTCAAGTTATCGCGTATTTTGTCGAGTTATCACGTATTATGTATCTACTATGTTGATGCATATTTGTGTGGATGCGACTCAGTTTGGTATTCACGACTGAAGCTCATAGTCCGAAGCAGGCCATTAGAAATGAGATCGAAGACCAAGCAACATCCAAGGGGGAGTTTGTTGATGCACTTTTGTGTATATCGCTTTTTCTTAGTTACGTCAGTAATTGTACGGTCTTTGTTTATTGTGTTTGTAAAGTTTTTGTTGAGTCGACCAAATCAAGATATCCTCCTATCTTGATTTAGTATGACGTTTAGTTTGTCTGTGTTGTAAAACAGTTGCACGTGTGCATACTGTTAAGTCTTGTGTTTCTGATCTTGCTAACTGTGTAGTATGTAGCAGGGTTCTCCAAAGAACCACTTACTCGTGCGAGACACTTACTTGATTCATACGATTGAAGTGTGCTTCGTACGAGCAAGTTGCTTGCTCGTATGAGCCATTGCCTGTTCGTACGAGTCATTCACAAGTTCATACGAATGATCATTCAAGAAGAACATTTGCCTGTTCGTACGAACGAGTTACTCATTCGTACGAGCAATAAGTTATTCGTACGAGGAATCAATTCTAAATGTTCTTTGTAGTTTGTAGTACTTCATACAACCTGTGACATACTTCGTTTGTTGCTGGGTGTTGGTACTATAAATACAGACATGCACTTCACAGTTCATCAGGGAGTGATAGAATAGACACACAGAGAGACACACAGAGCACATAAAGAGTGTTTAGAGAGATAAGCAGTTTTATTCAAAGATGTATGTACTGGTCTCTCTACAAATCAATATAGTGAATATTTGAAAATATATCTTTTTTATATTGGTTGTGCTCTTGCTTTGGTTTGCATATACACTTGGATTCCGCACTCGTGTGTGTGTTAAACAACAAGGAATTAGGTTATCATGATCCTCCAAGTGAACCTACAAGTGGTATTAGAGCTTTGGCTCTCTTCCTTGTTTAAAACTAAGCATAGTGTTGTGTTTGAGCAAGTTGTGAAGGCTCCTGGAAGTGTTCTTGAACGTCTAATAAGAAACTTAAGCTTTTAAAAGAAAAGTGGTTTAAAACTTAGTTAAAACTTGTTGTATCCAGAAAATTTTTATAAAAACCTTTGTTAGAATACATGAAGACATGTTAGGATACGGCTTTTGTTAAAATTTTCTACCAAAGTTCAGTTGGACATATTTTCCGGTGAAACACCTTCCGGAAAAGTCATCGGAATATTCCTTTAGGGTTGACCAAATCTCAGGACTTGACTGTATTGACTGAAAAGCTGATATTGGAATGTTTGTCTTTTTAACCGAAACTGTGTAAGACAACTGAGAACTTTCGAACAGACTCAGAAACAAGTCTCTGTTAAAAAGGGAAGTATTCACCAACCAACCATGCAAAAAGATTCGTCCATGCAAATAACCTATCCGCGCGAAGAACAAGTTTGTTCGTGCGAAAGACAAACTTGCTCGCACGAAGAACTTGTTCGAACGAAACATCACTTGCTCGTGCGAAGAACTAAGTTTTTCAGGTTATCTGTGATAGTTTTTTGCGAAAGGTTTTTGACATTGTGAACTTTATCAAAAGACTTTTATTAAATGGGTACAAATCCTTGGGATTGGGGGTGTAATTCAAGTACAAGTCAAGATTCATCACAATCTAGCTCCGCAACCTCATGGGTAAAATCTTTAATACCTCCACAAACGATTACCACTAGTCAATGGGCGTGTGTTACGAATTAAAATCAAAGCGTTCAAACCCTTCTCCTCAGCGAGAGTAAACTGGAAGTAACAACCGTCCACCAAAGTTGATGTAACATTCGTCGTAAAACAGATTCCAAAACCCGCTCCGTTAAAATTCAAGAATTTATTAAATGTTTCGTTACGCATGTATTCATTTTATAAATTGTATTAGTTAATTTTATAGTTAATAAATAAACTAGATAGTAAATATATTGAATATATAAAAGAAAAAAATAAATCAACAAAAAAAGGGGTAGCCGGGAGTCGAACCTGGGTCCCCATACCCACACACATGGTTTTCACCACTGAGCCACACACACCAATTGATTTAAACCCATAAAAATTAAATCTTATACTCGCGAACAAAATCTAAAACCTGCAACTCAGAATTGGTAACCGTCAAAATCATGGTTTGAGCAAACAATCAAATAACGTTTTCTTATGATTTAAAACGTATAACCGTTGTCAGTCATCACTAAAAGTTAAAACTCGGAATCAATGGTGTAACCGACTGAAATTATTGATTTTAAACTTTGAAAGTTAAAACCGAAATCATGGTCATCCTTTGATTATAAATAGTGGCATCCAATCTGTTCCAAACTCGCACTTTCAAATCCTCAAAATTTCCAACACACTACACTCTGCTGCTCAATCCTGTTCTCTCACCGGAAAACGTATCTCGCCGCCGGAATCGTAGGATATCGCCGGAATCCTCCAACGGTATCGTTTCTTTCAATTCACTTAATTCCTACAGGTTTTATGTTTATTATACATATAAATAAGTTAACTGATTACCCAATCAATCAGTCGACTTTCAGTTCTGGGTTTAAAGGTGAAGAAGATGAAGCTGGGATAAGGGTTTTATATAATTAAAATCGAGTTATATACGGGTTAGACACCCAGCCCAACTGGTTGGGCTGGGTGCAAAATAACAATCAGGTCGCAGGTTCGAGTCATGTCTTTCTCACCGGTTCATTCATTTAAACCCCTTTTTAAACAAATTAATTTCTGGTATCCTCTAAAAAGTATATAAGATTAATAAAAATCAGAATACTTTCGGGTTAGACACGTAGCTCAGTTGGAAGAGCTGCGTGCACGCAACCGAGAGGTCACGGGTTCGAGTCTCGTCACACGCATCCAAAAATCACGCTTGAACCAGTCAGGTTCTGACAGACCCACAAGCGCCCAAAAATTTTTATTTTTTTAATTTTATTTTCTTTCTTATTATTATTTAATTAATCACATCTCCTATTCTAATAATCTCAATTATAATAAGATTAATATCATAAAAATAATCTAAACATCAAATAAAAAGTATTAAATTGAAATATTAACTTTTATATATTTATCGAATTGTTACGTCATTATTTAGGTTAGTTTACTTCATCGGTTAAATCCTCAATTCGTGCGCATCTTTCGCCAATCGAGAAAACGCACCCACTGTTAGTGAATTCCTACAAACTCCCCTTTTTATCCATGTTTTGGGGTGTATCATGTGTCGTTTATTTATATCTTTTATTCAAACACTTGTGCTATTATCACTATATGATCTAACGTGTGATGCGAATGTTATTTGCTGTATTGCTTGTTTACATTTTTGTCAAGTTGCGTGCAAATCATTCATTAGGCCCATCAGTTCCTCGTTGGAGATGGGTTGAGCATCAGGTGCCTCATTAGATCGGCTCCGTTTGATTGAGCCTTGATCTCATTGTTCATCATTTGATATGTGTGTGTGTGCATTAATTTATATTATGTGTTTTGTGGTTAAATTTACATATACGTCTACTCATATGTGGTATTGCACATTTTTTTATAACCAATATAACACATTCGTTCAAATGTTTTTATAAGATTCACTCGCCAACTTTTGTTGACCCAAAACCCATTTTTTACCCATGATACAGGTGAACAGGTTGAAGCAAGGAACACATAGGAATTTGCCTTAGAAGAAAAATAATGAGTTCATGAATGTTGAGTTTAGAACATGTTGTGCTTGTATGATTGATGTAATTTCTCTCTTAAATTGGAAATAATAAATGTGAAACTTTATAGCAAATGTCATGAGCTTTGATGATAACCCAATTATGCCCCGACTACCACGCACGTTTCAATCCTCACATATTCAAATCATCCTCATGTTTTCTTTATTCAAGATTTGGTGGTGTTTTTTTGTTTTTCAAATCCCATCAAAGTAAGTTCTACGACGGGTACTGGTAGTCGAAACGTCCTGTCTAGGTTTGCATTCGTATAAATCTAAAATAACGGACTAGTTTGTCTACCTGGGGACTAACGATGAAGTACAAAGGACCTATTAGGCCAAAGCATGCCACACCAAACGTCGTTCGGACTAACCTCACTTTGAATTGTCATCGTGTCTATACCAGGACACCCTCCGACCTTATGCTTTTCAATCATGTTTTACGATTTTCATTCGGGTGGCGTGAATGTTGACCGGCCAACACCAATGTGAACCCTACCAAAGCCCAGTAGTCATGAGGGCCCACGTGACTACCAAGGCCAAGTATGGGGACATATAGGAGCCCAAACATGAACAAAGTCCAAGACATCTTATGGATGTAGCAAATTTATTTTTCATTTGTTTTGTGGATATTCATTTTCTATGACACATGACACCTATATGTCAAACTCATACTCTCGATACGTATTCCTTGTAGATGTCTTCTAGTCACTCTCGTAGAGGTAGGAGATCAGGAAAATCCCGTGAGCGCATGGCTGCCCAAATCGCTCAACAAATGGCCGCCGTACTTCTCGATGTCGTAGTTCAAGTCCAACAAGCCCTTGCTGCTAATCCCATCAACCCAATAAATCAAGAAGGTCAAAACATTGTCAACCCTTCCCCAAATACCATCAGGTGCACTTACAAGCACTTCAACTCATGTGACCCTCCCAAGTACGAAGGAACTGAAGGAGTCACTACTCTCCTTTGTTGGTTTGAAAAGATGGAGAGTACATTCCTCAACTGTGATTGTCCCAATGACCGCAAAGTGCGTTATGCCACTGGACGCTTGTATGGAGTAGCCCTCACGTGGTGGAATGCTGAGAAGGGCAGACGAGGCGCCGAAGCCGTTGTAGCCCTAACTTGGGAAGAATTGAGAGAGCTTATGACTAGACATTTCTATCCAAGAAGTGAAATTAAGAAACTAGAGGATGAGTTCTATTCCTTGAAGCAAAAAAAGGGAGATCACATAACCTATAACAAGAGGTTCCTCGAGTTAAATCAAATGGTTCCAAATTGTTCCACCCCTCTCTACCGTTTGATCGAACACTACATTCGGGGTCTTCCTCCAAAGATTCAGGACCCTGTGATGACTACTACACCTGCAACTTTGGAAGCAGCAATGGAGCTAGCTACAGAGCTCACCGAAAACCACATTAGGAATGGAGACTTCAAAGATGAGAAGAGGAAAGATAAAACACCAATCGAAACCTCAAACTCAACCCAAACTGAATCCTCTCCCCAACCCACTACCAAGAGAAAGCGAGACGGGCACAATTTCGCTGTTACCCAAGGCAATCAACCAGCTCCACAAGCTGTACCACTCCAAGCTATCCCAATCACTCAAGTAGCACCCAACTCTGCTTACCCGAATAAGAAACCTTACATTGGACCTCACCCTCAATGCAACACCTGCTTTTATCACCATCAACCTACCATACCCTGTCGATTGTGTGCTAATTGTGGGCGTTATGGTCATTTAAGTAAGACTTGTCGCATGCCCCAAAACTAAGCTCCACCCCCTGCTCAAAACATGATTCAACCCAATCAACAACCTCAATACCCCATAGTTCCATATGTTCGAGCTTGCTTTAGTTGTGGTGACCCTACTCATTTTAGAAACACGTGCCCTAGATTGGTTAACATCATAAACGCCCAAGCTCAAGCAAACCCAGTTAACAAAGCAAATCAAGCAAACCCAGCACCACCACCAGCGACAGGAAGAGCTTACAACATCAACGCCAATCCAGTTGAAGATAATAATGACACAAACAAGCAACCTAACTAGCCTTCCATCACCAAGAGTCAAGACTCAGCTCCAACCGTCTAGTTCTTAATGTTTTCTCAACCTTTGTGTATCCCTGTTTTAAATTGGGAATTTATGTATTCAAGAACTTTAATGCAAATTGATATTATTGTTTTATTTCATATCTTTACTCTTTGATTTAATTTTCATATCATTATACATCACGACGCATCTCGTCTCATCATTTAAAGAAATTGGGTCGTGTCACACTTTTTCATAGACTGACCCCTTCATCATGACAAACGAGAGAGGTACCGTCGTCATTCAGTCATGTATTCTTTCAGATTTGAGACTCAAGCTTTGGCTGTTGTGATTGTTTATGTTTTGGTAGATTTTAGAATCACATAGAACTAAACATAACTCAATGACAAAGCCAATGAAAATTTGACAAGAATATGGTGGATACGCCGCTGGTACTTCCTATATATAAGTATTCTTGTCAAAGGATCAAAAGCATTGTCAAGCGGCTATGAGGAGTTCCGTGTCGGTTTTAATATTGTCATGGTTGAAGTTTTTGTTTTGTGATATAACCTTATCCTTTCAACGCATCAATTCTCTCAAAACTCTTATGCATGGGATCATATCCAGTCAATCAACTCTGTGTATCAACGCTTCTCATCTTAGGCAACAAAAAGCGATTCCTATAGCAGGGTATTCAAACACTTTCTAGGAACGTTACCGCCTCAATCAAAATCCAAGCACCACACCACTCCTTTCTGTTTTTAGTCCGAGTGTGCTAGGAGTCAAAACAAGGACCTGAGTTTACTTGGGAACATGAAGACCCAATGCGCGAGAAATACCCGCATCCCTTTCCTGTTACAACGACTAATTAAATTTCGGGACGGAATTTCTAAAAGTAGGGGATACTGTAACATTCATCGTAAAACGGGTTCCAAAACCTGCTCCGTTAAAATTCAAGAATTTATTAAATGTTTTGTCACGCATGTATTCATTTTATAAATTGTATTAGTTAATTTTTATAGTTAATAAATAAACTAGATAGTAAATATATTGAATATATAAAAGAAAAAATATATAAAAATAAATACAAATCAATGAAAGTTAAAAATAAAATAAATCAACACAAAAAGGGGTAGCCGGGAGTCGAACCCGGGTCCCCATACCCACACACACGGTTTTCACCACTGTGCCACACACAAATTGATTTAAACCCATAAAAATTAAATCTTATACTCGCGAACAAAATCTAAAACCTGCAACTCAGAATTGGTAACCGTCGAAATCATGGTTTGAGCAAACAATCAAATAATGTTTTCTTATGATTTAAAACGTATAACCGTTGTCAGTCATCACTAACAGTTAAAACTCGGAATCAATGGTGTAACCGACTGAAATTATTGAATTTTAAACTTTGAAAGTTAAAACCGAAATCATGGTCATCCTTTGCTTATAAATAGTGGCATCCAATCTGTTCCAAACTCGCACTTTCAAATCCTCAAAATTTCCAACACACTACACTTTGCTGCTCAATCCTGTTCTCTCACCGGAAAACGTATCTCGTCGCCGGAATCGTGGGATATCGCCGGAAACTTCCAACGGTATCGTTTCTTTCAAATTCACTTAATTCCTACAGTTTTTATGTTTATTATACGTATAAATAAGTTAACTGATTACCCAATCAATCAGTCGACTTTCAGTTCTGGGTTTAAGGGTGAAGAAGATGAAGCTGAGATAAGGGTTTTATATAATTAAAATCGAGTTATAACAATCAGGTCTCAGATTCGAGTCATGTCTTTCTCACCGGTTCATTCATTTAAACCCCTTTTTAAACAAATTAATTTCTGGTATCCTCTAAGAAGTATATAAGATTAATAAAAATCAGAATACTTTCGGGTTAGACACGTAGCTCAGTTGGAAGAGCTGCGTGCACGCAACCGAGAGGTCACGGGTTCGAGTCTCGTCACACGCATCCAAAAATCACGCTTGAACCAGTCAGGTTCTGACAGGCCTGACAAGGCCCAAAAATTTTTATTTTTTTTTAATTTTATTTTCTTTCTTATTATTATTTAATTAATCACATCTCCTATTCTAATAATCTCAATTATAATAAGATTAAAATTCCATTAAATATCATAAAAATAATCTAAACATCAAATAAAAAGTATTAAATTGAAATATTAACTTTTATATATTTATCGAATTGTTACGTCATTATTTAGGTTAGTTTACTTCGGCGGTTAAATCCTCAATTCGTGTGCATCTTTCGCCAATCGCGAAAACGCACCCACTGTTATTGAATTCTTACAAAATCCCCTTTTAATCCATATTTTGGGGTGTATCATGTGTCGTTTATTTATATCTTTTATTCAAACACTTGTGCTATTATCACTATATGATCTAACGTGTGATGCGAATGTTATTTGCTGTATTGCATGTTTAATTTTTGTCAAGTTGCGTTCAAATCATTCATTAGGCCCATTAGTTCCTCATTGGAGACGAGTTGAGCATCAGGTGCCTCATTAGATCGGCTCCGTTTGATTGAGCCTTGATCTCATTGTTCATCATTTGATATGTGTGTGTGTGCATTAATTGATATTATGTGTTTTGTGGTTAAATTTACATATACGTTTACTCATATGTGGTATTGCACATTTTTTTATAACCAATATAATACATTCGTTCAAATTTTTTTATAAGATTCACTCGCCAAATTTTGTTGACCCAAAAACCATTTTTACACATGATACAGGTGAACAGGTTGAAGCAAGGAACACATAGGAATTTGCCTTAGAAGAAAAATAATGAGTTCATGAATGTTGAGTTTAGAACATGTTGTGCTTGTATGATTGATGTAATTTCTCTCTTAAATTGGAAATAATAAATGTGAAACTTTATAGTTAATGTCATGAGCTTTGATGATAACCCAATTATGCCCCGACTACCATTTCCGCTGCGGGTCGGGGTGTGACAGTTGAATCATATGAATGATTATCCCTCATGAAAAAACCGTTTTCATATATATGTTGTTGGTCAGAATACCGAGTTGTGGATATGTTTTATTTCTCCGTACAAAGAATCTCTTGAAGAAGTTGTATTAAATTCAACCTCTTTAGCCGAATTGGACGAGAATGATAAAAGGGCTTATGATCTAGAAAAGAAGGCCTTTGCTATTCTTACATAAGCTCTTCACAAAGATATTTATCATCAATTCATGTATTGTACAACTACAAAGAGCTTGTGGGACTCTTTGAAATCATGAGGAGAAGGAAATGCAGCAACGAGAAAGATTCGACTTGATCTTTTAAAGAAAGAATTTGAAGGGTTTCTGTTTATGGAAAGTGAAACACTAAATGATATGACAACTCATTTCTATCATCTGCTTAGTGAGATGTACTCATACAAGGTTAACACAACACAACAGGAAATTGTTATGCATTTTGCTAATGCCTTGCCACCGAAGTAGAGTCAATTTATTGAATTGCTAAAACATACCGGTGTTTTGGACCTAATCAGCATTTACGAATTTGTTCAGAAACTTGAAAAAAAATGAAGAGGAAATTCGCAAAGCAAAACGATTTCTAGTTCTATAAAACCCAGAAATGTATTTTGGAGGCGTTAACACAGGTATAAGTACAATCCAACAACCGAAGCTTCAAACAGCATTCATGTCAAATGCAAATCATTTTCTGCTGCAAGTTCAACCAGATCAGTCTGTTGGTTCAAGTGCTTAAGTTTATGGACAAACTTTTGATCCAAAAGCTTTTCTTCCTCATCCACAAGATGTTAGACCAACAAATGCTCAAGACTATGAACTAACATTTGATCTAAAAACATATCTTCCTCAACCACAAGTTGTTACACCACAAGTTCCACAACAAGCTTTCTATGGTAAAAGCTTTCAACCCTCAAATCCCAACACTGTCCAACTCGATACGTCAAACCTTTCTAAGGTGAGTGTGGAAATTACCCGGGAACACATGGAGCTTCTAAACACTTTGGTGAGTTCCTACTGCGGATTAGTAGCTGGACAAATTGGTAACATCAATCTAACCAGTGAAGAGTATGCACAAATCGATAAGGAGGGAATAGAATTGAATGATATTAAATGGGCATTTGCAAGTGCAGTGAGAAGGGCAAAAGCTTTTATGGAGAAAAAGGAAGAACTAATCTGGAGAGCAACAAGGATACTCCATACGGTTTTGACAAAAGGAAGGTTACTTGTTTCAACTGTAGAGAAAAGGGGCATTTTAAAAGAGAATGCACGAAGCCTCCACAGCAAGGGAATCAATATCCTTTCAACAGAAATCAAGCTACTAACAACGAAAGAGCAATGGTTCCCGCAAACAATTCCAACCGAGCGTTAGTAGTTCAAGCAGATGAACGTTGTGATTGGTCTATTCAATTAGGAAACAATGGTGGAGGAGGTACTGCATTATATGTCGAAATTGCAAAGAATGATAACGATGGAGAATCGTCCAGAAATGATGACAGTTCATGGGATAGCAGCAGTTCAGATGAAGCAGAATCGACTTCGAATGAAGATCAATCTGAAGATGTTAATGCTGAAGTAGATGATGTGATTACTGAAACTGAATCCACGGATAGCGGCGAAGCAGAATTGAAACATGAAACTGAAGGGTCATCTGATGAGTTTTCCAAGCATCTCTCATCAATCGGATCTACAACTCTTCGTACATTATTCATGACTCGTTTAGATTGCCAATCCAGTCAGGTAAGTTTCGATAAACCTATTATGTCTAAGTATTTTGAATGTATAGCCTTAAAAGGTAAATACTTAGAACTTGAAGGTAAATTTGCTCACACAAAGAAGCATCATCAGATTGATTGTAGATCTGACAAAATGCACTGAGGGAAACACAGCTCTTAAGAAAAACGAAAAGGAATTTAAAACAACAATTGAAACCTTAAAGAAAGATGTTTTTGAATTAACAAAGAATGTTTTGAGAAAACAAACAACCATTAACAATTATATTAACATGCTTGAAGAAACAAAAAAGGAGTTAGCATGTGCAAAGTGTGAACATGATACAATCAAACTCAAGTTGGACAGTTACTCCAACTCAAGATATGTTTTGGATCACATCATCGATGTTCAAAAGAAGAAAGGAGATGTGAAATGCATTTGTTATCAGGCTTGTCCCCCTCCGGTTAGGCACAATTACACCAAAATGCCAGATGAATAAGATATGCCACAGTTTGAACCCATCGTTCCATTGGATCTAGCTGAATTTACAGTTGGTCTAGGGTTCACTAAGGGCACATCTTCAAGTCAAGGTCAACCGGACGACATCAATGGCTCAAAGTCTATGAATGATCAAAATCCTCCCATTATTAAGGATTATGATAGTTCAGATGACGATTCGGATGAGGACAAACCTAAGCATTCAGATACGATTACAGAAGAGGAAAATATACCTCTCGAAAATCATATTCTCTGTGATTCTCCAGCGAAACCATGTGTAACTGTCCATGTCAAGATTGCTGAAGCTCATGATGAAACTTGTTGTAAGGCCCTAAACGCATTATGACCCAAAATGACGCAGCGGAAATACGAACCATAAAATTCTTTCTTAATTAACTACATAACATACTTAAAGGGTTCGTTTACAAATATTTGGACACTTCCTTAAAAGATTTACTGTGTTCATTTTGCTTGACATGTCGTATATAATGCATAATGCAAGCTAGGAAATCGCTCTTCCTGTACAATCCTTGCTCTTTGACTCGATCTTCGTCCACACATCTCACTTGATGATAGTGGTAATCTGACTAATCTGCAGTCACCACATACACAACCAACACATTAGTAGAGGGTGACATCTTACATAATTAAATGGATATATAATAAATCAATAACCACATAGTATTCTCTCTATGTATACTTCTCCATGATTATATCCTTCTAAATTTGTTCTATATACCGGACTTCGCACTTTCGAAAGCCCAACACTTACATACTTGCATTCCTGTTTCATTCTCATTAGCAGTACAATTAGTAAAACATAATATCAACGTATTACAAACCTCCAAATTCGTGTAAGCACATACCACTGATCTATATTCAATAAGTTACACTTCTTGTTTACACTCGCACGCATCAATATACATACATACATGCAAGTTACGTTTGCTTGTTTACATGCAATCACCGTACTTAAATCGTATACTCTCTATTCATCAATGTCCGTACGTGTTAATAAGTTGATTCTTTCTTGCCTATAACACTTTTACTCAATCCGAGTTTTAATCATACAACTACATAACTTGGTGTTGGCACCCACACATGAAACCACATTCACTTTACGTATATCAAGACTCGTACTTTCACTCTTACTTTATTTTTTTACAAGTCTAGCATCACTTAATCGCCTTAAGAACATCTTACGAGATACCGGGTTGGAGCTGGAATTAGTCGTTACAAGAACACAAAAATAATTAGAAAGTTGACTAATTCCATCGTAAGCTACAACCTGTCTGCCGTAGCTTACGGTAGGCATGTTCTGCCAACAATTAAATCTTCTACCGTAAGCTACGGCTAGCTACTGTAGCTTACGGTAACCACGTTCTGCCAAAAATAAAATCCTCTACCGTAAGCTACGGTTAGCTACCATAGCTTACGGTCAGCTGCTGCAGATTTGGGGCTGCAGCTTATTTGACCTGTTTCGAGTCCCGTACATTCATGCATGTTCCGATTCATTTCAAATTAAACATATAACATCTAAACGGGGTCCCGTTCCTCTTAATACTACCGTCGTCTCATTTTAACAATAAATTCTACATGGGCACAAGCCCATTTGTGCTTTAATTATGTCGTTTAACGATAGCTTACCACTTGGATTTACTCCATTCGGTTTATATCATACAACTTCCATTTAGTTGACTATTATCAACCCAATATTATCTAACTCATCTTAATACCTCCATTGTTCTTACATTCCCACAAGCTTCTTCAACAATTAAAATAAAACATTTCCATTGAAGTATCTAAAGAGTGATTCCGGAACTTACTTTAGCGTCCGAATTCACATCTATTACCTTGCCTCCCTTTTGACCCGTTAGCCTTCCATGCTTCCATCCATCTTGACATGATCCCTATACTTTCATGTCATCGCATATTAACGATCGTATCAAATGCATAACTCACATTTGACTTTCATAAGTCAATCCTAACAAGCATAAGGCATATACTCAAAATCAAATCTTTACAAACTCATATTATTCATTATGTCATCACATATAACACATATTGATATATCACATACCGTATGACTTTCTATAATCTTACAATTGTGACAACAAGTCTAACCATGCTTCTTATGCGTAGTTGACTTTCAGAAGTCAACGTTTATCATATGAACTTTTGACATAACCTCATATATTCGTGTCATCATATTAGGCCATATTAATGACACTATGTACATTTCATACACATCCGTTTCTAATTATCGTTAAGTCACGAATTCAACTTATGGTGTACACCACCATTCAAATATAGGCTACTAGTCCCTTAAAGCACTCTTTTACCGAATCACATCATCAATTACGTTTCACATATACTTATCAAATACACTCCTAGCCTTGTTTTACTAACAAGTATACCATTATCACTTTCTATACACGTTCAATCGTTACTTGCATATAATTTCACATATTATTGTCATTTAGACATTTCATCAAACATTTGGTGTACGTACTACCTTCTAAGCATAATGTACAAGTATTTTAAGCATGTTCTTCCTGATTCATCTCATGAACCATTACATTCAAGCAAAATCACATAATCATCATTTCTACATCAAGTTTATCTATCATAATCTATCATATAACACCTTGTGCATCACAAAATCATAATATTACATCTACATGTTCATCATCTTCACTCTCATGCAATGGGTTTCCATCTAAATCATCCCATAACTAAAATTTAACCATGATTCAACTTCCACATGATAGCATTAACAAATATTCGATCTAATTTCAACCAATTTCACGGATTTATCCTAACCCACTTCATGAATAGTCACCAAATCAGAAATTTCAACTTACCATATGTTCATTAGGATGAGATGGTAAGGATTCTTCATTCATGCATTGATTTGGCTTCATATCCTTGTTCAATTTCATCAATTTGTGGGGTTGTGAGGAACAACCCTAATCCTTCTTCATGTGTGTCGACACACACACAAAACACACACAAAGATCCCTGCTCACTCTTTTAGATGCAAACTTCAATCCAATTTCCCACCTTTAGTCCCTCTAGTTTGCCATTTATCACATTTACCACAAATCCTTATATTTTATCATAAGACTTTTAATTCTAACTAAGTTAAATAACTTAGTTATCACCTTTCATTCCATATCTTATGAAACCATACTAGTGAGCCAAACATTCGGGTTTTGGGGCGTTATAAATCTACCCCCCTTAAGGAGGTTTCGCCCCCGAAACCTTTCTCATTCCTGCTAAACCAATTTTACTCTTACTTTTTATCTAATCATGATGCTTACTATGATATGGGTACATTCGTGATCTTGGCAATGTAACATCCGTAAAAAACGGATTTTACCAAACCCGCTCCGTTTATTTAACCGAACAATCAGTTAAAAATTTCGTTGCGAATTAAATGCCCAAAATAATTTTAAACGATACATAATTAATTATTATATGGGAATATATATTTTGTTTTTGAAAAACTGTCAAAAATAAGAAAATAAAAATAATTTGTTCCTGCCGGGTTTCGAACCCGGGTCAGTCGCCGGGTCACGGTCCAGCAAAGTCTTAACACCCAACACTTAAACCACTGCGCCACTTGTATCTTTTGTTAAATATTGAATACAATTAATTCATATCATGACTTTCCGAATTCAAAACCGGCGCCCAAATGCAGTCGTCAGAAATCCCGGCGATCTCGCCAATAATTTAACGATTCCTTCAGTTATAACGTAAACTTTAACTCATCATCGGTTATAACCGACGCCTGAACTCGCGACACAAGTTATAACCGCCGGAGATTTTCTAACCGACGAATCAAGTCGGAAATCGGACCAAATTCATTGACGACTTGCCTTATAAATACCCCCTCGAACCTCTGCAAACTTTTTCGCTCAAAACCGCACCCTTTCTCGGCGAAAACTCACTCGCCGGAAAACTTCTGTACCTCGCCGGAAAACCGAGTCCTTCATTTCTAAGCCTTACTAAACCCCCTGAGCTTATACCGAAGTCACCCACATCCTTTTCAAGTTTTCTGAAGACTCGTTGCTGCAAGACACACGACGCCGGAACTTGTTGCTGTCGCCGGAGTTCTGCCGGAAAAACAGAGGAATCCAGTCGGTTTACCTCACGCCTAATTTCTTCATTCTTTTTATTTAATCTCACTTGTAATTAACCTCAAAACGCTAAAGAAACCCGAATAAAATTTCGAACCAGTCAGTCATCATTTCTGGTTAAAACTCAACGAAGAAGACAAAGTTACGGTAACACATAAGTATAATTTAAATCAAGAATAACTCGGGTTAGACACACAGTCCAGCGGTGGACTGTGTGCACATTAAACACACAAACGTCTCGAGTTTGAATCTTGTTCCACACACGCTGCCTTAATAAAAATGTCATTTTTTGTTAACTGAACCGGATTCATTTCATATATATGTTAAGTATAATAATAATCGGAATAATAACCAAGATAGACACACAGTCCAGCGGTGGACTGTGTGTATGTTTAAATTACACGTCACGAGTTCGAGTCCGGTCTACTGCACCGACTCGGACAACTATCTACCTTTTTAAATAAGTCAGAAATGAAAATATTTAGTTCGTATTTAAGTGTAATAAAAATCGGTTTATATAACATGTTAAACACACAGTCCAGCGGTGGACTGTGTGTTAACTCAACCACAGGTCCCGGGTTCGAGACCTGTGGAGCGCACCGGTCCGATTCAGTTTAATCGTTTTTAAAAATAAATGATTTTCGGTTTAATCTAATTAGTATATAAATATAATTAAAAACAGATATATTTCGGGTTAGACACGTAGCTCAGTTGGTAGAGCTGCGTGCACGCGTACGGGAGGTCTCGGGTTCGAGCCTCACTCAGCGCACATATACTCGCATTCGAACCGGTCAAAGTCAACAGTCAACGGTCAATGGTCAACGGTCAACGGTCAAAAAAGTCAAATTTTTTTTATTATTTTTATTTATTTATTTTAATTAAAAATCAATTAAAAATACTTAAAAATAACATTTTTAAGGTTAGAAAATAGCCTTAAACTCACAAAAATACACCCAACAATCCTACTAAAATGGATTAATAAAATCCGTTTACTTACCCAACCATAATGCCATTTATCTAGGTTAATTTCACTCGTGGTTAAAACCACTACGCGTGCATTCAACATCATCAACCGAACGCACCCACTGTGAGTGAATCTTACAACTCCCCCTTTTAATTACACGTTTTGGGGTGTGTCATGTGTCACAAATTAATTAACTCGTTTATTTAAACTTGTGCCATACCATATCGTGATCTAAACTTAGATTGTTTATATTGTTGTGATTACTTATTTCATTTTGTCAAATTATACGAAATTCATTCATTAAGCCCATCAGTTCCTCGTGGAGACGAGTTGAACAATGCGAGCCTCAAAACCAATCCATTATTGTTCATGTGTGTATCATTGAGTTTATATTGTTTGTAGTTATGTCTTTCATATTATCATGTTTATGCAATTCATTCATTAGGCCCATCAGTTCCTCGTGAGAGACGAGTAGAGCAACGCGTGCCTCTAAATGTTCCATTATTGTTCATGTGTGCTTTATTTAATATCTAATGATTGTTGAATAAGTTTACATCTATTTTTACTCATGTGTGGTTGTGCACTCATTTCATAATCAATTAAATAAACTTGTTCAATTGTTTTCCATAGGATTCACTCGCCAACTTTTTGTTGATCCAAAAACCTTTTTACACATGATACAGGTGAACAGGATGAAGCAAGGAAAACATAGGAAATGCCTTAGAAGAAAACAAAGAAGCTTAGATTGATGTTAGGTCATGATGTAATTATAGTTGTAAATTTCCTATTAAATTGTATTTAATGAATATGAAACGTATAATAAATGTCATGAGCTTTGATGATAACCCAATCATGCCCCGGTCACCTTTTCCGCTGCGGGTCGGGGTGTGACAGATTGGTATCAGAGCCATGACTATAGGGATATAGGATAGGTTATTAGACCCTTAGAGCCTATACTATAGTCTGCCTAAATTTTAAATTAATTAGGTGGTTACATACAAACTTGTGATATTTATTTGTTTCATATTTGTTTATATTTACAGTTAAACATACATGCTTATATACATATTCATTATACATATATCAATGTTCATGTATTCAATTTATTTTCATACTCTCATTATTCAAAGATTTTGTTGCAATTTTCAAATCTCATCAAAGTGAGTTCTGCGACGGGCATGTAGTAACTGGAAGGGTACAAGTACCGGTAGTCGGAACGTCCTGTCTAGGTTGGCATTCGTATAAATCCAATATAACGGACCAGTTTGCCTACCTGGGGACTAACGATGAGAGTACGAAGGACCTATTAGGCCAAAGCATGCCACACCAGACGTCGTTCGAACTAACCCCACTTTGAGGTGTCACCGTGTCTACACCTGGACACATTCCGAATATCACACGTTGTATACATATTTCTCGATTTTCTCCGGGTTTTAGTGTACACAACCAGGCAAACCCGTGCGAACCATATGAAAAACCGGTATTCATGGGGCCCACATGATTACAAAGGTAAAGTATGGCGGCATGTAGGGCCTAATGGCGAGCAAAGCCCAAGAAATCCTATGGATATAGTAGATTTATTTTTCTATAATTTTTTATGAAAGTTCATTCCTAGTGCGACCCATGATCCCAAAAGCATCCAACTCATACTCTTGTCATGTATTCCTTGTAGATGTCTTCTAACCACGCCCGTAGGAAGATTAGAGCAGGAAAAGCCCGCGAACGCATGGCTGCCCTAATCGCTCAACAAATGGCTGCCGTAATACCCAACATTGTAATCCAAGTACAACAAGCACTTACCGCTAATCCTGTCAATCAAGAAAACCAAAACATTATCAACTCTCCCCCAAATACCACTAAATGCACCTACAAGCATTTCAAATCATGCGACCCTCCGAAATACAAAGGGACTGAAGGCGTCACCGCTCTCCTCGATTGGTTTGAAGAAATGGAGAACACTTTTCTAAATTGCGATTGTCCCGATGATCGCAAAGTGCGTTATGCTACCGGTCGATTATATGGGATAGCACTTACTTGGTGGAATACAGAGAAGGCCAAACGAGGTGTGGAAGATGCTATGAACTTAACTTGGAACGAATTGAAGGAAATCATGACCAGACGATTTTGCCCAAGGAGCGAAATCAAGAAATTAGAAGATGAATTTTATTCGTTGAAGCAAAAGGAAGGAGACCACACCACATACAACAAAAGATTTCTCGAGTTACATCAAATGGTTCCCAACATGTTCACTCCCCTCTACCGTTTGATTGAGCCTTGATCGCACAGACATTTTCATTATCAGTATCTTGTGGTTGTTGCGTTTGTTGTAGAGTCGCATAGAACTAATCATAACTTGCGGATAAAGTCAATGAGAATTTGACAAGAATATGGTGGATACGCCGCTGGTACTTCCTATATATAAGTATTCTTGTCAAATGATCGGAGGCATTATCAGGCGGTTATGAGAGGTTCCATGCATAGGCTGTTGTGTGATTGTTGTTTAGATTAAGTTTATCATTTTCAGTACATGCAATACGATCGGCTCCGTTTGATTGAGCCTTGATCGCACAGACATTTTCATTTTCAGTACATACAATACGATCGGCTCCGTTTGATTGAGCCTTGATCGCACAGACATTTTCATTATCAGTATTTGTGGTTGTTGTGTTTGTAGTAGAGTCACATAGAACTAATCATAACTTGTGGATAAAGTCAATGAAAATTTGACAAGAATATGGTGGATACGCCGCTGGTACTTCCTATATATAAGTATTCTTGTCAAATGATCGGAGGCATTATCAGGCGGTTATGAGAGGTTCCATGTATAGGCTGTTTGTAGATTAAGTTTATTATTTTCAGTACATGCAATACGATCGGCTCCGTTTGATTGAGCCTTGATCGCACAGACAATTTCATTTTCAGTACATGCAATACGATCGGCTCCGTTTGATTGAGCCTTGATCGCACAGACATTTTTCATTTTCAGTATTTATGAGTTTGTTGTATTGGTTGTAGAGTCACATAGGACTAATCATAATTCACTGATAAAACCAATGAAAATTTGACGAGAATATGGTGGATACGCCGCTGGTACTTCCTATATATAAGTATTCTTGTCAAAGGATCAGAGGCATTGTCAGACGATTATGAGAAGTTCTATGTAGGATTTAGTAGTTTCTTGGTAACTAATCATAACTTGTGGATAAAACCAATGAAAATTTGGCAAGAATATGGTGGATACGCCGCTGGTACTTCCTATATATAAGTATTCTTGCCAAATGATCAGAGGCATTATCAGGCGGTTATGAGAAGTTCCATGTAGGATTTAGTATTGCCTTGGTTGAAATTTGTGTTACGTTTATATCATCTTGCTATTTAAAGAGATTGGATTGTATTCCATTTCTACATAAACTAACCTCTCCATCATAACAAACGAGAGAGGAACTGCCACCATTCAAACATATATGCTATCAGAATGTGGATTCAAATATTAGCTGTTGTGTTTATTTATGTTCTATAGTCATAGAACCAATCATAACTTACTGATATTAGTTGTTGTGTTTATTTATATTCCATGTAGGTTGTAGTATTAGAAGTTTTGCCTTAGGATATAACCATACCCTTCCAAACATATCCAAACTCTTATGCATGATATCATAGTTAGCAAATCAATTCTGCTTATCAATACTTTTACAGTAGGCAACAAAAAGCGATTCCTGTAATAGGGTACTTAACCCTTGCAAGGAACGTTACCGCCTCGAACAAAAACTTAAAACCCTTACTTTTCTTCTAAGTATGTAACTGTCAAACTAAACACCATCATTCTTTTAGTCAAATATATCACTATTTAAATTTTGGGACGAAATTTCTAAAAAGCAGGGGATACTGTAACATCCGTCAAAAACGAATTTTACCAAACCCGCTCCGTTTATTTAACCGAACAATCAGTTAAAAATTTCGTTGCGAATTAAATGCCCAAAATAATTTTAAACGATACATAATTAATTATTATATGGGAATATATATTTTGTTTTTGAAAAACTGTCAAAAATAAGAAAATAAAAATAATTTGTTCCTGCCGGGTTTCGAACCCGGGTCAGTCGCCGGGTCACGGTCCAGCAAAGTCTTAACACCCAACACTTAAACCACTGCGCCACTTGTATCTTTTGTTAAATATTGAATACAATTAATTCATATCATGACTTTCCGAATTCAAAACCGGCGCCCAAATGCAGTCGTCAGAAATCCCGGCGATCTCGCCAATAATTTAACGATTCCTTCAGTTATAACGTAAACTTTAACTCATCATCGGTTATAACCGACGCCTGAACTCGCGACACAAGTTATAACCGCCGGAGATTTTCTAACCGACGAATCAAGTCGGAAATCGGACCAAATTCATTGACGACTTGCCTTATAAATACCCCCTCGAACCTCTGCAAACTTTTTCGCTCAAAACCGCACCCTTTCTCGGCGAAAACTCACTCGCCGGAAAACTTCTGTACCTCGCCGGAAAACCGAGTCCTTCATTTCTAAGCCTTACTAAACCCCCTGAGCTTATACCGAAGTCACCCACATCCTTTTCAAGTTTTCTGAAGACTCGTTGCTGCAAGACACACGACGCCGGAACTTGTTGCTGTCGCCGGAGTTCTGCCGGAAAAACAGAGGAATCCAGTCGGTATACCTCACCCTAATTTCTTCATTCTTTTTATTTAATCTCACTTGTAATTAACCTCAAAACGCTAAAGAAACCCGAATAAAATTTCGAACCAGTCAGTCATCATTTCTGGTTAAAACTCAACGAAGAAGACGAAGTTACGGTAACACATAAGTATAATTTAAATCAAGAATAACTCGGGTTAGACACACAGTCCAGCGGTGGACTGTGTGCACATTAAACACACAAACGTCTCGAGTTTGAATCTTGTTCCACACACGCTGCCTTAATAAAAATGTCATTTTTGTTAACTGAACCGGATTCATTTCATATATATGTTAAGTATAATAATAATCGGAATAATAACCAAGATAGACACACAGTCCAGCGGTGGACTGTGTGTATGTTTAAATCACACGTCACGAGTTCGAGTCCGGTCTACTGCACCGACTCGGACAACTATCTACCTTTTTAAATAAGTCAGAAATGAAAATATTTAGTTCGTATTTAAGTGTAATAAAAATCGGTTTATATAACATGTTAAACACACAGTCCAGCGGTGGACTGTGTGTTAACTCAACCACAGGTCCCGGGTTCGAGACCTGTGGAGCGCACCGGTCCGATTCAGTTTAATCGTTTTTAAAAATAAATGATTTTCGGTTTAATCTAATTAGTATATAAATATAATTAAAAACAGATATATTTCGGGTTAGACACGTAGCTCAGTTGGTAGAGCTGCGTGCACGCGTACGGGAGGTCTCGGGTTCGAGCCTCACTCAGCGCACATATACTCGCATTCGAACCGGTCAAAGTCAACAGTCAACGGTCAATGGTCAACGGTCAACGGTCAAAAAAGTCAAATTTTTTTTATTATTTTTATTTATTTATTTTAATTAAAAATCAATTAAAAATACTTAAAAATAACATTTTTAAGGTTAGAAAATAGCCTTAAACTCACAAAAATACACCCAACAATCCTACTAAAATGGATTAATAAAATCCGTTTACTTACCCAACCATAATGCCATTTATCTAGGTTAATTTCACTCGTGGTTAAAACCACTACGCGTGCATTCAACATCATCAACCGAACGCACCCACTGTGAGTGAATCTTACAACTCCCCCTTTTAATTACACGTTTTGGGGTGTGTCATGTGTCACAAATTAATTAACTCGTTTATTTAAACTTGTGCCATACCATATCGTGATCTAAACTTAGATTGTTTATATTGTTGTGATTACTTATTTCATTTTGTCAAATTATACGAAATTCATTCATTAAGCCCATCAGTTCCTCGTGGGAGACGAGTTGAACAATGCGAGCCTCAAAACCAATCCATTATTGTTCATGTGTGTATCATTGAGTTTATATTGTTTGTAGTTATGTCTTTCATATTATCATGTTTATGCAATTCATTCATTAGGCCCATCAGTTCCTCGTGAGAGACGAGTAGAGCAACGCGTGCCTCTAAATGTTCCATTATTGTTCATGTGTGCTTTATTTAATATCTAATGATTGTTGAATAAGTTTACATCTATTTTTACTCATGTGTGGTTGTGCACTCATTTCATAATCAATTAAATAAACTTGTTCAATTGTTTTCCATAGGATTCACTCGCCAACTTTTTGTTGATCCAAAAACCTTTTTACACATGATACAGGTGAACAGGATGAAGCAAGGAAAACATAGGAAATGCCTTAGAAGAAAACAAAGAAGCTTAGATTGATGTTAGGTCATGATGTAATTATAGTTGTAAATTTCCTATTAAATTGTATTTAATGAATATGAAACGTATAATAAATGTTATGAGCTTTGATGATAACCCAATCATGCCCCGGTCACCTTTTCCGCTGCGGGTCGGGGTGTGACAAGCAAAAATTTATTCATACATAAACATAATTATTCACCCCTTCTTAATCATGCAAAATTTCTTTCATAATTACATAAAGTCGGAATCTTATCCAGAGCTCTTATTAGTTTCATATTCACTTTATAATGCTAGTTCCTAGCATACATTACCACTAGCAGTTCATTCATCGAATTTATCCCAAGTGTATGCCATTGCTCGTACGAGCCTCAGTTATGGCTTGTTCTATATTTCTTATTAAGTCTATCACATTCATACACTTTTAATCAAATTAAATCGATTCATTTCATCCTATTCATACATCATATATGATATTTTCATTTTGTTTGCCATGGGCGAACCCCATCATCCCATTATTAACGTTATGTCTGATTATTTTCATATTCACATGGGGGGGGGGGGGTAAACTTGTAATAATAATACGTATTACCATAAACATTCAGTTATTTAATAATACTACAACATAACCACCATTTTTTATACTTACTTATCTGTGCTAAATTCGAGGGTTTAGCATCATTCTACATTTTCTTCCATTAATGTCACTCTGTCTTCTACCCTCTTTACGCATTAAATATTCTACATAAGTAATTATGTTGTGCAAATTCATCGTACGAGCATTTATCCGATACCCGAGATTTTCACTCAAGGCATTTAATATTTCCTTAATATGACACAAATTTTCTTCTTATGTTGACTGTTAAAAGTCAAACATTCCATTCCATACCATATTAATCTTATCATTCCTTTCCTTAGTTCGTATGTCGTATTCAATCTATCAATTCATACTTATCATTCACGAGTTAAACATTTTACTAACCTTGATTTTATTGCATTAATCATCGATCCGTCATCCGGATTGGCCCATTTCTTTATGAGTCCAAGCTAGAACTGAATTGCCTTCGTCCATCCATGCGATGAGTTTCCGCTCATGCATATTCTTTTCCAACTCTACCAGCTTTACTCACCTAGAGTTCTACCATTTTCATCTATAAAATGAAGGATTAGCGTCTTTCATTGACATTCTTTCAGGTATAGCATTTATCAGATCATCTTGTTTTGCATACTAGTCATTTTCTAGATTCCTTTAAATCTTTAGTCCGTTTGACTCATCCTCAACGAGTCAATACATAACCATTCTTTAACATACTAATTTCATTCGGTTTTTCGTTGTATTCAGCGTTAATTCACCTATGTTCCTTCGTAAATCCCTTTTTAAGGGGTATCTATATTACGCATTGCATTGTTTACATAATACTTTCAAAATTTGTAAATAATTATTTACCGACTTCTACAGTTTGAATCTTCTAGATCAAACTGCCATATATTATTTATTATTTATATATTTTGGGGTGTGTGATGTAACCAAACATGCTTATAAAAACATCATCTCATTGTTTCAGCATTTCTTGCATAACCTTACTTTCCCATCCATACTTAAACCATACATCTGGGTCGTAGCTTGTTGTTCGCCCCAACTCTCATGAATTATCTGTTAACATGCGCAACATGTAATTTATCCAATATTTCTTTCCTTTAACTAAACTTTTCTCAATACTACAATAACTTTCAAAAGGGCTATACTTACTTTATGCATCAAACCCTTCAAGCTCTTTTACAGTTACTTGCCTTATAATTAATCATCCCAACTTCGTTGACCCCTTCAGGAAGCTAAACTATTAATTCATTCTTATTTATGTTTTATTAATCACTTATAATCTATCCCACACGTGTTTTGTTCTTACTTAATTACTTAAGAATCCAGTCTTCTCATTCTTACGTATTACTCTTGTGTGTTAGATCTGTATTTGCCTACGGATATTAATCTTCCACTCATGCTTTGCTTTCTTTTACGTTTGAATCCTTATATGGATTCAAACCTTCCATTCATACCTTTAGTTCTTTTATGTTGAATTCCGTCAGTGGATTCAAATATTTCATTCTTACTTTTCGTTAAAACTTATATTACATCTTTCGACACAACTTCCCTTATAGTGGTTTATGCTAGAAAACTTTTATATTTCGATTTTACCCTCCGGTATGACATTAGACCAAAATGACTGTCAACCCAAGTTACTAGATGCATTCCTCTTGGGTTAATCTATTACCCAATTTGTCACATTCTTCTTTAGTCTAGCCATAAGCTCCTACCGGGAGCATAACCTTTCATACATACCTGACGTAAGTCCAAAACCATTGACTCGTTATCCACACTTTGCAATGGTTATATTCTTTCCAATTTGTGGCAAGGCATGACCATTCATTACGCTTACCTATAAGCATAAAACTTTGGCCACCAAAACATTAAATACCGAGTTCAAATGGCGAGCACCATTTGACCCGCAAGACTTGTTTGTCCTTTCAAACCATTCTTGCATACGAACATATTTACATATATACATATGTAGATTTAAAACATAACTTGAATATTATTTGCTTTAAGAAACGTTCACTTGTTTGTTTCGAACTTCCAGTTCCAAATATTCCCATTCTTATCCTACATTCTTACTGGTTTGGTCCGAACTTACTTACGGATTCAAACATTTTCATTCTCGTTATACATTCTGACTTGTTTGATCCGTACTTACTAATGGACTCAAAACAGTTTCATTCTTATTATACATTCCTGCTTGTTTGATCCGTACTTATTGACAGATTCAAATATTTTCTTTCTTATACATTGCTCTCCACTTCTTGAGAGTCTAACAAATCTTTCCACCCACACGTCAACTTATTCCCAACTCCATCAGACATATATGCGTTGATTATCATGCTTTTACGAATGTCATATGCTTCTTGCGTACTGGCCAGGTGCGTAATCCACATACTAGTTTCGTGCCTTCATGATAGTCAACATGCATAAACTTAGCCTCTGAGTGACCATTAGTGTCAACATGCTTAAACTTGGCTTCTGCGTGATAATTTGTAACATGCCCAGCCTCTGAGTTACATCGAAGTCAAGATGTTTATACTGAGCCTCTGAGTGATCCTTTGAGAAGTTCTAACTCTCATATGAGCCACATGTTGGACGAGAGGAATTAATTCTAAGAATACGTCAATGTTGGACAATGGAGGGATTATGTAATACCTCGTAAAAATTCGTGTTCGGTAATATACCAACACATGTACATACCCTCGGATCATAGCTCAAAAGTTAGCCACTCAACTAAACCTAAAACAAGTCCAAAATTCACAAAAATGTTATATATAACTAACCGTAACCTACAGTCTAGGTCCGCAACCTACGGTCTGATGTTGCTGAAACAAAATAACATTGATCGTAAGCTATGGTCTGGTGACCGTAGCCTACGGCGAGCCCCTGAACCTTATATTTTTCTATATTATAACTTTCAGAAAATTACCCAGAGACCCCTAGAGTGTGTTATTTTCATATTTCTTATGTTACTAAGCCACCTCTAGACCCGAACATCTCTCGGTTGAGACGATATATTTTTAGTTACCATCCTCGAGCATTCCGCTCTTTTACCAAACCTTTAACTTTACTAGTTTGGTAAAATTAACCTATGAACCATAAGTATTTTAAGTCGTAAAGACACCTAGTGACACCCGTTAACGTTCGATTATTCGTACTCTTCTTCAATACATCACGTGTTGATCGAAAAGAACTAGTTATGTCATTATGTCATGAAATATAAGTCAAGGGACAATTCATGACATTTAATAAAACTATTTTTGGGGGACTAATTGTGTTAAAACCCCAAATTTTTGTGAGAATGCCACCTAGCTTGCAAATTGCCACACCTTAGTAGCTCTTGACACCTAATTGGACACTTGTGATAATCCTACAACACACCTAACACATGGCTCCATCTTCTTGCACCTCTTGCACTATAAATAGACACTTAAGTTCACTCATTCTTTGCTCATTCACTCTTTCTCCTCTCTATTACACTCTTGGAAGTTCCTGACCATTTAGGAGCTTCCCTTTGAGTTCTAAGTTTCCCTTGGATCACTTGTAAGTGCTCCATCTCTGCTCTTTTCTTTTTATAGGCTTTTAATAACCAAAAGTCAAGAATTTTTGACAAATGCCTTGACTTTCGGTTAAGACCATTATGGTCCAGCCATTGATCGAAATGAACATGGCTAAGTGATCGTAATTAGGTAGGTGTTAACCCCTTAAAAGGGCACCTCCTAAGGATCAAGTTTATTAGGTCAATTGACGGGTCAAAGTTATTGTTTTAAAAAGTCAAACGAGTCAGATTTCATAAAAATCATTATCTGAGTTTATATATGTTATAAATATGTTTTTGACACTTAAACAAGTTGGTAATAATTATTAGAACATGTGGGAACATGTTCGATCCGTTAATTTCAGTCCTAGAGCCGGTTCGCAACCGAAAGTCGCGAAGTTTGACTTCTACTTTGACTTTCGATTCTGACCCGATTTAGATTAGTTTACTTCTGACTTATAGTCGCATTATGATCATAATACAATGTAGGATAACCCTCTGAGGTTATATTACTTGATCCTAATCATAATATGAGTTTTTGCACAAGTTCCGTAAAATGTCAATCTTTGACTAAAATGCCCTTTTTACATAAAACAAGGTTTTAATCAACAATGAACTTGCAAATGAATTACCTACTAATATTTTAATGTAATCCACATATTATGAAGTTAATATTCTGATCATAAACTGATTTTACTACAATATCGTAAACTATACTTTTTAAGTGACCAAAACATAGTTTGGTTTTAAACCATGAATCATACTTATGTGTGACTTCTTACTGATACTATATCACAAACTAAGTATTTTTCCAGAATGTTTATGATCATAACATCAGAATACATGCAAGTTCCTTTTATACGACGTATAATGGTCCAAAACGCCTTATAAGGCGTAGTTTCGGTTTAAAACCTCAATGAGCATATAAGTTGATATCCTACTGATATTACAACTTATTTAAAGTATAATGGCGTATGGAAATTGATCATGACTCATCCGGTTATCCGATATTGCTTATATGCATACGGTTAAGTATATGTAACTAGTTTACAAAAATTAACCAAAACGAGTTTAACCTTATGATTTTAATCTCAAATTCCAGAATGTTATTTGTTTACCCATATTACATAAGTCATTAGTACTTGTTGGGTTTAACTGCATTCTATCCGGTCATCGCTTAATCTAGCGTATCGTACCGATTTTGATCCTTTAAGCTAGTCGATCTAAGTCTATGACTTAAATTAAGATTGTTAGCATTCTAATTGGTTAGCTTATGCCATAATCCAAACTAGAGCCTTCCTGTAAATGCTATCTGCACTTATTTCATTTTGAATACGGCTAAAATCTTGCATTTTTAAATCAAGACTAGCTTAGGTAAATACTCTTGACTTATTTACCCTATACGGGCTTGGGTTACGGTATTACCGCTTGGTTGGAAATGGGATCAATCAAATGCCGGATTATGGCTAGTAAATCCGCATATTCTGTTTTGATCAGTTTTATTTGATAACTTAAGCATTGGGGGTTAACGACCGTGTCCTGGATATCCTTGGCTCATTACATTAGATAGTGGCCACGACCAAAGCACAGGGTGTAGGCATACACCCGACAAATGCGAATGCTAAAATATTTTTACCCACAAGTTGGGGATAACTCCTTCGTGGGTTCAATAGTGGTGTGTATGGTAATCATGTCTCGGTCTCTGTACTGGGCCCCATATGTATTGACAAACATGTAAAACTGTTAACAAGGTTAGAAGGCTGACTTTCCCAAGTTATAAAAGATTTGTGCCTTGTGCACTTAAATCTAATTTTAAAAATGTTTTCAAAATGAGTCAATCGGGTGTATTTACTAGCGAAAGCTGACGTATTTTCAAAAGACTAAGATGCAGGTACAATACGAAATAGACTGGAAGCTGCTCGGTAGTGATATAAGAAGATTTTGCAAATTCTTAGATCTGCCCAAAGTCTGTTATACATTTTTATACATTTTACGATCCACCTATGGATCCTTCGTTACAAGCCGTCTGTATATTATTTTTGTACTTTGAACATTTCGGTTTGTAATAGTAATTTAAACTCCAAGACTTCCGATGTGCTGTGTTTAATTGACTATGATGATATCAAATCACGTCACGATATTCCCACCCGGGCCCACTGGTGTTTGGATTGTGGAAATCGGGGTGTGACAGATTCAATCGAAATGGTGTGATTGAAGAAAATGTGTTGAGTTGAACAAACCAACCGGGTGTGCGGATGCCTTGGCATGGTTTAAACAATCGCACACTACTTCTCAAGGAGAAAGACGAAGACCTATGCTGGTGCAAAACATATGGACATAATCATGTATGGACCGTCCAAAGATGATGTGTACAGGCTTCTCCACGTGCTTTCTTGCTTCTTACCAGTCGGACTCGGAGGTTTATGATCTTGTTGCTGTAAAGAGATTTCTCAGTTGAATGAAGTAGCTGCAAAATCGACCTTGAAATCCACACTGGATGGATATTCAGTTGGGAGAGCACACAGTTTCCTGGAAATGCACGTAGCAATTGCAGGATTACGGTTTTAAATTTCTAATCTCTCCTATCTCTGTCGATATTTAAGCTACTTTACGTATTTTTAAAATCTCGTACAGCACTCCAGACCAATCACATTGATCTCTAATATCACCTCACACGTGACTGTTTCAATATGAAACTCATCAATGTTGTTTTGGCCCACACCAATTACCAATGTACCAACTCTTTGTTCCAAAATTTTGATAAATAATTTTTTTTTATTAAATTATTTTTGGTGAACGGCATCGAGGTAAAACATGAGTTAATCCACATCGGGAAATCGTTTTTGTGAATATTTTTCTTGAAAACAATCCAAAAAGATGTATTTAAAGGTTTAAATTTTTTTTCATTGTAGGGGGAGTAAACTCCATTCCGAAAAATACAAAAATATTGCAAAACGTTAAAAAATGACAAAAAGAAGAGAAAAACAAAAATGAGTTTCCTGGCGAGAAAAAGAGAAAATGATAGTAAATTAGTGGTATGTCAAAACCTCTTTGAACTTAAAATGAAAAATGATAAGTAGCTCTATATTCAATGTATCGGTAGGCTCGCAAACATTTTAAAGTGTGCACAGGGCGATATAAACATAATCGACTGAAGAACAGATGGGAACCATTCATTGGCGTATGGTCTTGGTATCGAAATTTCGTTTGATAGTATGCCAAGGATCTGAGATATGTGGTCTTTATGCTTGTTTATCATCTGGGGATCATGGTTGAATCTTTTACCGAAAAATAATGGGGACACAAGTCTAGAACTTCCATGATACCATACATACGTGTAAATACTGCATACGACCATCAATAAGTGATAAAAATATCACATTCACCCATCAATAAGTGATAAAATATCACAGCTTTATGCGGGAGCTAAGTTCGTCTCTTTGTCGGTACGATGGTACTAACCTGTTCACGGACTTACTCATGTGCCCTGCATGCATTTGAAAATCAAGTTCCTCATCAATAAGTGATTTAATCATATAGGGCTTGTTTTCAATCAAAATAAGTGAGTATCTCACGTCATATACGTCCAAACAGATGATAAGCAGTATACTCACCTGTAAGATTTTCTCTCGTGCATATCTTGATATGGGAATGTGTCGTGAGTGGATGAACACCGGTCGGTAAGTATAAATCATACATTAATCGTATCCCCTAACCGTGAGTACATCTGATACGTTGAGCTTATGTGGACAACAATACCGATAATTGTTATAAGATACTTATCTAAATGCTAACTAATCGAACAACAAGTGTGTTTTGGTAGGATCGTATACTAATATGATTCTCTTACCTTCGAAATTCACAAAAAGAATGTCTGTAAATATTTATTTGTTACTTTCCGTCCTTACATTTAAAATTTAAAAAATGCCAAAAAGATTTTAGGTGAGTTTTAATATAAATTTTATAAAAGCCAAAAATATTTTGCTACTAGTTTACTTTTTATTAACCAATGTTGGAACTCGAGTCTATCCTACCTAAAATCCTGACTGTAAGTCGGAAAACAATTGCATCTTCATAAATGGTCAAAGTTGACAAGCTTTGAAGTTTAATGGATTAAAATTAAACAATCTCAAAAAAAGCTCTTAAAGTATTGTGAGTTGGTAGTTGAATAAGAGCTGGTCTCATGTGTGTCTTTTGCTAATTCTAATTAAAATCATTCCTTCGTGAAATTTTCAAATGAAAATTCCCTAAGGTTGATTAAATCTCTACGGTTATTCTCATTACGCGTTTAGCTTTGTTGTGTGTGAAGATGTAATATCCCATCAAGGTAAAGAGAATGAGTTTAAAGAAAACAAGTTACAGAAGTAAAGACACAACATAAATGCAAGCCGTGAATCCAGAAGATCAATTCATAGCTGACCACTTATCAACACCACTAGATATATTCAAGGGGGAGTTTGCTGATGCACCTCCTGATTATGACACGAGAAGACATCTGAAGATCCGGCAGTGTGAAGAATGAACCATCACGAGCAACATCCAAGGGGGAGTTTGTTGATGCATATTTGTGTGGATGCGACTCAGTTCGGTTCGGTTCGACTCAGTTTGGTATTCACTCCGGAAGCTCATAGTCTGAAGCAGGCCATTAGAAATGAAGACCAAAGACCAAGCAACATCCAAAGGGGAGTTTGTTGATACACTTTTATGTCTATCGCTTGTTCTTAGTTACGTCAGTAATTGTACGGTCTTTGTTTATTGTGTCCGTAAAGTTTTGGTTGAGTCGACCAAATCAAGATATCCTCCTATCTTGATTTAGTACGACGTTTAGTTTGTCTGTGCTGAAAAACAATTGCACGTGTGCATACTGTTGAGTCTTGTGTTTCTGATCTTGCTGACTGTGTAGTATGTCTGTTAGCAGGGTTCACCAAAGAACCACTTACTCGTGCGAGACACTTACTTGATTCATACGAGTGAACTGTGCTTCGTACGAGCAAGTTGCTTGCTCGTACGAGCCATTGCATGTTCATACGAGTCATTCACAATTTTGTACTAATGATCATTCAAGAAGAACATTTGCCTGCTCGTACGAATGAGTTACTCATTCGTACGAGCAATAAGTTGTTCATACGAGCAATCACTTCTGAATGTTCTTTGTATTTTGTAGTACTTCGTATGTTGTTGGGTGTTGGTACTATAAATACAGACATGCACTTCATGGTTCATCAGGGAGTGATAGAATAGACACAGAGAGAGACACACAGAGCACATACATAGTGTTTAGAGAGATAAGCAGTTTTATTCAAAGATGTATATACTGGTCTCTCTACAAATTAATATAGTGAATATTTTAAAATATATCTTTTGTTATATTGGTTGTGCTCTTTCTTTGGTTTGCATATACACTTGGATTCCGCACTCGTGTGTGTGTTAAACAACAAGGAAGTAGGTTATCTTGATCCTCCAAGTGGACCTATAACAATTTGTATTGTGACGTATTAACTTAAGAGAAAACGTACGTTTACGTTGTTGATCGATAAGGCGTCTATGAAGGTTGGTGAGGTTATAATCGTATAACTCCTCATTAGCATAATCACACACTGTTTTCCATTGACGAACAAAGTCCTCCCAATCAGGTTGAGTAAATGAATTCTTGCAGTGCTTTACGATATTTTGTATGACGTGGAACCTGCAGAGATATCTGTGTACGACAGGGAATATTTTTTTACACCCATTTATCAGTACTTGGTCTTTGTCTGTAAGAATTACACGCGGCTCCCTCTCCAAGACCCAGACGTACGTTACCTCCTGCTCGTTTGAAAGAATTGCGTGTGCAACACAAAAGGTTTGATTTGTTGAAGTCATACCCACAACTTGAAACAATGGAAGATTGTACATATTATTTTTGTAGGTCGCGTCGACCATAAGCACATGCGGGAATGCCCGCCACATTTCAAAGGACTTCTCGTGAAAGAAAAATATATTCTGAACGACATTGGTGGAAGGTTCCACTTGTATGTAATACGTCATCTTTTTTTCCTAGAGGAATTGTTCCAATCTCGGCATGGGAGTCTTTTTTTATCGAACTTGGAGGCCCTAATCTTTTGGCGAGTGTTGTGTATGTCCTTCGAAACACATTTGTTTTCAGGGTTCTGTTCGGTTACAGCTTTCCAGATTGTATGAGGTTGTTTGTCTTGATATGTCAGCTCTTGCACCAATCTCAACTCATTAGAGGTAAGTCTCCTAGCATACGCGTAACCCTCCAGATGTTCAGTAAGGCCGTGGTTTTGCTTCTCATTAAAATTTTGTGTAAAGATAATCTATCCGCCAAGCTCGATGACTTTGGTCGAGACGACCTATCACCATAAAAGAGCATGCGCATTTTTTTATGTCGGTTTTCCTAACCATGGCCTTACTCTCATGCTCGCCACTACGACAACGTTGGAGCCATGTCCGGTGATTCTTGGACTGTCTAGTAACAATGACGTATCCTTGGCTAAACCCCTTCTTTTTACCCAACCTTCCAAATCATTGTGGGATATAAAGTCTTAAGTGAAAAATATATATAACATTTATAATACTTTTTTAACAAAACAAATATAAGATTTATCATACATTTTAAATAATATATAACATTTATAATAATTTTTTAACAGAAAAAAATTGAACATTTATAATACATTTTAAAAAATATATAACATTTATAGTAATTTTTTAACATAAATCTATATCATTCGTACCTGATCAGTTTTGTACGAAACTTCAGGGTAAGCGGGTTCTCGTCACCCAATGACTCTTGCACGTAAGAAGGCTCACAACGTCTTGTTGTAAGCCCGAGGCACCACTAATGAAAACGTTATTGCCACAGTCTTCTTGTCCGTATGAGGCACCGTAACTGGCTTCATAATCTGAACACCCGTAACCATGATCAACGCTAGGCATAATAACCTAAAAAAACCAACAGTTAAATGATAACGACACATCTAAAAGCTTTCTTAATAATAAGTAAATATATTTTTACCTGGTTCAGATCTGGCAACAACGGTTGGCGGGGCACAACAAACTAAAAAAACAACAGGGTAAAAGGTAATCGTAAATTTAACGCCGAATATAAAAAAGTAAATAAATGCTTACCTTGTTGAGGTCTGGCAACAACGATTGATTATCATGGGGATAAAAGTCGGATACTGGAGGGGTATGGTCCCAAAAACTTTGCGCCTGCGCAAGGAACCATACCCTCAATAAACAGATCACAAGAATAACCTTGCGCGCAATACGCAACGGTGCGCCATTTGTGAAACTACCAGGTCACACAACGAACCTTGCACACTCTACGCAACGGTAAATTAGACCTGGAAGCGCAGGTGTTAACCTTCTGCTGATAGACAAACCTTGCACGCAACACGCAAGCGTACTACATTACTAGCAGGTCGCACAATGAGCCTTGAGTACTTGGCGCAACGGCAAGTTAGACCTAGAAGCGCAGGTCCCTTGACCCTGCGCAGATCAAACAACCCTCTAACCGCGAAGTCCTAAAACCTTGCACAAGGACAAGACAAACATGAGAGTAACTCATAGTCTTGAGAACAAAATGACTTAATCCCTACAACCCTGCGCTGGCCAAAAAGCACTGAAAGCCACGCGGAAGGGAAAAGCGCAAAGAGGCGTTGACTACATACAAGGGTACAAAGTGGCAGAGCTGTGACCCAATGGCCGCTCGGCAGGTTGTGTCAGACTGCGTCGCATGAACAGTAATGTAGAGGACAGACTGTACACCAACCAAACTGACGCCAGCGACTGTCACACATTCTCCACTTTCGGCTGATGACAGGTCTGACACCAAGGACAACTGCCATGACACGTGGCTCCATTCAGCATCCGACAAGCACACCTCCTGCCAAATATCATTAATGATCGATGCAGAGGCACAGAACATGCATCCCTGGTCATCTGGGCCAGGCCCAAGGCCCATCAGCCCATCAGCCCATCTCCTAACACACCTATCTTCGGCTATAAAATAAGGATTAGACCATAAGGTAAAGGACATGTTTTCTAGCTCAGTCACTAATTACTACTCACTTACTATAACCTTATAATCCTAAATACTTATTCCCACGTTGAAGTGTGGTCACAGAGAAAACCCCCCTTCATCTGTGATGAGGCTAACGACGTTGCTAGTTTTGCAGATAACTCGAAGTGAGATCACCCAGAAGAACGAACGAGGGACAACCATTCATGCAGAAATATTAGGCTGTAACTAAGATATCTCCGGATACCTCTCTGTTCAGCCGGTGTTTCTTCATTGGCGCCATCCGCTTTGTACTCACTCTTACATCCTTTTCCTTGTTTCGTTTTCTCAAACCTCATGTTCAAATGGCTGATTTTCCATCAAACACACCACGAGGTCCTCGGGCTGAAGGCAAGAACCCAGTTCATGCCTCTCGACCCGACGGACAGGTGGAAGAAAGTTCTTCCAGAAATGTCAGTGCTCATCACGACTCCGGTCGTGTGAACATCCCGGTAACCCCTAGAGTTCAAATGGAGACCCCCTACGTACCAATCACTTCGATTTTGCCTCCGGGTGAAACTCCGATGTCTTGGTACATCAAGTCTCAAACGGCTCTGAATGCCGTCTATGCGAAACTCTGTGCGCAAACCAACACATCTGCTGCGCCGGTGCAGCCACCAACTACACACGTGCATGCTTCGCCTGCACCACGAGTACTCAGCTATGACTCGCCTGCTGGAGCGAGCGTTCCATCACAACTCTGTACACGAGAAATGGAGTATTCTCAATCGTTGTCATAACATAAGTCTCACACTCATAGGCGAGCATCCATCCACTCACGGCTGGGCCAGCGTCCTCTAGAGGGGCGGGACACCCAACGTGAGGAGGATAAAACATATGGCGAGGGTGATAATGCCAATGTGTTTCACCGGCTGCCCAAAGATCATGTTGCTTACAAGTCTGCGCCACGGGCTGTATACAACCCGGAGGCGGAGTACAACTACAATTTGATCTACAGGCCGGCTGAAGCAGCCGAACATTTAGAATTCATAAAAGCGATCGCGCTTGCACCACTGGGTTGACAGACCCACATGACCACCTGTGCTTGTTCACGGGCGCAGGACTGATCGGAGGTTGGACGCTGCCCATGTGGTGTCACTTGTTTGTTCAAACTCTCACAGGCGCTGCACGCCTATGGTTCGACAACTTACCCACAGGTAAGCTCGTGTCATGGAACGACCTCAACGACAAGTTCCTGACGCATTTCATCCACCAAAGGTGGTATGTCAGTGATTCCTCTGACGTTATGAACATCTGGCGGCATGATGATGAAAGTCTCGAAGACTTCATCACCCGCTACAATAAAGAGGTGCTGGAGATTGGAGACGTGCACGAAGACCTAATTCGTGCACAGTTCAACTATAATGTTCGTTGCGACGAGATGATCAAAGTCTTGTCTAGAACTACTGGCCTCCCAAAAAGTTGGGAGAAACTTATGGCGGCAGCAAAGGTGTACACGTAGAAGGAGCGCAGCCTTTATAACAACAGACCTCCTCTACCCCAATACCGCCCCCAAGACATGAGCAAAATTTTTGGGAAGAAGAATAAGAAGAGTTGGAGGGAGCCCAGCCAAAACCCTCCCTACTCACCGGTCAACGCACGCGCGACCATAAATAAGATTGCTACCCAAAGAGTAATCAAGCAGGATAATCGCAATCGTCAGTGGACACCACTGACGAAAACACCGGGGGAGGTGCTCAGCACCGAAGATCACCAATTCAAACAGCCACCGCTGATGCGCAACAAAAAAGGTCAGGGCCTCTACCTTTTTTGCGATTATCACAAAGATACGGGGCATACAACCGACAACTGCATCTCCTTGCGCATGGAGATCGAGAAGGCGCTGAAAAGTGGGAAGCTCATCCACTTACTTCAAAATGTGCGCAAGGAGGTGCGCTAGATTACTCGAGGCGAAGAACGCCCGAGTAAGAAGATGAAGGCATCTGTTCATATGATCCAAGGTGGCCCCTTGCACAAGCGCGGCCATCAGCAGAGTTGTACGCCTCATTGGCGCGAACAACAGGTCATCTTCCCCATAGTTCCCGGGGGGCTCGCAAGAAGACCGTCCGGTCGTGATAACTGGCATATTTGGCCATTATCGCATCGATTATATGTTCACAGAACCGGGAAGCTCTATGGACATCATATATGAACTGTGCTTCCAACAGCTTGACCTAGAAGACAAGGCGCCCTTGGAGCCGCCGTCTTTCCACTGGGTAGATCTCATTCCTGGTAACTCTTTCCGATGGGCGACACTTGCGCACGGTCTCAGTCAACTTCATGGTCATGCCCGCTTCATCACGCCATGAAGTGTTGCTCGGCCGACACGCCCAAAGAGAGTTCAGTATGATCACTTCCACTCCTCATGATGCCTACGGTTTTCCAACAGAGACCGGGGTGGCCATCATGTGCGCAAGGAAGGAGATCATGTCCATCAAAGAGGAACCACCAAAAAAGCTACCGAAGTCATCATCCAATGGCGAGCCAGAGAAATGGGTGCTAAACAACAAGTACCCAGAACAAACAGTGCTGTTACGACCCACCATGACCCTTGCAATCAATGCGCGGCTAAAACAACTTTTGTTCCGCAATGTAGATATTTTTGCTTGGTCGCCAGCGGATATGAAAGGGGTACCGAGGGAAATTGTTAAGCACGCGCTGCACACATTCCCTTCACTTCAGCCTATCGTTCAGAAAAAGCGCAGTTTAGGTCCTGAAAAGACTCGCGCACTGAACGAGCAAGTTTCAGAGCTCCTCCAAGCCAACATCGTCAGAGACTATCAGACATAAGTAGCCAACCCAGTTATGGTCCAGAAGCACAACGGCAGTTGGCGCATGTGCGTCGATTTCAAAGATCTAAACAAGGCATGTCCCAAAGACTGCTACTCTTTACTTGAAATCGACAAAAAGGTGGACTCCCTCGCTTCATGTAGGTGGAAATGCTTTTTTTACTGCTACAAAGGCTACCACCAGATACAAATAAAGAAAGAGGACAAAGACAAAACCGCATTCCGCAATGATAAGGGAATCTTTTGTTACACAAAGATGCCCTTCGGATTGCGCAATGCAGGAGCCACCTACCAGCGTCTAATGGACCATGTTTTCAGAGACGATATTGCCAAAACTGTAGAAGTGTACATGATGACCTTGTCATCATGAGCTTGGATGAGGAAAAGATGCTGACAAATGTTCAGAAAACGTTTGCATCCTTGCGCAAAGCAAACCTGAATCTGAACCCCAGTAAGTGCTCGTTTGAAATGGAAAAAGGCAATTTTTTGGGATTCATCGTCACACGTGATGGTTTTAAAGTTAATCCCGAGAAAGTGGAAGCGATTCAGCATATGCCTTCCCCCTCGACCATCAAAGAAATGCAACGGTTGGCGGGGAGATTGGTTGCATTGAACAGCTTCTTGGCCAACCACGCGATGAAGTCCTTCCTATTCATCTGCACTTTACAGAATTTTGTAAAGCATAAAAAGTTTCAGTGGACTCCTGATGCGGAGAAATCCTTCACACAAATGAATGAGTGCTTTATTCAGCTCCCTACGCTCACGGCACCGCGAAAGAACGAGCCACTGATTCTCTACCTTTCCGCATCAGAATTCGCTCTGGGCGCAGTCTTGTTAGTAGAGCGTGCAGGAGTTCAAACTCCAATCTACTACATCAGCAAAATGCTAACTGACCCAGAAACAAGGTATCCAATGATGGAAAAGCATGCTCTAGCTTTAGTCCACGCATCCCGCAGGTTGCATCGGTATATTTCCGGACATGTGATAACAGTTCTCACGAACTATCACTTGGGCCAAATTTTGTCTAAACCGAACGTATCTGGTTGTCTGGAAAATTGGGCAATTGAGCTTGGTGGACACAATATCGTGTACAAACCACGCCCAGCAATAAAAGGCCAGATATTGGCCGATTTTGTTACAGAAGTTCCAAGCAAAAAAGCGCAAGAGTGTGAAGCTGTACAAAACCCAGCGCTGATCATAGATGACCGCACATGGATACTTCACACAGACGTCACATCCAATGATGATGACGCAGGGGCAGGTCTCCGCCTAATAAGGCCCGATAACCAAGAATTTACCTACGCCATGAGGTTGGATTTCAAAAGCACGGATAATAAAGCTAAATACAAAGCGTTTCTGGCAGGCCTTCGGTTAGCCATCAAAATGGGCACACGGAATTTGGAAGCGCATGTCGACTCCCTTTTGGTCGCAGGACAGGTCAACAGCCTATATGACGCAAAAGGTGAAACGATGGCCCTGTATCTTGAATAGGCGCAAGCCTTAATAACCAATTTCCAAAATTTCAAAATAACCCATGTCAACGGAAGCGAGATAAACATGCCGACGCGCTCAGCAAATTGGCTGCTACAAGCTTCAAGCACCTCGCGCGTGAAGTGCGCATTGAGGTACTTAAAAACCTTTATGTTCCTTTGCGTCAAGTAAACATCATCGAAATGGGGAATCCTTCCTGGATGTCTCCCATCATCTTGTTCTTGCAATCTGGGATCCTTCCAGAAAACAAGGCGGAAGCAAGGAAGGTCCAGAACAAGGCACTCAACTACGAAATGGCGGATCGTATCCTTTATCGGAAGTCATACCTTGGACCATTTCTCCGCTGCGTTGACCCGCAAGACGCGTAATACTTGATCCGCGAAATACATGAAGGGTTATGCGGAATTCACGCTAGTCCGTGCATGGTCGTAGCTAAGATCATGAATGCCGGCTATTATTGGCCTGGCATGCACTTAGATGCAGTCCAAACGCTGTGGAAATGCATATCATGCCAGCGCTATGCGCCGAAGACATTGCGCCCCAAGAATCCCTTGATCCCAGTGACAACAACATGGCCTTTCCAGCAATGGGCAATCGATACGGTGTGACCCTTCCAAGATGCCCCTGGCGTGGTGAAGTTCATAATCGTAGCCGTCGATTACTTCACCAAGTGGGTAGAAGCAAAGCCCCTTGCATCCACCACAGCAACTGTAGTGCGCAAATTCATTTGGGAGCATATCATTGGTCGTTTCGGGTTACCCCTGCGCATAGTCAGTGATAACAGTCCCAATTTTACCGCTAAAGAATTACAACGGTGGATGGAGGAAATGCATATTGAACATGTCTTCACTTTGGTCATGCATCTCCAAGGAACGGCCAAGTTGAAAGTATAAACAAAAGTATCATCGAAGGGATCAAGACAAGATTGGGTATGGCGCGGAGAGGCTGGGTAGATGAGTTGCCAAGCATCCTTTGGGCTCATTGAACTATGCCAAAAAACAACACAGGCGAAACATCATTCGGCCTAGTGTATGGGACGGAGGCAGTGATTCCCGCGGAAATATGCCTCCCATCATTATCCATGAAGTCTTAGTAAAGGGTACTTACATTATCCATGAAGGGTGCTTACTAGACTGGGGAGACTTGGAGAGGTATGGTCTCAAAAACTCTGTGCCTGCGCAAGGAACCATACCCTCAATAAACAGATCACAAGAATAACATTGCGCGCAATGCGCAACGGTGCACCATTCTTGAAACTAGCAGGTCACACAACGAACCTTGCGCATTCTTCGCAATGGTAAGTTAGACCTGGAAGCGAAGGTCCCTTGACCCTACGCTGATAGACAAACCTTGGGCGTAACGCTCAAGCGTACTACATTACTAGCAGGTCGCACAATGAGCCTTGAGTACTTAGCGCAACGGCAAGTTAGACCTAGAAGCGCAGGTCCCTTGACCCTGCGCAGATCAAACAACCCTCTAACCGCGAAGTCCTAAAACCTTGCACAAGGACAAGACAAACATGAGAGTAACTCATAGTCTTGAGAACAAAATGACTTAATCCCTACAACCCTGCGCTGGCCAAAAAGCACTGAAAGCCACGCGGAAGGGAAAAGCGCAAAGAGGCGTTGACTACATACAAGGGTACAAAGTGGCAGAGCTGTGACCCAATGGCCGCTCGGTAGGTTGTGTCAGACTGCGTCGCATGAACAGTAATGTAGAGGATAGACTGTACACCAACCAAACTGACGCCAGCGACTGTCACACATTCTCCACTTTCGGCTGATGACAGGTCTGACACCAGGGACAACTGCCATGACACGTGGCTCCATTCAGCATCCGACAAAGCACACCTGCTGCCCGAGATCATTAATGATCGATGCATAGGGACAAAACGGATATCCCTGGTCGTCTGGTCCGGGCCTAAGGCCCATCAGCCCATCTCCTAACATACCTATCTTCAGCTATAAATAAGGATCAAACCATAGGGTAAAGGACATGTTTCTAGCTCAGTCACTAATTACTACTCACTTGCTATACCCTTATAATCCCAAATACTTATTCTAACGCTGGAGTGTGATCACGGAGAAACCCTCCCCCTTCTCTCGTGACTAGGCTAACAGGGTTACTAGTTTTACAGATTATTCGAAGTTAGATCACCCAGAAGAACGAATAAGGGACAACCTTTCATGCAGAAAGATTAGGTTGTAACTAAGATATCTCTGGATACCTCTCGGTTCAGCCGGTGTTTCTTCAGATACGACCTCCTCCGCGTGATCATCATTTCCTCTCCCATAGTAAGAATCACAGCGGACCCCTCCTAATACAAACGGTGTGCTAAGTATTTCATAAAAAAACAAGTTGAAAAATGTTATACCACACTTCTTCCCGAAATAAACGTGCTTGTGTTTGTGTCGGACGACTCGCCGGAAATATAATTAAGGTTGAACCATGACATTATTGAATCTCAAATATAAAGAACAGAATGAAGATAACAAATGTTTTTTACGTCTTCATCTTCCTCGTTTATAAAGGCCAAGCAGAAAGCAAACTTGCAAAGCAATACGGGTCATATAGGCCTATACGAACCATATAGGGCTGACGTAATGTTCTTATCAACCACTTTGTGTCACTGTTGAGTGATAGAAAGTAACCTCGTACACCAATACGGATCATCTAGTCCTATACGATCCGTATAGGGTTGGCATGTGAACCCTATCTGTCAGAGTTGATAGACAACCTTGTACCAACACATCGTATAGCCTTATACGATGCGTATTGGATAAGCATGTGAAGACAGTTTCAGCCTTTCAGTGACCTCGGAAATTGAATTAACCTAATACGAGTCGTATAGGCCTATACGACCCGTAATGGAAGTGTCGATTTAAATTTGTAAAGGGTACCAATAATACGACCCATTTTTACTTGTTTTCTTTGAGACTAAAAAAAGCTATGAGATTCATGTACAATTTGGTTTCGATTTTTTTTTTATTTGTTAACTTGAGACTACAATTGAGACCAAAAAAAAGCTTTGAGATTCATATATAATTTATTTTTGATTTTTTTATTTGTTAACTTGAGACTACAAAAAAGCTATGAGAGTGCTAGTTATGGTCGGGATAGACCGTATAAGATTGTGCATTGTGTTAGTTATGGTCAGGGGCGACTGTCCCGGGCTTATTTTCTGGGTTTCAAACTTTTTAATTTTTTCATTATATATATATATATATATATATATATATATATATATATATATATATATATATATATGTTTCTGTAAGAAAATATAAAAGTGTGAGAAGGATAAGAAAGATTTTGGGGTGACACGTGTCCTTTTTTTATTTTTTAGTTTAAGGGTATAAGTGTAATTTAACTAATAAAATCTAATTATGGAATGAATATATGCAACCGATATTTGGCAGTTATTTTAGGAATTTTCGAATTTTAATTTGTTTTGAATTCTGTGATCATATTCGACGCCATATCAGAAAGAAATTTCATTTATAGCTTCTTCAGCATTTTTTGATTCACGGTATATGAGATTGCTGATCATCTTCGACACCATATACACTGATATCTCGTTTGATGGATAACAATGAAAACAAGGTATGAATTTCTTTGTTCGGTTTTTGTTGATCAGAATGAATAACCTTTTTCTTAATTATCTATATTTGTATAATTTTTTTTTGTTTCAAAGAATGTGGTGTTGTTATGTTATTTTGTGTTCATATTATTAATATGGTGTTTTTTTCTTATATATGGGAGTGCATGGTGTTTTTATATATCGTATAGTGTCTTTTCACTTGGTTGTTACGGTGTCTTTTTGAAAGAGGTTTTCTGGTGAATAGCGAATTGAATAGGTGTATTCAATGAGTTAGGGTGTGTTATGGTGTCTTTTTAATGGATTAAGGGTATAACTGTAATTTACATGGTTGTTATGGTGTCTTTTTAATAGGGTTCTTTTAGACCGTGACTTTAGTTGATTTCTGGGGTGTTATGGTGTCGTTTTTAATAGGGTTTTGTTTTAAATATATATATATATATATATATATATATATATATATATATATATATATATATATATATATATATATATAGTTCAAATTCTTTGTTTCAAACAATCGTGTGGGGTATGTTGGGATTGAGGGTTAAAGAAAATATAGTGTTTTTCTGTTATCCTTTGATAATGAAAGTATTAGTCATATATGGTGTTTAATTTATACATTGGTTGTTGGGAGTGGGTTTTGTTGCACATGTTGTGTGCATGTATCACTGTGGTTTTTGTATGGGAGTGCCTCGTGTTTTTTATATACATGGTGTTTTTATATACATGGTGTTTTTTAATAGGGTTGTTATCTGGTGTGTTATGGCTTTTTTATAGGTTTCTGGTGTGTCATTTCTAAACTGATTATATTTTTATGTAGGTCTTCAAAATTACCAGCCTGTTGGGCAACTATGTCTGTCTCCCAAATCCGGTAAAAGGACTTTTTTAACTGATGTGGAAGAGTCGCTTAGGCCGAAGGAGAAGATGACCTTCGACACACTGAATAATGCATTCCTTTTTATCAAAAGTACGCAATGGTTGCAGGCTTTACCGCCAGGAAGTCTTCTCAATACAAGCCGCATGGTGTTATTAAATCCAAATATTTCGTTTGCTCAAAGGAAGGGACCAAACCTTTTAAGGTGATCGACTCATCTAAAGAAGTCGACACTTCAAATATTGGGGCAAAAAGGAAATCTATTCGGCAGGTCCCTTCTATTAGGACGGGATGTGAAGCACGTCTGTGTTTAAAGTTAAATGATTTGAAACTATATGAGGTATATTATTTCAAGGAGGACCATAATCACTCTTTTGTTGCTGATGATGATAGGTATTTACTCCCCGCTAACCGAGGCATGAACTATATGCAAGAGCAAGCGGTTAATGCTTTGAGTGCGTTAAATATTAGACCTGTCAAAGCATTTAATATCATGAGTTCACTTTACGGTGGATTCGACAAGGTTGGGGCAACCAAATCTGATTTCAAGAATTTTAAACGAGATCTAAACAGGTACATATCGGAGTTTAATGCTGATATGATGATTAAACGGTTATTGAGAAAGAAAGAGTACATGCCAAATTTTTCAATGGAGTATACAACCACTGAAGATGGTATTTTAAGGGCTTTATTCTTGGTAGACGAGGATGCCAAGTGGAATTTTTCAGTTTTTGGTGATGTTGTTTCATTTGATGCGACATATCGGCGTAACAAGTTTGTTTACTAATTATATCTCTTTTGGTTTTTTACAAATTTCTTTAATTATATATAAACGACATTTATATGGTATTTTTTTCCTTGTTAGGTACAAAATGATGTTTGTACCATTTACTGGTATCGACAATCACAATCATAACGTTACACTTGGCGCCGCTATAATAGGAAATGAAATCGCTGAAACGTATAGCTGGTTGCTTAAGGTGGTTCGTGAATCTTTTGGTCGTGCTTCTCCGATGGTTGTCACCAACCAAGACCCAGCCATGAAGAAGGCTATTGAAGATACATGGCCTGAGAGTAGGCAGAGGTTATGCATGTGGCATATAATGGACAAGCTTACTGTTAAGGTGTTTTACTTATTCGATGTATTAAGATTTTTCCAATTGTGTTATGGTCCTTATTCTTTTTATATGTTGTTTCAATGGTGTTTTAGGTTGGTTCTACAATTTGTAATAGTACAGATTTCAAGAAGATGTTGTGTGCCATTGTGTGGACCGATTCTATCCTACCTGAGCAGTTTGAAAGCGACTGGGTACCATAACGAACGATTTTAATTTGGCTAAGCATGAATGGCTACAGTCAATTTATCAGATTAGGAATAGTTGGATACCTGCGTATTATCGTGACGAGTACATGTCTGGGCTCATGCGCACCTCATCTCGCTTAGAGAGTGCAAACCATTTTTTGGGACAGTTTTGTACACCGGAGTGTACCCTTGTTGAATTTTTGGGGCATTTTGATTCTACAATTGAAGCTCAAAGACACAAGCATAGGAAGAACGACTATGACACTAGAAACACGAATGCTGACATATGGGCAGTAGACTTTGTATTGGAGGATCAGGCGGCGAGGATATACACATGCACTATATTTTTTGATTTCCAATTGGAGATACAAAATGGTCTACATAGATGTGCTATTGGGAAGTGGGAACGATTGCTAACTTCGTTAATTTTTTTTTTGTGGAGGATTGGGAACAACCATGTACCACTTTCTTCGAGATATACAAAAAGACTTAAATTTTGTGTGTTCATCTTACATTTTTTGTGTGGTGTTATATACTAAGAAAAATATAGTTTTTTCCCGACATATGAATTAGTATGGTGTCATTTGGTGTTATACATCAAAAAAATATAATTCTATGCTTTTATGTGAATTTTTCTTTTTTTATTGTGTCTCATAGGTAATGGTGCGGAAGGCTGACATGACTGTATACTGTACATGCAAAATATTCGAACAGTTTGGGCTGTTGTGCTCACACATATTCTGTGTTCTTAGGATGCTTGATGTCATGGAATTTCCACAACGTTATATACTTAGACGTTGGACTAGGGAGGCCATTCCCAATAGCGCTCTTGGTGCTATTTTAGGTATGAACGAGAATGACGATCGGTATAATGAAGTTAACAGCGTTGTACGTGAGATCACATACTATACAGAGTCGGATATTAACAAGCTTGTTACCAATTTCGATGAGTTGTGCTCATTTAGGGATCATGTGATTAAGTTTTTCGAATCCGCTGACGAGGTCGTGGTTAATGCACCTCGCAAGAGTCGTAGGGAAAGGTTTGCTGAAATAAATGGCAATACACAACCATCTACAGTTACTATTCATGTCCCTGTTGGAACTAGATATAAAGGTATGTGTAAGCCTAAATGGATGAAGTCTAAACGTGAAATTGCAAAAAGCCAATTGGGTAAAAAGAGACGTCGGTGTCAAAACTGTTTTAGGTACGGTCATAACAGACGAACTTGCAAACACCCTACAAGGAAAGAAGAAGACGCTAGTTCTGAGGAAGCGGGGGGGGGGGGAAGAAGCCGACGAATCTGATGAAGGAGAAGACGAGGAGGAAGGAGAGGATTAGGGAGTTGTTGAAGACATATATATTTTTGTGTTTTTGTCTAAAGTGGATTTCGTTTAAACGCATATACTTCAATTTTATTTCCAACGTTATACACTTGATGAGTTTTTTTATGTGTTTTTTTTACGTGTTAATTTTCAAACTTTATATACTACATGGTGTTATAACAATGTATTTTGTTCATTTTCGAGATTTTATAAAGTATAAGAATTGGAACTCTTAATTACCCTTCTTGATGGCAATCCCATATTTGAGTAGCCTATTAATTTCTTCAATCGTTATAAAATGCATGGTGTTGTAACAACGAATAGTGTCTATTTCTGAGAGTATACAGTTCATATTAATTGAAACACTTAATGATCCATCGTGATGGGTAATCCCATCTGTTTGAACACTCCTTTCCATGATATGCTTTACTGGTTTTTATGTAACGTACTCTAATGCACGATATAAAATTAGTTTACTGCATCAAAATATTTTTGAAACTAAAAAAGCAAAAAAATGTTCAAATGTCTTCAACAATTGTTTACACCCACAGATTAGAGCAACCATATCGGTAGTCATGGTAAATGTTAAAAATTCACAATACGTTCCAACTGGCTTAAGATGTTGTTTCAAACCTACAGTCTACCATCCAACCTTTGACAAATCCTCTGGACTGCATTTTCTTCAAGCTTCACCCTTTCATCCTCGTCTAAACATGCAAACTCTCTAACTTCTTTCTCTACAGTTACTCGTTCGGTGTTCACCTCACTAAGAAGCATTTAGATATATACTTCTTACGTAGATTGGTGATTTCCTTTGTTTGATTTTCTAAGACTTCCCCCTTTGTGTTTCTCTCAGCGGATAATCCACACTTCCACTCTTTTACACTTGTTCCTAGATAAGATAAAAGACATGTGTTTTCGTAACCAGGTCATTCAAACGTAATTACAGGTATTTTTTTCAATATACGAGGTAACTTGTAGCTTACCATTGTAAGTCTCCATATGCCGCATCAGGAAAATACCATAGTCGATGCCGTTAAATAGTGTCTGCCATGGGAATTCCAGTCTAACAGGTGTAGTAACTCGTAGTTTTGCAGCAACTACTGGCTGTATATGGCTAAGGAACCCACAAAATGCACCTACCTGCAATAATACATTTGGTAATGTCAAATATTATAGTTTTTATACAATCTATACATATAGTTATGTATATGTCTAATTTGACTGTACCATCTTTTCAACCATCCCGTCGTATCTTTCTTCTATACCCGCATCCCCCTCTATGTTGTCGATGATCAATATTTGGCTCGTTGCCAAGTTGAAAAATAGCAGATTGTAGTGATCCCCATTCAAGATATGTATGTATACCATCTGGAAACCTTTAAAGGTTTTTTGTTCCGTACCGACCAGCACATAGTTCATGTTCTCAGCCAATTTTGCTATCCGGTCTTTCTCAAGCAAGTCGAACTCTTTCTCTAGCTGCATATTTTTATATTGTAAAAGACTGTTAGATGTCATGGTGTTATTATATTTTTTTGTATTAATACTCAATGAATAACATATAAAAGACTCATAAACCACAGCAGTTGTAACACCAAAATAGTATTATAACACTAGTCAACACTTTAAATAGCATCAAAACAGAATTAACAACAACAGTTATATTGAATGGTTTAGATTGTAAAACATTGTTAGATATCATGGTGTTATTAATTGTTAAAAAAAACACCCTAACTTGTAGGAGATACCATAAACCTATTGAAACATATCAAAGACTCCACAGCAGTTATATCAAAGACACCCTAACTCATAAAAATACCACATCAGTTATATTAAAGGCATACAACTTACATTAGATATACATGTGCAACAATGCAAGGACCTTTGTCCTTACATTAGATATAACAGAAATAAAACCATAAATTTATAGAAACAATGCAAGGTCCCAAAAAACACCCTAAGTATTTGTAGCCACCAGAAACCTATTGAAACATATCAAAGATTCCATAAACCACATCAGTTATATTCAATGGTTTAGATTGTAAAAAACTATTAGATGTCATGGTGTTATTAAATGTTCAGTATAATACTCAATGAATAACATACCAACATTCCAGCGTTGCAGACAATTTTGGGGTTGTCCCCGTCTTCCTCATTTTTTCCTCGTAGTTCAAGACTACGGCCCATGCACTTATGACATCCACATGTACCGTGACACCCGGTATCATTGACTCGAATGGTCCCCTCATCACCGTCACTTGACCATCATTGCTGAACAAGACATCCCTATAACACGAAAGACATATTTTAACTAAATAATGTTAAAAAATAATTATAGATATTAGATTTATACGTACCACGTGTTACGTACTCCGCGGAACATACACCGTGCAATGGTGTCTTCAGTCTTTTCTCGACCGGCTCTCAACGAAACTACGCGCCTGACATACGGTGACCATAGCGTATGCGACAAAATGATTGTCCTTTTTGGCCATGGTGTTTTAGCTTGCACCGCCGTTTGCGCCCCTTCACTACTTTCTTGATGACCCCAAACATTGTCCATCCTCTTTGACAAGTTCAAGGCTTGAAGTCCTAAAACATTGAACCGTGTTTGTGGTGTCTTTTCAGTATGCACCGCATCCATCGTTGCGTCTACCTCTGCCACAAATGACGATGTCATTGGTGAAAAGGGAGAATTTTTTTGTGCCATACTTTCATGATTTTTCATGTTTGGAGTAGTGTTATCACTGGTAAATGTTACACTACCTTCATGAGTTTGGACATCATGCGTGCTGGCTTCATCCATTTTCTCTCCTTCAGCTCTATCGCTTGACTGGACCTTCTCTCTATCGACATGTACACTTTCACGTTCACCATCAGAATTAAGATGTTTCAACTTCATTGCATTCCATTCCAATGCTTTTTTCTTCAATATCTCACTCTCTGGGTACATGGCACACGATTCTGCAATTGTGTCATTGATGCTGCGTACGCATCCTTCAAACTCTCTGAACAATTTATCCAAAAGTTTGGACTTATCCTGTATGAAAAACCGGTTAAATAACATTTCAGACAAATTATGATATATGGTATCAGTTCAATTTCAACCTATTATTTACTTACCACATCGGATTCCCCTTCAGACGTGGCTGGTGGCGATGGTGTGTCTCCGTATTGCGATACCATTGGCACACGGAACGCTCCATCGAGACCTACAAGCATGGCACACGTTTGGGTGTCAGTTTGTGTCAGTAAGTAGTCTACACAATATTTGTATATACCAAGGTGCACGTCATCATCTTCAACTTCTTTAGTATCTTCATTCACATGCCTTTTTTCCTTTAGCCTTCGGGATATTTGCCCACCGCTCTTCTTTTCCGATCCATGCTTCCTTTTTCCTTCCTTATCTTCCGACTCAACCTCTTCAGCTGTTTTGTTTTTTTTTTCTCACCTTTCCCTTTGGTTTATTCTGTTGATTATTGTCTTTATGGTCCATCTCTGAAGCAAGCTCTTCAAACACGTCATCAGTTACTAATGCAACGAGAGGCGAACTATGCGTCGAAGGTATTTTTTTTCTTCTCAATTGCATATGCCATCTGACACGTTGCACCAAAAGAAGTTTATTACATTTCTATACATGTTTATAGCATGAATTTATTTTGATTATGTGTTAATGAGTATCAACTTACCATGAGTAAAACCACTGGGCCTCTGAAATGATCATCATCACCGTGCCATGATTTTTTCATGCGGTTGAGGCATGTCACCATGTACGTACACCAGTCAAAACTTTTTATATCAACTCCTAGTTTTATTCATGGAAGATATCGAACATTAACTGAATTGTTACTTGTTGGTTCACCCAGGAATGAGAAGTAGACAACTAGGAAACTCAGGACGAACAACCGCCCATAGTCATCTATACCCAAGATGTACAGCATCAGTTGTAATGGCGACAATCTTTTGCTTTGTATATCTTTAAACTAATTCTTGAACTCCTGCATAACTATATCCTTCCTCTTGCTTGCCTTTTTTTGTTCAACCAGCATAGTTTCTCCACGAGGCAGCTTGAACACACGGTATACAAGGTCGGCTGTAATGTGTACAAGCTGGTCGTTTCCGATATTCAAGACACATGCATATGGGTCATAATTTGAGATCAACCAGTGTGCTAATGCGGTTGGTACACCAGTCACTTAAAGGCTGAAAATCGAGCCAAACCCAATTTCGTATATCTTTTCTCTCTGCTTCGTACTCAGACCACGCGTCAGATTTATCAAATTATCTATTGACACATTTGGCTTAATTTTTGCACCCGTAAATGGTTTGTAAGATTGAGTTCGTATTTGGCATTTTGTATGTACTGGCAACCTCTTTGATAGTGACTTCATTCGCTTACCGGGTGGGGTGTCAACAAAGTCATCTTCCGGGTCGGACAGCAATGAAATTCTCTGGTCATGGTATGTCTTTGCAGGCTTGGTTGAGTTTAACTTAGGTTCTGCATTAAACAAATATAGTATTAGTAAACCCGCACACTATAGACATTTAGTTCAATATAATTTTCAACATAAAATGTATACCATGCGTGCTTGTCCCGGTTACCAACCACCGTGCCGTTGATTTATATTGCTTCCCGGGCGGGAGCATTACATTTTTTCTGGTGCAGGGTGTGCTGGCACTTATTTTTTGATCTTTGTACTCTCACTCATACGCTCATTAATATGAGCAGGCACATCTGCTGCAAATAAAGTCAAGTCTTATCGATTAAATTTATTGTCGAATCGGTACATATGAACGGTTTTTAATACAATGCAAGTACCTTTTTTCTCACATTTCTCTGTATCTGAATCTGAACATATGACTGGCGTTTTTTTTGTGTTCTTATACTTCGATCGGTACATTTTTTATTTAAGGCGCTGGCTTGTCCTAACTATAGAGAACATCCAAAGAGTATACTTAAACCAAGTTATAACATCAAATCAGTATTATAACACCAGTCAATAGTCTAAAACAGAATCAAAACAGAAATAACACCATAAATATGTTGAAATAATGCAAGGACACAAAAAACACCCCATCTCTTTGAAGATACCAAAAACCTATTGAAACATATCAAAGACTCCATAAACCACAGCAAATCTATTGTAGACACCCTAACTCATAAAAAACACCACAACAATTATATAAAGGCATACATCTTATAAAGAACACATAAAAACACTAAAACAGTTTTATTAAAGGCACCAGAAACCTATTGAAATCCCTAATTGATAACACCAAACCTATTGAAATCCCTAATTGATAGCACCAAACATCTTATAAAGAAGACACATGTGCAACACCATACAAATTAAACACCAAATAAAGATATCAGAAATAACACCATAAATATGTTGAAACAATGCAAGGACACAAAAAAACACCCTAACTCATAAAAAGCACCACAACAGTTATATATAAGGTGTACATCTTATAAAGAACACATAAAAACACCACAACAGTTATATTGAAGGAACAAGAAACCTATTGAAATCCCTAATTGATAACACCAAACCTATTGAAATCCCTAATTGATAGCACCAAACATCTTATAAAGAAGACACATGTGCAACACCATACAAATTAAACACCAAATAAAGATATCAGAAATAACACCATAAATATGTTGAAACAATGCAAGGACACAGAAAACTCCCTAACTCATTAAAAAACACCACAGCAGTTATATATAATACATACATCTTATAAAGAACATATAAAAACACAACAACACTTATATTGAAGGCATCAGAAACCTATTGAAATCCCTAATTGATAACACCAGACCTATTGAAATCCCTAATTGATAGCACCAAACATCTTATAAAGAAGACACATGTGCAACACCATACAAATTAAACACCAAATAAAGATATCAGAAATAACACCATAAGCCTACTGAAGTGACCAGTAAAGACACCATAAACCACAGCAGTTATATTGAAGATACCCTAACTTATAAAAACACCACAGTAGTTATATTGAAGGCTTACAACTTATAAAGAACACACGTGTGCAACAATGCAAGGACCTTTGTCCTTACATTAGATATAACAGAAATAACACCATAAATATTAAATAACACTTAAAACACCATAGCAGGTATATTGGAGGCACCAGAAACCTATTGAAATCCCTAATTCATATGACCAAACATGTAAAAGAATACATATGTGCAACATTATACAAATTAAGCAACAAATAAAGATATCGAAAATAACACCATAAATCTATTTTAGACACCAAAAAAAACACCCTAACTCTTTGAAGGCACCAGAAACCTACTGAAATCATAACTGAAGACACAAGAAAGCTACTAAAATCACCATTCATCAGAAACATATTAAAGACACCATAAACCTCTTAAAAACACCATAGCATTTTTATTGAATGCATCAGAAACCTATTGAAATCCCTAATTGATAACACCAGAAACTTATTAAAAGAAACCTACTGAAACTCTCCATTCAACAGAAATTTATTAACGACACCATAACACCCCTGTAACTCATTATAGACACCATGAAACTATTAAAGTCACCATTCACCAGAAACCTACTAAAGACACCATAACAACAATGCAAAGGCAGTGTGATTAATGGTGATTAATCAATTTCAAAACACTATACGAACCTTTATGGGTTTTTGATGTATTCGACAGCGGCATTAAGCGCGATTTTGTAACCTTCTTCCGATCGGTAGCAGATCCTTGATTAATCTTCTTCATTGTGTTCAGAAATAGCGATTGAGATACCTAGGTTTTGCTCCGCTACTTTAAAATCCGATTAAAAATAGTTGCTAAATAAACTCCTGATTTCTTGAGCGAATTGATTTTGATCGTGGAGGGGAGAGATACGGTTTTGATTTGAAAATGGATGAAAGTCCAAAAATACCCCTAAATAGTCAAATTAGTTATAATTTTTAATAACACTACTTACAGAATTGCCACTAAGATCTCAACCATTAGATTAAATATCTAATGGTTTAGATTCTTTTTTATCCTTCTCACAAAACACTCCTTTTCTACATATATATATATATATATATATATATATATATATATAGGGGAATGTTCATTTGAGAAGAAATTTAATGTGAGAAGAAAAGAAGAAAGGGGATAATGATTAACCATTAAATAGTTTATAACTCCTCTCATTAATTATGTTATCTCTCGTTAATAAAGCAAAACATTTTATCCTACACATTTCAAAATTTATCCTACATATGTCTTACATTTACCGGAATTTACCCTACACACATGTAAATTTACCCTACACATTTCAAAATTTATCCTACACATACTAAAATTTATCCTACACATGTCGAAAATTGTCCTACACCATAAATTATTTTATCTTGAAAGAGTATATGAAAAAAATAGTTACAAGTTTAATTAATTAGCTAATTAATGACAATTATAGATTTACCTATATGCTCTTTTTCATAACATTGAATACACACACAAATATATATATATATTATAACAAAAGCCTATTAAATTTATAACCTAATAATATTTAGAACTTAATATTATTTTTAAATCCATTAACTTATTTATTTTTGACTCACTTATATCCGTTTTTATTTAACCTTACTAATTATATGTAACCCAACTCAAAACTTGAAGCTCTAAACCCCTTTAAGTAATAAATGGTTTTTTTCGGTATTGGCAAAGGTGAAATGCCAAGAAAAATCGACGATTGCATTCTCGAGGGTTAAGTGATATGACACTTTATGACAAGAGGAAAGGAAATCTACTTATAAAGAGAAGATTAGTGATGCTTAATAGCAACTTTAATTAAACAAATGTATTTTATTTAAATATTAAACAAAAAATTAAAAAAATAAAATAATATAAATTGATATTTAAATTGAAATGTGTGCTTAATTCTCGAAATTTGTTTCTCTATTGGTACTACCACGGTTGAGCTCATGGCTTCAACTAGAACTATTTTTTGACCATCATGAATTAATTGTGTTGAGTACAATACCACCTTTATATCATGTCAAAACTAGAACTATTTTTTGACCATCATTCATGTCAAAATCTTAACTAGGAAGCCTACCCGCACGTTGCTGCAGGGAAGCTACAACAATGTAAAAATTTGCAGTGCCTTGACCAAGGAAAAAATTACTACCATGTGGAATATAGACACAAATCTGGATTTGATTTAAGTCGCCCCATAATATAAACATACTGGAAAAATAGTCTAGTAAGTTTAAGTACATCCACTGTTCTTTTATTACACATTGGTTTGATTATAGAAGCTGCAACAAATTTGGTACAGAATTAGATCAGTCTTATGTTGAAGGTCTTTCTTAACTCTATGCATCGGGTGGCAGCTGAAAGTTAAGGACTTTCACAAACATCCCTGCTTTGTTTTTTGACGAACCCTTTTTTCTGTTGATGCCTCCCTACAACAACAGTAAGTTAGTGTATAAGATAGTTAAATTGTAAGATAAAAAGATTAAGCTAATAAGAAGTGTTAAAAATAAGCATTTGATTTTGAAGTATATGGTTGAGGAAAAAAAACTAAGAAGTTAAAAATAATTTTGGGTTCTTGTATTTCCAATATTGTTGAGAAAGAAAAGGAACGACACATACTTTAGTGAGATTAATTTTCTCTTTATCAAATACAAACACATTTTACTTTAAAAGCAACATAAAGTTTATTTTAAAAGCAAGGTAAAGATTAGGAATGCTTGTTATATAGATCCAGAGTTCTTAGTATCTGGAGTTCATTCCATGTGCATACCTGTGAGTTTGTGTAGCCTTGTTGAATGACCAAGTTGGTGTGCAGTCATATTTGAAACCTGAGGAGGACAACAGAAGAATTTGTGAAATATCTATCAATTATGCTGTCTGGGTGTTCTTTTTTGGGGGTTAACAGAGGTAATCATAGCAAGGATGCAAACCTTACATGGTTGTCAACAAACAAAATCATACTTCTCTTTTGTACGGGTTCCAAAAAAAGGCGTAGGTTGCAATTTCTAAAAACAAACATAATAGTTAATGGTTTTATGGGGCATGCTATTGAAAAAGGCATGAGCAAGATTGCTAAAGCTAAGGTCTTTTTTGTATAAAATGAAACGATGAAAATTTGCGGTATGCATTCATATAAATTTAGACGTTAGTGTGGAATATACTTAAGATGTATAGACTTCTATGTGCTATTGTACCAATACCAATGTAGCAGAATATGAAAGAAAGTCTATACATAGTCTTGGTGCTTTTCTATAAATCTTGATAAAAACATAGAAATTTGCAAAATATGAATAGAGTGTATACATCAAAGTTATTCCACACCAAAATCTTAATGCCAATAAGTCAACAAAAGATAATAACCTATATCTTAACTTGTTATTACTGAGTGTAGATGTTCTTGTATAAGATTTAGAAAAAAGAGAACAAATGTCACACGCAATGCATAGGGAAAATCGACATACCATGAATGTATAACATAAAACATATATGTTATGCTTTTGTATATGTAGTTAACAACGTCTATTCTATTTATAAATTTTACTCCAGCAAAACCAAGATTTAAGACTATGATATAACAGTAAAAAAAACACGAGATGCATCCTGTTTAACTATAGAAGGGATGTTTGAATGTACATTTTAAAAGCGACTGATTATGATTAATTATAATCAAAGTAACAGATCTAAATAAAGCCGTAAAGGACGGCATTTGTTTTGCTTCCTTTAAAATTGTAATGACCATAATGTTCAATGTTGGGAGTGTGTTCAAAAACTGATTATCTAAAACTTACTAATCAAAGTGACAAAAAATGTCATTATATGGAACAAATAAGAATGTGTAAAGATGCTAAAGACCTATAATGTAATGGGAGTTTCAAACCATGATGAATGAAGAAATAGACCCAAAGAAACCAAACTCGAGAGACGCCCGAATAGATACTTATGTCTTTCAAAAAACTAAAAAAAAAAGCATATACCATTAGAAAACACATCTCATAATTGTTTCACATAAACACTCAAAACAAACTTGAAGACAAAAATTATTTTATAAGTTAACTTGCTTCCAAAGTTTAAATAATCATGTCATACCCTATGTAAACAGCGGCGGAACTACAGGGGGGTCCGGAGGGTCCGTTGACCCTCCGGCGAGCCTCCGGTGACCAACTATTATGTTAGTATTTCTTTATTCACGCCTCTTATGTGATCGTTTTTTTTTGTTAGTTTGACCCCTCATGATTACCCATTAAGTTGTTTGAGTGAAGAAAACACGATTGAAAATAACTCCGACTCGTCGGCGGCAGCCGGTAGATCTCGTGCGGAGAAGAAGAGAAGAAAGAAAGAAGAATATGAAAAGACTTAGATTTTGTATTTATATGGATGGTCATGGGCCTTTAATTCTTCAGCCCACTTCTTTAGAAAAAGTATTATAATACAATGTACTTCGTTCTTTTTTAAATATATTTTAATTTCAAATAATTTAATTTCCAACCGATTATGCATTATAAGAGTTGTAGGCTTGTAGTCATTCAAGAATTTTCTAATTTTAATCGTGAAAAAAAGTCGTTTGAATGTTTTCCTTTTTAAATTTATCCGCTTATTTTACATATTTACTTCTTAAGTTGCTTTTGCTTTATCACTCTGATTCAATAGAAATATAATCTATTGTTAAAGATTTATGCTCATAATAATTTTATTAAGATAAAAAAAATAAATGATTTTATATAAACATAAAACAATTTTATAACAATTTATTGGCCTATATTATTATAGTTATATATCAAATTGAAATACTGTACATTGTACTAGTTAAAAAAATTGATATGCATTAGTGTAAAGTTGTTTTCGAGCTTGTTGTACATGGTAAAAGTTAACATAAAAAGTTTTTTTTATTGTGACCCTCTAGCTGAAAATTTCTGGTTCCGCCACTGTATGTAAACATCAAAACCCCATACAAAACACATTATCCACTACACATCAGTTTAATGCCAGCTCTTGAAACCATTGTTTATGCTCCCTCTATATGCGTTCAACATAAATAGTAAACTTCATGATACATATATTACAAACAAATTAATCAAGACAAAGGGATAGTGGCGATTACCTTAATCGATGAGAAGGTTGAATTCAATCCCCATTGCTTCACCTGTACAAAAAAAATAGAATGCCTTCACTTTAGGATAGGGCTTTTTATATTGACATTAGTTACCATCGCATTAACAATACATAATTCATGTTTTCACCTTGGCTTATCGATTTTAAAAGGAAAACAAAGTTCAATTTCAAAAAACAATAATTACGTGTCAAATTGCTGGTATTACATGTTTAGAATCTTGCTAATCTCATGTCAATTAATCTAGAATCCACACACACCCGTGCAGGCGCACACATTCAAGCATATACAAACCATCATAAATGTTGACACAGTCAAAGTTAAGAGTGCATTTGAGTCCCCTTTACAGCAGCACTAGCCCTATACATCAAGTCTAGTTATCACGTGTGTTACACAGGTTGTATAAAGAAAATACTTCAAATAAAGTTATAAAATAAACGAATTGATTTTAAATAAAGTTGCTATGCCTTTGTTGTTGCCAGCCAGCAAACAGACATGATTAGCATGCTGCTAAACAAAGGCACAACAACACCACTAAACAAACACCTCTGAATCTACTAAAGTACTACACCCATCTGTTGGAATTTTTTACTAAATCCTCAAACAGCCACCTGAAATTGTTGACACCTTTATTCACCACCACAAATGTGACTATACATTACTGTAACTTATTAAAAGACTTTATTACTGTAATTCATATCTAGCACCTTAACTTTTTACATAAACATAAGGTGTTTGCGGGTTAAACAGACAGATTCATCTTGGCAGTTCAAGTAATAATGAAGTATGGTACCTGAATGCATATATGGACATATACGGTGCTTTGGGAGCAGGGGAGGCTGAGGACATTTGTAACGTGGTAACATTACCCAGATAAATTGCAACCTAAATATTGTTACAAAACTAAAAGATCGAAAACCTAGTTGTTAAAAATTTTGACCTGTCTACTTGATCAACTTATAACCCAAATCAATCGACTCATAGGTAAATGGGTTGAGTCAAGATGATGAAAAGCGTATACCTTAAGTCTTCCTTAATGCCAAAGAGCTGGTGTAGTTAACAATGTTGAGTACCTGCAGCGAAAAATACATGCTTATTAAGTCCATAGAGAAGAATCTTGTGCGGTAGTTGCTCTAAACATTGGAGAAGAAACTGTCATGACATTTAAATTGGGTCATTCAATACCTCTAAATTCATACACATCAAATACCTAAAATCAACATCAAATAGTAAATCAAAGTTAATATTTCGTCTTCTAAATGATCCAATTCCCACCAAACAACACCAAAGCAGGCATGTTCTTGACAAAATTGGTTACTATGAAATCGCATATTATTACATCAGTCGGCCAAAAATCTAGTTAACCAAACTGCATTTTAATTCATACAAAGCCTCAAATCGCAATATTTAGATTACTATTTGAAAGAACAATAAGTATAACTATGTTTACCTCATTAATTATTTGTAAAATACGGGTCAACCAAACTCAAAGTGACCAAAATAAAACCTAAACTAAACCAAAGAACTTGTGTGCAATAACCCAGATCGTTTTATTCAAAGATATAAATTCCTATAGTAATATGTAAATTCCTATAGCGATTAAAGCTCAACCTAAGCACTCATGACGAAGGATTTTAACCAGTAGTCTAAAGTTTAAAATATGATGATCACTTAAAACGATAAACATGATTTGCAAAAAAAACATCATAAAACTCAGAATAAGTGCAAACCCGTCACTACTTCCTTCGTATATCCTTTTTGCATCTGGACTCCAAGTGTCGTATAACACACGCCTGCCAATCTTGCCACCTCTTCCTCCACCACGACCACCAAAGTAGCCACCTTCCTCCACCGCCGTCTCTCATTCAACCACGACCTCCAAAACCATCGTCACGACCACCAAATCTGCCACCCCTCATGTCACCTCTACCAGGACCACCACTGACACCAAAACCCACATCCCTCGCATCAACACCACAGCCCCTAGAACCATCATCCCTCATGACACCAAAACCATGACGACGCCACAATCCTAATGCCCACACACTCGCCCAGAATCACCAGGACCGTCGCGCCTCGCAATCTTTCGTACCTCATGTGGCATGGGTTATTTAGCTTCCCCGAGAACTTTGTTAAGATCAGCAGCATGTTTCCAATCCTGTTCAGAAATAAAAGTGTAAGCTGCCCCTTTTGCCACTGCCCTCCCATTCACCCTATTCGGTGGACATAGTCCTCCACATCGGTCGGGAAATCATAATTAATCACCATCCTGCAAACACCATAAAAAGTCAAAATCTGGTAATTGTTATTATATTTTCTTACCATTTAACTTTTGTTGGAGTCTGACCTTACACACACACATGCAGGCAGGCACACACATTCAAGCATACACAAACCACCATAAATGTTCACACAGTCAAAGGTAAGGGTACATTTAAATGAAAAGAAATTCATATCAAGTTATCTTGGTAATTTATTATTATTGCTAGAATTGTTTTTTCAGAAAAGAAATTCTATTAAATTGATGATAATGAATACATTCTATATGGTCGAATAGCTACAAACTTGTATTTGAAACCTTAATTATCTAAGTGATTAAATGGCTTGAGTTATTTACTACAAAAAACACACTGACTGATCTATCTAGTTAAACGACCCCAATCACATACCAATTAGACAATACTATAAGACATAACTATAGCCATTATAATAGCTAGTTTTAATCTAAAATGAAAAAAAAGAGACAACCAAAAGAAAATATATAAGGCCCTCTCTTATATGCAACAGCCATAAGCAAACACACATACCCGTATATAACATGCAAACAAATCTCCGGAATCTGGAAGCAAGAGGATGATAAAAGTCTGGCTGAAAAGGAAATACAGAAATATAAAATATCCAAACAATCCATATATTTAAACTGAAACAAATTCAGTGAATATGGTAGAAATCACAAAGTAATCATAAAGAAGACCACCACTGCTGGTGCTACATTTACCAAAAAGGCACTGAGTTTGAAATTACACATGTGCTGCAATCGTCGGCGACCAAGAAGACCACCACCGCTGGTGCTACATTTACACAAAAACAGATAGTAATCCATAAAAATTAGGTAAAAGTAAACCTAGATCTAATCTCTTTAATTAACACAACCAGATCTAAAAAAATGAACGAAATAATTCTAATCTCTTTAACACAAGTTCGTTGACCTAGAAATCGGACCAATTACCGTTATTTTTCTACGATTGATCACAAATAAACATAGATTAAAGACGAATCATGAAAGAATGTTAGGTTTAGAGCAGTCTACATCGAGAAACAACCTTGCATGTACGTATATAAGATGCAATGGATGCAATTTCTGAATCGGTGTAAACAGGTGCGATGCAATGGAAGATTTTGGGTTTTCTCAATGGAACGGTTGAAAGAAGCATTCATCTGATTTTTAGGGTTTGAGTCATACGGCTGAAGGAAGAAGAAATAAGATGCATCTTATGAGAGATGTGAGAGAGAAAAAGAGCGGAGAAGCTTTGTGATTTTAGCGCTCATTTTGATTCAATGATGGGGCAATAAGTGGTTTAAAAGGTTATCAAGTGTGTTTTGTTTTAATATACTTTATATATTAACAAAATATAGATTAGGATTAAATATAAAGTATATTAATAAAATATAGGTTATGATCAAATATAAAGGATAGTATAAATAAGAAGGGTAATGAAGATTCTAGTTCATTGATCATAGATTTGGATGGGATTAATTTAAAAGAAAATAAAATAATAAAAGGACATAAAGGATATCTCACATTTATTGATTTTTTCTCTCCACATGTAAAGTACATGTCAATTTCCCCGTCAATTTAAAACATCCATAACTTTTTCATTCAATATTTGTTTCTTTTTAAGTTTCATCATAATAACTAGCGTTTTTTTATCTTTAATATGAGTATGATATTGTAATACTTTTTTTACTGGGTTTTCTTTGTATTGTATAAAAGGTTCTGTCATTGTGTCTTACAACTGGGTTTTAGTTTTTTTTTACTAAGATTTTTATAAATTGTGTTATTATCAAAACTTATAATACAGTATTAATTTGGGTTATGTCCATTTGTTGATACACTTTTGTGTTTGTCGTTTGTTCTTAGTTACGTCTGTAATTGTACGGTCTTTGTTTATTATGTCTGTAAAGTTTGGTCGTGTCGGCCAGATCAAGATATCTCCTATGTTGATTTAGTACGACTTTTAGTTTGTCTGTGTTGTAAAACAGTTGCATGTGTGAATACTGTTGAGTCTTGTGTACATCATGTTTGTGACACGTTCTCTGAAGAACACTTCAGGTACGAGTGAAAGAGCTTTGTACGAGCAAGATGTTGCTCGTACGAGCCACTCACCTTTCGTATGAGTGGCACCTTAGTCGTACAAGTGGATCTCATTCATCAAGCACTTGGCTTGATTCGTACGAGCCAATCCTTACTCGTACGAGTCACTGGTCATTCGTACGAGCATCCTTATTGAAGGTTCTTCATATCTTATGGTGTTTCGTACGACCATCAATATTCTTCGTACTGTTGCTTGGTGTTGGCACTATATAAACAGACATGCACTTATCTGTTGTAACTAACGTTCAAGAGTGAGTGTTGATAAGCTAAGATATTGAGAGCACAAGAGTGAGAACACAAAGTGAATACTTTGAGTCTGTATGAACATTGTTTGTATGTGTTTGTATTAGTTCTCTTCTGTTAATCAAGATATTGAATCTTTGGTTATCATGTGTTTCTTACTTTGTTTTGGTTTGCATACATACTTGGATTCCGCACCTGTATGTGTGTTGTATAAACAAGGAAGCAGGTTTATCTTAATCCTCCAAGTGGACCTACAAGTGGTATCAGAGCTTTGGCTCTCTTCCTTATTGAAAAACCAAGCTTAGTGTTGTGTCTGAGCTACTTGTGAGGGTTCCTTGAAGTGTTCTTGAACTTTCAGCAGGAAAGATAAGTTTTTTAAAGGATAACAAACTTAAAACTTGTTGTATCCAGAAAATTTTCATAAAAACCTTGTTAGAACACATGGAGACATGTTAGAATCTGGTTTTTCTTAAAATTTTCTTCTGTTCAAGTTAAACATATTTTCAGGTGAAACTCTGCCGGAAAACTCACCGGAATATTGTTGTAGGGTTGACAAAATCTCTGACATTCTGGACTTGACTGTTATAACTGGAAAAGCTGATATGGAATGTGTGACAACCGGCACTTTCCGGTTATAATTGCGCGCATAACAAACAATACTACCATTATAATTAGCGTAATTAGACGTAAATTAACTCGATCAGGCCTTTGGAAAGCCTAGGAACGTCTACTTGTTTCACGTTACGCGATTTGGCGACAATCAAGAACTTTAACGCGAATTTGAACGATAAGCGAACTGATGCCAAACAAATACTGACAACGTCTAAAAATACGAATTTTGTACTTGTATTTATTATACATTCATAATTATGCGCTAAATTTGAATCGTCGAACGTCGCAAAGCACAACGCGGAAGTTACACGGAAAACCGGAATGCGCCGACAACGAAACGGAAGCCACAGACTAGAATTATGTCTAAATAATAATATATTATGATATATTTGGCTTCGTTTTCGAATTTTAATGCTCAAGTCAAAATCGGATCGAAAGACAAAAAAGAAACGTCAACCGAAGCATTTCGCGCAATTTAACGAAACCGACGAATGCACGCGATAAATATCGAATACCGACACATTTTCTATGGTTATGACCCTAAAATTTTATTCTACGATACTTCACGAGGTTCGGGAAACGAAAACGGGCTACGTATACATATTGGGCTTACAAACGATTAACGAGCCTTGGACCCGACCCATTTAAAGAAACCCTAGTATATATATATGTGTTTATAACATATTCCCCCGTTTTGAAACTCAAACCCTAGCACACCACACTCACTGCCCCTGCTCCCTCATTCCCGGTCGCCGGAATCCGGCCGCGACCGGCGGCTCCGGTCGTCTTCTCCGGCGGCTACACACACCCACACCCGCATATCTCCTTTCCCCTCACTCACACACCCGCATACATACTGACAGAAGCGAGAGCAGTAGAGAGAGAGAGCTGTGAGGAGAGGGAGAGACGTCGAGAGAGAGTGGCGGCGGCTGTGTTGTTGTTCAGTTTGGGTGTAAGCGACGGCTCCGGTGCCGGCGGCGCCAGGGCCAACCAGCGGCGGCAACATCAGTGGTGGTGGTTCTCGGGTTTGGGTCGGGTTGGGTGTTACCGGATTCGACTCGAAGGCAGTAGCGATGGCGGTGGTGCAAAGCAGTGGCAGCCGCCGCGAGGTAACAACCGCCGGCGGCAGTAGCGACGGCGACGGTGGTGGTGGACTGTTTTGATTCAGCCCCTCGATTCAGATCCGGTTTGGTTCAGGTTTTGGTTCGACTAAACCCAGTTCAGTTCCGGTTCAGATTCCGGTTCAGGTTTCGGGTCCTACTCGGTTCAAGTTCGAAACAGTTTTGGTATTTCAGTTTCGTTTCGATTTGGGTTTATCTTCGGTTCAGTTTGAATATTTAAGTGTTTGTTTTAGGGTTCGGTTAGGTCAACAAAAGTCAACACGGTCAAACCTAGTCAACGCGGTCAACCGGTCAACTGGTCAACTGTCGGGTCAATGAGTCAATGCGAGACTCGGTAAAAATTAATTACGACGCAAAATTTTAATTACATAGGTTATATATATTAATATAATTATCGCGAAACCGAGCTCGACCCGACCCGTTAAACGATTACATATCGCCAAAACATTTAAAAATAACGATAGATCCGACGTATAATATTCGCGTATAATTACTAGTTAAAACCGAACCGACGTTAAATATATAAAACGGAAATTATAATTGGTGAAAGTTATGATCAGAACACGACGAGAAATTATATATATATATTGTTTGCGTACATTGAAGATTGCGTTTTGATAAATAAATCGACAACTAGTATTGTCGGGATCGTCCGAAAACAGAGGAAACTCTGCCCTTATTTTCGTAAAACACGCAACACGAAACACATTACATTTTCAAGGATAAAACGTCCAAATTCAAACGATTGTTATAAAATAAATATTAACATATATATTCATTTTGACGACACCTACAAATCGATAGGACAACGCCTCAACGAGCGCGATTACACGATAACAAGATTCGGTCATCGACTATAAAATAAATAATATTTATTTATGTTTAATTCAAAGTCGAAATTCGGAAATTAGATTTGAAAACATCGATAACTCATCCGAATACTTCTATAGAATAAATATAATGGTTATATTATTTCGAAACGCCAAGATTTTTCGAACGCTTTTTACAAGATGAACACAAATGCGCGTATTATTTCAAACGACAGAATTCGGAAACGATATATTAAAGACGTCTAGAATTCGGAAATCGTATAACGAGAATATAATTATATATATTCGAACGTCGAGATTTTGAATACTTTCATAAAATAAATATAGTTATATTTATTTCAAACGTCGACGACTCGAGTACTTCGAAGGATTTTATAACAATAATATATATTGGTTATATTCGATTCAAACGTCTAACAAAGTACGACACGATACCGCAAGATTATAACAAGCGTACGATTACATCTTACGAAAACTACGAAGAGTCGTACTATTATCCGGCGACGTACATAACGACTTATACGATTTCATGAAATATGGTATTGTTTATATATAAATATATATTTCAAGTCGCTCGAAAACTAAGACAATTATAAGAAAACCATAGGCTGGTTAACCGAGTTAAGACAATGACAATTTCATAGAATCGTATCAGTAACGATTCGGTAGAGCTCGGTATCACGTAGTATAGCTACGTTATATCTAGAAACTTACAAGTTATTCCGTTTTAGGAATACCTTAGATTGCATGCTAGCAAGTCAAGTTGTGGAGACAACACTATGGAAATCACATTAAGCTACCTTTGCACTGGATATCCAGGTGAGTTCATAACCCCCACTTTTTACCGTTTTACATTTCTATAAATGTTTTCGAGGGTGAAAGACATGCAAGTGTTGCGAAAGCATAAAATGTTTCGATGAACCAAAATCATATATTTCTAAACCATGTTACAAATAGATTTCAATGAACTCAAATGGTTTACGAAAGGTTTATGCAAACTTACCGGTTTTCACAGCTATACAAAGCTTTTCGAAACATGCATGAGTTTTATGACTAGTGATGGGATTGTCATAGTCACAACTAGGGGGCGAGGCCTCAACTTTATTTATAACATGGGCTAGGCCCAATGATAAGAAAACATGGGCTAGACCCAATGCCAAGAAAACATGGGCTAGGCCCAATGACACAGATAACATGGGCGCGACCCAATAACTCAGATTTTCAACAATTGGTATGTAGTTATGGAATTAGATGATAACAGATCAATGTGCGTAATTAGGATGATAACAATAGTAACCATTAATCACGTAGTGACCAAGGTGCAAAAGGTATAGATCTATCGAGTTTGAGACACGCTCCACTCCTTGTAAGTTAACCGGTTAGGAGTGCTTTTGTGATCCCAAAATGTCAAAGAAGTCTCGGTTTAGTTACTTACTTATTGCACATAGGTCAGTGTATTAGCTACACACTGATTGATCCTTAGATTCCATAGGAAAACTACATACTCACCGGTTTACAAAGATAACAGAAAACATTTTATTACCGGTTTATAAACATGACAGTTATATGCATGGATTTGCAAACAACATGGAAAACATTTCAATACTATTATACAGACATGACATTTCAAATGCTTTGGGATACTATGATCCCACAAACCGGTTTTTCGAATGCAAGACTTTCAAATGTTTTATGATTCATTTGAAACAAAAACAGACAAACTATGAACTCGCCAACTTTATGTTGATTTTTCGCATGTTCTGTCTCAGGTTATGATTACAAGTATGGCACGTTTGGAATAGTGGAACCCATGGGATTCGAGTAGTTAGTGGGCGTTTATTTATTAGAAGTCTTAGCACTCACGTTTACTTCCGTTGTGCAATGAAGATACCAGTTTAGTTCACACCCATCTCTGATGTGAAAGGGATTACATGGGGGTGTGACAAAATGTTTGTCTTTTTAACCAAAATTGTGTAGACAACAGACAACTTTCGAAAACCAGTCTGTGCAAGAAAAGGAAATTTTTCACCAACCAGCTCTGCAAAAAGATTCCTCTGCAAAAAACATCTGTGCGAATAACCCATCCGCACGAAGAACTAGACTTTTCGTGCGGACGACTGGTCTTTCGCACGAAGAATCTTGTTCGCACGAAAGACTAAGTCGCTCGCACGAAAGAGTGTCCTTCGTACAAACACCTGGTTCGTACGAAGAACAAACACTCGTACGAAACATTGGTTCGTACGAAGAACAACTTAATCTGTTTTTCGTGTTTCACTTTTTCAAACTTTGTGATTTTTCAAACTTTGTAATTTTTAAAATTGTGAACTTTAAAACAACACTGTTATTTTGAAAATCAAACTTTAAACCTTTTATTTTTGATAATCAAGAACATATAATGAGTATTAATCCGTGGGATTGGAGTAGTAGTTCAAGCACAAGTCAAGACTCATCACAAAGCTCTGCAACCTCATGGGTTAAATCATTGATGCCTCAACACACAGCCATGATTACCGCTAATCAATGGGCGTGTGTAGCAAATCAAAACCAGAGCATCCAAACTCTTCTTATGAGCGAAGTGAAACAGGAAGGAATAACCGTCCACCAAAACTGAACCATATGAACGATTATCCTTCGTGGAAAAGTCGTTTCCATACATATGTTCTCGGTCAGAATACAGAATTATGGACATGTTTTACTACACCATATAAAGAATCTCTCGAAGAAGCATGATCAAATCCAACCTCCTTAGCCAATCTAGATAAAAGCGATAAAAAGGCCTACGATTTAGAGAAGAAGGAGTTTGCTATCCTTACACAAGCTCTTCATAAAGATATCTACCATCCGTTTGTGTACTATACGACCACCAAAAATTTGTGGGATACATTGGAAGCAAGAGGAGAAGGGAATGCTGCAACAAGAAAAATCCGACATGATCTGCTGAAGAAGGAGTTTGAAGGTTTCATGTTCATGGAGAATGAGACACTGAGTGATATGACAATACGTTTCTACCATTTGCTTAGTGAAATGTATTCATATAAAGTGTTAACATCTCCACAAGAAATCGTGATGCGCTTTGCTGGCGCCTTACCGCCAAAATGGGGTCAATTCATTGACTTATTAAAACATACAGGTGTTTTAGATGCGATCAGTACTTATGAATTTGTGCGGAAGTTGGATAACAAGAATGAAGAAGAAATCAGAAAAGCACAAAGAGTTTCTGTTCCACAAAACCCTGAGATGTACTTTGGAGGTATCAATACATGTGTCAGTGTAACTCAGCAACCAAAACTGCAAACCGCGTTTGTGTCAAATGTTAATCCATTTCTACCACAACCAGTTCAAGCAATCGGTCTGCAAGCTCAAGTACTCAATCCTACGGACAAGTATTTGATCTGAAAGCCTTTCTACCACAACCACGAGATCTTGCACCTCAAGTTCCACAGCAAGCTTCTCAACAAGCTTTCTATGGAAACAATTTTCAACCTGCAAACCCTAATACTGTCAGACTTGACACATCACATCTTTCAAAAGTCAGTGTAGAAGTTGCCCAGAACACATGGAACTTCTAAATACTATGGTCAGTGCTTACTGTGGGTTAGTCGCTGGTCAAATCGGAAACATAAATTTGACTAATGAAGACTACCCACAAATAGAAAGAGATGAGATGGAGTTGATGGATATAAAATAGGCTTTTGCAAGTGCGGTCAGAAGAGCAAAGGATTACATGAGCAGAACTGGAAGAACAAGTCTAGAAAGCAAGAAAGATACGAAATATGGTTTCGATAAAAATGTTGTTACTTGCTTCAATTATGGAGAAAAAGGTCATTTCAAGCGCAAGTGTACTCGACCTGACAAACAAGGAAATCATAACCCTTTCCGAAATCAATCACAACCATCCAACACAGCTCATGTCAACAATGAACAAAGAATAGTGGCTGTTAACAACCAACACAACTCCAATCAATCTAGACCTTCCAATAGTAAAGCTTTAGTAGTTCAAGCAGACGAAGGATGCGATTGGTCGATACAGTTGGGAAACGAGAATCACGAAGGAACCGCATGTTATGCCAAAATCATCAATCGAATCAAACATGTTCACAACATTGATAGTTCTGATGATGATGATAGTTCGGGGTATAATGGTAGTACTGATGAAGATTGCTCGAGTACTGGTGGTTATGGATCTGATTCAGATGGCAGGGAAAGGATTGATACTGAGGTCAGTAAGTTGCTGAAAGAGGCTGAATAGTTAAAAGGTCAGAAGGCTAGTTTGATGAAGAAATCAGAAGTTGCTTTGAAGGAAATAGAGAAAATCTTTACAAATAGTGCATCCTTCACTCATCATACTGCCTTCATGGCTAATGTTGCAGGTTCGACAAGTCAGGTAAACTCCGACTCTCCTAAAATTTGCAGTGACTGTGTTGAATTAAAAGTAAAACTGGAAATAATAAACAGTCACAATCAAAACCTAGTTGTTGAACTGTCAAAATGCAAAGAGGCAAATTTGGCTTTAACTCGGAACGAAAAAGAATTCAAATCTGTTATAGAAACTCTTAAGAAAAGCGTTTCTGAATTAACCAAGACAGTTTTGAACAACCAAACATGAATTAATAATTACATTAATATCCTTGAAGAAACAAAGAAAGAGTTAGCCATCGCTAAATACGAACATGATGCGATCAAGCTAAAATTGGAAAGTTACTCTAACTCCCGATAGGTGCTTGATCACATCATTGACGTTTAAAAACTGAAGGGAGATGTTAAGTGCATTGGGTATAAAGTGTGTCCACCTCCTTTAAAACACAATTATACCAAATTGCCTGATGAAGAGGAAATGCCACGCTTTGAACCATCTGTACCACTCAATCCTGAAAGTTTGTAACAAGATTAGGGTTCAAGCTGGACAATTCCTCAGAAGAACCAAGCAAACTAGAGAACTCATCGTTTGTTGTTGATCAAAATTCATCTATTGTAGAGGAAGATGATACATAAGATGATGAGTCAGACAAAAGTGATCAGTATCAATCTCTTGATGAAGAGAAAGGAGTAGAAATTTTTGCTACTCCCAGTGTTAAAACGGTTGAAAATCAAGAGAATGATCCTATGAAGTCTGTCAAGACAAATGTGTCTACAACTGAGAATAATAATGTGTTGTATACATTAATTGGGGATAAGAAATTTACTCAAACAAAGAGTTTCCGATAAAAAATGTAAATCCAACTTCAATTGATCAAGTTTTTGGATTGTTGACAGCGGAGCATCGAGGCACATGACAGGCGACTTGCGGCTCCTTTATGATGTGAAAAGCATTAGGGGTAGTTATGTTGCTTTTGCTGGTGATAAGGGCGGATACATCACTGGAGAAGGAATGGTTTCTAATGGTGTTGTGTGTTTTGATAAGATCAATTATGTTTGACAAATTGATCACAATCTTCTGAGTGTTTCTCAAATCTACGACAAGAAGTTCACGTTCATTTTGATGATTCCGATTGTTATGTGCTGAAACATGGTTTCAAGATTCCCAAAGAATGAATTCTTCTGTCGGCTCCAAGAATTAATGACTTGTATATTCTTGACATGAGCCAAGCTATTACGACGTCTGCACAAGTCACATTCATTGTCTCAAAAGCCACCGAAAAGGAATTAATCTCTTGGCACAGACGAATGGGACACATTCACTTGAGGAAAATGAACTATTTGGTGAAAAATAATCTGGTGAATGATGTACCGGTCAAGAATTTTCATCTACAAGACGTCTGTGTATCGTGTCAAAAGGGAAAGCAAGTTCGAAAATCTCATCCTGTGAAGAAGATCAACACGGTAAATATGCCTCTGGAACGTTTTCATATGGACCTCTTTGGACCTATGAAACACAAGACTACCTTTGGTGATTCTTATTGTTTGGTAGTTACTGATGGCTACTCAAGATTTCATGGGTGAATATGTTGGCACACAAGAGTGAAGTTCCTGAAATCCTCAAGAATCTCCTAACACTGCTTGAAAATTTGTATAATTTGTAGATAAGGAGAATCAGAAGCGACAATGGCACCGTATTTCAAGAATCAAGTTATGGATGAGTTCTGTTCTTCAAAGGTAATTTTGCATGAGTATAGTTCTCGTTACACTCCACAACAGAATGGTGTCGCTGAGAGGAAAAATAGAACTCTGATTGAAACAACAAGAACTATGTTAGTAGAATCAGTACTTCCTATTCAATTCTGGGGAGAAGCTGTGGCTACTGCTTGCTATACGATGAATAGAGTTCTAACGGTGAAGAGGCATGGGAAAACATGTTTCGAGTTGCTACATAAAAGGAAACCGGATGTTTCTTTCTTGGAACCTTTTGGAGCTCCATGCACAATGATTGATCCACATGGAAAGTTCAGTCCAAAGGCTATCGAAGGATTCTTTCTTGGATATGCTACTCCAAACTTCAGAGTGTGGAATTTGTCTTCAAAGAAGATTGAAGAATGGGGTGAAGTCAAGGTTCAAAGATACACTGAATCAGTAAGAGCTCCGGGTGCTCCTTGGATGTTTGACTACGATGGACTGTTCGACTCCTTTAATCTGCCAACTTTTGATGATGCATCTGCAGCTGCTCAAATGTTATTGGAAAGTGATACTGCAGTTGACTCATCATTAGTACGGCCAATTATTGTTAACCCTCAAGTGTCGACTTCGGTTAACAATCTTGTTCAAAATGAGGAATTCGAAGATGCTGCTGATTACAATGTTTTCGTCAGAAGATGATGAGTTTTATGATGCAAATGAAGCTACCTTTGGTGCGGTTCCTGGAATTTCTGATGTCACGTCAATTGTACAACATCAAGGGACGACTGAAGGTCATGCATCTACATCCTCGTCAAATCCAGCACTCGACGTGATTGTTGATCTGAATATCAACAATTTGGGTATAAATTCTCAAGTTCCTGAAACTCGAATTCATAATACCCATCCCAGCAGAACATTATAGGAGATGTCCAAAGTGGTGTGGAGACATGTAACCAGCTTCGAAACAACCAGAATGCTGGCTTGTATTCGGAAATTAGGGAATCTAGGGAACAAAATGATTGGTCTTTTTCCTGCTATGTTTGCCATGTTGAACCAAATTCTTAGAAGGAGGAGATGAAAGACGACTCATGGCTTGAAGCCATGCAAGAAGAACTTCAGCAGTTTCAGAAGTTGGGCGTGTGGAAATTGGTTGACAGGCCCGACAACTACAAGAAGATTGGTACACGATGGTGTACAAATGCAAGAAGGATGACCGAGGTGTTGTTGTGAGAAACAAAGCGAGCTTGGTTGTCCAGGGCTTTAATCAGATAGAAGGCATCGATTACAATGAAGTTTATGCACCGGTTACACGACTTGAGGCCATAAGAATTTTCTTGGCTTATGCGTCCTACAAGAAGTTTACTGTTTATCAAATGGATATGAAGAGTGCATTTCTTCATGGTGTGGTTGAAGAAGAAGTAGATGCTGAGCAACCACCTGGTTTTGAAGATCCAATCCATCCTGACAAGGTTTGTCTTCTTAACAAGGCATTATATGGTCTTCAACAAGCTCCACGGGCTTGGAGTGAAACGTTGTCTACCTATCTTCTAAAGAATGGCTTTCGACGTGGATTGATCGACTGTACTCTCTTCATCAAGGAAAGGAACGAGGATTTGCTGCTAGTACAAGTATATGTTGATGATATTATTTTTGGGTCTACAAACGAAAGAATGTGCAAGGAATTCAAGCAGGTTATGCAAGAGAAGTTCGAGATGAGCGCCATGGGAGAAATGACTTTCTTTTTAGGTTTGTAGGTTAAACAATCAAAGGAAGGAATTTTCGTTCATCAAACCAAGTATGTCGGGGATATTCTCAAACGATTTCAAAAGGAAGACTCAAAGCCTTTGGGAACTCCATTAGCTCAGAATCATGGGATTACTCCTGATGGAATGGGTGAACATGTGGAACCATCTCTCTATCGTGCTATGATCGGATCTCTTATGTATCTTACTGCTTCAAGACCCGATATAATGTACCCAACATGTCTTCTGGCGCGCTACCAGTCAAGTCCAAAAGTTTCTCATTTAATGGTTGTGAAAAGGATCTTTCGTTATTTGAAGGGTCGCCCGGACACTAGTCTCTGGTACCCTAAGGATGATAACTTTGATTTGACAGCATTAAGTGATTCTGATCATGGTGGCTGCAAGATCGATGCAAAATCAACATCAGCAGGATGTCAGTTCTTGGGAAATCGCCTGGTCACGTGGCAATGCAAAAAGCAGACTTGTGTAGCTACATCAACCTGTGAGGCTGAGTATATTTCAGCTTCTAGTTGCTGGTCGCAGGTTCTATGGATCTAGCAGCAAATGCGCGACTACGGTTTTGAATTTCTAACTACTCCTATTTTTTGTTGATAACGAAGCTGCTTTACAGATCACTCGTAATCCTGTACAACACTCAAAAACCAAACACATTGAGATTAAGTATCATTTCATACGAGATTATTATGAAAAGAAACTTATCAATGTTGTTAAAATCCACACCGATCACCAACGTGCCAACCTGTTTACAAAGCTTTTGATAAATCACGTTTTAGTTATCTTCTTTTGGTCAACAGCATCAAGGTGAAACCCGAGTAAATCATCCTTGGCTAATCGTTTTTGTAAATATTTTTCTAAAAACAAAAACTACAAAAAGATTTTCCATTTTTCTTTAGTTTTATATTTTAGGGGGATAAGTTTTCAAGAAAATACAAAAACATAAGAAAAATACAAAAATACAAATATATGTCTTTCATTTATTTACTTTTTGTATTTAAGGGGGAGAAAATTTTAGAAAAATACAAAAACAATAGAAAACCCAAAAAAAATAAAAAATGAGTTTCTTGGAAATATAAGAGAAGATGATGATACACCGACAATCTGTCAATGGTCAAAAGCATAAAACGAAAATTGATAAGTAGCTTTACTAATGATGTATCGGTAGGCTCACAATCAGATTAAAATGTGTAGGTTGATATAAACATAACAGACAAAACGCCAGGTGGGAACCATTCATTAGCATATGGTCTTGGTACCAAAATTTCGTTTGATAGTATGTCGAGGTTCTGAGATATGCGGTCTTTATGCTTGCTTATCATCTGGGTATCATGGTTGAATCTTTTACCGAAAACTAACGATGACACAAGTCTAGAACTTCCATGATACCATACATACTTATAAATACTGCATACGACCTTCAACAAGTGATAAAAAAATATCACATTCATCCAAAAATAAGTGATAAAATGTCACAGCTTTATGCGGGAGCTAAGTTCGTCTCTTTGTCGGTACGATGGTACTAACCTGTTCATGAACTTACTGCTGTGCCCTGCATGCATATTTAAATCAAGTGTAACATCTAATGAAAAACGGGTTCTAAAACCCGCTCCATTTTTGTAATCAAGTATATGTTATGAATCTCCTGTTTCGAATTTATGTTAGTTATTAATAGTTTTTTTGTAATATTAATAATATAAATAATAATAAAGATAATAAAGTAATAATAATAAATAAAACATAAAATACAAAACATAAAAAAAATAAAAGGGTGGACCGCGGGATCGAAGCCGGGTCTCCACCCAAACCTTACACACAACACACCACTACACCACTCACCCACATCTGATACAACCCCAAACCAAATAAACTTTATATCAAAATAACTCTTGAAATCAAGTTCAAAACACCCGCTCTGTAACAGCCAATCTTGAATCAAGCAATCATCCAAATCCGTTTTCCTTTGCAATTAATTAGTCAAAACCGTTTCTAATCATGCATCAAGACTCAATCAACGAGTCAACGCAATAAATTTAAATTGCAATCATCGTTTGTAACCGGTTTTTGACCGGAAATTGAAACCCGTTCAAACCATCACCTATAGCTATAAATAGTGATCCTCTGAACTCCTTTGGAACTCGCACACTCTCGTAATTCTCTCTACAAACTTCTGTTATCGAGATCCTTTATCGGAAGCACTTGAATTCGCCGGAAAAGTTTACTAATCGTCGGAGATTTCAGTGATTGCCGTTGGTACATGTTCCACTCTATTCTTTCATATTTATAAACTATAATTGAAGTTATCTAATATGTAACTAAAATGATTGTTAAGCTAATCAAATCAACCGGGTTATGTTCTGTGATTTCTTAATAAAGAACATGATCGGGAAGTAATGTATAAATCAAATTAAAATTTGTATTTATGTCGGGTTAGACACACAGTCCAGTGGTTAGACTGTGTGCATTCGAGATCAAGGTCTCGGGTTCGAGTCTGTACACGATTTCCGGTTCGCCAAATTATACACATCTTTTTTTAAAACCCAGCAATGAAACCTCCTAGAATGTATATAAGATTAATAAAAATCTTATATCCTCCGGGTTAGACACACAACCCAATTGGTCGGGGTGTGTGCAACATGAAGCAGAGGTCACGAGTTCGAGTCCGGTTCCACGCGCGGTTCCTATAAATACCAAACCTTTTTTGATAAATCAAAATATAGCTTGAACCAGTTAGGGGATAAAACTAATTAAACCTGATATATTTCGGGTTAGACACGTAGCTCAGTTGGTAGAGCTGCGTGCACGTAAACGAGAGGTCACAAGTTCGAATAACACGCTGCGAATATCCGGTCGGTCCTATCCGAAAAAGAAACATACTTTTTAGTTAAACTTTTAATAATTTTTATAAAACTATAAAATTATATAATCAAATAATATCTTTTATAAGTGAATAAAAATAGTAACAAATACAATAAAATTATCTAAGATATCTAATAAAAATAATTAATCAAAAATACTAATTTTAATTATCGAATTTATTTCGTGAATATTTAGGTTAGTCTTTCTCGTCGTTTGGTATCTCAAAAGCTAAATCGTGCGAAATCTTCATCAAATCATAATCACACCCACTATGAGTGAATTATTACAACTCCCCTTTTTATTCACGTTTTTGAGGTGTATCATGTGTCGCTTTTGGTTTATTTCATTATCTCAAATCTCGTGCTATTATCACTATGTGATCTAATGTGTTATGTGAAAATGTTGATTAGTATTATTTGTGTTTTTATTTCTCATTACAGTCAAGCTCTCACATTAGGCCCATTTGTTCCCCATTATTTTGCGGGTGGAGCGTCGCGTTGCCTAATATTTTAGATCGGCTCCGTTGATTGAGCCTTTATCTCACAGCATATCGCTTATCGTGCTCACATGTACAATGCTAGATGATTGTGTGGTTTGTGATTTAGATTACATATACGTTGCTCATATTTGGATAATGCACGTTTTAACAATAATAAACATATCATTTTTCCTAATGATTAAATGGGATTCACTCGCCAACTTATGTTGACTCAAAACTTTATTTTTACACATGATACAGGTGAACAGGTATGAAGCATGGATCACGTAGGACTTGGGCCTTAGAAGAAAATAAAACGTTACTTGCAAACTTTGTTTAGAACATTTTGTTTTTGTATGAATTATGTGTTGATTGAATTGTTATGTTTTAAATTTTGAAATAATAAATATGAAACTTTTATAATAGTAAATGTCATGAGCTTTGATGAAAACCCAATCATGCCTCGACTACCATATCCGCTGCGAGTCAGGGTGTGACAGATTGGTATCAGAGCTTTTGACTATAGGGATATAGGATAGGTTATTAGACCCTTAATGCCTATACTATAGTCAGTTAGAATTTAATTGCTTACGTGTTAAGTTGGTTACATGCAAACTTAAGATATTTGCTTGTTTTAGATTTCTCTCACACACAAATACATGCATGCACTCTAACTACTATATGATTTTGTGTGACATTCCATGTGTTATAAATATTTTCAACAGAACATGCTTACATATATACGCATATGTTACCGTCATAACGCACGTCTCAATTCTCACATATTTAAACATTTTCATGCTTTCCTTCTCAAAATTTTGTGATGTTTTCATTTTTCAATCTCATCAAAGTGAGTTCTACGACGGGCATGTAGTAACTGGAAGGGTACAAGTACCTGTAGTCGAAACGTCCTGTCTAGGATTGGCATTCGTATAAATCCAAGATAATGGACCAGTTTGCCTACCTGGGGAATAACGATGAGAGTACGAAGGACCTATTAGGCCAAAGCATGCTACACCAAACGTCGTGTGAACTAACCCCACTTTGAGTTGTCACTGTGTCTACACTAGGACACCTTCCGACCTTACATCTTGCAATCATGTTTTACGATTTTCATTCAGGAAATGCGAGTGTTAACAGGCCAAAACCATTGTGAACCCTACAAAACCCAATAGTCATGGGGCCCACATGACTACCAAGGCCAAGTATTGGGGACATATGGGGGCCCAAACATGAGCAAGGCCCAAGACATCCTATGGATTTAGTGAATTTATTTTTCTCATTTGTTTTGTGGATGTTAATTTCTAAATGCGACACACATGACACATAAACGCCAAACTCATAATCTCGTTACGTATTTACTGTTGATGTCTTCTAGGCACTCTCGTGGAGGTAGGAGATCAGGAAGATCCGGCGAGCGCATGGCTGCTCAAATAGCCCAACAAATAGCCGACATGATTCCCGATATTATAATTCAAGTTCAAGAAGCTTTTGTTGCGAACCCTGTCAACCCAATCAACAAAGAGGGACAAAATGCTGACAACCCTCCCACAAACACCACCAAGTGCACTTACAAGCACTTCAACTCATGTGACCCTCCAAAGTACGAAGGAACTGAAGGGGTCACTGCTCTCTTTCGATGGTTTAAAGAGATGGAGAGTACTTTTCTCAATTGTGATTGTCCCAACGATCGTAAGGTTCGTTATGCCACTGGTCGTCTGTATGGGGTAACACTCACTTGGTGGAATGCTGAAAAAGGCAGAAGAGGCGCCGAAGCCGCAGTAGCCCTAACTTGGGAACAACTTCGAGAGCTTATGACAAGACGCTTCTGCCCAAGAAGCGAAATTAAAAAACTGGAGGATGAATTCTATTTCTTGAAACAGAAAGAGGGAGATCATATAACCTACAACAAGAGGTTTCTCGAGTTGAATCAAATAGTTCCCAATTTGTTCACTCCTCTCTATCGTTTGATCGAGCACTACATTCGGGGTCTTCCTTTGAAGATTCAGGACTCTGTGATGAGCACTACGCCTGCAACTTTGGAAGTAGCAATGGAGCTAGCTACTGAGCTCATCGAAAACCACATCAGGAATGAGGATTTCAAAGATGAGAAGAAGAAAGATAAAACACCAACCGAAACCCCTAACCCAACTTAAGCTGGATCCTTTCTCCATTCGCTGGCAAGAGAAAGAGAAATGGGAAGAACTTTGCTGTCACCCAAACCAACCAACCCATTGCGGCCGCTCCAATCACCCAAGTTGCTCTCCCTACCGCTCCATTTAAAAATCAATACACAGGACCTCACCCAAAGTGCAATCAATGCCAATACCATCACCCTCTTGAGAACCCATGTCTCCACTGCACAGGGTGTGGCCGTGTAGGTTATACAATCCAAACCTGCCGCTCACTTCAAAGACAAGCCCAAAACCAACCACAAGCCCAACCCAACAACCAAATAGTGGGCCAAGTTCCCTACCAACAATCTCTACTACTCCCACATGCTCAGCCTATGGCCCAACCCTTTTACCAACCTAACTACCCTATGATGCCACACGTCAGAGCTTGTTTTAATTGTGGAGATCCAACGCATTTCCGCAACACCTGCCCAGATTAGTGAACATCATCAATGCGCAAGCCCAAGCTAATCCTGTGAACCAAGCCAATCAAGCCAATCCGCCAGCACGAGGTAGAGCTTTCAACATCAATGCCAATCAGGCTAGAGCGGATAACAATGTGGTCAACGATACGTTTCTCATTAATGATAGCTATGCATCTGTTCTTTTTTACATCGGCGCGGATAAGAGTTTTGTGTCCCTAGAATTCAAATCTATTCTTTGTTTACCTCGCGTTAATCTAGCCGAATCATTTACAGTGGAAGTGGTAGACGGCGAGCCCATTACGTTGGATTCTATCATTCGTGACTGCACTCTTACTCTCAATGATCATGATTTTCCAATCGATCTTATTCCCATGAAATTGGGGAGGTTCGACGTCATCATTGGTATGGACTGGCTCAGTCATCATCACGCTGAAGTTGTTTGTTATGAAAAATTCATTCGAATTCCACACTCGCCGACGGCCAAACCCTTCGTATTTTTGGTGAAACCCCATCCAAAGGGCTCAAGTTGATGTCGTGTCTTCAAGCTCGAAAACACCTTCGCAAGGACTATATAGCATTCTTAGCCCACATCGTCAAGAAAGAAGGCAAGGAGAAGAAACTCGAAGACATTCCGATTGTTAGAGACTTTCCTCAACTTTTTCCAGACGACGTTTCAGGACTTCTCCTATGCGAGAAGTCGAATTTCGAATTAACCTTGTACCTGGTGCCACTCCAATTGCAAAATCTCCTTATCGGTTTGCCCCATCTGAAATGCAAGAGTTAGCTAGTCAGCTGCAAGGGCTAACTGACAAAGAATTTATACGTCCTAGCTCATCACCTTGGGGTGCGCCGCTTCTTTTCGTCAAGAAGAAGGATGGAACTTTTCGAATGTGTATCGACTATCGAGAGCTCAACAAGCTGACCATCAAGAACCGTTATCCACTACCTCGCATTGATGACCTTCTAGATCAACTTCAGGGTGCGACCTGTTTCTCAAAAATCGATCTTTGTTCTGGTTATCATCAACTTAGAGTACGTGAAGAAGACATTCCAAAGACTGCCTTTCGAACTCGCTACGGTCACTACGAATTCATGGTCATGCCCTTTGGTTTGACCAATGCTCCCGCCATTTTCATGGATCTAATGAATAGGGTGTGCAAACTCTACCTCGACCGCTTCGTCATTGTTTTTATCGATGATATTCTTATTTATTCCAAGACCACGTCAGATCATGAATGACATCTTCGACTCATCCAAACACTTTTGAAAACCGAAAAACTTTATGCTAAGTTTTTGAAATGTGAATTTTGGTTAAAGGAATTTCAATTCCTTGGTCACGTCGTCAACGACAAAGGAATTCATGTCGACCCTGCAAAGATCAAAGCAGTGCAAGAATGGCAAGCTCCATGCACACCTACTGAAGTTAGATCTTTTCTTGGCTTAGCAGGTTATTATCGGCGTTTCATCGCCAATTTCTCCCGTATTGCTTTACCACTCACAACCTTGACTCATAAGGGCAAGCCCTTAAATTGGGGGCCCAAACAGGAAGAGGCTTTCCAAACCTTGAAACAGAGACTTTGTGATACACCTCTTCTCACTCTCCCCGACGGTTGTGAAGACTTTGTGGTCTATTGTGACGCATCAAGGCAAGGACTAGGGCGTGTCTTAATGCAAAGATGAAAGGTGATAGCCTACGCCTCAAGGCAATTCAAAGTCCATGAGAAGAATTACACCACTCATGATCTTGAACTCGGAGCAGTCGTGTTCGTTCTAAAGATATGGAGACATTATCTCTATGGTACAAAGTGTGAGATTTACACTGACCACAAGAGTCTTCAACATATCTTCAATCAGAAAGAGTTAAACATAAGGCAACGATAATGGGTCGAACTTTTGAATGATTATGATTGCGAAATTCGTTATCATCCTGGTAATGCCAATGTCGTAGCAGATGCTCTTAGTCGAAAAGAATATGCTAACTCCATTCACCTTTTGTGTTCTCAAATCGTAACTGACCTTCAAAAACGCATTCGTGAAGCTCAACACACCTCTGTCACGGAAAATGATGTGCGAGATGAATTATCTTGTGGAGCTGAAACCAAGTTAGAGTCAAAGTCCGATGGTATTCTTTATTATCTGAGTCGTATTTGGGTACCTAATTGTGACAATCTTCGTACATTTCTCATGAATGAGGCTCACAAAACACGATACTCAATACATCCGGGTGCTGATAAGATGTATCAAGATCTACGATACTCTTACTGGTGGCCTGGAATGAAGAAGGATATCGCCATTTTTGTTTCCAAGTGCCTCACATGTTCGAAAGTTAAAGCCGAACATCAAAGACCCTCAGGCTTACTCATTCAACCCGAAATACTCGTTTGGAAGTGGGAAAACATAACCATGCATTTTATTACCGGGTTACCTCGCAACTCCAGTGGGCATGATATGATTTGGGTTATCGTCGATCGTCTTACTAAGTCCGCTAATTTTATTTCAATCCGCGAAGACAATAAGAATGAGAAGTTAGCTCGTATCTACATCGATGAAATTGTAAGTCGACACGGTGTGCCTTTAAGCATCATCTCGGATCGAGATGGACGTTTTACTTCACGAACATGGCAAGCCGTACAATCAGCATTAGATACTCGCTTAGATCTCAGTACCTCCTTCCATACAGACTCTTGAAGACATGTTAGGATCATGTGTCATCGACTTCAAGGGCAATTAGAATGCTCATCTACCATTGGTTGACTTTTCTTACAATAATAAGTATCACTCGAGCATTGGTATGGCTCCTTTTGAAGCACTATACGGTTGTAAGTGTCGATCACCTGTATGTTGGCACGAAATCGGTGAAGCGTAAATCACTCGACCGGAATTAATCCAAGAAACAGCCGATAAGATTTTTCAAATCCGCAATAATCTTCTAGCAGCTCAGAGTTATCAAAAGAGTTACACTGACAAATTACGAAAGCCGCTCGAGTTTTATGTTGGTGATCAAGTACTTTTGAAAGTATCACCATGGAAGGGAGTTGTTCGTTTTGGACACAAAGGCAAGCTAGCACCTCGCTATGTTGGACCATTTAAAATACTCGAGAGAGTTGGTCCTGTATCCTACAAGCTTAACTTACCTGAAGAACTCAGCAAGATTCATCCAACGTTCCATGTATCTAACTTGAAAAAGTGTCTAGCCGACGAAAACCTCCACATACCGTTAGAAGATATTCAAATTGATGAATCAATGCATTTTGTAGAGCGACCCGTAGAAATCATGGACTTCGGTGAGAAACGCTTAAGACGAAGTCGAATTCCTATAGTAAGGGTGCGTTGGGAGTCAAAACGAGGACCTGAATTCACTTGGGAACGTGAAGACTCAATGTGTGAAAAATACCCTCATCTTTTCCAAGATGGATACTGTAACATCTGATGAAAACGGGTTCTAAAACCCGCTCCAATTTTGTAATCAAGTATATGTTATGAATCTCCTGTTTCGAATTTATGTTAGTTGTTAATAGTTTTTTTGTACTATTAATAATATAAATAATAATAAAGATAATAAAGTAATAATAATAAATAAAACATAAAATACAAAACATAAAATATAAAAAATAAAAACAATAAAAGGGTGAACTGCGGGATCGAACCCGGGTCTCCACCCAAACCTTACACACAACACACCACTACACCACTCACGCACATCTGATACAATCCCAAACCAAATAAACTTTGTATCAAAATAACTCTTGAAATCAAGTTCAAAACACCCGCTCTGTTACAGCCAATCTTGAATCAAGCAATCATCCAAATCCGTTTTCCTTTGCAATTAATCATTCAAAACCGTTTCTAATCATGCATCAAGACTTAATCAACGAGTCAATGCAATAAATTTAAATTGCAATCATCGTCCGTAACCGGTTTTTGACTGGAATTTGAAACCCGGTTCAAACCATCACCTATAGCTATAAATAGTGATCCTCTGAACCCATTTGGAACTCGCACACTCTTGAAATTCTCTCTGCAAACTTCTGTTATCGAGATCCTTTGTCGGAAGCACTTGAATTCGCCGGAAAAGTTTACTAATCGTCGAAGATTTCAGCGATTGCCGTTGGTACATGTTCCGCTCTATTCTTTCATATTTATAAACCACAATTGAAGTTATCTAATATGAAACTAAATATTGCTAAGCTAATCAAATCAACCGGGTTATGTTCTGTGGTTTCTTAATAAGGAAGATGATCGAGAAGTAATGTATAAATCAAATAAAAATTTGTATTTATACCGGGTTAGACACACAGTACAGTGGATGGACTGTGTGCATTCGAGATCAAGGTCTCGGGTTCGCATCTGTACACGCTTTCTGCTTTGCCAAATTGTACACATCTTTTTTTAAAACCCATTTATGAAACCTCCTAGTATGTATATAAGATTAATAAAAATCTTATATCCTCCGGGTTGGACACACACCTCAATTGGTCGGGCTGTGTGCAACACGAAGCAGAGGTCACGAGTTCGAGTCCGGTTCCACGCGCGATCCCTATATAATACCAAACTTTTTTAATAAATCAAAATATAGCTTGAACCAATTAGCGTATAAAACTAATTAGAACCTGATATATTTCGGGTTAGACACGTAGCTCAGTTGGTAGAGTTGCGTGCACGTAAACGAGAGGTCACAAGTTCGAATCCCACACGCTGCTAATATCCGGCCGGTCCGATCCGAAAAAGAAACATATTTTTTTAGTAAAACTTTTAATAATTTTTATAAAAACTATAAAATTATATAATCTAATAATATCTTTTTTAGTGAATAAAAATAGTAACAAATATAATAAAATTATCTAAAATATCTAATAAAAATAATTAATCAAAAATACTAATTTTAATCAAAAGAAATATATACTTATCGAATTTATTTCGTGAATATTTAGGTTAGTCTTTCTCGTCGTTTGATATCTCAAAAGCTAAATCGTGCGAGATCTTCATCAAATCATAATCGCACCCACTGTGAGTGAATTCTTACAACTCCCCTTTTTATTCACGTTTTTAGGGTGTATCATGTGTCGCTTTTGGTTTATTTCATTATCTCAAATCTCGTACTATTATCACTATGTGATCTAACGTGTTATGTGAAAATGTTGATTATTATTATTTGTGTTTTATTTCTCAGTACAGTCAAGCTCTCACATTAGGCCCATTTGTTCCCTGTTATTTATGGGTGGAGTGTCGCGTTGCCTAATATTTTAAATCGGATCCATTTGATTGAGCCTTGATTTCACAGCACATCGCTTATCGTGCTCACATGTACAATGCTAGATGATTGTGTGGTTTGTGATTTAGATTACATATACGTTGCTCATATTTAGATAATGCACGTTTTATTAAAATAATAAACATATCATTTTTCCTAATGATTAAATGGGATTCACTCGCCAACTTATGTTGACACAAAACTTTACTTTTAGACATGATACAGGTGAACAAGTGTGAAGCATGGATCACGTAGGACTTGGGCCTTAGAAGAAAATAAAATGTTACTTGCAAACTTTGTTTAGAACATTTTTTGTTTGTATGAATTTTGTGTTGATTGAATTGTTATGTTTTAAATTTTGATATAATAAATATGAAACTTTTATAATAGTAAATGTCATGAGCTTTGATGAAAACCCAATCATGCCCCGACTACCATATTCGTTGCGGGTTAGGGTGTGACATCAAGTTCCTCATCAATAAGTGATTTAATCACATAGGGCTTGTTTTCAATCAAAATAAGTGAGAATCTCACATCATATACGTCAAAACAGATGATAAAGCAGTATACTCACCGGTAAGATTTTCTCTCGTGAATATCTTGATACGGGAATGTGTCGTGAAGTGTTGAACACCGGCTAGTAAGTATAATTCATACGTTAATCATATCTCCTAATCATGATTACATCTGATAAGTTGAGCTTACGTGGACCGATAATCATAGTAGAATACTTACTTACTTAATTTGATGTTTAAACGAAACCTCAATTTTAACAAGATTAAAAGCTGGTATGATTCTCTTACCTTGAAACTCTGAAAAAGATTGCCTGGTAGATATATATTTTTATATTTTATAGTTTATTCTTATTTGTTAGTAGTTGTTTATAAGATTAGTTTAGTTGTTAAAATAAATTAGTTTTGAATTAGCCAAAGTTGAAGCTCAAAAGTTTTCTACCAAGATACGCCCTAAAAACCATCATAACTTCATAAAGTAATTTCTTGCAACGGGTAAACCCATCTCAAAGAAACAAAATCTGTTCAAGAGCACTTTTCCTAACATATCTTTTTGATTTGTGTGGATATGTGCAAAAATCTAAACAGGTCAACGAAAAAACCTAAGGTCCTCGAAGAACTGAAGTCCAGTTTTGAAAAACTTGTATTTGTACGAATCAGAGGCATTCATACGAGTGAGTGTACATCATGTTTTGTACGGATGGCAGTTCTTCGTGCGACCCAAGGTGTTTCGTACGAGTATTAGCATGTGGTATAAAAGGTGATGAAGTTGTTTGGCACACTTTACTTTCACCTTGCTCACATCATTATTTCAGCCTTTTTCTTAAGTTGTTTCTTATATCTTTGAGGTATGATTGAGATAAACAACTTGAACATTATCTGACTATGTAACATTGCCTGACATGAACAACAAACTTTAAGTGAAGATATCTTTAACAAAAAACAAGTTTTTCACGAATAATCTTATCTTAAAGTTGGCTGTGCAAACTAGATAACAATGATCCGTACGAGTGAACCATCACTCGCACGAGTAAGCCATTGCTCGTACGAGCAAGTTACTCATACGAGTAAGTCACTTGTTTGACTAGGACATTTGATTGTGAATATCGGTTGTTCTTTGTACGAATAGTTTGTTATTCGTATGAGTTAGTAATTCTTCGTTCAGGGAATACATACATACGGAAAGTTGAAATAAACTTTTTGTGTATACTCCCTGATAAATTTATGTTCTTATTATAGTTGTCTTTTGAGTACAGAATGAAACAAAAAGAACATAAAAGAAAACCCGCAACAAGGAGAACTGACAAGTCGGAAGTGGAAATCATGTTAGAACCGAGACACAACATGGTGGCCTACTTGGATCCGGAAGACAAATTTGCTGAGTACAACGGTATAATGAAGTTTAGCTGAATCCCAAAGTCTCAAAATCTCCAATACATTTCATGCTATCACACACATGACTACTATATACAAGACGTTGATCAAGGGATTTTGGGATTCAGCTAAAGTTGTTGAAGTTAATGGGAAGGAAGTGATCCACGGAAAAGTAAATAACTTGGAAGTAGATGTGTCTGCTGAAATTATTAACTCAGTATTACAACTTGGTGATGATCCTGAAGCTCCATTCTCAGTACAGTTGAAGTTTCAACGTGGATGTTTGCTGCGTATGAAATGTATTGGAGATTTTCTCGTAGGATAACTCAACAAAGCATGGTTGCCACTCAGATACAAGTTCTTTCTACATGTTTTAATTTAGTGTTTGAGCAACAGACGAAGTGGTTATGACATGGCAAATAACGACTTGGTTGGAATGATGATAGCTTTGACGTTGAACAAACCGTTCAGTGTTTCAAAGTATATTTTCGCAAACATGAAGGAAAACCTGAGTAGAACCGGTTATGGTGGAAACAAGTTTTGGATGTATCCTCGTTTTCTCCAAATGATCTTGAATGCGCAACATCCGAATCTTCCGAAAGACGACAATGATGTTCTAAAAGTTGAGGTTATGATGGAACATTCATTGAAAATCTTTAAAGGAGTAGCAGCAAAGCGTTACAAGGAAAGTACACCTCCTTGGAAGTTGATCGGTTTTCTGGAAAATGATGATTATGTTGCACCAGAAAACGACAAGTGGCGCCATGATGACAGAGATTCAGATAATGAAGAACCAACCTTGAAGAAAATGATCGAAGACAGGTTTGGTCATAAAAAGGGAAAGGTAATGATGATGATAATGATAATGATGGTAATTGTGGTGCTAGTGATATAGGTACTACAGTTGGTGACAAGGGTAGAAAGAAATAGAGGAAATCGTCTACGAAAGCTTCCTCAGCTCAACCTGAAATCACACAACCTATAACCTTACATCAAGAAACTGTATAGGAACCAGTTGCAGAAACACACTCTACCTTTGCAATGAAAGAGACTGAACCTGTAATGACGGAACCCGCTAAAGCTCCTGAACCACAACCTTCAAATACCACAGCAGCTGAAACCCCTTCGGCTGAAAATACTCCAGTTCAATCACAACCCACTACTTCTTTAGTTCAACAATCCCAATCCATAACTCATCAACAAAATGCAAAACGAAGCAGGCGTCTATTCTCTGAAATGGAAAAGGATGAGAAAGTGAAATTTCTGTTCACTCAGTTGCAAGCTGTGGCAATGCAGATTAACAAGCATTTGAAGTTTGTGTCTTCAAATCGGAAGTTGTCAAACAACAGTTGGAGATAAATTCTTTGAAAGAGACTATTAGAAAACAGAACTCTGAAAATGCGTAGTTAAGGAAACAAAATGAGCAACTGAAGGCTGCAGATACTGAAAGGGAAACTCCACTACAACAGATGAGAGCAGCTGATAACTCTCGGGGAATTGAGTTGAATAGACTGAAAGAATGTACTACGACTGTACAACGATCTGCAGAAACATTAACTACTAAGCATAACGACTTGAAAGAATGGTATCATTCTCGTAATGCTAAACTGGTGGAAGGCTTTAATGGTATTAAAGACGTGTTTGAAATGAGCAGAAAGCGAGTGAACATTCTGTGGAATGAGAGACGCAAAGCACAGGAGATCAAACGTAAACATGCTCTGGCAATCCTGATGCTTCAGCCTCATCCTCGCAACCAAAGGTTTTTGCTTCACCTCCAGTGGTAGAGTCTAATGTCAGCAGATCATGACCAATCCAGTTACCTCCAGTGACACTCAAGAGGAAACAGGAAAGGTTTGATGTTTCTGGAAAATGTTGAAGACCTGGATTCTCAATCAACTTTGGACTGATTATCTTCAAAGGGAGTTTGTTGATACAGCAGGCAGTTCAGGAATGAAGACCGAAGACCATGCAACAGCCAAGGGGGAGTTTGTTGATACATTTTTGTGTATGTTGCTTGTTCTTAGTTACGTCTGTAATTGTACGGTCTTTGTTTATTGTGTCTGTAAAGTTTGGTCGTGTTGGCCAGATCAAGACATCCTCCTATCTTGATTTAGTACGACATTTAGTTTGTCTGTGTTGTAAAACAGTTGCATTTGTGCATAATGTTGAGTCTTGTGTACGTCATGTCTGTGACACGTTCTCTGAAGAACACTTCAGGTACGAGTGAAAGAGCTTCGTACGAGCAAGATGTTGCTCGTACGAGCTACTCACCTTTCGTACGAGTGGCACCTTAGTCATACGAGTGGATCTCATTCATCAAGCACTTGGCTTGATTCGTACGAGCCAGTCCTTACTCGTACAAGTCACTGGTCGTTCGTACGCGCATCCTTACTGAAGGTTCTTCGTGTCTTATGGTGTTTCGTACGACCATCAACATTCTTCGTACTGTTTCTTGGTGTTGGCAGTATATAAACAGACATGCACTTCTCAGTTGTAACTAACGTTCAAGAGTGAGTGTTGATAAGCTGAGACATTGAGAGCACAAGAGTGAGAGCACAAAGTGAATACTTCGAGTCTGTATGAACATTGTTTGTATGTGTTTATACTAGTTCTCTTCTGTTAATCAAGATATTGAATCTTTGGTTATCCTGTGTTTCTTACTTTGCTTTGGTTTGCATACATACTTGGATTCCGCACCTGTATGTGTGTTGTATAAACAAGGAAGCAGGTTTATCTTGATCCTCCAAGTGGACCTACACCATTGTGTTTTTATCAGAACATATAACACAATGTATGACACAATGAAGATAGTGTTATATTTGTGTTTTATATACATTGTGTTATAGTTTCTAGTCAATGTGTTTATTATGCTATTGATTATATTTTAATCTGTTGTCCATTATGTTTTTGTTTTGTTGTGCATTATGTTTTAATTCGTTGTTCATTTTGTTTTAGTATGTTGTCCATTGTGTTTTAGTCTTCTATCCATTGTGTCTTTTATCTGCTGTCATCAATTGTGTTTTTATTTTTATACTCGTTGTGTTTAATCTACTGTGCATTGTGTCTTTATCTGTTGTTATCGATTGTGTTTTTTGTCTACTTTCAATTGTTTTTAGTTTGATACTCACTAATTTTACGTTATATCCATTGTGTAATACGCAACTGGGTTTTCTTATTATGTTTTATGTTATGTCCATTGTGTAATATGAAACTGGGTTTTCATAATTTTTTTAAGTATAACAATAGGGTACACATATTAAAGATAAAAACGCTCAATTTTATGGTATAATTTAAAAAAAAATGATATATAAAAAAAACTATTACGGATGTTTAAAAAATAGGGGAAATAGCATGTGACTTGCATGTGCATAATCTTTTTATTCTTTTTCACAAAATTACCCTTTCCACTTGAATCTTTTTTGGGCACTTGTCACTTTATAGTGGTTTCTTACACTTCTTATTTTTAAAATACTTTGTATTATAACTCAACCCAACAAAACACAACTTGATTTACCCTTTATACATAAAGTTAAAACTGATACCCAATTTCTTTGCTGAATTTGTTGTTTTGTGCATAAATTATATAAATAAAACTTTTGTAGGACATGTACAATACAATAAGTTGCGGGACTAAAAAATGTATTTTTTGCAATATAAATACACTTTATTAATTTTTTGTCGCTTTTATTTGTCCAACTCACGAGTGGAAGTGGGCCACCACAAAGTTTAACCGGACTGTAGGGTTAAAGACATCAACGAGAATTAGAGACCGAAAGACTTTCATTGATTTTTCGAAATTACCCTTGTTGATGTCATCTTGACTACAAAGACATTTGACATCGTGTCACATATACTCACGCTAAATGAAACAAAGCCTAGAAAATTAGGAAGTGTTTTTTTAAGGCAAGTTCCATTCATACTAAACCAAACTATACAGAATGTTCCCAGCAAAAGAAGGAAACATACAGACACCAAAACACTTTACAAACACACACCCAGCAATACCTTTACAAACTTATAAATTTTCAGAACTAAAAGTACACCAGTTCTCCCAGTTTATGCTTGATTGTCTTGCCCAGTTTTTAATCCATAAGTATGGTGTCGCCTGAATTCATCCAATAGTCATTCGGTGGACACTCGACTGGAGGATCCTGAATGTGTACCGGTGTTATCGCATTTCTTTCATCTTATGTAAAATAATACATGTATACACCATGTACCTAATTTTTTTCACACTCCTAGCATGCATTGGCCAATTCATTATACCCCATTTTGACTTCAAAACACCAAAAGCCCGTTCCACGTCTTTTCTTGCCGCCTCATGTTGCTTCTTGAATTTTTTTCTTCTAGTAGGTGAGGATATGGAAATGATTTGACAAACACGAACCATGTAGGGTAGATTCCATCCATAGTAACCACATTTGTATAAGTGGTTGTCAACGTAAAATGGACATTTTGGGGTCGTTCCATTTCGTTCAGTATCAAATAATTGAGATTGGTGAAGCACATTGTTGTCGTTTTGTGCACCTGGTGGACCGCAAAAAGCATGCCAAACCAAAAATCTTGAGAGGTCACCGCTTCGAGCATAAATGAAGGGTAACGGTGATATCCTCTCATATATTGGCCTCGAAACTCTGTGGGACACATTTTCCATATGAAATAGGTGCAATCAAGGCTGCCCACTATACCAGGAAGGTGATGTTTATCCTCATGAGCTTGGTACAAAAGCGCCATGTCATGGCTTGTTGGCCTATGTAAGAACTTGGGAGCATATATTGTACATACTGTTTGGCAGAAATATTTTAGACACTCGCGTGAAGTCCTTTCGGCCATATGTAAATACTCTTCATTCTCGTCTGAAGTGTTACCGGTTGCAAGTTGTTTAATAGCCGATGTAACTTTTTGCAACGGTGTAAAACTCTTCTTCATTATCCATCAATGCACTCTTCAAACCACGGGTTATTCGCTTCCACGTCGCTCACAATTTTTAGAAACAATCGTTTTAACATATGGAACCTATAATGAAAAATATCTTCGTTGTATTTCGGGTCCTCAACAAAATAATCCCCCATAAGGGTTTCATGGCCACTCTCACCATCACGACGAAAAAAGCGTTTCTTACTAGATGTGCTTGTTTCTTGTAGTTTGGTTTCGTCGATGAGATTTTGGAAAAAAAAATTGTGCTACTATCGGATGAATCACTACTATCGGGTGGGAAAAACAATGATGTTTCTTCTACCATTTTTAATTAAAATAGGGGTGGAGATTTTTAGTTTTAGGAGAAATGAAGGAATGAGTTGGTGTGAATTTGTTTAAAAGGGGTTGGGTTTATATAGTTAAAATATAAAAAACACCTTTTTTTTAATTAACGGCTATATAGCCGTTGAACATCAAACGGCTCCATCCAATGCCCATATTCTCAAGCGATGAACATCCACCCAATTCACCTCACTCCGTGCGGTAAATATTGATGGCGATGGTGTGCCCCGTGCGCATAACCACTCCCCGCTCCCCTCACCGCGCGCCCGTATACCCTAAGGAAGGTCTAAGCAATCCCAAACACAACCATAATATCCATCATCAATTAAAAGGCGATTATCTATAAAGAAGAAAGGATTTTGGTTCATTCAAATTATTATCATTGACGTTTGAACTAGTATAGATAAACAAGGGTTACGAAGGCGAAAAGAATCTCTCTCACTCACTCCTCTCAATCGCGCATCAACCGATCCTTTTCTATACGGCGTTTAACTGGTTTTGAACTTGTAATCAACCGATCATCGTTTTCTATCTGAAACTCACATCTTTCATCATATAATACATGTTGATTGTATTGATTACTTTTTCAGAAGACACTAATATTGTATGTTTTAGGTGAAGGAGAAATATGAAGAAGCCTCTTGTGTTTATGGGTTTATCCATCTTTAAATGTCCTCAAAAAATAGTAATCGAGGTATCTTTGTTTGTTTGTTTCTTTAATATGCATGCTTTAGAGCATTCACAATTGATCCTCCGTATTATTGTGAGTGTAACCTCTTAATTTTTTAGAGTGGATGTAAATGGTTGCTAGTGGAGTAGGGAGAAAAAAGAGAAAAAGTTACTGTTCGCCATTAAATTTGGAGGAGATATTGTTCATCTCTATAATTTTTTAATATTTCTGAAAGTGGCTGCGAGTGAAGAAGAGAGAAAAGGTAATGATAAAAATATAAGAAAAAATAATATTTAATTGAAAATAAGATAGAAAAGGTAGTGTTTTAAGTGCATTTGTAAAGATGGAGAAGAAGACTCAATTTATATATGGGGATATTCATTCATTAATAGTCGCCTTTACAGTTTTTTATGATATCGTCCCTAAAACAACTGGGAATTTTCGAGCACTCTGTACCTTGGTTTAAAAAAGTGCCCTTAAGCGTGATTAAGGGCAAAGCGCATCTAGTAGCAAATCCTTGCGCCTTATGTAACACAAGGCGACGTATGTACAAGAAGTGCATCTGTGCGCTTTTTAGGGTAAAAATCGACCTAAGGCACAGCTGAGGCGCACACTTTTTGTACATGGCTTGTTTTTGTGCAGCTGAGTGTTGAACAACAAGCTTTTTATGTTGTACGTTTATGTTTTTTCATTTTAGAACATATATAAAGCTTAATTATAGCTAACTCATAGGTATTGGATGCTAAACACTTATGGGATGTATAAAATAAATTATATAATCACTTTGTGCTTTGCGTACGAAAAGCTCACCGCTTTTGCGCTTTGGTTTTAGACATCACCGCTTTTGCGCTTTAGTTTTAGATATCATTGCTTTTGTGCGCTTCCCACTTTTTAAACCAAGCTCTGTATAGGTCCGGGCTTTTAATATATCGAAAAGATGACATACATTTGCATTGTAAGTATAATATTATTATGTGCAGGGGAAAAGGGGGTTTGGAAAAACTACTGGAAAGCCATTGCACTACAAAGGAACTGCATTCGATGGTTTCTATCCAGACTGTGGTGCTGTAGTATGTTTATATTCTCAATCAAATACTTACTTGCCTGCTTTCGACATAAGAGTTCATTTTAACATAACTTACTTGCCTGCTTTCAATATAAGAGTTCATTTTAACATATGAAAAACATCACCATTTGGCCCTTTCCCGTATCACCAACCAATTCCCATGTGTGTATTGGACCATCTTAACATAACTTACTTGGTTTGTGAATGGTTGGCGTCATTGAGGTTCAACAACAGAGATGGTCCGATACACACATGGCAATTGGTCGGTGATATGGGAAGGGGCCAAATGGTGATGTCTTTTGAGACAATGAATGATATCGCACGGTTTGACTCGTTGAGGGATGACGAGTAGTTTTATTACACCATGGATGAATTCCTGGATAACAAAGCAAACACCACGGATCCGGACGGTATGGACCAAGCAACTTTACCATACAGTGACACTGTGGCTGCTTCAAGGACCCATTTATCTGTTGAAGGGAAAATCCTCCAACACATTTCTTTAGAAGATATCATGGTCCGGTTTGGAGATCAGGGGAAGGTAAAGGCGTCGGACTATCAAATGCTTTATTCATTGTTGTTCGGATTGCTGAAATTATCGTGGCGACATATCATCATGATAAACAGTTGGGATACCCTCGAATCTTATGCTCGAAGGATGATACCATATATTCGGTTGATCAGTGCCATGATAGTACAACAGAACTGTTTATCGAAGGAAGCACCGTGGGCTTCAAAACCCGTGGATCAAATTTCTTTTGCATCGATGAAACAACATTGGAGAATAATGGTTCAAGTTATGGACATCAATACACCATGTTCGATGAGCATGGACATCATTTCCAATATATTGATCCAAGTGCTGCGCATGAAGCTGAAGAAGAAATGGTTGACGAAGAGAATGAGGATGAGCCTCCCGGTCCGAGGGGACCTCGTCAAAGGTACGCCCAGCCACACCGGGAAATATCGTAGGTGTCGCACATTTTGCGACCAACCTGCGCAAGGCGGGGCATAGTAATTACAATCGGGGTCACCAAGACATGTATGATAATGTCTCCGCGGGCATTGGAGAGAATCATGAATACGAAGAAAGAAGAAGGCAATGGGAACAAGATTGTCAAGCTCAACAATAAGCTCGTTGGGCTGAAGAAGCCGCTCACCGAGCCAAGGAACAAAAGCAATGGCAGCAACAACAAGAAATGTGGGCTATGCAGCAGTCTCAATGGGAAAAACAAGAGTTGCACCAGGTGTAAGAGTTGGCCCAGAGACAAGCTTGGTAGGACGAGCAAGACCGCCTCTGGATTGAACAAAACATGTTGGAAGACAGTCGATGGAGGACAACCCGACTATAGCTCAACAAATTGCAATAAACAATGACCATATCCTCTATAACCAGTGTCACCAGCGAGATTTTGAGGTTGGTCGACCGTTCCAACAACATACTCCATGGACATGCTATGAGAACCTTCATGTGCCCACCGGCCTCCAGACCCGTCTCCTCATTTGCCTGAAGGAGTCGCGTCTAGTTATGTCCCGATACATATGCAGTCACCGACCAAAGGGGAAGGGGTCCCCTTGATGATTTTCATGACATGATGACGGCTCCCACGGGATCCCCTACCAGCCATACCTGCCAATCCATCTGAATGAACGATATCAGAGATAGGGTGAGATATGCATTTTGTTGTTGTATATTTTTTTCTTTGTTTTAGTTATTTTTGTTTCTTTTAGTTTTTAGCTTTCTTGTATTTTGTTTGTGTTTTTTATTAGTAGTTAAATGAACGTTATGGGTGTGTTCACTATATAACCCTCATGAGACCTTTCTCATCCTCCCGATCTACCGGGAGGTTTAAAGGGCTTGTTGCATATGCTAAATGCAACCGTGATTCCTACGAAAGTGAGTTAGGCTTTTTGTTGTTGTAAATTTATTTTCCACAAAATCAAAGTGAAATAATGAACAACTTGGTAAATCTTTTATAAAAATGGTAAAAATAGATTAGCTAACGCGTTTGATTTTTGTGAGAAGCTTGCTTCTAAACGATTGTTGAAACTTTGTAATTTCATGCTCGTTGAGGACAACTATTTGCATGGAGGATTGAGGAGCATATGAAAAATGAATAAGCTAGGTGCATACATTTCTTTTTTCTTTGATTATTAGTTAGTAAATAAGTGGATTGTATTTTGTATTTTATTGACCGGGGTGAAATTTGGGGAGGTTAGTCGTGTCACATCCCTTGTGTGTTAAAAGCTTGCATTCTTATACATTGAGGACAATGTTGACCTCAAGTGTGAAGATGGGGAGAAAAAGTTTAGAGTTTGACCCATTCATTTAGACACAACATATTGAGGACAATGTTGACCTCAAGTGTGGGGATGGGGGAAAAATTCTAATTTTTTTTTTAAAATGTCTTTGTTTGAGCAATCTAAAATGCACAAGTAACTAAATCAGTGAGGATTGGCACAACCCATTGGGTCTTTTGTCATGGTCAAGTTCTAATGAGTAACATGACAGTATTTAGCGAGTGGTTATTTGGGAATAATCCTTTAAAGAAACTAACATATTGTGCGTATCACATATCATACCCTTGTTGCGTGAGGTTTTGAGCCACTTTTACACATTATAGATATCTATAAATCTTTGTTTGAGTGTGTCATTAGTCGCGTATTGTAGAACTTGCAACTTTTAATGCGTTTGAGACCATAGATCGAATACGAGCACAAGAATGATTAACGCATTAGGTAAACCTTTTTCTTTTACGCCATTTATCTTATCCTCCCCCGAAATCAATCCTTAGTCGCCAAGTTTGAGCCTAAACCTTTTGTTTGACCAAACCTATTTAGCCTTTGACCGTTGAGTCTTTTATTTTTAACCCGTGTGATGAAAATTCGATTTTAGGTTTAGTTTGTTTGTAAAGTTGTGGTTTACAATATATATATATATATATATACATATCGAAAATTCAAAAAATGTCATGAAAATAGCTGAAAATCGTTGAGAAAAGGCACGAAAATATGTGTTGATAGTTTTGGAGAAGTATGGTCCCAAAACCCTGCGCCTGCGCAAGGTACCATACCCTCATAATGATAACAGGTCACAAGAATAACCTTGCGTGCAATGCGCAACGGTACGCCAACATTAAAATCAGCAGGTTGCCTAACAAACCTTGCACACCCTGCATAAAGGCAAGTTAAACCTGGAAGCGCAGGTCCCAGACCCTGCGCGGATCGAACAAACCTCTAGCCACGAAGTCCTAAAACCTTGCACAAGGCCAAGACTAAGATGAGAGCAACTCATACTTAGTCTTGAGAACCAAAGGACTTAATCCCTACAACTCCGCGCTGGCCAAAAAGTACTGATAAGACCACACGAAAGGGAGAATCGCAAAGAGGCATTGACCAAGTACAATAATACAAACTGGCAGAGCTGTGACCTAATAACCGCTCGGCAGGTTGTACAAGAACACGTCACATGATGAACAGTCATGCAGAGGGCAGAAAGTACGCAATGATGCGTGGCACCAACCAACTCACGCCAGTGACTGTCACACGATCTCCACTACCGGCTGATGACAGGTCCAACAACAAGGACAACTGCCAGGACACGTGGCTCCATCCAGCATGCGTCAAGCGCACCTCCTGCCATAGACCATTAACGTCGTCGCAGAGGAGGCAGAATGGATATTCCTGGTTGTCGGTTCCAGGCCCAATGCCCATCAGCCCATCTCCTACACACCTCTCTTCGGCTATAAAATATGGATCACACCCCAAGGTAACACAGACTGTTTGGAGCTCACTCACTAATTACTTGCTTATTACCTTGCAAACTTCAATACTATTCTCACGCCGGAGTGTGGTCACGGAGAGAACCCTCCCCCTTTTCTATCGTGACGAGGCTAACGACGTTTCTAGTTTTGCAGTGAGCTTGAACTAAGATCATTCCGAAGAGCAAACGAGAGATAACCTTTTATGCAGAGACATTGAACTATAACCTATATATCTCCGGATAACTTTTGGAACCAGTGTTTCTTCAAGTTTGTTGAATAAAAGGCAAATTTTGCCTCCTAGTTTGATTATTCGTAGTTAGTCGTATTTAGAGTTATTTATGTAATAAAAATCGAGTTTTCATCACCTTAGCCACTTTAAATAATATACTTTTCCACTCCCTCAGCCTAGCCCCGTTACAACCCTTAATGACCTTTTTACTTGTGCGTTGTATGCGTGTTCAATGGTGGAGAATGATTAAGTTGCAAGCCTATGCGGGTACGTGTCCTAATCGGTTTGAGCGATCAGTTGAAACATGCTAATGCATCATAATTAGCTAAACTTTAAAGCGAGTGGAGAGAACATTGAGGGATGTCTATGATGTGTTAGTTTCAAGGGCGGGTTAATCTTGGGTAACCATTTTTTATGTGATTAATCATTTTACCGCTAAATATTTTGAAAATTGTAAGAATCATAAACCGGGTATGACATTAGACCTTAGCTCACGTCTCAAGAATGGGAATTCTGTTTTTCGATCGACCCACGTGAAAGTGAAAAACAGATTTGCTTGAGGGCAAGCAAAAGACAAGTGTGGGGATATGATGTGTGGTCGAAAATCGGTGTTCTATTATGTTTAGGTTCATGTTTTTACATAAATTTTGGTTTTGAATAGCCTACTTTTGATAGGAATTATGTTTTACTGGTCTAACGGAGTTTAAGGAGCTATTCGGGAGCTATATGGAGCATCGGGGCGAAAAACGGATCAACCAGGAGTATGAAATGGACAAAACGTAAAACAAGGGCTGTAGGCATCGTCGTCGACGCCTTCCTGGGTCGTCGGCGATGCATCACAGATAGCCCCGTCGTCAGAAATGGTCGTAGGTAGTAGATTAAGGCGTCGAGAGAAAATGGAGATTCTGAAGGCCGTCGGCGACGCCCTCTCCTGGTGGCGACGCGAATTTTATGTGTTTTGTTGTGTTGAACGAAAGATAATACCAATTTTGGGGGTTATTGAGGGAGTTACGCAATTTTGGAGTTTTGAACTTCATTTTAAAGCCAAGAACATGCCAACCTTCAATCTCAGTCATTCCAAATCATCCATCATCATCATCCGAATTCATCATCGATCATCCTAACCCTAATCCACCACCACCACCACCATCATCATCATCCAATCTTCATTCCATTCACCACCACCACTCACCATAAACCCTAACTCTCATCATACCTACCTCCAAGGCTTCAAGATGTCCATGTTCAAGTTCTCATCATCCATTGATCACGTTCCGTTCGTCATGAGCGGCTAATTCTTGTGGGTTTCACCCTGGTGTAGACTTTTGTAAGGATTTATTTTAGTATTTGTTTATGATGATTTGAATTGCATTTGAATCATTAGATAATTGTCTTACGTTTGTATTAAATTTACGAATTATCGAGTGAGTTATGAAATTTGACTTCGTGAAACCAATATGCGTATTTATGCCTTGTCTATTGATAGGAGGTACTTGTCTGAGGTAACGAAATGCATTATGGTCTGTCTTGAACGTTGACAGCAATGGCACCTAAGCCTTGTGATTCTAAAACCTTTAGTGAACCAATTCAATTAAACCAAGTTAAAAACGTGTAGTAACCATAGGCCCTACAATTGTTGATCCGGATGTGAACCTTGTTCCAAATTATTTTTTTAATCATTTAATCAAGTTTTCGTGGTAAGCAAATTGTCAAGTGTTAGTAGTAATCAAAGTTACAAACTTGTCGGTTTAGACCGACATCTCTTTCAAACAAACAAACTTTCAAATGAAATTATAACAAGCTTCATAAAGTATGACAAACCATTAAAATCAATCGTGCCCATCGCAAACTATAAACTCTTCGTGGTTCGACCTCGTACTACCACTAACTCATAGTTAATTGTAAATCGGGTATAGACACCCTCTCCTGGTGCTGATGCGAATTTTGTGTGTTTTGTTGTGTTGAACGAAATATAACACCAATTTTGGGGGTTATTAAAGGAGTTACGCAATTTTGGAGTTTTAAACATCACTTTGGAGCCAAAAACACCCCAACCTTCAATCTTAATCATTCCTAATAATCCATCATCATCCAATCTTCATTCCATTCACCACCACCACTCACCATAAACCCTAACTCTCATCATACCTACCTCCAAGGCTTCAAGATGTCCATGTTCAAGATCTCATCATCCGTTGATCATGTTCCGTTTGTCATGAGCGGCTAATTCTCGCGGGTTTCACCCCGGTGTAGACTTTTGTAAGGATTTCTAGGGTTTGCTACTTGTTTAGTATTTGGTTTGTGACTACTTCAATTATATTTGAATCATTAGATAATTGTCTTTCGTTTGTATTGAATTTATGAATTGACGAGTGAGTTATGAAATTTGACTTCGTGAAATTAATATGCGTATTTATGCGTTGTCTCTTGATAGGAATTACTTGTCCGAGGTAACGAAGTGCATTGCGGTCTGCCTTGAATGTTGATAGCAATTGGCACCTAAGCCTTGTGATTATAAAACCGTTAATGAACTAATTAAATTAAACCAAGTTAAAACGTGTAGTAACCCTAGGTTATACAAACTTTCAAATGAGTCCATCATTATTATGGCTCCTATGGGTAGTTGTGTCCCCGATTATGCCAGATAACAGGTCAGAATCCTTTCCACATGCTAGGTCTCATAGGGACTCACATGCACCCAAAATTATTATTACGTGTGCGCCCATAATGATAATTTGATTTGAATGTTAACCCTATTTCCTCCTAACTTGTGCCAAAAGATCCTTAGATTCAAACGTTAAAAGTGGGTGTTGGCAAAGCCGATAAAGGTCACATAAGTTCTAGAGATAATGCTATATTAACGTTTCATCAAGGTATAAATAGGTAATTACATGTAATCGTACTATATGTTGTGTGTATGGCTATATTATATGCAATGCAATACATATGTATATGCTAGATGTATAATGTATACGATAACAAAAGACGAACCTTGCAATCTGGAGCGTAGTGTCATGGTTACTTTCGGAACTAACTCGGATATAGTCTAGTTTTACAAAAACTTTTTAAAACCTAGTTCACTATAACCAGTGGCTCTGATACCATGTTACACCCCCAAATTACCACCTGCGGGTTTTACCGTGAGACGTGTAACATACAAGGATCCGGCCACTAATCACGTTGAACTAATAATAAAGTATTAACAGACATGTCATGTCCAACATAATTAGTGTAATTTCAAATAACACTTTATCAAAACATATGTTCATCGGAAGCTAATGTAATTGTGTTAACATAATCAAAACCAAATCATTTTAAATTGCATATAGTAATCGTTTGTATCAAGTAGCATGCCCCATGATACTTCTAGATCCCCAGACTGCAAGTTCCGCTCCACTGATGTATCTAACGACCTGCAAGCATGCAGAAAAGTGTATTAGCATAAAGCTGGAAAGTTCACAGTTTTGTTCAACGTAAGTCATGTAGTGTTTAGTTTAAAAGCATCTCAAGAATAATAAACTCGGTACCGATATGACTGTTATGTTTGTTGTGCCCTCATCAATATCTATCAATATTGATCAAAGTGTTTAAGGTCCTTAGTTCACGCATGGCTCCCAGCACAGAGTGAGGTTTTCAAACCTAATAGCGCTATCAAACAATACCTCGTTGCCTCCTAGGCAACTAGCTCAGTAGTAAGTAGGGACTTTCGTGATAAAGTTTGAGTTTATTAACTAACATCGAATTTAGAGTACAACAGCTTAAAGTATTCCTCCCAGGAATATTAGTTTTTCTCCCCTTCCGGACGCATGCTTAGGAAAGAGTAGTGAACTCACCTTAGTTTGCTCGGTAAAAGTTAACGTGCTCTTACGCATTAATAAAGTGTTTGGTCATGCGACCTAATGTACAATAACATGTAAGTATGTATTCAAGTAGGGTTTTGCAATACCCTAAGTGCCAAAACAACCAAGTGTTGGCATCAAAACTCAAACGAGACCTTGAACAAAAGCGTCACAGTACACCATGAAGGCAACCGTACCCTCGGTAAGGACAATGTCAGAGCATTGCAGAGTTTTTGTTTCAAAAGCGGAAAGGCATTCTCTTGGTCGCTCCCCACGAGTAGGTAACACCTTTATGAGTTAAAGCGGTACGAGGTTGAGTGATTTTTCGAAAATCCCTCAATGAATCTACAATAGTATCCCGCGAGACCAAGGAATTGTCGCACCTCCATAGGAGTCTTAGGCGTCGCCCAATTCTTGATAGAATCAATTTAGCTGGGTCAACATGTATTCCTGCTCATTGGCCACGTGACCAAGGAAGTATACTTCTCAAATCAAGAAATCACACTTAGAGAATTTCGCGTAGAGCTGCTCCTTCTTCAGAAGTTCCAAGATAAGACGCAAGTGTTGCTCATGTTCCTCCTTGCTCTTAGAATAGATCAAGATATCATCGATAAAACACACTGACGAAGTCGTCAAGATACGGCTTGCACACTCGGTTCATAAGATCCATGAAGACCGCTGGTGCATTGGTTAACCCGAATGGCATGACCAAAAGCTCGTAATGGCCATACCGCGTTTGGAAGGCTGTTTTAGGGACATCTTCCTCTCGGACTCTCATATGATGATAGCCCAATCTTATATCGATTTTTGAGTAGAAACTTGACCCTTGCAGCTAGTCAAACAGGTTGTCAACATGCGGAAGAGGATAACGATTCTTGAGCGTCACCTTGTTGAGTTCACGGTAGTGAATACACATGCGGAAAGACCCTGGGGCTCCCCATGGCGAAGAACTAGGCCAGATAAAACATCTACCCAACAGTTCTTGAAGTTGGTTGGGCACTTCTTGCAACTCTCCTGGTGCAAGACGATAAGGAGCACGAGTAATCAAAGCTGCTCTAGGTGTATGTTCGATCTGAAATTCCACCTGTCGATGTGGAGGTAAACCTAGAATTTCCTCGGGAAAAACACCCAAAAAAGTCACGAATGACTAGAATGTCTTCGATCTTCTTCTCCTCGAGTTGATTGTCGGTAACTAGGGCTAGAATAGCCTGATGGCCCTTCTGAATGCACTTATGGGCTTTCATAACTGAAATGATTCCAGCCATAGCACCACCCCCGACCTTGATTAGATAGAAAATCTCCACCAGGGAGAGGGTCAGGAACGATTTTCTCTTTTCAGAGAATTTCAGCTTGGTGCTTGGTCAACCAGTCCATTCCAAGGACTACATCAAAGCTACCAAGAGGAACAGGGAGGAGGTCAATGTCAAATACTTGACCTAGAAGATCGAGTTTGCACCCTACATGAACATGGAATGATTCAATCAGTTGACCATCAACCAATTCCACAATGTGCTTGGTTTCGAGAGGTGTTGGGTCGTTCCTAACAGTTTACTGAATTTCAAGGACACGTAACTCCAATCGGCACCAGAATCGAATAAAACAGAAGCGAAAAGATTGCTCACAGAAAATGTACAGGTCACTACGTTGTTATCATTCCTGGCGTCACCCGTGACAATCTTGAATGCTTTCCCGCGAGCACCATTTCCACCGTTGTTGTTATTGTTGCTGTTGTGATTCCCAGTGTTTTTGTTGTTCCAATTGTTGTTGGCGTTCTGGTTTAGCTGCAGGCAATCCTTTTTGAAGTGACCCTCACTTCCACACTTAAAGCAACCTTTTTATTACATTATTGCTATTGTGGCTGTTGCCTCTGTTGTTGTTGATGCTACTTTGGAAACGGAGCTCAGGAATCTTTCGCCATATGGCCCACCTTCTCACAACTCTGACATGTTCTAGTGTAATGCACGTAATGATGGTAGTTACACTTGTTACACTCGGTTGTCTGCCAACGTACAAGCCCTGGTTCTGATTAGAGCCTTGGTTCTGATTAGTAGTAGAAGACTTGTTGAAGTTACGGCAAGGAAAAGAACATACGACGCACAAATGTGAGTTCAAATAGACGAATAAAGAACAAGATTCATCTTTTTATAGGTGTTATACCAACTTGCTGAGTGGCTAAATCCTCTGCCACTCGCTCATTGATGAGATCCGTCAACTCTGCCTGAGTCATGACAATGTTGCCACGTCCACCGCGCATATTACATCCATCTTAAGTAAAAGTAGACAAGAAAGTGGAAAGAGTAAAGATAAAGAGCGTGTATGAGTTTATCATCATTATGGCTCTTATGGGTAGTTGTGTCCCCGATTATGCCGGATAACAGGTCAGAATCCTTTCCGCACGCTAGGTCTCACAGGGACTCACATGCACCTCAAATTATTATTACGTGTGCACCATAATGAAAATTCAATTTACATGTTTACCCAGTTCCTCCTAACTTGTGCCAAAAGATCCTTAGATTCGAACGTTAAATTCAATTTACATGTTTACCCAGTTCCTCCTAACTTGTGCCAAAAGATCCTTAGATTCGAACGTTAAAAGTGGGTGTTGGCAAAGCGATAAAGGTCACAAAAGTTCTAGAGATAATGCTATATTAATGATTCATTAAGGTATAAATAAGTAGCACATGTATTCGTACTATAATGTTGTGTGTATGGCTATATGCAATGCAATACATATGTATATGCTAGATGTATTATGTATACAATAATAAAAGACGAACCTTGCAAATCTAGAGCGTAGTGTCATGGTCGCTTTCGAAACTAATTCGGTTATAGTCTGGTTTTACAAAAACCTTTTAAAACCTAGTCAACTATAACAAGTGGCTCTGATACCAAACTGTCACACCCCCAAATTACCACCTACAGGGTTTTACCGCGGGACGTGTAACGTACCAGGATCCAACCACTAATCCCATTGAATTAATAGTAAAGTATTAACACACATGTCATGTACAACATAATTAGTGTAATTTCAAATAACACTTCATCAAAACATATATTAAGCGGAAGCTAATGTAATTGTTTTAACATAATCAAAACCAAATCATTTTAAATTGCATAATAGTAATCGTTTGTATGTATCAAGTAGCACGCCCCATGATACTTCTAGCTCCCCAGACTACAAGTTTCGTTGTATCTAACGACCTGCAAGCATGCAGAAAAGCGTATCAGCATAAAGCTGGCAAGTTCACACTTTTGTTCAACGTAAGTCATGTAAGTGTTTAGTTTAAAAGCATCTCAAGAATAATAAACTCGGTACTGATATGACTGTTATGTTTGTTGTGCCCTCATCAATGGCTATCAACATTGTTCAGAGTGTTTAAGGTCCTTAGTTCACGCCCGGCTCCTAGCATGGAGTGAGGTTTGTCAAACCTAATAGCGCTATCAACTAATACCCCGTTGCCTCCTAGGAAACTAGCTCGGTAGTAAGTAGGGACTTTCGTGATGAAGTTTGAGTTTATTAACTAACATCAAAATTAGACTACAACAAGTTAAAGTATTCCTCCCAGGAATGTTAGTTTATCTCCCCCCTGGACGCATGCTTGGGAAAGAGTAGTGAACTCACCTTAGTTTGCTCGGTAAAAGTTAACGTGCTTCTACGCATTAATAAAGTGTTTGGTGCATTACACGCGACCTAAGATACAATAATGTATAAGTATGTATTCAAGTAGGGTTTTGCAATACTCTAAATGTCCAAAAAACCAAGTGTTGCCAACTAAACAATTATTGGACTAAGCCCTTTTTTATAAATTATATTGCGCTAAATCTATTTTTATAAACTATATGGACTAGCCTATTTATGTAAATTAAATTATGGGCTAGGCCCACTTGTATAAAAAGCAAACTTGGGCTAAGCCCACTTTTATAAAATTAACATGGGCTAAGCCCGCTCTTATAAAACAATAAGTGATTCGTCTGAAAGGCACTTATTAAGATTTGACACATGAAAAGTGTCGTGAACGTTATGTAATCAGGTAAACATGTTTTATCATACAACGACACATATTGGATTCTCTAGTTGGTGACATTAGTTGGTGGCATGCAAAGTGACTTTGGGAAATGCGAACAACACAACAACATTACATATGCATAATTCAGAACAACTAAACGCATATATATTCCATGGATTAATAAACACGGACCCATATGAAAAATCGGATACATATATATCATACATACATAAACTCGGACATATATATGCACCTAGTTAAACTAGGACAAGCAGAACACATAGTAGCTAGGGTTTTTGCTTCACACAAAGAGAAATTTTGCACAAAAAGCTAAATCTCAAAGAAAATCGTGTCTTGCGTTTCATTTATTGAGTATAAATACAAGATCCTAAGTTTGGACACACATAAGTCCTTACAAAATAAACTATATCAAATAAGTTCTATCACCACAAATTCTATTAAATAAGTCCTATCACCGCAAGTTCTATCACCACAAACTCTGTCCAATAATTTCTATCACTACAAAATCTATCAGTTAAGTTCTATCACCACAAATTCTATCAAATAAGTTCTATCACCACAAGTTCTATCAAATAAGTTCTATCACCATAAACTCTGTCAATTAAGTTCTATCACCGCTAACTTTATCAATATATTAAACTCGGAAATCAGAGCTATCATATACACAAAACCGGACAAGCATCCATATTCGGACATCAACATACTCGGACAATATTCATATTAGGATCCCCCTCTCTTTATAACAAATCCGGACCCTTTTCTCTTATCCATACATCCGGACTTTGTGACTTCACAAAGTTGGACTAACATATTTTCTCAGATAAACAACGCAATGTAACAGTTGTACGTCTAAACCCTAATCTCAATAATGAACACTATCATGAATCACAACACCGAACTAGCAGGTTTTATCATATCAATAGCATCCCTGGTATTGACGAACAATTACACAGTCATTCACAAACGCACATTCATTTTAGTATGATAAACTTATCACATATCAGTTGTTTAGGTATCTAGGGTATGCATGAAATCAAGAGAACAATAGTATTAAGTATAATATAAAGCATTAGATTCGATCTAGGGTTTGTTCTTGTAGTTGTCACACCCCGACCCGCAGCGGATAAGGTGATCGGGGCATGATTGGGTTATCATCAAAGCTCATGACATTTATTAAACGTTTCATATTCATTAATACAAATTAAATGGAAATTTACAATGATTGCTACAACATGATCTAACTAACAATCTAACTCCTTTGTTCTCTTCTATGGCATATCCTATGCTATCCTTGCTTCAACCTGTTCACCTGTATCATGTGTAAAAAGGTTTTTGGATCAACATAATGTTGGCGAGTGAATCCTATGGAAAGCATTTGAACAATTTATTTAAATTGATTATGAAATATGTGCACAACCAAACATGAGTAAAACTAGATGTAACTTGATCAACAATCATAAGATGTTAAATGAAACACTCATGAATAATGAGGCACGCGATGCTCAACTCGTCTCTCACGAGGAACTGAGGGGCCTGATGAATGAATTGCATAAACATGATAATATGAATAACACAACTACAAACAATATAAACTCAATGAAAACACACACGAACAATAATGAATTTGAATTGAAGCACGCGATGTTCTACTCGTTTCCCACGAGGAACTGATGGGCTTAATGTATGAGTTTCATGTAATTTGACAAACGGAATATAAATAAATCTCAACACTAAATCAATCTAAGTTTAAGTCATGATGTGGTATGGCACAAGATTAAATAAATAAATTAATTAATTCATAACACATGACACACCCCAAAACGTGTAATTTAAAAGGGGGAATTGTAAGATTCACTCACAGTGGGTGCGTTCGGTTGATGACGTTGAATGCACGCGAAGTGGTTTTAACCACGAGTGAGATTTAACCTAGATAAATCGCATTATGGTTTGGTAAGTAAACGGATTTTATTAAACTATTTTAGTAGGATTGTTGGGTGTATTTTTGTGAGTTTGAGGCTATTTTCTAACCTTAAAAAAAATGTTAGTTTTAAGTATTTATAATTGATTTTTAATTAAAATAATTAAATAAAAATAATAAAAATATTTTATTTTTTTCTGCTACAGTGACATTGACCTGTTGACTTTGACTGGTCGTTGACCGGTTTTGAGGCATATTGTTGTGCGCTCGGTGAGGCTCGAACCCGAGACCTCCCGTACGCGTGCACGCAGCTCTACCAACTGAGCTACGTGTCTAACCCGTTATATATCCAATTTTAATTTCATATATACATTAATTAGAATTAACAGAAAATCATTTTATTTTAAAAATAGTTTAAGCGGACCGGTTTTGCACTCCACAGGTCTCGAACTCGGGACCTGTGGTTTAATCTAACACACAGTCCACCGCTGGACTGTGTGTTCAACATGTTATAACATTCGATTTTTATTATACTTAAATACTAATTATTTATTTCCTTTTCTGCCTTAATTAAAAAGAGAAGATAATTGTCCGAGTCGGTGCTGAAGACCGGACTCGAACTCGTGACCTGTGATATAAACAAACACACAGTCCACCGCTGGACTGTGTGTCTAACTTGGTTATTTTACCGGTTAACAATATATTTAACATATATCTGTGGCGATCCGGTTCAGTAAACAAAAAAAAATGGATTTTATTAAGGCAGCGTGTGTGAGACGGGATTCGAACTCGAGACCTTTGCATAATTAACGTCTTATGTGCACACAGTCCACCGCTGGACTGTGTGTCTAACCCGATTAATATCATGATTTTAATTAAACTTATAAGATACAAAAGTGCATCGTCTTCTTCGTCAATGTTGAACCAGAAATCGGGTCTGACTGGTTCGAGTTTTTATTCAAGTTTCATTAGTGTTTTAGGTTAATTACTGGTAAGATAGAAGTAAAAAGAAAGGAAAATAAGCGTGAGGTATACCGATTCGCTTTCCTCTGTTTTCCGGCAGAACTCCGGCGGCAGAAAACAACTCCGGCGTCTGGTGTCTCGCAGCAGCAAGTCTCCGGAAAGCTTGGAAAGAGTAAGGGTAACTTCGGTAAAGGTTTAGGGGATTCAATAAAGCTCAGGGATTAAAATTCGGTTTTCCGGCGAAAAACAGGAAAGTTCCGGCGAGTGGAATTATGCCGAGAAAAGGTGTGATTTTTGAGCGAAAGTGTTTGTCGTGGTTTGAGGGTGAATTTATAGAGAATAATTGAAATGTATTTGATCTGATTTACGACTGGGTTCATCAATTCAAGTTTTCCGGCGGTTTTGAAAAGTGTCGCGGACTTCAAACATCGGTTATAACCGATATGTGATTAAAGGTTTACGTTATAACGTAAATTGTAGTTAAGATTCGCGGAAATTCCGGGATTCCGACGACTGAACCGTTTGGGCGCCGGTTTTGAATTTGTAAAGTCACTATATCAATTAAATGATTCTATTATTCATCAAACTTAACAAGCGGCGCAGTGGTTTGTGTGTTGAGAGATAAAACGCTTTCTGATTCGGTACAGACCCGGGTTCGAAACCCGGCTGAAACAATTCATTTTTATTTTGCGATTTTTGGCAGTTTTTCAAAAACTAAATATATATTCTTGTATAATAATTGATTACGGATCGTTTAAAAATATTTTGGGCATTTAATTCGCAACGAAAATTTTGACTGACTGTTCGGTTGATAAACGGAGCGGGTTTGGTAAATCCGTTTTTGACGGATGTTACAGTATCCCCTGCTTTTTGGAAATTTCGTCCCGAAATTTAAATAATGATATATTTTGACTAAAAGGGTGATGATGTTTTGTTTGACAGTTGTATGCTTAGCAAAATAAAGGCTTAAGTTTTTGTTCGAGGCGGTAACGTTCCTTGTAAGGGTTAAGTACCCTATTCAGGAATCGCTTTTTGTTGCCTACTGTATAAGTATTGATAAGCAGAAATGATTTGCTAAAATGATATCATGCATAAGAGTTTAGATACGTTTGGGAAAAATATGGTTATATCCTAAGGCAAAACTTCTAACACTACAATCTACATGGAACATAAATAAAAACACAACAGCTAATATCCAAACATGAATGAACACATCAACAAATATTTGAACATGAATAAACATAACAGCAAATATTCGAACATGAATGAACACATCAGCAAATATTTGAACATGAATAAACATAACAGCAAATATTCGAACATGAATGAACACATCAGCAAATATTTGAACATGAATAAACAGAACAGCAAATATTTGAATCCACATTCTGATAACATATATGTTTGAATGATGGAAGTTCCTCTCTCGTTTGTTATGATGGAGAGGTTAATTTATGTAGAAATGGAACACAATCCAATCTCTTTAAATAACATGATGATATAAATGTAACACAAAATCCAACCAAGGCAATACTAAATCCTACATGGAACTTCTCATAACCGCCTGATAATGCCTCTGATCCTTTGGCAAGAATACTTATTATAGGAAGTACCATCGGCGTATCCACCATATTCTTGTCAAATTTTCATTGGTTTTAACAGTGAATTATGATTAGTCCTATAACTCTACAATCAATACAACAAACATAAATTACTGAAATGAAATATATCTGTGCGATCAAGGCTCAATCGAACGGAGCCGATCGTTTTGCATGTACTGAAAATGAAATTGTGTGCTCAAGGCTCAATCAAACGGAGCCGAACATATTGAATGTACTGAAATTGAAATTGTGTGCTCAAGGCTCAATCAAACGGAGCCGAACATATTGAATGTACTGAATATGAATAACTTAACCACACAAACAGCCTATGCATGGAACCTCTCATAACCGCCTGATAATGCCTCCGATTATTTGACAAGAATACTTATATATAGGAAGTACCATCGGCGTATCCACCATATCCTTGTCAAATTTTCATTGACTTTATCCGCAAGTTATGGTTAGTTCGATGCGACTCTACTACAAACACCACAACCACATGATACTGATAATGAAATTGTCTGTGCGCTCAAGGCTCAATCAAACGGAGCCGAACGTATTGAATGAAATTGTATGTGCGCTCAAGGCTCAATCAAACGGAGCCGAACGTATTGAATGTACTGAAATTGAACAACTTAATTTAAACAACCATCACACAATCAGCCTATGCATGGAACCTCTCATAACCGCCTGATAATGCCTCCGATCATTTGACAAGAATACTTATATATAGGAAGTACCATCGGCGTATCCACCATACCCTTGTCAAATTTTCGTTGACTTTATCCGAAAGTTATGGTTAGTTCGATGCGACTCTACTACAAACACCACAACCACAAGATACTGATAATGAAATTGTATGTGCGCTCAAGGCTCAATCAAACGGAGCCGAACGTATTGCATGAAATGTAAATTGAAATGTGCGCTCAAGGCTCAATCAAACGGAGCCGAACGTATTGCATGTATTGAAATGTAAAATTACGTAACCGATCAAGGCTCAAACAAACGGAGCCGATCGTGCGGGCACGCCAAGATCAACCACATAATAAAATGGGGATCCAACTCAACCTCGATGGATGGGGAGCCACGGCCTCGGCAAAAGCATATACCGAAAACAATATATAATATATAATATCCAATATTTCTCTAACAGTCTACACATGTGATAAAGAAAAACATAAGGCTAAACAATAGAAGTTGAATCTGGATCTTCGGCGAAAAGGACTAGCTGAGTATCTTCGTTTGGGCCGTCATTATCTTCGACAGGATTGGCGTTGATATTGAAGACTCTTTCTCTTGCTGGTGGCATAGCGATTGGGTTTTCTTGGTTTACTTGGTTAACTGGGTTTGATTGGGCTTGAGTGTTGATAACGTTAACCAATTGAGGGCATGTATTTCTAAGGTGGGTAGGGTCGCCACAATTGAAGCAAGCTCGAGCATATGGGAACATGGGGTATTGAGGTTGGTGATAAGTTTGGGCCATGTTTTGAGTAGGGGAAAAGGTTTGGTCTTGAAAGGTGCGACAAACATTGCTCAAATGACCATAACGTCCACAAGTTGTACATAGCCGGCAAGGTAAAGTAAGGGGATGGTGATAAAAACAGTTGTTGCATCGAGGGTGAGGTCCAAGATATGGTTTCTTATTTGGGTAAGCTGAGTTGGGTGCCACTTGGGTGATTGGGACAGCTCGGATGGGTATAGCGTGAAAAACTGGTTGATTTCGTTGAGTAGCAGCGAAAAGTCGCCTGACTCTTCTTCTCTTAGGTTTGGGTTGAGAAGGGGATTCGGGTTGAGAAGGGGATTCGGTTTGAGTGGAGTCGGAGGTTTCTGTCGATTCTTTATCCTTCTTCTTCTCCTCCTTGAAGTCTTTGTTTCGGATTCGGTTCTCGGTGAGCTCTGTTGCTAGCTCCATTGCTGCTTCCAAAGTTGCAGGCTTGGTACTTATCACAGGGTCTTGAATCTTTGACGGAAGACCACGGATGTAGTGCTCGATCAAACGGTAGAGGGGAGTAAACATGTTGGGAACCATTTGATGTAATTCGAGGAACCTTTTGTTGTAGGTGGTGTGGTCTCCTTCCATTTGCTTCTATGAATAAAATTCATCTTCTAGCCTCTTGATTTCACTCCTTGGGCAAAATCGTCTGGTCATGATTTCCTTCAATTCGTTCCAAGTTAAAGACATAGCATCTTCCACACCTCGTTTTGCCTTCTCTGTATTCCACCAAGTAAGTGCTATCCCATATAGTCGACCGGTAGCATAACGCACTTTGCGATCATCAGGGCAATCACAATTTAGAAAAGTATTCTCCATTTCTTCAAACCAATGGAGAAGAGCAGTGACGCCTTCAGTCCCTTTGTATTTCGGAGGGTCGCATGATTTGAAATGCTTGTAGGTACATTTAGTGGTATTTGGGGAAGAGTTGAAAATGTTTTGGTTTGCTTGATTGACAGGATTATTGGTAAGTGCTTGTTGAACTTGGATTACAATGTTGGGCATTACGGCAGCCATTTGTTGAGCGATTAAGGCAGCCATGCGCTCGCGGGCTTTTCTTGCTCTCGTCTTCCTACGGGCGAGGTTAGAAGACATCTACAAGGAATACATGACAAAGGTATGAGTTGGATGCTTTTGGGATCGTGGGTCGCATTAGGGATGAACATTCATAAAATAATCATACAAAAATACCACATCCATAGGATGTCTTTGGCTTTGCTCGCTGTTAGGCCCGTCATGCCGCCATACTTTACCTTGTGTAATCATGTGGGCCCCCATGAATACCGGTTTTTCATATGGTTCGCACGGTTTCTGCCTGGTTGCGTACACAAAAACCCGGTGAAAATCGAGAAATATGTATACAACGTGTGATGTTCGGAATGTGTCCAGGTGTAGACACGGTGACATCTCAAAGTGAGGTTAGTTCGAACGACGTTTGGTGTGGCATGCTTTGGCCTAATAGGTCCGTCGTACTCTCATCGTTAGTCCCCAGGTAGGCAAACTGGTCCGTTATATTGGATTTATACGAATGCCAGCCTAGACAGGACGTTCCGACTACCGGTACTTGTACCCTTCCAGTTACTACATGCCCGTCGCAGAACTTACTTTGATGAGAATTGAAAATTGCATAAAATCTTTGGATATTGAGAGTATGAAAATAAATTGAATACATGAACATCGATATATGTATAATGAATATGTATATATGTATAATGAATATGTATATGAGCATGTATGTTTGACTGAAATGTAAACAAATATGAAACAAATAAATATCACAAGTTTGTATGTAACCACCTAATCAATTTAAAATTTAGGCAGACTATAGTATAGGCTCTAAGGGTCTAATAACCTATCCTATATCCCTATAGTCATGGCTCTGATACCAATCTGTCACACCCCGACCCGCAGCGGATAAGGTGATCGGGGCATGATTGGGTTATCATCAAAGCTCATGACATTTATTAAACGTTTCATATTCATTAATACAAATTAAATGGAAATTTACAATGATTGCTACAACATGATCTAACTAACAATCTAACTCCTTTGTTCTCTTCTAAGGCATATCCTATGCTATCCTTGCTTCAACCTGTTCACCTGTATCATGTGTAAAAAGGTTTTTGGATCAACATAATGTTGGCGAGTGAATCCTATGGAAAGCATTTGAACAATTTATTTAAATTGATTATGAAATATGTGCACAACCAAACATGAGTAAAACTAGATGTAACTTGATCAACAATCATAAGATGTTAAATGAAACACTCATGAATAATAATGGAAACAATTAAAGGCACGCGATGCTCAACTCGTCTCTCACGAGGAACTGAGGGGCCTGATGAATGAATTGCATAAACATGATAATATGAATAACACAACTACAAACAATATAAACTCAATGAAAACACACACGAACAATAATGAATTTGAATTGAAGCACGCGATGTTCTACTCGTTTCCCACGAGGAACTGATGGGCTTAATGTATGAGTTTCATGTAATTTGACAAACGGAATATAAATAAATCTCAACACTAAATCAATCTAAGTTTAAGTCATGATGTGGTATGGCACAAGATTAAATAAATAAATTAATTAATTCATAACACATGACACACCCCAAAACGTGTAATTTAAAAGGGGGAATTGTAAGATTCACTCACAGTGGGTGCGTTCGGTTGATGACGTTGAATGCACGCGAAGTGGTTTTAACCACGAGTGAGATTTAACCTAGATAAATCGCATTATGGTTTGGTAAGTAAACGGATTTTATTAAACTATTTTAGTAGGATTGTTGGGTGTATTTTTGTGAGTTTGAGGCTATTTTCTAACCTTAAAAAAAATGTTATTTTTAAGTATTTATAATTGATTTTTAATTAAAATAATTAAATAAAAATAATAAAAATATTTTATTTTTTTCTGCTACAGTGACATTGACCTGTTGACTTTGACTGGTCGTTGACCGGTTTTGAGGCATATTGTTGTGCGCTCGGTGAGGCTCGAACCCGAGACCTCCCGTACGCGTGCACGCAGCTCTACCAACTGAGCTACGTGTCTAACCCGTTATATATCCAATTTTAATTTCATATATACATTAATTAGAATTAACAGAAAATCATTTTATTTTAAAAATAGTTTAAGCGGACCGGTTTTGCACTCCACAGGTCTCGAACTCGGGACCTGTGGTTTAATCTAACACACAGTCCACCGCTGGACTGTGTGTTCAACATGTTATAACATTCGATTTTTATTATACTTAAATACTAATTATTTATTTCCTTTTCTGCCTTAATTAAAAAGAGAAGATAATTGTCCGAGTCGGTGCTGAAGACCGGACTCGAACTCGTGACCTGTGATATAAACAAACACACAGTCCACCGCTGGACTGTGTGTCTAACTTGGTTATTTTACCGGTTAACAATATATTTAACATATATCTGTGGCGATCCGGTTCAGTAAACAAAAAAAATGGATTTTATTAAGGCAGCGTGTGTGAGACGGGATTCGAACTCGAGACCTTTGCATAATTAACGTCTTATGTGCACACAGTCCACCGCTGGACTGTGTGTCTAACCCGATTAATATCATGATTTTAATTAAACTTATAAGATACAAAAGTGCATCGTCTTCTTCGTCAATGTTGAACCAGAAATCGGGTCTGACTGGTTCGAGTTTTTATTCAAGTTTCATTAGTGTTTTAGGTTAATTACTGGTAAGATAGAAGTAAAAAGAAAGGAAAATAAGCGTGAGGTATACCGACTCGCTTTCCTCTGTTTTCCGGCAGAACTCCGGCGGCAGAAAACAACTCCGGCGTCTGGTGTCTCGCAGCAGCAAGTCTCCGGAAAGCTTGGAAAGAGTAAGGGTAACTTCGGTAAAGGTTTAGGGGATTCAATAAAGCTCAGGGATTAAAATTCGGTTTTCCGGCGAAAAACAGGAAAGTTCCGGCGAGTGGAATTATGCCGAGAAAAGGTGTGATTTTTGAGCGAAAGTGTTTGTCGTGGTTTGAGGGTGAATTTATAGAGAATAATTGAAATGTATTTGATCTGATTTACGACTGGGTTCATCAATTCAAGTTTTCCGGCGGTTTTGAAAAGTGTCGCGGACTTCAAACATCGGTTATAACCGATATGTGATTAAAGGTTTACGTTATAACGTAAATTGTAGTTAAGATTCGCGGAAATTCCGGGATTCCGACGACTGAACCGTTTGGGCGCCGGTTTTGAATTTGTAAAGTCACTATATCAATTAAATGATTCTATTATTCATCAAACTTAACAAGCGGCGCAGTGGTTTGTGTGTTGAGAGATAAAACGCTTTCTGATTCGGTACAGACCCGGGTTCGAAACCCGGCTGAAACAATTCATTTTTATTTTGCGATTTTTGGCAGTTTTTCAAAAACTAAATATATATTCTTGTATAATAATTGATTACGGATCGTTTAAAAATATTTTGGGCATTTAATTCGCAACGAAAATTTTGACTGACTGTTCGGTTGATAAACGGAGCGGGTTTGGTAAATCCGTTTTTGACGGATGTTACAGTAGTATTGGAAGAACAGAGAGCAGATGGTTGTGTGTGAGATTGTGTAGCCAAGAATGATCAGAGAAAACTCAAGTGCGGTGTTGTAACGCCTCACTTTTTCATACTTTCCATAATTAGAAAGTATTGTCGTATTTCTATTTTTTGGAAACTTGCATTCGTATTTCTTTTCCCAATCTTGTAATCCGAGACTATAGTCATAATAAAACTTATACTTATATGCATTCAAACGTTAAATACATGCAAACTGATACTTGTTATACATGCAAAGATTTATGCATTCACACTCAACGCATATACACGTTATATGCTTAAAACAAGCAAAAACAACAAAATAAACTAAGTTAAACTTCTGGATGACCCATATCGTGGCCCGCGACCGAACTCTTGTTAAACTCTCGCAGCCTGCCAGACCTCTAGCGGCCCGGGACCGAGCCGTCTTCACCCTCTCGCGGCCAGTGAGAAGGGCATAATCCGGATATGTTGGTTTCAAGCTCATGAATTGGCCAATTTTGTGGTTTCTCCATTTATTACCCCCAACTAACACCCTCCCCATCCCATCTATAAATACCCTACTCCTTCTCCTCTTAAATCACACCTTAAATCATCTCTTCTCTTCTCTCTCAAAGCTCTAAGAGCTCTTATCCTCTAAAAGATCAAGTCTTCAAAAGTGAGTTCTAACTCACCTCTCTCCTTTTGATCTTTTTTCTTTCTTACTACTTGAAACACCTTTTGGAATGTCTCCATAAGTCTTCCATGGAAGACCAACTTGGAACATCACCATGTCTAAGGTCCCAAATGTAAGAGACTTTTTGGTTTTAGTACGGTTTTACCCATAGGTGTTGTGTCCTTCCAAGTTTGTTCTCGAAACAAGACTTGAGTTGGTAGAGTGTGATCACTTGGAAGCCTTGGCTATCTTACCTTCGATCCACCACCTCACTTGATGATTTCGATTACTTTTGTCTTTTACTTTTATGTTTAAACGTACTCGTGACCATCCTTGTCATCCTTGTGACGACTTGTGCATTGGTAAATTATACGAAAGAGGTTTCAAAAGGAAGGTTATCCTCCTACCTCCATGCATGAATTCTATGAATTTACATGATGTTTATGATTACTTATACTATTATATATATATATATATATATATATATATATATATATACTAACAGAATCTTGATGGTAATCAAATGATTATCCGTCATGGTACTAGGTTACATCACCTAAGTACTTAATCTCTCGTTACGATTCTAATGGGTACCTAACCCATGAAAACACATCAACCCGAATGGGTATTATAGTGTCAGGAACGAGTATTAAGTCTAGGTGATTGTTTTCTCGTATACAAAGTTTAGCGTATTGAAATTCCTAATCTCCCGTTATCGTTCGTATACTTACCAACCTACGTTTTCCTCTTGTAGGATAACTCGGCGTTCATCCCATCCATCAACCAACTTCACGGACTTTGCAAGTTTAAAGACTTAGCAAAACCATGAATACACTCGACCCACTTTTTGTTTACAAACTCTTGGGTGTAACATGTTTACTTATACCAAACCACAAACACTTATGAAATGTACAAACAATCCTATACACATGAACACTTGATACGCTTACGTGATGCTTATATATTGGACATTCTTTATGTGATACTTTAGTCATTAACTTGTTTAACGCCTTCGTTTGACATGTATAGCGCTATAGGAAGTAACGCATCCCCCTCCATCGTGTAATCTTGAGGCCATGTAAAAACATCATGATTGCGTTAAGGGTTTGACTAGTAGTATTGCATCCCTTGTATATGCTCTTGTAGAATCATAGTTGCCATGAGGATTTGTTTAAAATTTATTCGTATACGTATACGTATGCTATGCTTAAACTTGTGTACTCGCCTTTGCTTTTGCATTGAATTATTATTTTAAAACATGTTACAGGTTGATGAAGAGGACGCAATGAAATCAAATAGCAAGGACTTAGATACACATATTTAGACGTTTAGGTTAATGTTGTTGTATTGTGCTTATTGTATTTGCTTCAATGTTGTATTTGACAATTATTCTTGAAATGAAATTCGACGTTAAATTAAATATTGTCATTATTAGCGTTGTGAGCAATGAGAAATCTCGTTATCGTCTCACTCCGATATTTCCGCCATCGGTTGAGGTGTGACAGATTGGTATCAGAGCCATGACTATATAGACTTAGGTAGAATTGCCATGTTCGGCCTAGTCTATAGTTCTAAGTACCCGTTTGATCAATCTTGTTTACGCTTAAAAGTTTATGCTTCCTACTTTGCTTCTCCTCTTTTCTTTTGGTCTTAATACATATACATGATGTCTTTCCTAAGACATTTTTACACAATACGCACTTTGAAGACTTGAAGACACTCATAACACAAACGAGACGAGTTACTAAAATAGGCGTGAAACCCACAATTTGGTGAACGACTCTCATTCCGCAATTCTTATTCTTTTTGCACGAAATTTTGCCATCAAGTTAGGAGTGAAATCCACATCTTGATGGAAAATTTTCCAATTCAAAACTCTAGTGGACCCTTACCAACGAATCGGAATTTGCTCTTCGTTTGGTAAGTACCAACCACACTTAGGGTACGAAATCTTCAAGTTAGGGGTGAAATCCGCACCTTGTCGATTAAGTCCCATTCCTTATTTTTCGCTCTCGCCAAAGTTTCAATTTTTCCAATCGATTAGAGACGTAGCAACTGGAAGGGTAAAATGTCGTTAGTCACTTCTCGATGAGAGCATTTTACCTATAGGCCAAAGCACGTTTCTCTAATTTGCAAAGAACTTCGATTCACTTTGGAATTGTCGACGTTTCTCCACCCGAAACATTCCCACGTTTTATGAGCCTATTCTTTTTATGTGATTCAATTTCTATGTGTTTTAATACTTGTTACCTCGTTCATTTCAAACCATCACACTATTCGCACGTTTATCTCAATCCAAAAGAATGTTAATCCTCGTGAAACAAACTAAATTTGTACTCCTTTATTTGCATTCATACGTGATCATACATGCTATACTTGTTAAAATCATGCAATTTATGTGAACTTATGTGAACCTTATACATACCTATACATGAAAAACTTGTTATTTTTTTTACATTATGATCAAGTCTCATCCCTTGCTCTATTTCGAACCTCCAGATGTCTTCTCCTAACTCTTCTAAGAAGTCAAAGAGGTCCAACAGGGGATCCAGCAACAACAGTGACTCTATGTCGAAAGAAGACCTCGTAGGTCTAGTGGCAGAGCAAATGGCTGACCAAATGGCCCGTGTTATCCCTGATATTGTTAGCCAACTCCAAACCATCCGTACCGAAGGCACCCCTAAGTCCGCCGCAGATTCGAAAATTGATGCACCCAAAACGTCTTACCAGTTCAAGCACTTCATGGCTTGCAAACCTGTTGAGTTCACCGGCATGGATGGTGTAACAGTCATGATCAACTGGTTCGACGCAATGGAGCTTACCTTTCTTCAGGGAGGGTGCCCTGCTGACCTTCGAACCCCCAATGCTACCGGGGTCTTTCGCCAGAGAGCCCTCGAGTGGTGGACCACCGAGCGCAACAAGCGTGGCAACGAAGCGGCTCACGCATTAACTTGGGAAGAGCTTAAGGAGCTCATGAAGGATCAATTCTGTCCTCCCCATGAGACCCAGAAGCTCGAAAACGAATTCTGGAATCTTACCCAACACCGGAGCGACGCCGAAAGTTTGATCGCGTGCTTCAAACAATTGAGTATCATCTGTCCTGGACAGGTGGATACTGTTCCCAAGGCGATTGCCAAGCTACTTCGTTCGCTCTCGCCTGTGATCATGAACCATGTAGCCGCCGCCAACACCAAGACCCTCGACAAAGCTTTTAGCATAACCATTCAGCTTAACCAAAATTGCATCCTTCAAGGGGCCTATGAAAAGGTCTCCACAAAACATGCGCACCAAGCCATCGCCGACACCATCACTACTGAAACTCCTCCCTCCCAAACTAAGAGAAACCAGAACCGAAACAAGAAGCGGAAGGCTTCTATCCAAAATAATGCGGTTGTTACCAAGCCTATCCCTACACCACTAAACGCCCTCGCTACTACCCAAAGCACTGACCAGCTCAAACATGGTTACACTAGATCTCACCCTCAGTGTACTACCTGCTTCTACCATCATCCCGTCGGTACTCCATGCCGAAAGGGCGCCCAATGTCAGAGGTTAGGGCATTTGTCTAATCGTTGCCGAAGTTTTCCTCCACCCAAAATCAGCAACCCTTAGCCATTAACCTAACCCTAACCCTCAAACCCAAGCCACTACCGCTAGGGCGTGTTACAACTGTGGCGACCTTAACCATTTTACCAATGTTTTCCCCAAGCGCGCCAACAACCAGCAGCAGCGCCAGCAGCACCAACCTGAACCTGCTAAAGGTCGAGCTTTCGTGCTCACCTCCGCTCAAGCCCAAAGCTCCAACGACGTTATTACTGATACGTTCCTTGTGAGCCATGTCTATGCTTCTTGCTTATTTGATACTGGCACAGATAGAAGTTTTGTATCTGTTTAATTTTTACCCTTGCTTAAGTGTGAACGATCTAAGCTGCCCAATCCTTTCGCTGTTGAAGTCGCTAATTGTAAGACCGTTCCTGTTAACTCTGTCCTCCCTTATTGGTCTTTGGATCTTAAGGTCATACGTTCTCGATGGATCTCGTACCTATGAAAATGGGTAGTTTTGACGTCATAATAGGCATGGACTGGCTTCGGAAAGTTTGTGCTGAAGTTGTTTGTTCGGAGAAATTCCTTCGCCTTCCTCTTCCTAGCGGTGATTCCCTACACGTCTATGGTGAGAAACCTTCAAAAGGTCTCAAGCTGATGTCGTGTATTCAGGCGAACAAATACTTACGCAAGGAATACTTTGCCTTTTTGGCCCACGTTGTGGAAAAGAAAGACAAGGGTCCAAGCCTAAGTGAAGTTCCCGTCGTTTGTGAGTTCCTTGGTGTCTTTCAGATGACCTTCCTGGTCTTCCTCCTCCTCGTGCTGTCGATTTTCGTATTGACCTCATTCCCGGCACAACTCCTGTTGTGAAGGCTCCGTATCGATTAGCACCTTCGGAGATGCAAGAGCTATAAAGCCGACTTCAAGAACTTCTTGATAAAGGCTTTATACGCCCTAATACTCTTCCTTGGGGCGCTCCCGTACTCTTTGTCAAGAAGAAAGATGGATCATTCCGCATGTGTATTGACACAGTCAAGAACGGTCACACCCCGACCCGCAGCGGAATAAGAGTCGGGGCATAATTGGGTTATCACCAAAGCTCATGATGTTTACTAATATGTTTCATATTTATTAAATTCAAAATTACATCCTCAATATTCCAAACAAGTTCATACAATTACAAAGAAAAGTAACTAAATAAACAATCCAAAGTCTAAACCGATTTATTCTTCTAAGCCATCCTATATGTTTCTTACTGCAACTGGATCACCTGTATCATGTGTAAAAATGGGGGGTTTTGGGTCAACAAAAGTTGGCGAGTGAATCTTGTTAGAAAACATTTATTATTGATTTCTTGTTATATTTATTATGGAAAATTGTGCAATAATCATATGTGAGCAAACGTAAATAAACATACAATAACAATAACATTAACAATAACATACAATAACAAACCACCTTGCATGAATATATGACATGAATGATAATGTAAATGTTGGCAACGTCACGTTCACGCTCATAGGTAATGGGGAACGGTTCCGCTCATAGGTAATGGGGAGCAGACGGCCTATGATGAAATGTATGTGCGATCAAGGCTCAATCAAACAGAGCCGATCGTATGTTGGCAACGCCTCGTTCACGCTCATAGGGTAATGGGGAACGGCTCACGCTCATAGGTAATGGGGAGCGGCGGCCTATGATAATGTATGTACTGAAAATGATAAATTTAATCTAAACATTAACCACACAAACAGTTGATACATATTGAATACACATTTGATTATGGATATGATGGATGCACAAGTGTTTAAATGTAACAAATAATAAGACACATGATACACCCCAAAATGTGATTAAAACGGGGAATTTGTAGAGATTCACTCACATTGGGTGCGTTCGTTTGATGATGTTGAATGCGCACGAGTTTAGAGGATTGATCGACGGGGAATAACTAACCTAAATAATAACGAAAAGGTACGGTAAATAAGTGGATTTTATTAATAATTTTAATAGGATTTTTAGATATATTTTTGTGAGTGTAAGGTTATTTTCTAACTTTAAAAACATTATTTTTAAGTATTTTTAATTGATTTTTAAATTAAATAAATAAATAAAAATATAAAAAAATGTTGACTTTTTGGGTTGACCGTTGACCATTGACCATGACTGTTGACTGTTGACCGGTTCGGTCGTGTGTTTGTTTGCGCTGAGTGAGGTTCGAACTTGTGACCTCCCGTACGCGTGCACGCAGCTCTACCAACTGAGCTACGTGTCTAACCCGAAATATTTCTGTTTTAATTATATTTATATACTATTTAATTTATTCAAAATTCATTTATTTTAAAAAGGATTTTAATTCTATCGAACCGGTGCGCATAACAGGTCTCGAACCCGGGACCTGTTGTTTAACGTTGCACACAGTCCACCGCTGGGCTGTGTGTCTAACCTGGTTAAAACACTTGTTTTTATTTCTCTTATATACTAACTGGAGGTTTCCATATTTGGGTTTTATAAAAAGTTTGAATATTGTGACGAATCGGAACAAGGACAGACTCGAACCCGGGACTCTATGATTCAAATGCACACAGTCCACCGCTGGACTGTGTGTCTAACCCGAGATATAACCCGATTTATATTAAGTATATACACAGTCTAAACTTCATCTTCTTCGTTAACAACACAGACAAACGATTTATTCGACTGATCTTGTTCAATTCAATTAACGGACATATAAATGATTAAAACGAAATGGATAGGGAAGGTTTTGGGAGTGAACGTACCAGAATGATGACTTTTCTCAGAACTCCGGCGAAGTCGTCGGCTCTGTTTTACGAACTCCGTCTGAGCGGACCAATTAACAGTTTTGATTAACAAATTGTGGAATTGAATGACTAAACAAGAGTTATCAGAGAGTTTAGATGATTATACCGATTCACAGCGCGATTTAGGAATTTTCAGGAATCTTCCGGCGAGTGCTGATTATCCGATATCGTCGCCTGGGACTGATTCTGGTTGAAGGGTTTGAGTTAGTAAAAGTCTAACAACAGATTGAAGATGAAAGAATTGAGAAATTTACCGTTTTGATGAAAGACACGGTTTTCCGGCGAAAGTCCGGCGAGTTCAGAAAGCGATTCCGACGATCAGAAATTAGAGTAAAAGTGAAATTAGAGGTTCTGTGAGTGTTTTTGAGTCGCGAGATGATGATATTGATAGAGTAATTCAGGAAGTAAAAGATTTCGGTTTCTAACTCCCAAACTCATATGAATCGAAACAATTAAAGACTGAATTGATTAAGAACGTCGGTGGTAATGATTTCATCGGTTATAACCAGTAATATCAACACTCAAACGTCTGGAAAGTTGAAAGCCGATTACCGGTTTCAGTTTTGGCGCAAACAGATCGATTCACGGGTGAACTTATGTTTTATTTGAATCCTAGATTACACAAAGACATCAAGTGGCGGAGTGGTTAAGTGTTTGAGGTTAAGGTCTTCCGGCTGACCCGGGTTCGAAACCCGGCAGCCTGATTTCTTTTTTATTCGCTTTATTTTTACTTTTTAACAATTTAAATTTCCATATTCTAAAATGTTTATTAGTTATGTATTGTTTAAAATTAAAATAAGCATTAAATGAGCAACGAAAATTTGAAACTGATTATTCGATTAATAAACGAATCGGGTTTGGAAAACCCGTTTTTCGACGGATGTTACAGTATCCCCTACTTTTAGAAATTTCGTCGTCCCGAAATTTAAGTAATAGTGGTAACAGGAAAAAGATGCGGGTATTTTTCGCGCATTGAGTCTTCACGTTCCCAATTAAACTCAGGTCCCTGTTTCGACTCCCAGCGTACCCTAACAATTGGAATACGACTCCGTCTTAAACGTTTTTCTCCGAAGTCCATGATCTCTACTGGTCTTTCAATGAAGTGCATAGATTCACCGATCTGAATATCTTCCAGGGGAATATGGAGGTTTTCATCGGCGAGGCACTTCTTCAAGTTTGATACGTGGAATGTGGGGTGAATTCTGTTGAGTTCTTCTGGTAGATCAAGCTTGTATGCTACAGGTCCTACTCTTTCGAGTATCTTGAAAGGTCCTACGTAGCGTGGTGCTAGCTTGCCCTTCTGGCCAAAACGAACTACTCCCTTCCACGGTGATACTTTTAAAAGTACATGATCACCAATGTAAAACTCCAAAGGCTTTCGTCGTTTGTCTGCATTTTGACGACTTTGTGCCGCTAGAAGATTGTTTCGAATTTGATGGATCTTGTCTGTTGTTTCTTGAATTAGTTCTGGACCGGTGATTTAAGCTTCTCCAATTTCGTGCCAACATACTGGAGATCGGCACTTATGACCATATAAAGCTTTGAAAGGTGCCATGCCGATACTTGAATGATAGCTGTTGTTGTACGAAAATTCAACTAATGGTAGATGAGCGTCCCAATTTCCCTTGAAGTCTATGACACATGCTGGAAGCATATCTTCAAAAGTTTGGATGGTGCGTTCAGATTGTTCATCAGTTTGAGGATGATAAGCGGTACTGAGGTCTAATCGTGTACCCAAAGCAACTTGTACGGCTTGCCATGTTCGTGAAGTGAAACGACCATCACGATCGGAAATAATGCTTAACGGTACACCATGACGGCTTACGATTCTGATGTAGATACGAGCTAACTTCTCATTCTTGAAGTCCTCGCGAATCGGAATGAAGTGAGCTGATTTTGTAAGACGATCAATGATTACCCATATAGTGTCATACCCAACAGAAGTGCGAGGTAACCCGGAAATGAAGTCCATGGTTATGTTTTCCCACTTCCATACAGGTGTTTCAGGTTGTACCAGAAGTCCTGAGGGTCTTTGATGTTCAGCTTTTACTTTGGAACATGTAAGGCACTTGGAAACAAAAACAGCAATATCCTTTTTCATTCCAGGCCACCAGTAGGTGTATCGAAGGTCTTGATACATCTTGTCGGCCCCTGGGTGTACAGAGTATCGTGTTTTGTGCGCCTCATTCATAAGAAAATCACGAAGGTTGTTGTGATCGGGAATCCATATGCGATCTAGATAGTACAGAATACCGTCGGATTTAGTTTCAATTTTAAGTTCAGCTCCACAAGACATCTCCTTGCGTACGTCGTTTTCCGTTACTGAAACATGTTGGGCTTCTCGGATTTGATCTTTGATGTCTGTTATGATTTGCGAACATAGAAGACGAATGGAGTTCGCATAACCCTTTCGACTGAGTGCATCGGCCACCACGTTTGCCTTGCTAGGATGATACCGAATTTCACAGTCTTAGTCATTAAGAAGTTCGACCCATCTCCGTTGCCTCATGTTTAACTCCTTTTGGTTGAGGATATGTTGGAGGCTCTTATAGTCAGTGTATATTTCACACTTGGTACCGTAGAGGTAATGTCTCCATATCTTAAGAGCGAACACAATGGCACCAAGTTCTAGGTCGTGGGTGGTGTAGTTCTTCTCATGAGTTTTGAGTTGTCTAGAAGCATAAGCTATCACCTTTCCTCTTTGCATTAGAACACAGCCTAGTCCTTGCCCTGACGCGTCGCAATAAACCACGAAGTCATCACAACCTTCAGGATGAGTGAGAATAGGTGCGTTACAGAGTTTTTGTTTAAGGGTTTGGAAGGCTTCTTCTTGTTTGGGTCCCCATATGAAGGGTTTTCCCTTATGTGTTAAAGCCGTGAGTGGTACAGCGATGCGGGAGAAATTTGCAATGAAACGACGATAATAACCAGCCAAACCAAGGAATGATCTTACTTCGGTTGGTGTACGTGGCGCTTGCCATTCTTGTACTGCTTTGATCTTTGAGGGGTCGACATGTATTCCCTTGTCATTGACGACATGTCCAAGGAATTGTACCTCTTTTAACCAGAATTCGCATTTGGAGAATTTGGCGTAGAGCTTTTCATTCCCTAAGAGGGTAAGGATGAGTCGAAGGTGTCGTTCATGATCCGACTTAGATTTTGAGTAAATGAGGATGTCGTCGATGAGGACTATAACAAAGCGATCGAGATAGGGTTTGCAGACTCTGTTCATTAGATCCGTGAAGACAACTGGAGCGTTGGTTAGACCAAATGGCATGACCATGAATTCATAATGACCATAACGAGTTCGGAAGGCGGTCTTTGGGACGTCTTCTTCATGTACTCTGAGTTGATGATAACCAGAACGAAGGTCGATTTTTGAAAAACAGCTGGCGCCTTGAAGTTGGTCAAGAAGATCATCGATGCGAGGTAATGGGTAGCGGTTCTTAACCGTTAACTTGTTGAGTTCTCTGTAGTCGATACACATGCGAAACGTTCCATCTTTCTTCTTCACAAAAAGGACAGGTGCACCCCAAGGCGATGAGCTAGGACGTATGAATCCTTTGTCAGTCAGCTCTTGTAATTGACTGGCTAGCTCTTGCATTTCGGATGGGGCTAACCTATAAGGAGATTTTGCAACTGGTGTAGCTCCAGGTATAAGATCAATGCGGAATTCGACTTCTCTCACTGGAGGAGGTCCTGAAATGTCGTCAGAAAAACTTGCGGAAAATCTTTTACTACTGGAATGTCTTCGAGTTTCTTCTCCTTGGTTCCCTTTTTGACGACATGAGTTAGGAATGCGACATAATTCTTGCGGAGATATTTTCGGGCTTGAAGACAGGACATTAATTTGAGCCCTTTCGAAGTGGTTTCTCCAAAGATTCGTAGAGTCTGACCGTTTGTAAGAGGAATGCGTATAAACTTTTCGCGGCATACAACTTCAGCATGATGTTGGCTGAGCCAGTCCATACCAATTATAATGTCAAAGCTTCCCAACTTCATAGGTATGAGGTCAACTGGAAAATCGTGATCGTTTAGAGTGAGAGTACAATTACGTATAATAGAGTTTAATGAGACCGGTTTTCCGTCAGCAACTTCTACCGTTATGGATTCCATGAGTTTATCACGAGTTTGGTTGAGGATGGGTTCAAATTCTAAGGACACAAAACTCTTATCCGCGCCAGTATCAAATAACATGGATGCATAACTACCATTGATGAGAAACGTACCGTTAACCACATTGTTGTCAGCCCTAGCTTGATTGGCGTTGATGTTAAAAGCTCTTCCTCTTGCAGGTGGAGGAGCTTAGTTAGCCTGGTTTACTGGATTAGCTTGAGCTTGGGCATGGATGATATTCACCAGACGTGGACAGGTGTTCCTGAAATGGTTCGGGTCTCCACAGTTGTAACAAGCCCGCATAGGTTGCACCATGGGATAGTTGGGTTGGTAGTAGGATTGGGCTACATGTTATGCAGGTGGTAGGAGTAAAGGTTGTTGGGCTTGACCCACTATCTGATGGTGGGTTTGGGTTGAGGGCTGATGGCGGTTCGTTCGCTGAAGTACGCGACAAGTTTGAATGGTGTGACCTGTGCGGCCACAGCCGGTGCAATGTTGGCAGGGATGATCAGGAAAGTGATGGTATTGGCAACGGTTGCATTTTGGGTATGGGCCGGAGTATGGCCTTTTATATGGTGCAGGTGAGGGGGCAACTTGAGTGTTGGGTGCAGCAGGGATAGGGAAATTTGTTTGTGTGACAGCAAAGTTTCTGGTGTTTTGTTTCCTCTTATTAGTAAACTTTGAGGAGGAGGTGGGATGGTTTGAAGTTTGGCCCTCAATGGGGGCTTTCTTTTTCTCGTCCTTAAATTTGCCGTTGCGAATACGATTCTCGATAAGCTCGGTAGCTAGTTCCATAGCAGCTTTGAGTGTTGCAGGCAAAGTGCTGACAACTCAAAGTGGGGTTAGCTCACACGACGTTTAGTATAGTATGCTTTGGCCTAATAGGTCCTTCGTACTCTCATCGTTAGTCCCCAGGTAGGCAAACTGGTCCTTTATTTTGGATTTATACGAATGCCAAGCCTAGACAGGACGTTCCGACTACCGGTACTTGTACCTTTCCAGTTACTACATGTCCGTCATGAGAACTCACTTTGATGTGATTTGAAAATACAAAAATCATTGCAAAAATCATGGAAATTGTGTGGTGTGTGCTCTCATGGATATGATATGTTATGAGAATATGATTCATGATAGGCATTGTATAATAATATGTACTTATGAACATGCTTGCATAACATTGAATGTAACAATAAACATAAAGCATATAAACATCATGAATTTTGCATGTAACACACAAACAATTTAAAAATTCTAATCAACTATAGTATAGGCTCTAAGGGTCTAATAACCTATCCTATATCCCTATAGTCATGGCTCTGATACCAATCTGTCACACCCCGACCCGCAGCGGAATAAGAGTCGGGGCATAATTGGGTTATCACCAAAGCTCATGATGTTTACTAATATGTTTCATATTTATTAAATTCAAAATTACATCCTCAATATTCCAAACAAGTTCATACAATTACAAAGAAAAGTAACTAAATAAACAATCCAAAGTCTAAACTGATTTATTCTTCTAAGCCATCCTATATGTTTCTTGCTGCAACTGGATCACCTGTATCATGTGTAAAAATGGGGGTTTTTGGGTCAACAAATGTTGGCGAGTGAATCTTGTTAGAAAACATTTATTATTGATTTCTTGTTATATTTATTATGGAAAATTGTGCAATAATCATATGTGAGCAAACGTAAATAAACATACAATAACAATAACATTAACAATAACATACAATAACAAACCACCTTGCATGAATATATGACATGAATGATAATGTAAATGTTGGCAACGTCACGTTCACGCTCATAGGTAATGGGGAACGGTTCCGCTCATAGGTAATGGGGAACAGACGGCCTATGATGAAATGTATGTGCGATCAAGGCTCAATCAAACAGAGCCGATCGTATGTTGGCAACGCCTCATTCACGCTCATAGGGTAATGAGGAACGGCTCACGCTCATAGGTAATGGGGAGCGGCGGCCTATGATAATGTATGTACTGAAAATGATAAATTTAATCTAAACATTAACCACACAAACAGTTGATACATATTGAATACACATTTGATCATGGATACGATGGATGCACAAGTGTTTAAATGTAACAAATAATAAGACACATGATACACCCCAAAATGTGATTAAAACGGGGAATTTGTAGAGATTCACTCACATTGGGTGCGTTCCTTTGATGATGTTGAATGCGCACGAGTTTAGAGGATTGATCGACGGGGAATAACTAACCTAAATAATAACGAAAAGGTACGGTAAATAAGTGGATTTTATTAATAATTTTAATAGGATTTTTAGATATATTTTTGTGAGTTTAACGTTATTTTCTAACTTTAAAAACATTATTTTTAAGTATTTTTAATTGAATTTTAAATTAAATAAATAAATAAAAATATAAAAAATGTTGACTTTTTGGGTTGACCGTTGACCATTGACCATGACTGTTGACCGGTTCGGTCGTGTGTTTGTTTGCGCTGAGTGAGGTTCGAACTTGTGACCTCCCGTACGCGTGCACGCAGCTCTACCAACTAAGCTACGTGTCTAACCCGAAATATTTCTGTTTTAATTATATTTATATACTATTTAATTTATTCAAAATTCATTTATTTTAAAAAGGATTTTAATTCTATCGAACCGGTGCGCATAACAGGTCTCGAACCTGGGACCTGTTGTTTAACGTTGCACACAGTCCACCGCTGGACTGTGTGTCTAACCTGGTTAAAACACTTGTTTTTATTTCTCTTATATACTAACTGGAAGTTTCCATATTTGGGTTTTATAAAAAGTCTGAATATTGTGACGAATCGGAACAAGGACAGACTCGAACCCGGGACTCTATGATTCAAATGCACACAGTCCACCGCTGGACTGTGTGTCTAACCCGAGATATAACCCGATTTATATTAAGTATATACACAGTCTAAACTTCATCTTCTTCGTTAACAACACAGACAAACGATTTATTCGACTGATCTTGTTCAATTCAATTAACGGACATATAAATGATTAAAACGAAATGGATAGGGAAGGTTTTGGGAATGAACGTACCGGAATGATGACTTTTCTCAGAACTCCGGCGAAGTCGTCGGCTCTGTTTTACGAACTCCGTCTGAGCGGACCAATTAACAGTTTTGATTAACAAATTGTGGAATTGAATGACTAAACAAGAGTTATCAGAGAGTTTAGATGATTATACCGATTCACAGCGCGATTTAGGAATTTTCAGGAATCTTCCGGCGAGTGCTGATTATCCGATATCGTCGCCTGGGACTGATTCTGGTTGAAGGGTTTGAGTTAGTAAAAGTCTAACAACAGATTGAAGATGAAAGAATTGAGAAATTTACCGTTTTGATGAAAGACACGGTTTTCCGGCGAAAGTCCGGCGAGTTCAGAAAGCGATTCCGACGATCAGAAATTAGAGTAAAAGTGAAATTAGAGGTTCGTGAGTGTTTTTGAGTCGCGAGATGATGATATTGATAGAGTAATTCAGGAAGTAAAAGATTTCGGTTTCTAACTCCCAAACTCATATGAAGCGAAACAATTAAAGACTGAATTGATTAAGAACGTCAGTGGTAATGATTTCATCGGTTATAACCAGTAATATCAACACTCAAACGTCTGGAAAGTTGAAAGCCGATTACCGGTTTCAGTTTTGGCGCAAACAGATCGATTCACGGGTGAACTTATGTTTTATTTGATTCCTAGATTACACAAAGACATCAAGTGGCGGAGTGGTTAAGTGTTTGAGGTTAAGGTCTTCCGGCTGACCCGGGTTCGAAACCCGGCAGCCTGATTTCTTTTTTATTCGCTTTATTTTTACTTTTTAACAATTTAAATTTCCATATTCTAAAATGTTTATTAGTTATGTATTGTTTAAAATTAAAATAAGCATTAAATGAGCAACGAAAATTTAAAACTGATTATTCGATTAATAAACGAAGCGGGTTTGGAAAACCCGTTTTTCGACGGATGTTACAAGAACCGCTATCCACTTCCTCGCATTGACGACCTCTTCGATCAATTACAAGGTGCGATGTGCTTTTCAAAGATTGATCTCTGCTCTGGTTATCATCAACTTCGAGTTCTCAAAGAAGATATACCCAAAACCGCATTCCAAACACGTTATGGACATTACGAGTTCGTGGTCATGCCTTTTGGTTTGACTAATGCGTCAGCCGTGTTCATGGATTTAATGAACCGCGTCTGTAAACCGTTTCTTGATTGTTTTGTTATTCATCGACAATATTCTCATCTACTCCAAGACGAAAGAAGAACACGGGCGACATTTGCGCCTCATTCTTACACTTTTGCAAACCGAACGTCTTTATGCCAAATTCTCCATGTGTGAATTTTAGCTAAAAGAGGTTCAATTCTTGGGTCACACAGTCAATGAACTCGGTATTCATGTTGACCCTGCAAAGATTGAAGCTGTTTAGAATTGGGTTGCACCTAAATCACCTTCTGAGATTCGTTCGTTTCTTGGCCTAGCTGGGTATTATCGTCGTTTCATTTGAACCTCTCGAAGATTGCCGTTCCTTTGACCTCCTTGACGCAAAAAAAAAACTTTTTGTTTGGGGTCCCTAACAAGAGGAGTCTTTCCAAACACTCAAGGACATGCTTTGTAATGCTCCTATCCTTACACTTCCCGATGGAAATGACGACTTCGTCGTGTATTGCGATGCTTCTAACCAAGGTCTTGGTTGCGTTCTCATGCAAGGGGACAAGGTTATCGCTTACACGTCGAGATAAAGCAAGATACATGAGAAAAACTACACTACGCATGACCTTGAACTTGGTGCGGTCGTTTTTGCGTTAAATATTTGGTGACACTACCTTTATGGTACAAAGTGTACGACCTTCACCGATAATAAGATCCTACAACATATCTTTGACCAAAAAGACCTCAACATGCGGCAATGCCATTGGGTGGAATTGTTAAACGACTACGATTGTGACATTCGCGACCATCCTGCAAAGCGAATGTTGTGGCCGATGCACTTATTCGTAAGACTCATGTGAAGAGTGTTTGTTGTCACAAAACCATGGAAAATTTCCATCATCTTATTCGAGATGCGCAATATTCAACCATTAACGAGGGCAACCTCGAAGCTGAGTTGAATACCGGTGACGAAACACCGCTTGTGCAGAAGAACAATGGTATCCTGTACTATCATGGCCGTATGTGGATTCCTGATCGTGGTACTCTTCGAACCACGTTGATGGATGAAGCTCATAAATCCTGATATTTCGTACACCCTGGCGCTGACAAAATGTACCATGATCTTCGTACATCTTATTGGTGGCCTGGGATGAAACGTGATATCGCTCTTTACGTATCAAAGTGTCTGACCTGTTAGAAGGTCAAGGCCGAACACCAACGTCCCTCTAGCCTACTCGAACAACCTGGAATCCCTATCTTGAAATGGGAGAGTGTTGCCATGGATCTCATTATGAAATTGCCTCGTACTCCTTCGGGTCATGGCAGCATTTGGGTTATCATCGACCATCTGACCAAATCCGCTCACTTCCTTGCCATTCGTGAAGATCACAAGGTCGAGAAATTGGCTCGTATCTACACGAGTGAGATCATCAGTCGTCATTCGCCCGTTGACATCATTTCCGATCATGATGCTCGTTTCACCTCCCGCCTTTGGCAAACATTTCAATCCGCCCTTGGCACTCGTTTGAACCTTAGTATCGCTTTTCATCCTTAATCTGACGGTCAAACCGAGCGTACTATCCAAACTCTAGAGGATATGCTTCGATCATGCGTAATCGATTTTGGCGGCAACTGGGATTTGTACTTACCCTTAGTAGAATTCTCGTACAACAACAGGCATCACGCAAGTATTCAAATGGCTCCATTTGAAGCATTGTATGGTCGTAAGTGCCGTTCGGCTATTTGTTGGCACAAGATCAGAGATGTACAACTCACCGGTCCCGAACTAATACAAGAGACGACGTACAAGATCCTACAATACGTGATAATCTCCTTAAAGCTCGCAGCCGACAAAAGAGTTATGTTGATAAAAGACTCAAGCCTTTGGAATTCAGCGTAGGTGATCTTGTGCTTCTCAAGGTGTCCCCTTGGAAGGGCGTTGTTCGTTTTGGTAAGAAAGGGAAACTCGCTCCTCGCTATGTGGGTCCTTTCAAGATTCTCAAAAGGATTGGCAAGGTAGCATATAGACTAGATCTACCTCAAGCACTCAACAATGTTCATCCTGTATTAGGTCAAGTCCCACTCGAAGACCTTCAAATGAACGAAACATTGCACTTCGTGGAGAAAACCAGTCGAAATCATGGACCGAGGAATCAAGCAACTGAGGCGCAGTCGAATTCCCATAGTCAAGGTTCGATGGGAAGGAAAACATGGCACCGAATTTACTTGGGAACTCGAAAGTGATATGAAGACCAAGCATCCGCACCTGTTCGTTACACCTTCCTCAGAATAAATTTCGGGATGAAATTTCCTAAAGAAGGGGAGACTGTAACGCCTCACTTTTTCATACTTTCCTTAATTAGAAAGTATAGTCGTATTTCTATTTTTGGAAACTTGTACTCATATTTCTTTTCCCAATCTTGTAATCCGAGACTTGAATCATAATAAAACTTATACTTATATGCATTCAAACATTAAATACATGCAAACTGATACTTGTTATACGTACAAAGATTTATGCATTCACACTCAACGCTTATACACGTTATATACCTAAAACATGCAAAAACGACAAAATAAACCAAGTTAAAGGACTAAAAGTGTCAAAAACCAAAGAAACTTCTGGAATGACCCACCTCGCGGCCCGCAACCGAACTTTTGTTAAACTCTCGCGGCCCGCGACCAAGCCATCTTCACCCTCTCGCGGCCGTGAGAGGGGCATAATCCGGAAATGATGGTTTCAAGCTCATGGATTTGCCAATTTTGTGGTTTCTCCATTTATAACCCTCAACTAACACCCTCCCCATCCCATCTATAAATACCCCACTCCTTCTCCTCTCAAATCCCACCTTAAATCATCTCTTCTCTTCTCTCTCAAAGCTCTAAGAGCTCTTCTCCTCTAAAAGATCAAGGCTTCAAAAGTGAGTTCTAACTCACCTCTCTCCTTTTGATCTTTCTTCTTTCTAACTACTTGAAACACCTTTTGGAATGTCTCTATAAGTCTTCCATGGAAGACCAACTTGGAACATCACCATGTCTAAGGTCCCAACTGTAAGAGCCTTTTTGGTTTTAACAGGGTTTTACCCACAAGTGTTGTATCCTTCCAAGCTTGTTCTCAAAACAAGACTTGAGTTAGTAGAGTGTGATCACTTGGAAGCCTTGGCTATCCTACCTTCGATCCACCACCTCACTGATGATTTCGATTACTTTTGTCTTTTACTTTTATGTTTAAACGTACTCATGACCATCATTGTCGTCCTTGTGACGACTTGTGCATTGGTAAATTATACGAAAGAGGTTTCAAAAGGAAGGTTATCCTCCTACCTCCATGCATGACTTTTTTGAATTTACATAATGTTTATGATCTACTTATACTATATAATATATATATACTAACCGAACTCTTGATGGTAATCAAATGATTATCCGTCATGGTACTAGGTTTCCTCACCTAAGTACTTAATCTCTTGTTACGATTCTAATGGGTATCCTAACCCATGAAAACACATCAACCCGAACGGGTATTATAGTGTCACGAACGAGTATTAAGTCTAGGTGATTATTTTCTCGTATACATACTTTAGCGTATTGAAATTCCTAATCTCCTGTTATCGTCCTTATACTTACTAACCTACGTTTTCCTCTTGTAGGATAACTCGGCGTTAATCCCATCCATCAACCAACTTCACGGACTTGGAAAGTTTGAAGACTTAGAAAAAACGTGAGTATACTCGACCCACTTTTTGTTTACAACACTCTTGGGTGTAACATGTTTACTTATACCAAACCGCAAACACTTAAACTTTATGAAATGCACAAACAATCCTATACACATGAACACTTGATATGCTTACTTGATGCTTATATATTGGACATTCTTTATGTGATACTTTAGTCATTAACTTGTTTAAAGCCTTCGTTTGACATGTATAGCGCTATAGGAAGTAACACATCCCCCTCCATCGTGTAATCTTGAGGCCATGTTAAAACATCGTGATTGCGTTAAGGGTTTGACTAGTAGTATTGCATGCCTTGTATATGCTCTTGTAGAATCATAGTTGCCATGAGGATTTGTTTAAACTTTATTCATATACGTATGCTATGCTTAAACTTTTGTACTTGCCTTTGCTTTTGCATTGAATTGTTATTTTAAAACATGTTACAGGTTGATGAAGAGGATGCTATGAACTCAAATAGCAAGGACTTAGATACACACATTTAGACGTTTAGGTTAATGTTGTATCAATTTTGTTGTATTGTGTTTATTGTATTTGCTTCAAATTTGTATTTGACAATTATTCTTGAAATGAAATTCAACTTTAAATTAAATATTGTCATTATTAGCGTTGTGAGCACTGAGCAATCTCGTTATCATCTCACTCCGATGTTTCCGCCATCGGTTGGGATGTGACACGTTTGATGAGATTATGAGGGGTTTAGGGTTGTAGTAGTTTATTAGAGTTTCTTAATTAATCCTAACACACCCCTAACTATACAAAAAGCACATAACATCATGCAATTTACAGTTAAAGCACATAATTCACGTATAAGTTTCATATAAACTGTCTGTTTATAATTATTATTCATGTTAGTCACCAACGTTCGAGAATTAACTTGTGTGTGTGTTTCGGGCCACCCTACGAGGCTAGAAAGGTAAAGGCGTCTATACTAAGGGACCCGCTTCTTAGGGTTCTTCATCAGGTTATGAGCCATAGCATTTGTGGTTGCATGGACAGCTCCGGGAACTATCCCACACCAAACGTGTTCTTTTTGTACTCCATAGTGAACGAAGTACACGCTAACCTTGCCGCATGAATGGCTGAATTCTTTATGAACAGTGCGGGGAGTTTAACGAGCAGTGAGATCCATGTTGGGGAATATGTGACCCAGCTTTCATACGCCATTAGGCTCATGACGGACGATGTAGTCAACGGTTTTACATTGGTTCACGCGGGGGTGAAGTGGACCTTCGTTCTTTGAAAGCAATGGGTTTGATAGTGGATACCCTAAATGGCTCGAGGTTGAGAGGCTTATAGGGAGAGATATGGGATCCATTTCCGCCACGACAAGAAGACAAGAGGGGGATGTAAACATTGCACATGAACCGAAGCACGAGGATGGAGCATTTATAGGACCACCACTGGATCATCAACCCCATCACGAGTATCAACACCAACATGAGTACCAAGCACACCAGGATTGGCCACCTGGCATCCCTTCATACCTAGAGTTCTACTAGCAGTTCCAGCAAATGCAGGTGAACCAGAACACGATGCGAGAGGAGATGCATGCTAGGTTCTCGTATATCTTCGGAGGGCTCCACAACGCCTTTCCAAACAACTTTGGCGATCCTCCGCAGTTCCCATTTGGAAACCCAACGGGCCACGAGGGGCCATAGAGATATGACGGGGCAGGCTCATTTGGAGCACGCCAAGACGAAGACGAGGATTAGTAGGAGGCGGGAGTGCACCGTTCGAGGATGTTGGTGCCTTTATCTTTGTTTACATCCGTAGTTTACTCTATTTCTTTTGGGGTTTTCATTTTGACTATGCTTTCTTTAAAAACCCTCGAATATGTATTGTTTTCAAGACTTTTTACTATTTCTTGTTTTATTTAATTTTAGCTAATGTATAGGGCTTTTGTTTATCTAATATTTTAATTGATAGCGTTGTTCTCTGTTTTGGTTAGTATGATGTGCTTTGAAGGTATATGGGGACGCACACCGAGTTGGGAAGAAAGACATTCAAGTCCATATATCCAAGTGTTCTTCAACTCTAGGGGAGTACTATTCTCCATTTTCACACTTTAGTCTAGCTATTGATATTTGCTTAACTAATTTTTGTTTCACATTGGGGACAATGTGAAGTTCAAGTGTGGGGAGGGGTTTAACTTGCGTAACTTTGTTTGTAGTCGCATTTATATTTATATAAAAATAATAATAAAAATAATAATAACAATAATAATAAATAATAATAATAATAATAATAATAATAATAATAAAATTTTAAATGCAAAAACGACCAGTTGTGTTTTTAGAAAGCATTAGATACGATCAAAACTGGCAAGCGAAATTGATTTTGAAAATGATAACTAAAAGTGTAACAAACAAAAGAGAAAGACTTGCATGTTTATCTCTACATTCATACCCATTCCTTCAAATACGTGAGCACATTTGAGCCTTTCAATTATTAACAAGCTTGTTTTTGTTCGGAATACGAGTGAGCCGGATGTTTCATGTAAGTTAGAAATTGTCATTAGTATACTTTTCAAGATCATGAACATGTGAAAAGGGCATGAACGTGATAAAGGAACTTAGGATACCCTTCTTGTGATAGCTTTTTTCTTTGTTTATTTCCCATATCCGCCATCATTCCATTGGTTCGCCATGTTGAGCCTATTTTCCGTGTTTTTCCGATTTCACCCATTTAGCCTACTTAGCCAAATTTAGCCTTTTTATTTTTAAACCTTTGTGTCAAAACTCGGTTAAAGTTATTATTAACTTGCGATTGTGTGTAATTATTTCCTGGTAAAAAAATATAGCTATCAAAAAGAGAACAAAGATGATCAGATTGGAGCAATTTTAAGCACTGAATAGTGCAGATTCGTTGTTTAGCTCAAGATGGTTAAAATCGTCCTTTTATGCGTACTTATGTATAGTGGTTGATTCATTTACGCTTGTTAGTATAACCGCCGAGTTTTAACTGTTTAGCCACTTTTAAATGTCCATTCTGCACCCTTAACCACAACCATCATTACAACCCTCAAAGACCTCTTGATTTATGCTTTTTCGACATATGGTTCTTACCTGTACTTACTACATATATGACAGGGTACACTTGTGTATTTTGATGTTATGGTATAAATCATTTTTATAGATATTAAAACCGAGTTCGTGTGTAAAGTTCATTGTAAAATTATGTATATATACGCACACGTTACTATTCCACCTTAACTTTCGTGCAAGTCAAGCATTTGCTCACATATGTCGCTATGTTAGCTTTCATGTTCGGCCACCAGTACAAGGTTTTCAGATCCTGATACATCTTATTAGACCCGGATGAATGGAGTATCGAGACTTGTGTGCTCTGTCTAGCACAAGCTCTCGCTGATTTCCGTAGAATGGAACCCATATTCGCTCCATGAAATAGTGAATGCCATCGGACTTGGTTACGAGTTGCTTCTCCATGCCCCGCATGGATTCAACTTGAAGGTTCTCATCCTTCAATGCTTCAGCTTGAGCCGAACGGATCTGGTTTGGAAAGGTTAGAATGAATAGTAAGCTGTAAAGCTCGAACACATTAGGTTTAGTTTCCTTCTAACTAAGGGTATCCGCTACAACATTAACTTTTCCTGGATGATACTTGATTGCACAATAGTAATCATTCAAGAGTTCAACCCAATGACGTTGTCGCATGTTCAACTCTTTCTGGTCGAAAATTTGTTGAAGGCTCTTTTGGCCGATATAAATAGTGCATTTAGTACCGTGCATGTAATGCCTCCAGATTGTGAGTGCAAAGACTACGACTCCCAATTCTAAATCGTGAGTTAGCTCTTCTCATGGACCTTCAATTGTCGGGATTCATAGGCTAACACTTTCTCTTTGCATAAAAACTCAAACGAGACCTTGAATAGAAGCGTCATGTGACACCATGAAGTCATCCGTACCCTCAGGCAAGGACAATTTCGAAGCATTGCAGAGTTTTTGTTTCAAAAGCTGAAAGGCATTCTCTTGGGTCGCTCCCCACGAGTAGGTAACACCTCTATGAGTTAAAGCGGTACGAGGTTGAGCGATTTTTCGAAAATCCCTCAATGAATCTACAATAGTATCCTGCGAGACCAAGGAATTGTCGTACCTCCATATGAGTCTTAGGTGTTGCCCAATTCTTGATAGAATCGATTTAGCTGGGTTAACATGTATTCCTGCTGCATTAACCACGTGACCAAGGAAGTATACTTCTCAAATCCAGAAATCACTCTTAGAGAATTTCGCGCAGAGCTGCTCATTCTTCAGAAGTTCCAAGATAAGACGCAAGTGTTGCTCATGTTTCTCCTTGCTCTTAGAATAGATCAAGATATCATCAATAAACACACTGACGAAGTCGTCAAGATACGGCTTGCACACTCGGTTCATAAGATCCATGAAGACCGCTGGTGCATTGGTTAACCCGAATGGCATGACCAAAAGCTCGTAATGGCCATACCGCGTTTGGAAGGCTGTTTTGGGGACATCTTCCTCTCAGACTCTCATTTGATGATAGCCCGATCTTATATCGATTTTTGAGTAGAAACACCCTTGCAGCTGGTCAAACAGGTTGTCAATATGAGGAAGAGGATAACGATTCTTGAGCGTCACCTTGTTGAGTTCACGGTAGTGAATACACATGCAGAAAGACCCGTCTTTCTTCTTAACGAATAGGACTGGGCTCCCCATGGCGAAGAACTAGGCCGGATAAAACTTCTACCCAACAGTTCTTGAAGTTGGTTGGGCACTTCTTGCAACTCTCCCGGTGTAAGACGATAAGGAGCACGAGCAATCAAAGCGGCTCTAGGTGTATGTTCGATCTGAATTCCACCTATCGATGTGGAGGTAAACCTAGAATTTCCTCGGGAAAACATCGAAAAAAGTCACGAACGACTAGAAGGTCTTCGATCTTCTTCTCCTCGAGTTGATTGTCGGTAACTAGGGCTAGAATAGCCTGATGTCCCTTCTGAATGCACTTATGGGCTTTCATAGCTGAAATATGCCAGCCATAGCACCACCGCGGTGACCTTCATTAGATAGAAAATCTCCACCAGGGAGAGGGTCACGAACGATTTTCTCTTTTCAGATAATTTCAGCTTAGTGCTTGGTCAACCAGTCCATGCCAAGGACTACCATCAAAGCTACCAAGAGGAACAGGAAGGAGGTCAATGTCAAATACTTGACCTAGAAGATCGAGTTTGCACCCTACATGAACATGGAATGCTTCAATCAGTTGACCATCAACCAATTCCACAATGTGCTTGGTTTCGAGAGGTGTTGGGGTCGTTCCTAACAGTTTGCTGAATTTCAAGGACACGTAACTCCAATCGGCACCAGAATCGAATAAAACAGAAGCGAAAGATTGCTCACAGAAAACGTACCGGTCACTACGTTGTTATCATTCCTGGCGTCACCCGTGACAATCGTGAATGCTCTCCCGCGAGAACCATTTCCACTATTGTTGTTATTGTTGTTGTTGTGAGTCCCGGTGTTGTTGTTCGCATTGTTGTTGGCATTCTGGTTTAGCTGCGGGCAATCCTTTTTGAAGTGACCCTCACTTCCACACTGAAAGCAACCTTTTCGATTACCTTATTGCTGTTGTGGCTGTTGCCTCTGTTGTTGTTGCTGCTACTTTGGAAACGGAGCTCAGCAATCTTTCGCCATATGGCCCACCTTCTCACAACTCTGACATGTTCTAGTGCACTGCCCATAATGATGGTAGTTACACTTGTTACACTTCGGTTGTCTGCCAACGTACGAGCCCTGGTTCTGATTAGAGCCTTGGTTCTGATTAGTAGTAGAAGACTGGTTGAAGTTGCGGCAAGGAAAAGAACGTACGACGCACGAATGTGAGTTCAAATACACGAATAAAGAACGAAATTCATCTTGTTGTAGGTGTTATACCAGCTTGCTGAGTGGCTAAAGCCTCTGTTGTCACACCCCAACCGATGGCGGAAACATCGGAGTGAGACGAACTAGATTGCTCGAGACATCATAACACTATTTGTGACAATAATTAATTAAACAACTCATTTCATTTGATAGCATCAAAATTGTCAAATTACAACAAATATCCAAATACAAGTAACAACAACGAAATAAGTTCAACAGTAACATAATGATTAACTTAGTATTCTACGCGTGTTTCTATGCCATTCCTACTAAGTTCCATCATAACAACTTCATCAACATGCAACATGTTAAAAAGTATAGTTCAATAACAAAGTATTGGCGAGTACACAAGTTTAATATCATAGCATAAGTATTAAAAACCGTTTAAACATATCCACATGAATAGCTAGCATACGAGATAAATGTAAACAAGGCATGTGAACTATAAGTCAATCCTCTAGTGTACCGCATAAAAGATTAATACTTAACATTGACCACAAGTATGCGGGTGGTGCGTTACTCCTATAGCGCTATACATGTTAAGGGAGGCTTGATCGAAGTTAATGACATTTAGAACACATACGAATATACCAAGTAACAATTCAAGTAGCATAAGACTAAAGCATGTTTGATGGATTGTTTGTGTGTATTCATAGAATAAAAGTGTGATTTAGTGTAGTTTAGTAAATTAACATTACACCCAAATAGTGGTAAGCATAAAAAAGGGTCGAGTGTACTCACGGTTTTGCAAAGTAAATTCCATGAAAGCGTTAGGTTGTTCTATGGGAATGAACACCAAGTTATCCTACACAAGGAAATGTAGGTGTGTGAGTGTTAGATTGACGATGGAGCTTGATGTGTTTTAGGAATTAAAGTATGCAAAAAGTATGTATAAACAAAAGTATTTATCTAGATGTTAACGCTCGTTTTTGACACTATAAGCCCCGAAGGGTGTTTGTGTTTTTATAGGGTCATGCCCAATAGAATCGTAATGATGGTTAGGTCTAAGATAAAATAACCTAATTTTAGGACAAGTAACCATATGGTCATTGTCAAAGGTTCAGTTATATTAAGTATTTACATATATATTTAACATATAATATTACTAATTTATCATAGAGTTCATGTATTTCATAGATATCATGTAAGTCATATAAGTCATGCATGAAGGTAGGAGGATAACCGTCCTAAACGTCTTTCGTAAGATTCACCAATACACAAGATTGTCACAAGGACAATCCGGATGGTCAAGAATTATAGAAATCATCAAGTGAGGGGTGGATTGAAAAGTTGAATGGCCAAGGCCTTCATGTAATCACACCTACACCAACACAAGCTTGTAAGCTTGGATGGCTCAACACTTGTGGGTTTGAAACCCTAGTAAAAACCACAAGTTTAGAGACATGTTATGCCTCTTGATCGTGTATGAACAAGTCTAGCATAACACACTAACCATATGCTCGGTTAGAGGCATAAGTAGCATAGAATTGTTATGTTAAAACAAGTTGGAAAAAGTCTTATAAGTTAACTTCCGAAACAGAAAGTTTGGCCCCTAAAATGGTGTGATTCCACTTTGGTTTTCCATGGAAAACCTATGGTAACATCCATAGGGCTTAGCAAACAATGTTGAGGAAGAAAACAAGAAGAAAACATTGGAAAACTTGAAGTTTAAAAAGATAAAATTTGGGCAGAAAGTTTGCACATTTTTGGACCTCAAAATGGTGGGGTTTCACCTTAGTTTGCCCAAGAAAACTTGTGAGAACCTTCCTAGAGGTTATCCAAGAGTGTTGGAATGAAAAACAAGGCTAGAAGAAGAAGAGAAGTGAGTTGAAACTCACTTGAAACATGTGTTTCAGTGGAGAAATTCTAAAGTTTAGTGGGTTGTTTGAGGTGTTTGGAGGCTTGTAAAAGTGGGGAGTGTTGGAGGAACACTTGTTTATATAGAGGAAGGATTAGGGTTCTATTAAATGCAATTAGGTGGGGTTTTGATTAAAAAAGATTTAAACTTCTTCACACCTTGCGGCCGCAAGCTGTGTTTCTTTTTTTATTTTTGTTGTTGTTTTAATTAATTAATTGATGTAACTTGGACTTTAGACATTGCACATTATACATGTTACATGTATGGTTCTTATAATGGTCCAAGGTCGCGTGTAATGTCGTTTTAAAACCCAAAAAAAGACTTCTTGAAAGCATATTTTAAACACAAGTTGTGACAAGATTATTGCGATGACGGAAGCTTGAATAATTTGCATTAAGTCACTAATTGTCTTGGTTGACTTTGCTATTAAGATTTATAAACATTCAACGAGCATTTACGAGTCGTTTCGAATTGATTTTATGAAGAAATAAAGTAACGTATGATCACAAGTTTAAACATGAATAAAGTTTGTGGAATTCGCGTAATTGATCAATCTTGATTACAATCAAAGCCTTAGATTACAATGAATTGGAAATAGAAATACGATTACAAGGTTTAGACTTTCCAAAAATAGAAACACGAAGCGATCTTACTAAAAACAGAAAGTTACAAATGCAAAGCGTTTCATCTGCCACTCGCTCATTGATGAGATCCGTCAACTCTGCCTGAGTCATGACAATGTTGCCATGTCCACCGCGCATATTACGTCCATATTAAGTAAAAGTAGACAAGAAAAGTGGAAAGAGTAAAGATAAAGATTGAGTATGAATTCATCATCATTATGGCTCCTATGGGTAGTTGTGTCCCCGATTATGCCGGATAACAAGTCAGATCCTTTCCGCACGCTAGGTCTCACAGGGACTCACATGCACCCCAAATTATTATTACGTTTGCACCATAATGAAAATTTGATTTGCATGTTTACCCCAGTTCCTCCTAACTTGTGCCAAAAGATCCTTAGATTCGAATGTTAAAAGTGGGTGTTGGCAAAGCGATAAAGGTCACAAAAGTTCTAGAGATAATTCTATATTAACGATTCATCAAGGTATAAATAGGTAGCACATGTAATCGTATTATGATGCTTTGTGTATGGCTATATGCAATGCAATACATATGTATATGCTAGATGTATAATATATATGATAACAAAAGACGAACCTTGCAAATCTGGAGCGTAGTGTCATGGTCACTTTCGGAACTAATTAGGTTATAGTATGGTTTTACAAAAACCTTTTAAAACCTAGTTCACTATAACCGATGGCTCTGATACCAAACTGTCACACCCCCAAATTACCACCTACGGGGTTTTACCGCTGGACGTGTAACGTACCAGGATCCAACCACTAATCACGTTGAATTAATAGTAAAGTATTAACACACATGTCATGTACAACATAATTAGTGTAATTTCAAATAACACTTCATCAAAACATATATTCAGCGAAAGCTAATGTAATTGTTTTAACATAATCAAAACCAAATCATTTTAAATTGCATAATAGTAATCGTTTGTATCAAGTAGCACGCACCATGACGCTTCTAGCTCCCCAGACTACAAGTTCCGCTCCACTGATGTATCTAACGCCCTGCAAGCATGCAAAAAAGTGTATCAGCATAAAGCTGGCAAGTTCACAGTTTTGTTCAACGTAAGTCATGTAAGTGTATAGTTTAAAAGTATCTCAAAAATAATAAACTCGGTACCGATATGACTGTTATGTTTGTTGTGCCCTCATCAATGTCTATCAACATTGATCAAAGTGTTTAAGGTCCTTAGTTCACGCCCAGCTCCCAGCACGGTGTGAGGTTTGTCAAACCTAATAGCACTATCAACTAATACCCCGTTGCCTCCTAGGCAACTAGCTCGGTAGTAAGTAGGGTCTTTCGTGATAAAGTTTGAGTTTATTAACTAACATCGAATTTAGACTACAACAGTTTATAGTATTCCTCCCAGGAATGTTAGTTTGTCTCCCCAACGGATGCATGCTTGGGAAAGAGTAGTGAACTCACCTTAGTTTGCTCGGTAAAAGTTAACGTGCTTCTACGCATTAATAAAGTGTTTGGTCCATTACATGCGACCTAACATACAATAATGTATAAGTATGTATTCAAGTAGGGTTTTGCAATACTTTAAATGTCCAAACAACCAAGTGTTGCCAACTAAACAATTATTGGACTAAGCCCATTTTTATAAAATTGTATTGGGCTAAATCTATTTTTATAAACTATATGGACTAGCCCATTTATGTAAATTAAATTATGGGCTAGACCCACTTATATAAAAATCAAACTTGGGCTAAGCCCACTTTTATAAAATTAACATGGGCTAAGCCACTCTTATAAAACAATAAGTGATTTGTCTGAAAGAACATATTAAGATTTGACACATGAAAAGTGTCGTGAACGTTATGTAATCAGGTTAACACGTTTTATCATACAGCGACACACATTGGATTCTCTAGTTGGTGACATTAGTTGGTGGCATGCAAAGTGACTTTGGGAAATGCGGACAACACAACTACATTACATATCATAATTTGGAACAACTAAATGCATATATATTCCATGGATTAATAAACGCGGACCCATATGTAAAGTCGGACACATATATACCATACATACATGTAAACTCGGACATACATATGCACCTAGTTAAACTCGGACAAGCAGAACACACAGTAGCTAGGGTTTTTGCTTCACATAAAGAGAAAATTTGCACAGAAAGATAAATCTCAAAGAAAATCGTGTCTTGCATTTCATTTATTGAGTATAAATACAAGATCCTAAGTTTGGACACACATAAGTCCTTACAGAATAAACTCTATCAAATAAGTTCTATCACCACAAATTCTATCAAATAAGTCCTATCACCACAAGTTCTATCACCACAAACTCTGTCCATTAAGTTCTATCACCACAAAATCTATCAGTTAAGTTCTATCACCACAAATTCTATCAAATAAGTTCTATCACTGCAAGTTCTATCAAATAAGTTCTATCACCACAAGTTCTATCAAATAAGTTCTATCACCAGAAACTTTATCAATATATGAAACTCGGAAATCAGAGCTATCATATACACAAAATCGGACAAGCATCCATATTCGGACATCAACATACTCGGACAATATTCATATTAGGACCCCCCTCTCTTTATAACAAATTCAGACCCTTTTCTCTTATCCATACATCTGGACTTTATGACTTCACAAAGTTGGACTAACATATTTTCTCAAATCAACAACGCAATGTAACGGTTGTAAGTCTAAACCCTACTCTCAACAATCAACAATATCACGAATCACAACAATGAACTAGCATGTGTTATCATATCAATAGCATCCCTAGTATTGACGAACAATTACACAGTCATTCACAAACGCACATTCACTCAAGTATGATTAACTAATCACATATCTGTTGTTTGGGTATCTAGTTTGCATGAAATCAAGAGAACAATAATATCAAGTATAACATAAAGCATTACCTTAGATTCAATCCAGTGTTTGTTCTTGTAGTATTGGAAGATCAAAGAGTAGATGGTTGTGTGTAAGATTGTGCAGCCAAGAATGATAAGAGAAAACTCAACTGCCGCATGATGAGATTATGAGGGGTTTAGGGTCGCAGTAGTTTATTAGAGTTTCTTAATTAATCCTAACACACCTCTAACTATATCCTTTACATAAAAAGCACATAACCTCATGCAATTTACAGTTAAAGCACATAATTCACGTATTTGTCATGCAGCATATAAGTTTCATATAAACCGTCTGTTTATAATTATTATTCGTGTTACATGATTGGTGGAATGATGGAAAGGATGATGATTGGTTGGGGAACTGAGGATGGATGATGAATTCGGATGATGATGGACGAATCGAAGGGATTGGACTATAGGTTGGTGGTGTTCTTGGCTCCAAGAAAGGTTTCAAAACTCAAAAATCACGTAACTCCTTCAATGACTGTAACGCTTCGCATTAGTAACTTTCCATTTGTAAGTTTGCTTCGTGTTTCTATAATTGGAAAGTCTAAACCTTGTAATCGTATTTCTATTTCCAAATCACTGTAAATCTAAGGCTTTGATTGTAATCCAATTGATCAATTATGCGAATTTCACAAACTTTATACATGCTTAAACTTGTGAACGTACGTTATGTTGTTGCTCGATAGGTCAATTCGAAATAACTCATGAATACCTATTGTACGTTTAGTAAATCTTAAAAATCGAGTCAAGCTAGATGATTAGTAATTCTTAACACAAATATTCAAGCTTTCGGAATCATACGAATCGTTTAATTATTATTGTGACACTTCTACAATAAACAAGTCCCTTCTTAGGATCATGTAAGGCCCCCTAACTTTGATTTAAATCTTCCAAAAAACCCGCATTGGTAACATATCTAAAATATATCAAATGTGCACCAAGTATAACAAGTATATAAATTAAATAACAAAAAAAGAAACATATCGCAACTTACGGCCGCAAGCTGCCATACTCACCATCTCACCTTGTTTTAATTCAAACAACCACATAATCCCATTTGATGCAACCCTAATTCAAACCCTAATTCCCCCTCTATATAAACAAGCATTCCCCCATCCCTTTCTCAATTTTACAAGCCTCCAAACACTTCAAACATCCTCTCAAACTTCCAGAATTCACTGCTGTCCCAAACCAGTTTGCAAGTGAGTTTCAACTCACTTCCCTTTTTCTTCAAGCCTTGTTTCTTCTTCTAAAACGCTTTGATAACCTCTAGGAAGGTTCTCACAAGTTTGCTTGGGAAAACTAAGGTGAAACCCCACCATTTTGAGGTCCAAAAGTATGATAACTTTATGCCCACCTTTTATCTTTCAAAATTTAAAATTTTTAAAGTTTTCTTCATGTTTTTTTCCTCAACATTGTTTGCTAAGCCCCATGGGATGTTACCATAGGTTTTCCATAAAAAACCAAGGTGGAACAATACCATTTTTAGGGCTAAACTTTCGTTTTCGAACTTGTTTTTAAACATAACAACTCTATGCTACTTGTGCCTCTAATCAAGTTTATGGTTAGTGAGCTAGCTAGACTTGTTCATACAAAATCAAGAGGCATGACATGCCTCTAAATTTGTGGTTTTTACTAGGGTTTTAAACCCACAAGTGTTGAGCCATCCAAGCTTACAAGCTTGTTTTGGTGAAGGTGTGATTACATGGAGGCCTTGGCTATCCAACTTTTCAATCCACCCCTCACTTGATGATTTCTATCCATTAAGCTACGATTCACTTTCACTAGAGTAACAAGGCTACGACACGTCCCCAAACGTTGCCATGTTCGGGATGCACGCACTTAGCTTGCTTATTCGGTTCGAAGCGTAGCTTAGTGAAGTACAATATTCTTGACCATCCGGATTGTCCTTGTGGCAATTTGTGTATTGGGGAATCTTACGAAAGAGGTTTAGGACGGTTATCCTCCTACCTCCATGCATGTCTTCTATGACTTATATGATATCCATGACTTATATAAGATCTATGATAAACTTGTAATAATATATGTAAACTATATATGTAAATAATTAATATAACCGAACCTTTGACGATCACCATATGGTTACTTGTCCTAATATTAGGTTATTATATCTAAGACCTAACCATCCTTATGATTCTATTGGGCATGACCCATAAAAACACAAACACCCTTCGGGGCTTATAGTGTCAAAAACGAGCGTTAACGTCTAGATAAATATTTTGCATACTTTAAATTCCTAAAATTATCAAACTCCACCATCATTCCAATACTCACCCACCTACATTTCCTTGTGTAGGATAACTTGGTGTTAGTCCCCCTAATCAGCCTAAACGCTTTCACGGAACTTAACTTGCAAAACCGTGAGTACACTCGACACCCTTTTTACGCTTTACACTTTTTGGTGCAATATGTTAATCTACCATAATTACACTAAATCACACTTTTATTCTATGAAATCACACAAACAATCCATCATACATGCTATAGTTATGTGATACTTGAATTGTTACATGGTACATTCTTATGTGATACTAAATGTCATTAACTTCGATCAAGTCTCCCTTAACATGTATAGCGCTATAGGAGTAACGCGCTGCCCGTATTCTTGTGGCCAATGTTAAGTTTTTAATCTATTATGCAGTACACTATAGGATTGACTTTTAGTCAAATGCCTTGTTTACTTTTTTCTCGTATACTAGCTTATCATTTGGATTTGTTTAAACGTTTTTATTAGTTATAATATGATATCAAACTTGTGTACTCGCCAATACTTTGTTATTGAACTATACCTTTAACATGTTGCAGATTGATGAAGTTGGTATGATGAAACTTAGTAGGATCAGCATAGAAACATGCTTAGAATGCTAAGTTAATTATTATGTTTTTGTTGAACTTATCTCATTGTTGTTATGTTATACTCGAATTATGTTGTATTTGACAATTTGGTGATTTGAAATGAAATGAGTTGGTTAATTAAATATTGTCACACATAGTGTTATGATGTCTCGAGAAATCTAGTTCGTCTCACTCCGATGTTTCCGCCATCGGTTGGGGTGTAACAATGACCCCCAAAATTGGTGTTTTATTTCGTTCAACACAACAAAACACACAAAATTCGTGTCGTCACAAGGAGATGGCGTCGTCGACGACCTCTAGAATCTCCATTTTCTCCTGACGCCTTAATCTACTGCCTACGACCATTTCTGACGATGGGACTTTCTGTGATGCATCGCCGATGACCCAAGGTCAACGATGATGCCTGCAATCCTTGTTTTCGATTGTGTCCATTTCTCGCTCCCGGTTGACCCGTTTTCTGCCCCGATGCTCCATATAGCTCCTGAATAGCTCCTTAAACCCCGTTAGACCTGCAAAACATTATTTAGCCATTAACAGATCTTAATATTTATTATATAATGGTCTTAAGTCTTAACATGTTAACATGTTATATTGTGTCTGACATGACATGTTAAGACACGAACACGACCTGTTATGACACGAACACGAAATAGGTAAACATGAACACGACACGAAATTAAACAGGTTTTATCATGTCGACCTATTATAGACACGAAACCTGTTAAGGTTAAACACGAAACCTATTAACTTCGTTTCATGTTGTGTTATCGTGTTCGTGTTAGAATTGCCAGCCCTACCCCAGTCCATTGTTTCTTCCATGCGCAAACGCAAAGTGGTTGGAGCTCTAGACTAGAAAATTTCTCATATGTCAGCGCTACATGTCGATGTATGGATTCTAAGGTTTGACCTTGAACATAAGCGCGCGCATTGACTAGTTTCGTGTATCACGTGGCGCGACTATTAGAGTTCTTTGTAAAAAGAAATGGGCAGCACACGTTTACATTGGGGATTTCAAAAAAACGGATCTTCTGACTGGTTGGTCAAAAAGGTACGGCGGATGTGACAGCTGACACTGTGACAAGCATATTGTCACAAGGTCAGGCATACCGTTTTGTTTGGTGTCAGGCTAGTAAAGACCACGCGCGCGTGAAAATTGTTGCCCGGTTTTCCCGCCTGACGTGTCATCGCCTGATTGGGCCTGCGCCACAAGTGGGGGGCTCGAATACCCATCGCATTAAATGCGATGGATATAAATACCTGGCGCTTTCCTTCATGGTTTCTACCATATTTCTCTCAAATCTTCAAACCTTCTTCCAGCACTTGAAGATCTTCAATCACCCTTCCAAGATTTCTACGATATTTCACTCTGAGCTGAACATAAAAAGATTAAATAGGATTTGTTTTGACTTCTACCTCACTTCTACATGGACTCTTGGGCACCATTTCAACTCATCTGAATTCCTTTTTATCAGTAACAGTAATCATCAAAACTTAAACAAATAATAATCAATTATTGTGAAATAAAATAAGAAACACATCCAAATAATCAAAACTTAAACAAATAATAATCAAAGTCAAACAAAAACAACCTACTAGTAAACAAAATAACTTCTTAGAAGGCATCGAAACTCCTGTACGAACCACAAAACGACGTTTTAAACTTTCAAATCCTTTTTATATAGACCAATTCTTTGCAACTCCTTCACAATTATGAACATCGATGATGAAGAAGTAATCGACATGTGATTCGATTCAAACCCTAATGAAGATGATGTACTAATTGAAGACGTTGAATTCATCTTCTAATTTAAACCGCTGCATAGAAAATGATGTTTAGAGAATCAAAGTTCAGTCGTTCATAACTTCATGTTCTTCACCCGTGGTTTTTCTATTCAAACCCTAATGACCCGTATTTCTAATTTAATAGACCTAACTTAACCCACGAATAAGAGCTTTTACTTTTTAAGTGACCCACTTGTCTAATTTATTTGACCCAAAACAATGCATTGTAGTTTTTAAAAGCTATAAAAATGTATTTTCAGTAATATTCGACTGCAATTACGTATAAATACTTTTAAGTAATATGGTTTTTCTTAATTTAAAAATAAATTATGGAATTATGGAAATTAAAATAAAAACCCATTTAAAAATAAAATAAAAAGGGATGGAAATAAAAAAAAAACCCGAAAAATGTTATCGTTTGATAGTTGTCTCGAGGCAACACAAACAATTAATTGCAGGTAAGAAGTGAAATAGCCATAGACGTAGTCTTATTTTATAAATTTGTATTATTCTTACTTTATAAACATATAAAAATAGAAATTATTTACCGGCTCAAAAATATACTGTGTGCTTGTGTGTGTCTTCTACTGATTGTGAAAACTCTCCAAATTGATGCTCAATTCTACAAACCACCGATTAATCGATCAGACTCCTCGAACACAATTGCGTTTCAATCCGTATTCACTGTTGAAATTCTACGTCATCAATTCAGTTTCAACGACAATCAGATCGGTTGGGTTGAAATTGTAGCAAATGGAGGTTGAAGATGACGTGGATATGGCTGTTACAGAGAGTTTAGACTGGAAGTTTTCTCAGGTTTTCGGTGAGCGTGCTGCTGGTGAAGAGGTTCACGAAGGTAAAAGAACGTTTCATCGATGAGTTTTTATTTATTTATTTATTTTATTTTGTTTTTTTGAAGTTTTTTTATTGTTGTTGTGATGTTACAGCTGTAGCGATATTTGTTGTTGTGATTTGTTTCTCATTCATGTTATGTGGTGTGATATTAGAATTATGCTGTAGTCTGCATGCATTAATTGGTCAATTTGAGATTCTCTAGGTTTTAGAATAGAGATACAGTTTGATGCATTTATTTCAGGTGTTCACTTTTGAAATTTGATACAATAATTTCAGGTTATATTGTAGTTTAGAGAAGAATATTTGACTTGAAAGAGTCAATTTCGGTTTAGAGTTTGGGGTTTAAGTATAGGTCAAAACCTATTGGGCAAAACATTTAGTTGTGATCATTTATACATACAGATACTTTAATGGCAATTGTTTTATATTTACTTCTCTGTGGTCAAAGGCAGGTCAGGCTCGACTCGGCTCAGACAAACCACCTTGAGTGCACCTAGGTGCACAGGCGCAGTGAATCAGTCTAAAAACCGGCCTGAACCGGAAAAAAAAGGCTCTGAAACCGCCTAAAATGGTCTGAACCAGCCAAAATTAGCCTAAACAAGTCCAGCTTAAAATGGTCTGAACCAGCCTAAAACAAGCCCAAATTAGCTTAAAGTAGCCCAAACAAGTCCAGCTTAAAATGGATAACACGTGCGTCTTGCTTTTTACATGGCTAGGTGACAGGCTCACCCTCTGTGTCTTGAGTGCGCCTTGAGCTTTTGACTACCTAGGTTTACTTAGCATAAGTCTGTGGCAATCTTCTCATTGTGACAATTTCAATTGTTGAAAATTTAACTAGATATGCCATTGAACATTATCCAATTTTAACAATACTCTGAAAAGAGATACAGTTTGATGCATTGAGTTTTGGAATTAGTATAGATTTGGTATTTTTGGTAAAAATGCTGGTTATTTCGAAGTTTAGAGAATTACGTTTGACTAGAAAGGGTCAGTTTAGGTCGAAAGTTTGTAGTTTTTAAGATAGGTCAAAAGGTATTGGGTAAAGTTTATAGTTGTCACTTGTGAGTATTTATACAAACAGATATTCAATAGCGATACATTTTATATACTGAGCGATGGTTAAAGGCGCACCTAAGTGCACAGGCGCAGTGAACCATTCTGAAAACCAGCCTGAACAGGAAAAACAGTCTGAACCAGGCTGAAACAGCTTAAAGTGATCTGAACCATCCTAAATTAGCCTGGAGCGAGTCTAAAAACAGCCTAAATTACTCTCAGGTGTTTTTTTCTTATTCCTGATTGGTAATTTAATAATTTATAATTTGTATGCAGTTGATATTATTTCAGCTATTGAATTCGATAAATCTGGAGATCTTCTTGCAACCGGAGATCGTGGGGGTCGTGTGGTTTTGTTTGAAAGAACAGACAGAACACATGTATGTTTATATCATTAACCTGCTTAGTAATTTTTTCACTGATTATATTTGTAACATGAACGTATATAACATAGCAGGCTGATAACAGAAGGCATCTAGAGGGCATGGATTGTTCCAGCAGTCGACACCCTGAGTTCTGCTACAAAACCGAATTCCAAAGTCATGAGCCAGAGGTTCTCTTTTTTCCTTATAATGTTTATATATTTTTTTGTTAAATATGTTATTCACTTACTCACTAATTCATGTTTTATGATACAGTTTGATTATCTAAAGAGCTTGGAAATTGAGGAGAAAATCAATCAAATCAAATGGTGTCATACAGCCAACGGTGCCATGTTTCTGCTATCCACTAATAATAAGACTATAAAGTGCTGGAAGGTCATAATAAGCATCATAGTTCATAACTCATAAGTATTAATAGATTGCTAATCATGAACATCGATTTCAGAATGCTATTTTAATACATTTACGCTGAACCAGGTTCAAGAAAAAAAGATCAAGAAAATATGTCAGATGAATATAGATATAGATCCTCATAGATATACAAGTAACGGTTTTCTTACTGCTTCAAAGTCAAACGTACCTACAATATCTAAACCACCATTTTCAAATGGAGATACCGTTGACAAACACTCAAGTTGTATGACCAACAATATTTCACTCCCATCTCTACATTTACCCATGGTAAGTTCCACCAAATATTTTATAAATTCTTATTGCAGGTGTTAATGTGTTATAGTTGATATAATTGATATCATTGTATAATTGCAGTGTTAGTGTGCTATAGTTGATATAATTGATATCATTGTATATAATGCCACTAAGATGTTTTCAATCTTATGTGTTAAGGTAATCAATCATGAAACAAACCTTGCAGCTAAATGCCGAAGAACTTTTGCACATGCGCATGATTTTAATATTAATTCCATCTCAAATAACAGGTAAACTCCTGACATAAAAAATATGCATTCAATGCGGTATTTGCTTGATTTACTTAAGCGTGTAGCGTTCTACTTAACATCTTAAAATATTATCTGAACAGAACTTTATCTTCTATCTATCTTGTAGTGACGGTGAAACTTTTATATCGGCTGATGATCTGCGCATAAACCTTTGGAACTTGGAAATTAATAGTCAGAGTTTCAATATTGTCGATGTCAAGCCTGCAAACATGGAGGATTTGACTGGTAGAACTTAACATTGTGTCTATATATATATACACACATATATGCTTTGTTTTTGTTTTTCATATACAGAGAATAAAATGTATCATTTTCCTGTTTGAATGTGTTGATACAGAGGTGATAACAGCAGCCGAGTTTCATCCTTCACACTGTCATATGTTGGCATATAGCAGCTCAAAAGGCTCAATTAGGCTTCTTGATCTACGGCAATCAGCTTTATGCGATCATCATACTAAAATGTAAGATTATACCATTTCTTATCTGTACCTTTATGTACGTATGGCCAAGTATTGGAGAGAAGTCTTCAATTATATGGGCCCATTTACTTAACTTTTCACACATTTTTAATGAGTTGATTTTCCAAGTATCTTCTCATTTTCGATATATTCAGTTTTTCATTATTCCTGCAGATTAGAAGAACATGTGGCTCCAGGTTCAAGATCTTTTTTCACAGATATTATTGGCTCAATTTCTGATATTAAATTTGCAAAGGGGGGTAGGCATATCCTAAGCCGTGACTACATGACTCTTAAGGTAATTATTTTAGAGTAAAATGCCATTTTCGTCCCTGAGGTTTGGCCAGTTTTGCGACATTCGTTCAAATGTTTGTTTTTCGTATTTGGATCCAAAAGGTTTGAAATCTTGCCACTTTCATCCAGCTCGTTAACACCATCCATTTTTTCCGTTAAGTCAGGGGTATTTTCGTCTTTTTTGTTAACTTAAAGGGCAATTCGGTCTTTTTCACTTTATGTACAAGCATTTAGCATAATGTACAAGTATTCAAAATACCCTTACTAAACAAAAACAAGTTGGTAAAAAGACGAAAATACCCCTGACTTAACGGAAAAAAATAGCTGGAGTTAACGAGCCGGATAAAAATGGCAAGATTTCAAACCTTTTGGATCCGGATGCGGAAAAAACAAACCTTTGGACGAAAGTCGCAAGATTGGCCAAACCTCAGGGTTGAAAATGGCATTTTACTCTTATATCTATTATTCCTTACAAATAAACCTTGATTGTCTTCAGTTCTAGATAATGTGACCCATTTAGTTTATTTTGACATGTTGGTTTCGTATACTTTGTCAGCTGTGGGATATAAATATGGATTCTGCTCCGGTGGCAACCTTTCAGGTTCATGATTATTTGAGGCCGAAGGTGACGCACCCTTCATAAAGTTCCTTCTCTCATGATTAATAGAACTATAGTTGTACAATGGATTGGTTTTTAAGTTTTCTAACTCTTACTATTTTCATCAGCTATGTGATATGTATGAAAATGATTCAATTTTTGACAAGTTTGATTGTTGTCTGAGAGGAGATGGACAGCTGGCAGCCACTGGTTCGTACAGGTCAGACTTGCAGTCTTACTTGTTAATGTTGTTGTAATTTTAGTTTGTTAACACCTGACCTTTAATAATGTACTGATTACAAATTACTATTCATGATTCAGCAATCTGTTTCGTATTTTTGGGTGTTCTGACGGAAGTACTGAAGAAACAACTTTAGAGGCAACAAAGAATCCAACGAGGTATTGACTCAAGTTTCTGTTGATTTTCAAAATGATCTATTTACTTATTTTAACATTTTTACATTCCTCATGAACTTTTAATGTTCTTTTAGGAGACAAATACAAACCCCATCACGGTTCCCAAGATCCCCTGGAACCCTTCCACGTGTTAGCAGGCGAGGTAGATTTGTTTCCTAGTAATTTGACACATTATTATGATTACATAATTTTTATAAAGCATTTTACACACAATTCTCATGAAGGGTCAGACAACTCAGGAATTGACATTAATGGAAGCACTTACGATTTCTCAACGAAGCTGTTACATCTTGCATGGCACCCAAATGAAAACTTGATTGCGTGTGCTGCTTCAAATAGCCTGTACATGTATTATGCCTGAAGGTTCAGTATATTATTAAGTAAATTTTTCCATCATATACAATTGTAAAAAATAGAAAAAACTTACAGTTTATTACTCATGTTATGCTATACTGATGATGATTAGATCTGTTATTATAGTTTTTCAAGTTCCTTTGCTCTTCCGAGTAAAGCAGACAAAGCTAATCACTAAATTGTTGCTGCTGAACTTCAAACGTTGCATTAGGTTTGCAATGGAGCTCCTATTTATTGAAATACAATTAGTTAGCTTAAATGGATGGAGGAATTGGAATTAACTTAGGAACGTTTGGTTTATAGATTTTTTTTTGTGAAAATATCATCTGGAATTGATGTTTGCCAACGAATTCGAGTGTATCATGTTTGGTTTGTACATTTGTTAATGGATTTGAAATGTGGTGGCGGCGGCAATGGGCTGATGGTGGTTATGGCAATGGTAATGGGGTAGAGATGGTGGTGGTGATAGCGGTATGCCGCAAGTGGCAGTTGTGTAGGGGTGTGGATAAATTCATTTGAATTACTTCACGATTCCTAAAGAATGTTGCATACTTTACTTCAAGGAAGGAAGTTGATGTAATTTATACAAACTAGTGGGTTATACTCGCGCTCTGCGGCGGGGCGACCCAATTTTTAATGGAAACGTAGACGCAATAGTATAAATAATGTTAATGTCAGGAATTCGTTTGATATTGGTTCGGTCCATTAAGATACCGACACTTACCGAAAGAAAAAACAAGTCATGATACGACCAAAAAAATACCGAGATGTGTTTACATTGATCGAAACAATAAAAACGAATATCAATTTCGGTACTGACGTTGTTTAGTCAGTATTAGACCGTTCGTTTCGTTACATGTACAACACCAGGTTCAATTGAAACTTCAAAAGAAAAAGAAAAAGAAAAAAATAAAAAAAGAAAAAAAAAGATGAAAAAATGTCACAAAAGACAAAACAAAAAATCACTGTAGCTAATAAGTTTATAAATTATATATATAATAATTCCAATAACATTCAAACATGTTATTCATTGAATTTTAGATTTTTATTCCAATGAACTTTGTAATCCAAAGTAGTAAGGCTAATGAGTGGTGGTGATTGGCCTCCACTTTATAACACCATCCTACAAATCTTCAATCCTCTCTATCACGACCCTATAGGATGTGGTGACGATTCTCTTTTCTTCTTCCCCTCCCTCTTTTTTTATTGTTTAAATATTAAATGAAGAAAGAGAGATTGACGGTCGTGGCAGTCGTGGAAAATTCTACTTCTATGACGAACAAATGTGTGCAGGGGGTGGTGTTTCCGATCCTCTGCTACCCGTGTTGCACCTCTATCATCCCCTTCACGATCCCTATACCCCGTAGCCTAAAAGTATAATTTTTCATTTTTATAAATTAGTGAATCAAACATCTTAAAAAAATCATGTGAAAACAAGTTCAATGATCATCTTAATAAGAGTTCTTTCCTTTTCTTTGTACATATATCTACACTGGTATGGTCTTCGCGCGATGCGGTGGGGGCGATACTTTGCATTGCGGCATTCGTTTCTGATAGTTTTTATATTCGTATAATATTTATGGTTGCATTATTGTGGTGGATATATGTTATAAGTATTACACATGTCTAGTAGTTATTAAATTTAGAATTTAAATTATCAAGTACTTTAAAAAAATCATTGATGAAATAAAGTAACACACGAATAAGAAAAAATAAGTCTTAAACATAAATAAAAGTTATATAAAGTGGCACACGAATAAGGAAATATAAGTCTTAAATATAAAAAGTGAAAACTAAAAGCTCAAGTGTCAAGTAATTTACATCATGAGAAGATTAATTTAGTAACCATATGGCTTAAACATCTCAAGGATGCCATCTATATTGTCACACCACCATTTTGTCATCATCGAGATTAGCGTCCTCTAGAATTTCTTGTATCTCTTCCTGTTTGATTGTTACATCCTTTGAAGGGTGGGTTTCTTCTGTGTTCTCCTCTTTAACTGATACATCAGTAGTAGCTGGAGCAGTTTGGGGAACTGAAAAAAAGATATTAAGTATTTTAGTTACATATTTTTATCATGTTACCGTTATATATAACAAGGATAAAAAATGACGTTCACAGTTAAACATTATATAAAAACAAAAAAAAACAAACAAACAATACATCATGTTTTAGAAACATACATACCTGTGTAAAGATCTGAAATGATGAATATTGAAGCTCCAAAACCACTGAATAATAAATAAGATGAATGTTAAGTGTGAGCATAGAAGAATAAATCAAAGTTATAGACAACAGAAAATTGAAGTACCTGTAAACCAAGAATTCTTAAAACAAGAAATTTCTTGAAGTGAAAAAAACTAATGAATTGTATTATATATAGAACTTATAAACCTAGCTTTTTTCAAGTAACTAATATTATCTATAAAAGTATTTTTGAACTTATAATCCTTAAAAAATGCAACACAATCTAATATTCAGTTTTTAAAGATGTATTATATTTAGATTTTGGAGGTGTTTTCCTAAAAGTTTGTTGGTGGAAACACTTATTTACCAAACTTTTAAAAAAGCATTTTTATAAAAAAGATGTCTTAGGAAAATGAAAATGCTTCTAAAAAAGTTTTTATAATTTTTTTTATGAAAACCAAAATTCCATTTTGTTGAATATGGTATCATATAAAAAATTTAATTAGATTTTTAAGACGAATAAAATAGCTTTTATATAAGTTTTTATGAATTAGATATTTATTGTAGCGTGATAAAAAGTTTCTACGATATGTTTATTAAAAGGTCTAGAAAATGAAGAAGCTTCGTTGAATGAAGATTCAATTAGATATTCAGCCACCGACCACATCGAAATATAAAGCTATTTTTGTTGCGTCTAATTTAATTTTGTTTATAGTTATTTCACTTGTAAGAGTCATGTCTCTCATAATAAAAGTTTTTGTCTCTTATTCATTCATGTTGCTATGTGATATAAATTACAAAAAGATGAGAATCTTCAAGGCTTGATAAGTTGGTTAATAATGAGGAAACTTGAATATAAAACTTAATACTTGCAGTGATTTGCATGGGTCGATCCGTGTCATCTTTAGGCTTAAACCGAACCAAAATTGAAAATCCAGTTTGTAAGTTCTAGACTGTTGTCTGGTTTTGGTTTTCTAGTTTTGGTATTTGCGTGTGGATTCAGTTCAGTTTAGTTATGAGTTTGTTCATTTAAGTTTGAAATGTTTGGGCCTGTAAAAATATTCCAAAATAATTGGGCTAAAAACTTTTGTACTAAAGTTGTTGTTAAACATTTTTTTAATAAATTCAGGCTAAAAACTCTTGGCCTAAATAATGAATTGAAACTATATATTTAATAATAAACATTTGAAAAGCTCAGTGTTATTTGATTCTGTTCAGTTTGGTTTTAGAGTGAGGCATAACTGAAACTGAAGCGTGATTAAAAAAGACCAAACTGTCAGTTATTAACTTAAATAAGTTATTTTGGTTTGCTTGTTTGCTTTTATCAGTTCTTTCGGTTTTGATCCGTTAATCAATTATCTCAGTTGAGTTCTTACTTATGGACCTTGTAAACTATCATTAATTACGAGCAACTATTTTTTATATAAAAGGAGGATTTCATTAACTTGTTTATTACTGACTTTGTCTTGTTTTAGTAACTAAACAACAACATTTTTCAACGCCTTGGACGATTAGGTCGAAATTATCTTCATGCCAGTTGGGTGGACTCGGACTTCTGCCGGTGGTTTGTTGTTGATCTGACTGCAGGTTTTTTCCTTTTTCTTTTTGTCGTTATGCTTGTAGGAAACACGTTGAAAATGGCTGGAATGTGGACAATGTCAACTGGACAACACTGAACAAGGTACCGTTTTGTGCATTTTAATCCGCACAACACTTACGATTGCAATTAAATATGTATAAGTAAAATGATATTATTTTATGGTGATTACTTTAGTTCAACCTACTTATCCTTTAAAATAAAATATTATGGATATATACAATATCTTTTGCATACATATGTGGATCTTCGACTAAATAAACGCAATGCAAATAACCTACTAAAATCAAGAAAAAGGTTATTCCATTATTTAGGGGACATCATCTAACTCAAACAAGTGTGTTTTAGCCTATTAAAGGTTTCTCTTTTTCGTCACGGCCACATTCCAGTTCATTAGGTATAAAACATTATTAGATGGAGAAAACCTATAAAACATTATTTTAATATAACCAATTAGATAAAACAAGTAAGGTTGTTTGGTGTCAATTTACTATCTGCTAACCCATTTAAGTGTGCACCCAACCAAGTAAATACACAAACATACTGGATACGAGCAAAGCTCACATCAAATCCGTATGTGCAAGGTTTCAAAATTTTATTTAGTCTTCGGAACAAATTGGCGAACAATCTTAATCAAACGAAAATAGGAGTGAAAAGGGTTGGAATATTATTAGATTGATAACAATGACCACAACGTAGAGAGTCTTGAACATTTGAAATGTGATATGACACATTGCTTTAATTAGTTGTAAACTAATGCATCATCTACTTGTATATTTTGATCCGCACAACAATACTTGTACATTTTTATCTGCAAAACAATACTGACCAAGACAATTATCGGAACGTCGACAAAAATGAGTAGGTCATCATGGTACCTTTGGATTTCTTTAAAACATTATAGTTTATAAGATATGACAAGAATACGTAAAATAATTGTAAGTTTGTTGTGGAAGGGGATAAGGTAACTAATTAGCCATAATTTTATTAAAATAAAGGGACTGAAGTGTAATAATACGAGTGACTAAAATATAATTAGTGTTTAAAAGAAGACCAACTTACCCTTATTTTAGTGGTGTTTTTATAAATAAAGAGGAAAGAACTTCTTATTTTTTTTTGAATATCTTAAAATAAACATCACTCATGTATTTTAATATAGTATAGATATGTAAAAGTATTATAGAGCCCACGGTTTATGAGAAAAAGTATTATAGAGCAAGTGATCTATGAGAAAAAGTAAAGTATTCTAGAGCAAGAGCGCATAGTTTACGAGAAGGTAATATTTTCATTTTACTAATAAAAAGTTAGTGTTTGGTAACTATTCCGAATATAAGAATATATGATTTTATATATTATTTAATATAAATAAATATATTTAACTGCATTTAGTTACATGTTAAAACATTTTTAAACTATCCTGTAAAATGTAAACAATATTTGGGTTAAAGTTAGTCATTTTGTTCTTACCTGACAACTAATAACTCGCATCAAATTGTAGCAAAGTACAAAAGAAAGTTTTCGTCGATTACGCATAACACTTTCCATAATTTTTATCAATATGGTAATTTGATTACGTAACATTCATTTTATACTTTGTTAAAAGTCAATAAATATTTAATTTTATAAATAATTTGTTTAATCAAGATGACTATATAAATCAATTTTTCATTATAAAGAGCTTGGAGAGGTTGCGTAGAGAATTTTTGTGGGGGGCATCCGCGGAACATTTGAAAACAAGTTGGGTGTCTTGGAAGAATATTATGGCACCTAAAGATTATCAGGGGTTGGGGTTTGGTTCGCTATGGGATGCTAATATCGCCATGTTTGCAAAGTGGTTGTGGCATTTCAAAGTGGATCGAGGCGGGTTGTGGCGGAAGGTAATTTGGAGTTTACACCATAGTTCTAGGAATTGGAGCTTCTTCCCGGCAAAAATGTTCGTTCCAGGTACTTGGAAATATGTGGTAAAAATACCAAGTGACTTGGAGGCCTTAGGGATTGACTTGGCGAGATCGTTTCAAGTTGTATCGGGTCAGGAGAAACAAGTTTTCTTTTTCTGGAAAGAGGAATGACTGGGTGAATAGAATTTGTGCAGCAAGTTTCCAAACTTGTACAACCTGGAAAGACAAAAACTTGTTTTAATTTCGAACCAGGTTCGAGTGGAAAATGGACGGGCTGAATTGGTTTTAAACTGGACTAGGCAACCGGCGACCCAGGATGAAGTATCGGAACTAGGCCTTATTACTGTTGCATTTTGTTCGTATTCATTTGGCACATGTGGGGATAATTATAAGTGGAAGCACGATTCGACTAAAATTTTCTCAGTTAAAAGCATTCAAAGCATGATCGCACGGGCCTCGTCTCCTAACCTCGGAATAGACTTTGTATAGAATGTGTGGGTCCCTTTGGAAGTTAATTTCCACTCGTGGTCTAAACAGGTTGCTGACTGGTTGTGTAGGTTTTGTGGTGAGCAAGATGAAGATGCTTTGCATCTATTTGTGTTGTGCAAGGTGGCCCAACAAATCTGGGATTACATTGTAGCCTGGTGTAGACTTAGATTGGAGCTTTCCACATCTTGGATTTGAAGGACTTTGGCAGGGTGCAAAGTAGGTATCGTGGCTCAGAAAGATGGCACAAGACAATATATTCAATCACTCAGATTGCTTTTTGGGTGATAGGGAGGAACCGTAATGAGGCAATCTTTAACAATAAACAAGCAAACTCCACATACATAAAAGACAAAATTAGAACGTTTGGATTCCTTTGGGTAAATAGGTCGAGGTGTCAAAGTTTAACATGGGGAGATTGGTGTAATTTCGACCTCCGACGTTTGGGAGTTTAGTTTATATGTTTTTTTGGTGGATCTTGTAATCCAGCCAGTCAACCAGTTTGTTATTAATAAATTTCATTAGCAGTTAAAAAAAAAGTGAATTGCAAGAATTGTTCTTTATCTTTATACATAATTTTAGACAGTGTCCTTTACCCTTAACATTTATGAGTTTTGTACTTTATGTTTCCAAATGCTACACGATTTGTCCTTTTCGCCTAATGCAGTTAGTATTTCATTAAATGTTGTCATGTGCCTTGCACATGAGGGTAATTTTGTCATTTTAGCTTTACAATTACTAATTTTGTAAATAACTTAAAAAAGGTTTAAAAAAATAGAAAAAAAAATTAAATATACACACACGAGAAACCCTACTCTTTCTCACCTCTCCTTCTCTCTCACCACCACCACCTCCTGCTACCCCATCATCACCTCCATAACAACCACCACCTGCACCTGCGACTCCCATAACCACCGCCACTTGGAACCTGCCACTCCCATTACCACCTCCACATGCACCTGCCGCCTCTATAACCACTACCACCCCCATAACCACTGTCACCTGAAACCTGCCACCCCCATTACCATCGCACCTACTAATCACCGCTAAACCCAATAACACCACCACGATGAATCAGATTGAACAGATCGGAACCCCCCCCCACCACATCCTCAACGATCTGTTGGAGATCAAACAGATCGGAACCCCCCATTACCACCAACCACCATAGTGACGAAATTAGGTTATTTATGGTTTGATTGAATTTGAATCTGAGTTATTTGTGGTTTGATTGAACTGATCGGAAGACATCGTCGACGGTCTCTTGTACTTGAATATGAATTATTTGTAATTTGATTGAACTTGTGAATTGGTATTTGTGGGATTGACAGAAATTAGGATTTTACGCCCATTGACGGAAGTTCAGATAGAGGGTGGTGGTGGTGGCGGCGATGGTGGTATGATGGTGGTGGAGGGTGGTGGTTGGTGGTGGTTGGTGGTGGTTGTGTGAGAGTGGTGGTAGTGGAGACAAGTAGAGAAAGGGGGGGAGGTTGGTAAACAAATAGAATGCTTTTTTTTATATATTTTAATATATATTATTAGTTTAAAAAAATTTTTGTTTTATTTTTTAAATTTTTTTTAAATAAATGGGTAAAAAGACTAAAATACCCTTGTGTGATCTGATTTAATGAAAAAAACTAGCCGAGTTAGGCCAAAAGGACAAACTATGTAGCATTAGAAAACATAAAGTACAAAACTCATCAATTTTAAAGATAAATGACACTGCCTAAAATTGGATATAAAGATAAAAAGACAATTCTTGCAATTCACTCAAAAAAAAAAAAAATCATTACACAAAGTCTTTTACATGGCCTTCAATTGGAGTGGGTATTTTAGTAATAATAATAACTAGATGTAAAACCTGTGTGCAAACACGGGTGGTTTTTAGAAAACCATGCATACCACATTTTATTAAACGACGAATGACTATACATTTTTAAGGTTTAATTAAAAACAGATTATAAAACGGAACATCATTTAAATAACAAATAAAAGAGAACATATTTTAAATAACAACCGAGCACACATTGTTCTATATTCCATGATCGTAAATCTTGAAACATCGCATGATGCAAAATCCTTTATTGTTGGGTATAGCTTTCCATAAATCTTTCATCTTCATTTCTTAAAATACATCTTTCACCATATGATCCTACACAAGGAATAAGATGAACCTTATATACGTTAAAACAACATTTAAGGAACATATAGCGTTCCATAAATCTATCAAATTAGTTACCAACTATTAGAATTTAATGATGTTACGAAGGTTAACTAAAGTAGGTAACTTTAATTAACCATGGTTAGATTATTCAAATGAGTCACAAAATAAATTTTAAAAAATGTCATTGTCATTGTATTATTTATAAGGATTACCAAATCTGTATACTTTTGTGTTAAACTATTAATTTTTTTCAAAATTTGCATCATTCTTTATATAAGTTTTACATCTTTTGACAACAATAACATATATACATAAATAAATGGATAATTCATCGTAAATATATATTCTAAAAGGAAGTATAAGTATATATAAATTGTGTTGATTATACCATGCACAAAAATTCTCATAGTCTTGATCAATAGTACTAAAATCCTTTTGGCTCTGTGGTATTAAGATCAAGATACAAAATTTAGAAAAAAACAGTAAATTAATTAAAAAAGTTCATAAGTTAAACATCAAGAATTAAAAAAGTTATCGGAAATGAGGGAGGAGTTGAATTATAATTGATGGGTTGATGGATATTATCATGCGTCATCATCAGACGACATCATTTGGGTTTGAATTCAAATAAAGCATCCTCTAAGTAACCTGATGAGTGATCCGAATCCAATAGTGGCTGATCGTCGAATGGCAGACTGTTGTTTATCTCCATACCTCCATTAGACGTATTAAATCCACCGCCATGGAACACCGCCTATGTAGCTCCACCTTAAACCAAAGTCATCAAACGACCATGGAACACTGTCTTTGTAGCTTCGCCTCAAACTGCAGCCCTTCAACCTACACCATACAAAACATAACACATATACACGCAGTCACAAAAAGTATCTTTACCAACAAGCTCGTAAGCGAATAATCACAATCAGATCCATTTACAGCCATCAATAATATCCATTACAATTCAGATCAAAAGTAATTCTAACAACATACACTATCAATTCGAACAACACATAACATAGATGTTAAACAGATACATAAATCAACACAATAATTAAACAACAACAACAATGCATCAAAACATATATGAACCGTTAACTAATAACAAATCTACATAACACCTCATCATTAAGTAACCATAATGCATCAAAACATAATGCATCGGAACATATATATATATATATATATATATATATATATATATATATATATATATATATACATACATACACACCCCACCTGAACTTCAACTGAATTTGAATATGTCAACATGTTCGGTATCATTGCAAATTGTTTGTCAGGTCTGCTCACAAGTGGAATGTTTCCTGCAACACAACAACGATCAAGAAACGGATCAAATAAGAACTTACTATAACCAACAGATCCTCTATATGAACATAACATCGAAAGCTACCAAAATCGAGTACCGGTTAACTATTTACTGAACACTATAAAATCTAAGCAAAGTCAAAGATATTTTTCAACATTTTGGATCATGCGACTTATTTTAGATTTTGGTCTGTCATAGACACGTATATATTACGGCTTGCAATTGATTTATATAGCATAAAACTAATAATAATTTGAAACAATAAATCTTTAAACTCATAAAAATAAGTAAAACTAAAGCGTGACAAGAAAGATTAAGATGTTTAAAATTTAAAGTATTAAAACAATAACAATTACATAGGAAAATGAAAACTAATCAGACATTTAAAATCTAATGGCAAGAATTAAGAAATTTTAACTTAAACTCCATCGAGTACTGAACTTATCGGTGTATATCCTTGAGCTTTGTCATGAACTCCAAGTCTCTATCACCACATTCTATATTATTGGCAACACACAAGTCACGAACGGAAGTCGTCGGCATCGCCCTCAAGTTTCTGGAAACCTGGTCTCTTGTGAGTAGACCAAGTTGCAATCCATCAAAACTCCTCTTCAACTCTTGAAGAGTAGCCTTATCTGCATAGACTTGCTCTTCAATTTGTTTAATAAATCGCTGCTTCAAATCATTAGATTATAAAGAAGTTGATGCCATTGTTGTCACACCCCCAAATTACCACCCATGGGGTTTTACCGCGAGGCGTGTGACGTAACAGGATCCAGCCACTAATCATGTCGAACTAATAGTAAATAACATAAAACACAATCATCATGTCCAACATGAATAGTGTAATATTAAATGTTTCATCAAGCTATACGACCCATATTGTTCATCAGAAGCATAACTAATTGTTCAAACAATAAAAACCACATTGTTTCAAAACATAAAAGTAATGTTAAGTGTTTCATCAAGCGATATGACCCATGACAGCTCTTGCTCCTCAGACTGCAAGTTCCAATTCAACCGTGTATCTAACGAACTACAAGGATGCAGAAAAGTGTATCAGTGATAAAGCCGACAAATTCACAATTTTAGTTCAACATAAATCATGTAGGTGTTTAGTGTAAAAACATGTTAGGAATAATAAACTCAGTACCGATGTGACTGTCATGTTTGTTGTGCCCTCATCAATGTCTATCAGCATTGATCAAAGTGTTTAAGGTCCTTAGTTCACGTCCGGCTCCCAGCACGGTGTGAGGTTTGTCAAACCTAATAGCGCTATCAACTAATACCCCGTTGCCTCCCAGGCAAATAGCTCGGTAGTAAGTAGGGACTTTCATGATAGAGTTTGAGTTTATTAACTAACATTGAATTTAGACTATAACATTTAAAAGTATTCCTCCTAGGAATATTAGTTTGTCCCCACGGGACGCATGCTTGTGAAAGAGCAATGAACTCACCTTAGTTTGCTCGGTAATATTAACATGCCTCGACGCGTTAAATAAATGTTAGGCCCGTTACACGTGACCTAATGTACAATAGGTGTAAGTATGTGTAGAGTAGGGTTTGCAATACCTTAATTGTCCAAACAACCAAGTGCTTACTATGATCAGATTAACAAGTTTAACATACAGTGGGTTTCTCTAGTTGGTGACATGTAATATGATTTTGAGAAACTCCAATTTATTCATGTTGATAACTCGGATGTAAAGTTGATTAATAAGCACGGACTTATACATATGTACTCAGAACAATTATTAAGAACCCAGAACTACTTCACAATTTCGGATCTAAACATGTATTCATTTAAACTCAGACATATACATCAACATGGGTCTACACAATAAACTCGGACGTATACATTAACATGGATCTATACAATAAACTCGGACGTATACATCAACATGGGTCTATACAATAAGCTCGGACATATAAACCAACGTGGGTCTATACAATAAGCTCGGACATATAAACCCACATAGGTCTATACATAAATTCGGACTTCCTTAAACCCCACATATCCGGACTCAACAAGCAACCACATAAACTCGGAAATCGTAGTGCATGTTTGGATTCATCATAAAGTTGGACCTTTATACCCAAACTCGGACCCAGATTCCTAAATCCGGACATCATCAAGTTCGGAATCAACAATACCTATCAAATTCAAATCCTTGATTAACTATTAAACTCGAACCCCCTTAGATACACATAAGTTCCCGATCCATGATTTCGACGGGTTCCTCAATAAATTCCAATTTTTCATCGATCTTTAGTTCCTTGAAAGGAACTACAAGTGTTTCATCCGACAAACACTTCTTCAGATTAGAGACTTGAAAAACGTTGTGGACGTTACCAAGTTATCAGGTAACTCAAGTCGATAAGGTACCTTACCGATTCTTTCCAAAATCTTGAGCGGCCCAACATAACGCGAATTGAGCTTGCCTCGTTTCCAAAATGATTCTTTCCAATTGAGCTTGCCTCATTTCCACGGATTTGGTTAAATGGTCTACAATCACCCAGATGGTATCATTCCCGTTTTTATTTTTGGGCAGACTGGTGACGAAATCGATGGAAATATGTTCCCATTTCCACATAGGCAGTTCTGGTTGCTGAAGCAAACCAGACGGTTTTTGGTATTCTACCTTGACTCTCACGCAAGTTAAGCATTTACTCACATACGTATGTCAGCTTTCATGCCTGGCCACCAGTATAGGACTTTTAGATCCTGATACATCTTATCAGAACCCGGTTTAATGGAGTATCGAGACTTGTGTGCTTCGTTTAGCACAAGTTCTCTTAGATTCCGTGCAAAGGGACCCATACTCGCTCTATAAAATAGCGAATACCGTCAGACTTGGTTACGAGTTGTTCTACATGCCCGACATTGATTCAGCTTGAAGGTTCTCATCCTTCAATGCCTCGGCCTGAATAGAGCGGATGTGATCGGGAAGGTTAAAATGTATTGTAAGCCGTAAAGCTTGAACACGTTTAGGTTTGGTTCCTTCCGACTGAGGGCGTCAGCTACCACATTAGCTTTGCCTGGATGATATTTGTTTGCACAATCAAATTCGTTCAAGAGTTCAACCCAACGACGCTGTCGCATGTTCAACCCTTTCTGGTCGAAGATGTGTTGAAGGCTCTTATGATCGCTATAAATAGTACATTTAGTACCGTACAAGTAATGCCTCTAGATCTTAAGTGCGAAGACTAAAGCTCCCAATTCTAACTCGTTTGTTGTATTGTTCTTCTCGTGAGTTTTCAACTGTTGGGAAGCATAGGCTATCACTTTCTCACGTTGCATCAAAACACAACTGAGACCTTGGATAGAGGCATCATAGTACACCACGAAGTCATCCATACCCTCGGATAAAGACAATATCAGAGCACTGTAGAGTTTTTGTTTCAAAAGCTGAAAGGCATTCTCCTGGGTTTCTCCCCACGAGTAAGTAACACCTTTCTGAGTTAAAACAGTAAGAGGTTGAGCAATCTTCGAAAATCCTTCAATGAATCTACGATAATATCCCGCGAGACCAAGAAATTGTTGCAACTCCGCAGGAGTCTTAGGCGCCGCCCAATTCTTGACATAATCGATTTTTGCTAGGTCAACATGTATTCCTGATTCATTAGCCACGTGACCGAGGAAGTGTACTTCTCGAATATAGAAGTCGCACTTAGAGAATTTCACGTAGAGCTGTTCCTTTCTCAGGAGTTCTAAAATAAGACGCAAATGTCATTCATGATCCTCTTTAATCTTAGAATAGATCAAGATGTCATCGATAAACACAATGACAAAATCATCGAGATACAGTTTGCACACACAGTTCATAAGATCCATGAAAACCGCTATGCGTTGGTTAGCCCGAATGGTGGGAAGATGGGCTCTCCTCCGAAAGCACATGACCCAACTTGAGCTAATTAACGTGCGCGGAATTCATCATTAACTAGTTGACAATGATAGATATATTGTTTCAATGCCTCTACTTCATTAATCTTGAATAAACGTTTACAGATCAGAGACAAAACTGACAGGGCTTCGCCTTACAATTAGAAAAACAGCTAAGGACTCAACACCCCTGCTAAGCTATTTATAGACAAGACAGCTTCGCATAAGTGTGGATCTGCCACTTCATATAAGGTGCACTTCGTACGAAGTGACATTGCATCACTTTGTACGAGGTGAGCAACACTTCGTACGAAGTGGCTCTAATACATACATATCAACATATAATCTAACGTTTAAGCCCTGTTACATATACGACATGACCCTAATACGTAGGCTATAGAAATTCTGCACCAACAAACTCCCCCTTGGATATTGCCGCAGTCTTGGTCAGTATTCAAAAAATCTTCAAAATCTTTAACAGTTAGGGCCCAAAGAAATGCTTTCTCGGTCTTCGACGCTCCTCAGATGAAATGGGCGTTTGATCCGTGGGAGGATGTCTATTGTAAGTATCTCCATACTGAAATCTTCTCAACGATGCTTGTCTGACAACTTTAGCTATCCTTGCTTCTTTTCTTTCTTGTTTTCGTTGCTCTTTGCCTTCCAGCTTTCTTTATTCTGAATTCCATATTTTTCCTGAATTGATATCATTAGCATAACAAACATTAATAACCTGCTGGAACTGCAACGCTTGCACTTTGTCTTTCTCTTCAAAGCTGATCTTGCTGTAGAATAGACATTCAATATCTTTCTTTGAGCAGTTTACTGGCCACATCAGGTCTAATATTCGAATTCCCCTCCATAAGCCATATATTCTCTTGTGCGCAATCACGGCTTCAGTTAATTCTTCAGTGATTTTCCATGAATCATCATCATGCTGGACACAAATCACTACTTCTACTGTTTCAGAATCATAACGCCACCACTTGAATAGCTTATGGAAATCTTGTTCAATCTTTATCAATGGCATATTCTTCATAACATGTGGCCGCTTTACTATCAGTGTAACATCTTTCTGTTTCATCACTATATCAAACTTGATAATTCCGCGTGGAATATGTGGCTTCCAGTGTGTAGCTCCAACTTTTTCAGTTTCCTTCATCTTGAGATTGATACTCTTCATCTGAACTAACTCTTCAATATCCCAAAATGGCAGCATCTTGATGTTACTTAAGTACCTGAAGTACTGAACACCGAACTATCGCTTTATCGCATAAACATCCAACTCTTCTATCCATCCCCAACTCAGAATATCCCCTAAAGATTTGTCTGGATCATGAGTAAAGAAGGCCAGTGGACGTTTGACTTTCTTTCTTGTGGAATTTCCTTGAATTAGTACTTCTTTGCTGCAACAATCTCTTCTTTAGATAAGCATTTAGGCACATTTCCTTCTTTTACAGTTTCCTCGACCTTTCTTCTCAACAAATCATCATTAGCTTCAAAAAACAACTTTTCAAAGATTGGGAAGTCATTTGTTCTTTCACCAGAATATTTAGTGTTAGCATCATCGTCAGAATCATCCTCCACGACAACCCTGTCATAATCATCAGCTTCCTACACATAACTATAAAGATAATCATTAGGCTGTGAAGCACTAATGTTGTTTAATTCATATTCAAAGTCAAATACAAAGGATTCTTCGTCTACACCTAACATTTTGGCAATTTCTTCCTTAGTGTAGTCATGCACGAGCTTCTACGTCATGTTCCAGATAGAAAACCCTTGGTGTTTTCACATCAGGAACAACCGATATAAGGACAGCTGTGAGGATTCCTGACTGCTCAGTGTACTTGCTGTACTATCACAGATTCTACGAATCTTATAGTTGACTACGACCCTTGTTGGGTTAGCACGACCCCGTGTTGGTTTGTCTGTTGCTGTTGTCTTTATCTGTAGAGAATCTTGATTGGGCATGGCCCCGTGCCTAAGCTTCTATCTTAGTTATTTTGTTGTTTTAGATGTGGATGGGGGTTCGGCAGGTCGCGTCAATCCTTCTTCTTTGTATTTGTGTTGGTTTTAGCTGTTAATTTGCTCCTTTATTCGTTTAAGCTCTTTTGATCCTGTAATTTAAAAATGAACAAAGAAACATACTTTTTCCAACATTAGTACCGAAAAAGGGTTGATTTTATGCTTTATTTGATGTAATTTATATGTTACATTTTGCGCACATCAAATACCCCCACACATGAATCTTTACTTGTACTCAAGCAAAACTCAATAATGTGGCTTACACAACCAAATGGAATTGGTAGAAAATAAGTTTTGTGTTTATCTTTGGAGTGTGGGGAATTCAAGTTCTAAATTTTTTTTGTTTCTATTTTATTTACAATCTTATTCGTTATGATTTTTTAAAAACATATTTTAAGAAAAATTATTTATTTTGGGAATAACACGCCTTTCTAAAATTCTATTTAGTTATATACAAATTTACACACCTCACAAGTGGTCACTCAACGTTCGGCCGGATATGTTTAAGTGAAAACGCTCAGACTCGGTGGTACTTACGCCTACTATAGGCTTGACAAAAAATCAAACCTACTCCTTTTTGCCGTTTAATCTTTGTAAATATCAAGAGGACTTTTAGAGGGTAGGTTTCGGTTAGGGGTAGGTGTTTTTTGGGTAAAACGGTGAAAAGCGTAAAAGTGTCGGTTTTTTCGAACAGTTTTTGTGGCTTAGAAATAAAACTTTAACTAATGTTTTTTTAATAGCCAAATTTGAAACTAAGCCAAACATGTTATTTATGATCGAACTTTTTACTAAAATAAATGGTGTAAATAAAAAGAAGTTTTTGTGGATGTGGGTGTTTTTACAAAAGTTTATATTTTTGCAGGTTTTAGAAACGAAAGGGTTAAGGCTCCATCATTAACTAGGGGATATGAAAAGGAAAATAAAGGTTTAAAATGAAAAATGGGTTATAGTCCTAGTTTCCCATCATTTACTTACTTGGATTAATGTCGGTAATAATTGGGAATGTATTGCTTTGGCAAGTTCTAGATTTGTAAGAACAAAACATGATATTTACACAAGAAACGAAAAATTGGACATTAGAATAGATATGTATTTGTATGCTCGGTAAAGGCTCAAAACTCATTTTTTGTGGGCAAGGGGTATAGTGTAAAAGTGTATATATAATCAAATTTACAAATTTTAGTTATGCTCGTTTTTATAATTTTCTTAATTTGGTTCTTTTTATAACGATGTAAATTAGTAAAAACATAATTTTATAACTTATTTTTCCCAAACTAAACCAAGATAAATAAAAAAATGTTTGAAAAATATTTGGGGTGATTAGCGGTTTTCCAAGGCGAGTTTTGTGTAAGGCTTGTTTTTAGGACGAAAGATTCAAGGTTTTAACATCCCCCACACTTAAATTATACACTGTCCTCAATGTGTACCAAATAGGATTTGTTTAGATTAAATGTGCAAATAGTGGGGTTAAACAATAAATTTTTAAGGTTACTGGGCACGGGGGTGTGCCTGGTGGACACGGCCCCATGGTCAAATAGTAACATGAATTTGAAAGGCTTACAGAAGGTTGGGCAGGCGGCGTGGGCTATGGGCACGGCCTCGTTGCAATTGTCAGTAACACTTTGGGAGCTGTGTTTCGTCGCTTGGCGTCTGATTTCTGGGCTTGGGGACCACCACGCTTAGTGTGTCCAAGCCTTCCAAGGTACATGTGACCTATAATCCTACCACAATACAATAATCCAACACAAAATAACAAGCTTCCTAAATTACAAGCGTTTACTTGTCCAACCATCATCACACGAAAATTAAAATAAAAACACAAGAAAGTAAATTGTCTAGAGGAGCAAATTGTTCATCGGGACGCAGCCCGGAAAGTACCAAATTGTTCAAGGGATAAAGAGAGAGTTACCTTAAGGGTAGATCCATCGCCCACCACCACCATCGCCTAATCTAAATCCATGTCCTAGTTTTCCTCCTTCTCCTCGTCCTAGTATGCCATATGCTTCCGAATGAATGTAATATCGTTTTACATGGTAACCATGCTGCGCTCCATACTCCCAATCGGGCTGCTTGAGCTTTGTCCCAAACTATAGGAGTTCCTAGACACTTGAGTTTCCTGCATAACATTGTATAAGTTCCAGAGGTCAGGAAAATCTCCTCCTCCTTGAGAAAGGAGCCCGGGGCATATCTGGGATATCGAGGACGTCAGGGTTATCTTCGATTGGAAGGACCTCATCCGGGTCATTTGGGTTCCACACCCGGCCACGTGCATCCTTAAAGTGCATGAGGCCATTGTTGCAATCGATGATAAGACCCAAGCTTGGCAAAAGGCTAGATCGGCCCTTGCCACACCCACTCCCTTGTGGAATCCACTTGGAGTGCGCCTAATGAAGTTCTTGAATAGCTTGGCGATCTATCCTTCGAAAATATCAGCGTGCGGGTGTTGGCGGTGGCATTTAAGGCCATGTTCCTCAACAACATGTGGGCGACATCAATGGGTTGGTGATTCAAGATGCAATATAGGAAAGTTAGTTCCTGAAGGTTCACCACCCCACCACTATCCTTCCTTTGGCAAAAAGAGCCACTAAGGACCCGATGAATGTATCGGATTGGAGGGTCCCTTTTTTTGTGCTCTTTGTACTGCTCGGATCATTATAACCATCCTCAATCTGTGCCCATGCAGCTAGTCTCAGGTTATCTGGGAGTTCACGGACTCCTTCCGTGAAGTCTGGCTCAGCTGTGTCTTCATAGTGTATAGCATTCACGCCAACTTGGCCACAGAAATGCTATACTATTCTTCCCCACACCTAAACTGAGCTGCATTTGACTCAAATAGATCCTGGTCATTCTTTTCGAAAATAAGCATGCTTAAGAATTCCATGTTGTATTCATTGACTGATCTTAGCCGGGTTTCTATAAAGGTTCGCAGCGGACTAGTGATCAGAGCATCGTATCTATCCCTTCCCCCACAATTTCAAGTGTAGCATAACACACTTGTCATGGTGATTCTTCATGCCTTGCTTGTAGCACTTCAAAACGATTTTTGTACTCAAGCTCAGAACTTTTAAACCACAAGAACTTATGAGGTGCCATTTCCTGCACCAGTAAGATAATTGCATTTCAAGAATTATGCGAAAATTGAAATTTGAGAGTCTGGACACAGCCCTGTGCGGTCTAGGCACGACATCGTGTCTGAAGTCTGGGGTCCCCACGGCCCCGTGGTCAGTGGGTACCGCCCCGTGGTGAACCTTCTGTTAACCCAAAATTAAGGTTTTCGAGCTGGCTTCAAAAAATTTAAAATTTTTGGTTCATCATGTGTGGTTTACTAAGAAAATCAAACCCCAAGTACCAATTTTGTACAAACTACTTGTTTACCTTTTTTATTTTAACTTTTTCGGTTATGAATGAGGGTTTGTGGAAAACTGCTTGAACAATCAGATTTTTCTGACAATGTTTGGTTATTTACTTCTCAAAACACTTCTACATACTACTAGTAACAAGATCTAAGAGAAAATTTGGGATTGGCACGGGTCTAGTTCAAGAATCCTAGATTTTTCCCAAACTTTTGATGTTACACTACATGCAAAGTGCTAATCTAACTAATCATGATGTTAGAATCATACATTGTTGATGGATTTGGGTAGGGAATCGTCAAAAATCGGCAAAAGTAGGGCAGGAACCGGTTACTCTAGAGAAACAGGTTGTGGTTTTGTGTTGAAAAAGTGAAGAAAAAGGGGTTATAAACCCGTCTGCAGATTTGCCACGGTCCCGTGGCCAACATTTTTTTTGTGTGAGTGTGTCCGTTTCTCTGAGGGTTCCCTTTTTGGCACTTACCTGTTTTGCTTTTATTCTTGTGTCACATCCCAAATGTACCTACAAGATATTTAAAATGAAATACAAATATACATATTTACAATTAACGTTTGATTATTCCTCGATCATTTATCCGCTTCTTGGAATGTTATTTCAACTTCCTCATCCTCAAGGAAAACACTATAGAGCTTAAGCTTTCATCCGTTGACCTTGAAAGGTTCATCGTTTGGAAGTTTAATTTCTATGGCGCCATTTGGAAAGATTTGGGTAATGGAAAAAGGTCCCGACCATCTAGACTTGAGTTTTCCAGGAAACAATTGAAGTCTTGAGTTAAACAAGAGCACTTGATCCCCCTCCTGAAATTCTTTAGGTTTACTTATTTTATCGTTTATGTTTTTTATGCATTCCTTATAAATTTTAAAGTTAGAATATGCTTGATTTCTCATTTCTTCTAATTCATTTAACTAATAGATTCGATTTTTACCGGAAGTTTCTTGGTCTAGGTTTACATTTTTAATGCCTAGTATGCTTTGTGTTTAAGTTCTACTGGGAGGTAGCAATTTTTCCATAGACGAGCTTTATGGGGTAGTGCCTATTGGTGTTTTATAGGTTGTTCGAAAGCCCATAAAGCATCGTCTAATTTTTCGCCTAATCCTTTCTATTTTGACCCATAGTTTTCTCTATGATTCTTTTAAACCCCGATTGGTTACTTCGGCTTGGCTATTGGTTTGAGGGTGGTAGGCGGTTGAAACACGGTGATAAACCCCTATTTTGTTAAAATTTTGTTTAATTGGTAATTACAAAAATGGGGCCTCTATCACTGATAAGTGCTTTTGGAGTGTCGAAACGAGAGAATAGTCGTTTCAGTAATTTTACCAGAACTCTTCCATCATTTGTTGGAAGAGCTTCGGCTTTGGCCCATTTGGACATGTAATTGACTGCCACAAGAATATATTTGTTCCCTCTTGACGATGGGAAAGGTCCCATAAAATCTAAACCTCAAACATCAAAGATTTCACAAATAAGGATGCCATTTTGAGGCATTTCATTTTTGAATGAGATATTACCTGTTCGTTGGCATACGTCACATGTTTTAATTAAATTGTATGCATCCTTATGGATGGTTGGCCAATAAAATCCTGATCGAATACCTTACATGCGGTGCTTGTTGCTCCATGATGTCCTCCATATAGTCCTTCGTGACAATGGCGAAGAATCTTTCTTGCTTCTTGACCATGGACGCAGCTTCGTATAAGTTGGTTAGCACAAATTTAAAAAAATATGGATCTTCCCAAAAATAGTGCTTGACATCGGAAAAAAAATTCTTTAATGATGTGACCATCCTTTTATAAAATGCCACTAGCGAGATAGTTAGCATAGTCGGCGTACCATGGGTCTTCGTGATATTCTACCATTTCTAAGGTTTCGGTGGGGAATTTTTCATTGATGAGTTGTTCTCGAGTTAGCTCCAAAGCGGGACCTTCTAACCGAGATAAGTGATCAGCGGTGGTGTTTTCTGCTCCTTGTTTATCTTTTATTTCAATGTCGAATTCTTGGAGGAGAAGAATCCACCGGATCAAACGTGGTTTGGCATCTTGTACTTTGAAAAGGTACCAAATGGCGGCATGGTCCGTATAGACTATTGTTTTAGAAAGCACAAGATACAAACGAAATTTATCAAAAGCAAATACTAAGGTAAGTAATTCTTTTTCGGTAGTTGCATAATTTCTTGAGCATCGTTAAGAGTTTTGCTCACATAGTATATTGGGTGAAAATGTTTTTCTTTTCGTTGTCCCAAGACGGCTCCAACTGCAAATTCGCTTGCATCGCACATGATTTCAAAAGGTAATTTCCAATCGGGTGGCTTCATGATTGGTGCATTGACTAACATTTCTTTTAGTGTGAGAAAAGCTATATTGCAATCCTTGCCGAAGATGAATGGGGCATCTTTTTCAAGTAATTTTGTTAGAGGTCTAGAAATTTTTGAAAAATCGCCTATAAAATCTGACATTTCCTAGGAAAATTCATATGGCTCAAAAGGAGGATGGGGGCAGTAATCGGGAAATAGTGTCTTTTTTTGCCCGATCAACTTCCATTCCTTTGCTTGAGATTTTATGACAAGTACTATTCCCCCAGTTACCATGAAATGGCATTTTTCCTAATTAAGGGCGAGGTTAGTTTCCTCACATCGAGATCGCATCCGTTCAAGATTATCGAGGCATTGGTCAAATGTATCTCCAAAGATAGAAAACTTGTCCATGAGAACTTCCATGGTTTTTTCCATCATATCGTGGAAGATGGCCACCATGCAACGTTGAAATGTTGCGGGGGTATTGCATAGATCAAAAGGCATGCGTCGATAAGCAAAGGTTCCATAGGGACATGTAAAAGTTGTTTTTTCTTGGTCCTCAGGTGTAATGGGAATTTGAAAATATCCGGAGAAACCATCTAAAAACAATAAAATTTATGACCGGATTGTCTTTCTAGCATTTGGTCGATAAATGGCAAAGGAAAGTGGTCTTTCCTTGTTGCCTCGTTTAATTTGTGATAGTCTATACAAACCCTCCATCCGGTGATGGTTCTTGTTGATATGAGTTCATTTTTTTCATTAGTTACGACCGTCATACCTCCTTTTTTGGTACTACTTGGACAATACCTACCCAGGGGCTATTGAAGATAGGGTAGATGAGTCTGGCGTCTAGTAGCTTGATGACTTCTTTTTTTACCACTTCTTGCACGTTTGGATTTACTCTTCTTTGTGGTTGTATTACCGTCTTATAGTCATCTTTTATTAAAATTTTGTGTGTGCACATGGATGGACTGATGTCTTTGATGTCCATAAGTTTCCATGCGATTGCTTTTTTATGTTTTTTCAAAAGTTTTATTAATTTTTATTTTTCAAAAAGGGTTAGTTTTAAGAAATGATGACGAGAAGCTTACCATGATTGTCTAAGAATGCGTATTCTAGACCTTTTGGTAGTTCCTTGAGTTCAAACGATGGTGGGTCTTCAAGAGACCGCTTATTTTCTTCTTTATTAAGGTTGATGGCTGAAAAGGTTTTTTCGATGGCGTCCTCTTCTTCGATGAGTTGCTCTTTTGTTTCTTCCGTATCGGGTGGCTCTACTTCATCTTCAATTAGGGGGTCGTCGTTGCCAATTGGATATTTCATTGATTGGTCATGATTGATGTACCTTTCTTCGGGTCCCTAAATGAAGTGGTAGGTTGTTTTGCTTCCGTTTGACTAAGTTTTGATGGGTTTTTATGAACGGTTGTCCCAACCCGAGGAGAGCATCATCTAAGATGATAAAGTCGGTTGGTACTACCATTTGATTTGTTTGAATTAAGACATCCTCAATCACCCATTTGGGTTTTATCATTTTAGGGTTAGCGAAAAAAATATGAATTTTAAGAGGAAAAAGATCACTAGTACCAATCTTTTCGAAAATGTAGTTAGGCATTATGTTACCGCAAAGATCTTTATCAGTTTACACGTTACTAACGAAGACGTTTTGAAAAAAACATGGTACCGGTTTTATGTTTCATTCATGGTGTTCATCTTGTATTAGTGAAGTTTGATCATTTGTTAAGTTAATGCTAACTAGTTCTCTGATTTTATTAGTAGTGTTTAACTCTTTTAAAAACTTGGCCTGAGGAGATACCAAACAATGATTTTCAAAGAAGGTTGTAAAATGTGAATTTCTTGAAAGTTTTGTTTTGTTTTGAAATCATCATCTTTAGACTTACCTTCTTTGTGGTTTGGTTCATGCGTGAGTTTTTTTTGTTTTGTTGTTCTTATATTTTTACCTCTTTGATTATTACCTCTTTAGTATAAATGGTCTCTTCTTTTTCGCGAGATCTTTTGAGTAAGAGTTCTAAATTTTTGAGACTTTGTATAAGGCTTTCGGCTTCGGGAACGATTGTTGGTGGCGCGTCGTATGCTTCAAACGGGTTGGTGTCCCAATCGAAGCTTGACTTTGGAAGCTCAAACATAGTTTTTTCACTTGTTGTTGGGCTAACATTAACAAAGGTTTACACATTAGAGCTACTATTGGGCTTTAAATGGGGTTTTGGGCTTCCTAGTGGCTTGTGGGCCTCGGGTTGTAACTATTGGGCTTATTGACTAGTATAAATATATGTCTTAGGTCAAGGTTAGAGGGTTAGATAGTGGTAATTGCAAACTTGTATCAGACGCTTTTCTAGTGTATGCAAGTTGTTTTGAATTCAAGAGATTGTTCTTCTTTCTAATCATTATTTCTGCTGCTGATTAGATTTGTGATACATGTTTGATCCGATCTCGGGACTTACAATTGGTCTCAGAGCCTGTTGTACAATACAGGCTCCAGGTATCACTGATTGAAGAGCTGATCGGAAGGGTGCTGCTGCTGTTCATCCGGATTACAGTTCAGAATAGAAGATTGGTTGTGTTTGTTCGGAATTGTTACTGTTCCTAAGAACTCGAAGACGATTTGAAGATTTCGGATTTGCTACTGTTACGAATTCCGAAGAACTCGAATAAGCTTTAAGTATCTCGGATTTGTTATTGTTGAAGATCCCAAAGAACACGAAGGAGATCATCCATCTCGGATTGATCCCGACCTACTGTTCAATCCGGATTTCTACCTTTTCGGATCCGACACTATTGGTGGTTATCAGTTGCTTGGAAGTCGGATTACTGTTGCTTGGAATTCAGACCACTGTTGCATTCCGGACTGTTTTTATTCCGATTTCAGTCTCATTCTGGATTATTCCTGATTCCAGATTCATTTCGGATAAGCTTATTCCGGATTCTCTCTATTCCGGATCAACATCATTTCGGATTTTTCATTTCGAATCATCATTTCAGATTTGTTTTCCCTTTCGGACTATTCATCTCGGATCAATATCATTCCGGATTAGCCATTCCGGATTCTCTTTATTTCCGGATCATTCATCTCGGATTTGACCATTTTGGACTGATTTCGGACTGATCGCTGTTCATTTTATAAAACTTGAAATTAACTGAATTTAAATTTACTTGGTAATTTTAATTTAGTTTACCATGATGAACGGCTACATGACAACTCAAGACTTAACCAATGCCACTTTGGCTGCATTATGATCACATACTATAGCCTTCCATCAAGAATTGGATCAATCGATTGGCACTTCAACTAAAGTGCCCCGTCTGTTGTATGGAGATGAATATTACGAATGGAAGTTTAGATTCGAGCAATATTGCAAGGCAAAAGAGCCTAGTGTGTGGAGGTGTATTATAAATGGTCCGTGAACGATTGTTTACAATACTGATCAAGATCCGGATACAAAGATTCCAAAGCCCCATCACTTGTGGACTCCAGAAGACGTGAAAGTTGTTGAAGAAGATGTAGGGGCGACAACTACGTTAACTATGGCACTTGGACCTGACATTTCTATAGCTGTAAGGAATTGCAAAAACGCTAAAGAAGTGTGGAGTGAACTGCAAAATCTCTATGAGGGAAATGCTGATATGAAGGCCAACATAGTCAATAAGGCGAATCAACAATTCAGCTCTTTTAATCACATTTACGGAGAAACCGTTGAGAACCAGATCCAGAGATTCATAAAGCTCGTTTCCCAGATGATAGCAGCTGATATTTCTCTTACCAATAGTGTTATGAACAGACAGCTGTTATTCATTACCGAAGAGTTGGGATGCTGATGTTTGAATGATCAAGAAGATGAAGAATCTGAATAACGTCACTCTCACAGAATTGATAGATACTAATAAATCGTGTGAGATTGATAACAAGCAGAGAGACATCAATCATTAGAGTAGCTTGATGGCCGCTGGTATTACAGGGCAAAATGCAGCACTAATGTCACAAAATCTGGTTTATAGCCCTCTGCAAGGAAGTCCTCACACACCAGGTAGCTCAAACATGGTGTATATTCCTCTTGTCTCGCCACAGAAGACTCAGTACGTCTACGGGTTTCAGTCTCAAACTCCAACTACGATTTCTGCTGCTCAAGTTCAGACACAGTACCATGCTCAGTATCCTAGCATGGTTTTCAGTCCTTCCATTCCTCAAGCAGTTCAAAAAGAGCGGCATTCCTCAATCTGCTCCAGCACCGGCACCTACTCAAGCTGTATCCAATTCTGCGTTTCTCACTAAGGAAAATGAAGAGAAATTGGCCATAACTGCTTCAATGATCAACAGCTTGAACGCTTTTTTAGCAGGTGATCTGACTCCCCCATCGATTCTTCCAACTGAAGTAGATCAAATAATGGAGGAGGATCTGGACGAGATTGATGTGTCCTAGAATCTTGCAATGGTTGCCTTTCGCGTCAATAAATTTCAAAAGAAGTATGGGCGGCAACCATTGTCAAATCTAAAGACTGGTCTTACAAAGGATAAACTCAGGTGCTACAGATGTCATGAGCCAGGACATTTTGCCAGGGAGTGCAAGAAACCGCCATCTGGATATGTGTAGTCCAGAGTGGCAGACATACAGAGCAGTGACAGACAGCTGGTGCCAGTCTCTCCCTCAAAGTCTACTACGAGTCCCTCAAGCAGCTCGGGCGGGAAATCAACAGCGTTGGTGGCACAACAGCACGAAGGATTCAATTGGGCAGATGCTGCAGCTCAGATGGAAACTTTGAATCTTTCTAAGAACAGCAACCACTACATGATGGCGCAGACAACTGAAACACCAGATCTTTCAGAAACGGTAAATCGAATTCTCTGTTTTGATAGTTGTCGTTTTAAATTATTACAAATGCACGCCCATAATTCAACTCTTGTAGCTGAATATCAGCAAGCTGGATCACAAAACATCGCCCTTAAACATAAGAACAGGCTTCTTATGGAAAGTTCAAAGCTCAAAAGCAAGATACAGCTCAGCTAAAGCTAGACTTGAACCAACAGCAATGTTGGGTATACAACTATAAGCTAAAATTAGTTGAAAAGCATGTAGAACTTCAAGCAGCTTTAGCCAAGCTAAATTCATCGACAGGGAAGTTTCACGAAAATGAATTAAACATTAAAAAATTTGAAACTTCCAGCAAGCTGGTCAAGGACTTGTGTGATCTTCAGCTCAATTACAAGAAAAATTTCACAAAAGGTCTTGGGTACAATAGGGCTCCTCCACCATATAATCGTAACTATACTAGAATGCCTGAATCTGAGGCTGATTTAGAAAATGTAGAAAATATGATGTATGGTAAACCTTCAGATTATTTTTCTAAACCATGGAAGCCCTATTAACCAAAGTTCTCTAAACCAACTCAACTCAAGAGGGATGATGTCTTCATTACTTCCAAACCACTTTTGCATGAATCTGGTGATCATCCATCTTGTAGTACAGATGATTTAGAGAAAGTGTTGCCTGAGGCAGAGGCAGCAACATCCTCCACAGAATCTAAAGTAGAAAAGTCTTCGGAAACTGAAACTGCATTAGTGAATGATACTAACGTGTCTACCTCATGTGCAGAAGAAATTTTAGTTGAGGATATTACAGATGGTGATCAAGAGGAATGTCTGAATGCAAATTCAGACAATTCGGCTGCTAATTATGAATTTTATAAGCCTGCTTTTGACACTTTAAATCAATTTCGTGCTGAACAATTTAAATTTTAAGACAGTGTTGGTTGTGTTCACAGACAGTTTTAATTATGGTTTTTCATCGAGTGCTGATGTTTTCATGCTACCAATAACTGTGATAACTCTTGTGATGAAAACATTAATTTTGCTACAGGTACAGCATCGACAGATGATTCGGTGTCATCAGTTCCTACTAAAGAGACCGGAAGTCCATCTCTAGAGGCTCCGTTTGTTGATGCTAATCCCAGGGTTGACAGTGAGAAATTAAATCAACCAGCCGACCCTGTGAAAATTGACGTTGGCATAATTCTAGAAGATTCGGACGACTCAGAATCTTCAAACCAATCACAAGGGATTGATTCTGAAATGACAGATGATGAGCATTCTTTTTCTGCTGATTCAGATACAACTCTTGAAACTGAATATGAATCGGATTCTCAAACTTTTCAAAATTTAGAGATTCCATCTACTTGTAATGTTTCAAACTCATCCTCTGAAAGTTCGAAAAAAGATGTCCCTACTGAGCCACCCGTTTCCTTTGTAGAATTTGTCACGAAAAGTGATTTGAAAATTAAAATAAGAAACGGAGAGCACGCCAATCCAAAAAGAAGAAAACAAACAGACGTCTCCGACAAATGAATAGGCACTTGGTGAGTCCCCTCTTCACTCTGAGAAATTGGCTCAGCAACCACAAACTAAATCTGTTAAGCAAACAGCTGAACATAAATCATTAACGTTACGCCTAAGTCTACACATTAAAAATTTTCTAATTCAAATCACAAAACTAACAAGTGTGCTGATGGTTGTGCGCAGGCAACAGTCAAGAAGAACACCGTGCATCAGCCGTCAGTACCCGCAAGCAAGAAACTGACAGACAAATTGCCTCGAATTTCCCAAGCTGAACAGACTGTTTTCTTCCAGAAGAGGCAGACCTGTTTCAATTGTGAATTTCCCAGGCATATTGCGCGAAATTGTCAAAAGCCTTTTACATCGTTTAAAACATTATACTTAAAATATCAGAAGGCTATGTCTAATCGCCTACCGCAGGCTTGATTTGCTATGGCTAAGTCTTCTAATCAAGACTGGAACATGGACAAGAAACAGTCTCATAAATCTTCAAGACCTTCAGGTTCCCTGAATCCTTCTAGTACTCCAAAGATTGTGAAGAAGTCTGATTCGTTAACTTGGAGGCCTAAGATCTTGACCAAGACTCAGTCTTCTGCTCCTGTATCAAACAAATCAAAAGCACCATCAATCTCATCCTCAACTAATATAGTTTTTTGTGAGGTTACTTATGTTGATGCAAATGGCATGCCCAGATCTTCAATGGCCTGGGTTGCAGCCTCTAACTAAAACCTGTTGAAATGTGCAGGAACAGCTCTGGCAAACTCTTGTCAGACTATGGTATATTGACAGTGGCTGTTCCAGGCACATGACTGGGGACATCTCGCAGTTGAACGACATGCAGTTTTTCAATAGCAGGTTTGTCTCCTTCCCAAGTGGTGAGGCCGGGAAGATCACCATGAGAGGAGCAATATGCAACAGAGCCCTCAGCTTTATGAATGTTAACTACGTACCAGAATTGAATCACAGTCTTTTAAGTGTGTCTCAGCTCTGTGACAATCATTTAGATGTTGTTTTTACCAAGAAAGGGTGTTATGTGCTGAAGCAAGGTCTTATTATTCCGGATGATTAGATTCTTCTTAAAGTTGCACGAAAAGGAAATGCATATGTCATCGACATGAACAAGGCTCCCTATGACAAACTCACTTGTCTATTCTCGTCTACAGCTGAACATGATGCAATGTTATGGCATAGTAGACTAAGACACATCAACATGAAGAACTTAAATCACCTTGCGAAAGGTGGCTTAGTCAGAGATCTACCAGTTTGTGACTTTATGCAGGTTGAAAAGTGTGAATCATGTGCACGTGGGAAACAACATCGACAACCACAAAAATCTAAAGCCGCCTCTTCCACGTCTCAAGTCTTAGAATTGCTTCACATGGATCTCTTTGGTCCGACAGACATTCTGAGCATTGGCGGGAAGGCATACTGTCTGGTCATTATTGATGACTACTCGCGATTCACCTGGGTTTTCTTTCTTACACATAAAAGTGAAACTGCTGAGTTAGTCAAACAGTTTATCACGCTTATGGAAAACCAGACAGACACCACCGTGAAGGCTATTCGATGTGATAATGGAACAGAATTTAAGAACGTCACCTTAAATTCTTTTTGTTCCTCCAAGGGTATTGACCTCCAGTTTAGTGCAGCCAGAACTCCTCAACAGAATGGGGTCGTAGAACGAAGAAATCGAATGCTAATTGAAGCTGCACGTACTATGCTGGTTGAATCCGAGATACCTCTCATTTTCTGGGCAGAAGCAATCAATACCGCATGTTATATTCAGAATCATGCCCTGATTAATAAACGACACATGAAAACTCCATACGAAGTGGTTGAAGGTAGCAAACCTTCAGTTAAGCATTTCTGCAAGTTCGGATGCCCTTGTGTTCTCCTGATCATGGATGCTAAAGGAGAATTTGAATCATGCGGGGAATCATGCATCTTCGTTGGATATTCCAAAAATACTTCATATCATGTCTACAATAAGATCAAGAAAACGGTAGTTGAAACCAACAATGTGGGTTGGCTGGAGGAAAATCCCAAGGACACACGCATTGGTCCTGACTGGCTGTATGATTATTCCACTTTGTTTAATCATGTTGATGTTCCTTCAACTATGTCTGCAGGTACAAGTTAAATTTCTGACCATCCAACGATGCCCATCTCATCCGAAGACGATGCTGATGCTGCCCAACTGCATGAGACATTAAAGAAGCTGAGTGTGGATCCACCCGAACTTAATGAGGCTATATCTACTCCTTCACCAGTATCGTAACTTCAAGAAACAACATCTGATCAGGCTTCTCAGGATGATTCCCCTGATGTTGAGGTTTCAAACACAGAGTCTCCTACGACAAATGACGGGTCTGCTCCTCCTGATGTCTTGGGTTCATCTCTGTTTCCTGAGCCTACACCGCCAGACTGTTATGTTGATTCATCTGCCAATACTTCTACCAATGTAACTAATGAGGGGGGGGGGGTCATCTGGAGTTGTTTCAGCGAGTATTACCAACTTGCAAACGAATCTTCTTGTCCCTACTACGCCAATACCGCAGCGTCTATAGCGTGATCATCCCACTGAAAATATTATTGGTCCTGTTAATGCTGATGTTCGAACCCACAGTCAATCAGGGGTATCAATACTTGTCTTTATTCTTGCTTCATTTCACAAATTGAACCTAAAAGTATTGATGTTGCTTTGCAGGAACCAGGCTGGGTAGATGCTATGCATGAAGAACTCAATCAATTTGAGAAGCTTGGTGTTTGGCAGTTGGTGAAGCTGCCTCAAGGAAAACATGCTCTCGGAACTCGCTGGGTTTTTTGTAACAAACAGGATGACACTGGAGTCATTATTCGGAATAAAGCTCGACTGGTGGTTCAGGGTTTTCGTCAAATTGAAGGATTAGACTACGATGAGGTCTACGCGCCGGCCGCTCGTTTGGAGGCTATTTGCATTTTCTTGGTATATGCATCTTACATGGATTTCACTGTCTATCAAATGGATGTCAAGACTGCGTTTCTCTATGGCACGGTGAAAGAGAAAATATGTGGCACAACCACTGGGTTTACTGATCCTAACAAGCCAGACTATGCATACAAATTGGATAAAGCTTTGTATGGGTTGCATCAAGCGCCTCGCGCATGGTACGCAACTATGACAGAGCATTTGCTTGCTCATGGATACACTCGGGGAACCATTGATCAAACCTTGTTCATCAAACGTGTTGACAAGGACCTTATTCTTGTTCAAATTTACGTTGATGATATCATTTTTGGTTCTACAAATGATGGTTTGTGTCGGGAATTTGAAGAAATTATGAAGAAGAAATTTGTGATGAGCTCACTGGGAGAGATGTGTAACATTCGTAAAAAATATGAATGAACCCTAAAACCCGACCTGTTTTTGTAACTCGATCCGCTTTCATATTCCACGTAATTTTGTTTAATGTTTAAGCAACAAAATGTATTGGATTCTATGTTTTGATCATACATGTTATCATATCTGGTGATTTATAGTCTTATACATGTTTTAGACAACCTTGTAAATTCATTTCCATGTATTTTGAAGCAACCTCCATATCTTAAGGTCTAAAACTAAGGTTTTCCTTAAGTTAATCAAAAACTTTGGAGACCTCGTGAACATGCCTAACACATCACATCCTAATCTTCTTATCATTAAAACTTCATTATATGCATGCCTTAAGATATGACATTGTTTTTTGGAGAGTTTAGATGTAAATGATCGCAAGTAAAAAGCTCTACATGTCGTATTCTTAGTTTTGTCATAAGATGACTTTCGGGTGACTTTCTTGCTAACTTTTCTCCATCCTTCAGCTATCATTCTGGTCCATTCAAAGATCCAAGATATACTTGGTATACTAAGGATCAAGTAGGTTCAAATGGTGTATAAAACTGAGCTCCAGCATAACGGGATTCACAAACACAAGTTTTAGAACATAACCCTCGACCCGCATCAGACCCAAGGTTTAAGCCCAATTCTCGACACCATGGATATTGGATTACTCTCTTCCATATGATAGTACTCTGAAAATAATGAACGTAGATGAAAACCGTGCGTGAAACGGAGTTATAACGAAGCGGGAATCATGAAAACAAGTTTGGTGTTTGTTGCTGATTTGAAAGACGCGAAAATCTTATTTTAAAGTCATCCCACATCGCCCCAATCACCATTTTGTGCTCCATTTCACACCTATAAATACCCTTGCTTGGTTCTTTATAGCTTGCAATTCCTAGTTTGAGTATAAACAAGTGGAATAACCAAATTTGGTGGCTCCACAAGCACAATACCCCTTTGGGTGTGGTGTGTCGTTTTTATTTCCGCTTTCGACGAGGAGGTGCTGCCCTTCAAGCTCTTCTCATTTTGTAAAGTTCTTCTTCGAGGTAATCTTCCTTTCTTTATTATTTATTAATTTATTTATTTTATTTATTAATATTTTTTAATATTCATTTATTTATTGCTTTCTTAGTTTAATTAGTTTAGTTTAGTTTCTTAGTTAAGGAGCATTAGGCTCGTTAAGATAGCCTAGTTTAGGCTCGCCTTTAGGCTTTTCATAGCCTTGTAGAGGCTCGTTAGGCTCAACGAGGCTAACATATCATGTTCGTTCATTTAGCTATGCCTAGTATAGCGTTTACTTTTTTTGTTGCATTCGTTTGTCTAGATTAAATCACGCTTTTCAATTGGATTTTCTCCTTATTCTCATGCGGTTTTTCACAAAGCATTAAAAACACAAACGCCGTGAGTGAATTCTTACAATTTCCCCTTTTTATTCACGTTTTGGGGTGCATCATCTGTCGTAATTTACTTTATTTATACAAATACATGTGCTACCACCACTATGGGATCTAATGTGTATATTTGTTTGTTGTGGTTATGTGTGGTTACATTTTATCATTTCATTGCAATCATTCATTTAAGGCCCATCAGTTCCTTGTGGGATACGAGTTGAGCATCAGGTGCCTCATCAGATCGGCTCCGTTTGATTGAGCCTTGATCTCAAGTTCATCATTCGTCATGTTCATTGTTGATATTATGTGGTTTGTGATTTAATTATATATACATATGCTCATATATGGTCCATGCACATTTTTATTGAAATAACCAACTTAACAAACTATGTTTAACTTAGATTCACTCGCCAACCTTTGTTGACCCAAAAACCATTTTACACATGATACAGGTGAACAGGTACGAAGAGAAGATTGGACATATGATGGGCCTTAGTTAACAAGAAACGAATTAGTGCAATATACTTATTATAAACATCGTCTTGTGTTTGTAACTGTTTATATGAATTATTTGTATTGTGAGACACTTGATATGAATTAATGAATATTTAAAACAAGTAATAGCAAGTCATAAGCTCTCGAGTTAACCCAATCATGCCCCGATCACCTATTCCGCTGCGGGTCGGGGTGTGACAGATTGGTATCAGAGCTATTGACTTTAGGGATATAGGATAGGTTGTTAGACCCTTAGAACCTATATTTTAGTCAACTAGGACCTATGTGCTTATGTGATTTCATGTTTTGTTTGACTTATGATTTGCTATTGCCCAGGCATTTAAATTCCTTTCATTTCACACAGAACGCATGCAAGCACTCTCTTTGTTACTTGATTATGTGATACCTGCAATGTGTTATAATTATGTCATGAAGTCTACATATATGTTACATATATTCATATCACTCCACCTGAAATGTACCATACGAAACTTATGAAACCCTTATTTAAAAGTTCTCGATTTCCTTTAAATTTTCGAAACATTTCTCTCCATTTTCCAAATACTTATTTTTATGTTATTCAAACTTTTGTGATGTTTTTCGGTTTCAAATCTCATCAAGGTGAGTTCATGTGACGGGCATGTAGTAACTGGAAGGGTTCGAGTACCAGTAGTTGGGATGTCCTGTCTAGAATTTGCATTCGTATAAATCTGAATTAACGGACCAGTTTGTCTACCTGGGGACTACTGATGAGAGTACGAAGGACCTATTAGGCCAAAGCATGCCACACCGAATGTCATGTGAACTAACCCCACTTTGAGGTGTCACCATGTCCACACCTGGATGCACTCCTACTTTCATACGTTACATTCACATTTCTCGATTTTCTCCGGGTTTTAGTGTACGTTACCAGGCTAACACATGCGAACCATAAGAAATCCAGGTAATCATAGGGCCCACATGATTACGAATGTGAAGTATGACGGCATGCAAGACCCAATTATGAGCAAAGCCCAAGAACACTTTAAAAGTGTTGTGTTATCATAAGTTATTGTTTTCAAATACACCCCAAAGTTTTCATTTTATCATATGTTTATTTTTCTTTCGCATCCCTGCTAGCAAATCCATTAACAGAATCTCACATTCTCGTTTGCGTAAATTCCTGTAGATGTCCTTTAGGCACCTTCTTGGAGGAAAAAGAACCGGAAACTCCAGTAGACGCATGGCTGCCCAAATTGCCAAGCAAATGGCCGCCGTGATTCTTGACATTGTGATCCAAGTTCAACAAGCCCTCAATAATAACCAAGTCAATCAAGTCGAACCAAACGCTGTAAATGCTCCCACAACTACATCCATGTGCTCCTATAAGCACTTCAAGTCTTGTGACCCCCCAAAATATGAGGGAACAGAAGGGGTCACTACACTCCTGCGATGGTTCGAGGAAATGGAAAGCACCTTCCTAAATTGTGACTGCCCTAACCATCACAAGGTTCGTTATGCTACCGGTCGTCTCATTGGGGCAGCTTTAACCTGGTGGAACGCTGAAAAGAGTCGAAGAGGGGCTGAAGCTGATGTGGTCCTAACTTGGGAACAACTCAAGGAACTAATGACTAAACGGTTCTGTCCTAGGAGTGAAATTAAGAAGTTGGAGGATGAATTCTACCGCTTAAAGCAAAATGATGGAGATCATATGGCCTATAACAAGCGTTTCCTCGAGCTGAACCAGATGGTCCCAAATATGTTCACTCCTCCTTACCGTCTCATTGAACATTACATTAGGGGTCTTCCTTCTGGTATCCAGGATTCCGTGATGAGCACTGTACCCGCAACATTGGAAGCTGCAACACAATTAGCCACCAAACTCATCGAAAACCATATCCGAAATGGAGACTTTAAAAAGAAGGGCACAACTGACAAGGTTTCCGTGGAAGAACCAAAGACAACCAAGATCGAAACTTTCTCCCATTCCAATACCAAATGAAAGCGTGACGGTAAAACTATGTTATTGCCTCGACTAACGCAACTTCACAAGCCGTACCACTCCAAGCCATCCCAATAACCCAAATGGCACCCAACCCAGCTTACATAAACAAGAACCCTACACTGGTCCCCACCTTCAATGCAACACCTGCCACTATCACCACCAACTCACCGTACCCTGTCGTCTATGTGCCAATTGTGGGCGTTATGGCCATTTGAGTAACACGTGTCGCACTCCTCAAAACCAAGTTTCACCTCTTGACCAAAACATGATCCAGCCCTACCAACCACCGCATTACCCCATGGTGCTATATGTTCGAGCTTGCTTTAATTGTGGTGATCCTACTCATTGCAGAAACACGTGCCCTAGGTTTGTTAACATCATGAACGCTCAAGCCCAAGCGAACACAGTTAACCAAGCGAATCAGGCAAACCCAGCATCCCCACCAGCAAGAGGGGGAGCCTACAACGTCAACGCAAACCCAACTGAGGTCAACGACGGTGCGAACGAACAACCTAACTAGTCGTTCTCCCATCATGAAGACTCAAGACTCTGCTCCAGTTGTTTATTTTATTTTTATTACCAATCCAAGCTTTAATAAGTTCCATTTCTTGTCCTAACTATTCAAATTACCATTGTTTTCAATTTGGGTAATAATGTTTCAGGATTTCATTATTTCATATTAATGCCATTAATGCAATTTATATCACGCTATGCCAATTTGTTTCATTACATGTCTCGATACATCGATTAAATTTCATGTTATTCATGTCATCATACATCATGACAAACCCCGTCTTATCATTTAGGGAAGTTGGGTCGTGTCTCACTTTTTCATAGACTGACCACTTCCTCATAACACATGAGAGAGGTACCGCCGTCATTTAGTCTTGCTCTCTTCGGGTTCGAGATTCAAGCATGGGTTGTTGTGTTTGTTTATGTTTGGTAGATTTTAGGATGAGTCAAACAGAACTAATCGTGACTTAATAACAAGGCCAATGAAAATTTGACAAAGACATTGTGGATACGCCGCAGGTACTTCCCATATATAAGTGTTCTTGTCTGGTGATCAAAAGCATTGTTAGACGGTTATGGGAAGTTCTGTGTAAGTAGTGTCAATCTCAATTTGGATAACGATGTGGTTGATGATTTTGTTTTGTGATGTAACTTTATCATTATGACACTTCGATTTTCTCAAAACCCCTTATCATGAGACAATATCCAGTTAGCCATCTCTGTGTTACAACACTTTTCATTTTTACACCTCAGGCATCAAAAAGCGATTCATGTAGCAGTGTATTCAACCCTTACTAGGAACGTTACCGCTTCAATCAAAATCCAAACTTCACACTCACCTGGTTATGTATATCCTTAGCATCATCGAGATTTTTATTACCTAGCATACTCGAGATCCAATCTATAAGAAACCCTATTAACTAACCCTCAAGAACGGTTCTCTCCTAATTTTGGAAAGAAATTCCTAAAAATAGGGGAGACTGTAACATCCGCCAAAAACGGGTATCCAGAAGTCTGACCCACTTTGAAATCCGGATCCTAACCTTTAAACTTCGGAAATTTTCGCGAAATAAATAACCATTGAAAGATTTTACTCTTTAATTTAAATTCATTTACCGATTTATTTATTTATTAATTTAATTTAATTTAATTAATATCACAATAAAAATCATTAATAAAATCTAGTTAGTTTTGTTACATTTTAAAGTGAGTTTTAAGGAAATATTAGTTAGTAGCCAAGTTAGTTCGGATAGTAGAGTTAAGGGGTCTGATTTGTAGCATTTCAAAACTTTAAATTTAAAAAAGAAATATAAAATAGTGGACCAGGGATTCGAACCCGGGTCTGACCAACAAACAAAACACTAGAGCCATTCCACCACATCAAACCTTTGTTAAAATTTCCATTTCCAAAATCCTTAAACTTCATTATATGGATGCCTTAAGATAGGACAATGTGTTTTGGAGAGTTTAGATGTAAATGATCGCAAGTAAAAAGCTCTACACGTCGTATTCTTAGTTTTGTCATAAGATAACTTTCAGGTGACTTTCTTGCTAACTTTTCTCCATTCTTGAGCTATCATTCTGGTCCATTCAAAGCTCCAAGATATACTTGGTATACTACAGGTCAAGTAGGTTCAAATGGTGTGTAAAACTGAGCTCCAGCGCAACGGGAATCACAAACACAAGTTTTAGAACATAACCCTCGACCCGCATCAGACCCAAGGTTTAAGCCCAATTCTCGACACCATGGATGTTGAATTACTCTCTTCCATATGATAGTACTCTGAAAATAATGAACGTAGGTGAAAACCGTGCGCAAAACGGAGTTATAACGAAGCGGGAATCGCGAAAACAAGTTTAGAGTTTGTTGCTGATTTGAAAGACGCGAAAATCTTGTTTTAAAAGTCATCCCACATCGCCCTAATCACCATTTTGTGCTCCATTTCACACCTATAAATACCCTTGCTTGGTTCTTTATAGCTTGCAACTCCTAGTTTGAGTATAAACAAGTGAAATAACCAAATTTGGTGGCTCCACAAGCACAATACCCCTTTTGGTGTGGTGTGTAGTAGTTTTTATTTCCGCGAGGAAGTGCTGCCCTTCAAGCTCTTCTCATTTTGTAAAGTTCTTCTTCGAGGTAATCTTCATTTATTTATTTTTATTTATTTATTTATTTTATTTATTAATATTTTTTAATATTAATTTATTTATTGCTTTCTTAGTTTAATTAGTTTAGTTTAGGTTCTTAGTTAAGGAGCATTAGGCTCGTTAAGATAGCCTAGTTTAGGCTCGTCTTTAGGCTTTTCATAGCCTTGTAGAGGCTCGTTAGGCTCAACGAGTCTAACATATCATGTTCGTTCATTTAGTTATGCCTAGCATAACGTTTACTTTTTTTTGTTGCATTCGTTTGTCTAGATTAAATCACGCTTTTCAATTGGATTTTCTCCTTATTCTCATGTGATTTTTCACAAAGGATTAAAAACACAAACACTGTGAGTGAATCCTTAAAATTTCCCCTTTTTATTCATGTTTTGGGGTGTATCATGTGTCGTAATTTACTTTATTTATACAAATACATGTGCTACCACCACTATGGGATCTAATGTGTATATTTGTTTGTTATGGTTATGTGTGGTTACATTTTATCATTTCATTGCAATCATTCATTTAATGCCCATCAGTTCCTTGTGGGATACGAGTTGAGCATCAGGTGCCTCATCAGATCGGCTCCGTTTGATTGAGCCTTGATCTCAAGTTCATCATTCATCATGTTCATTGTTGATATTATGTGGTTTGTGATTTAATTATATATACATATGCTCATATATGGTCCATGCACATTTTATTGAAATAACCAACTTAACGAACTATTTAAATGTTTAACTTAGATTCACTCGCCAACCTTTGTTGACCCAAAAACCATTTTACACATGATACAGGTGAACAGGTACGAAGATAAGATTGGACATAGGATGGGCCTTAGTTAACAAGAAACGAATTAGTGCAATATACTTGTTATAAACATTGTCTTGTGTTTGTAATTGTTTATATGAATTATTTGTATTGTGAGACACTTGATATGAATTAATGAATATTTAAAACAAGTAATAGCAAGTCATAAGCTCTCGAGTTAACCCAATCATGCCCCGATCACCTATTCCGCTGCGGGTCGGGGTGTGACAAGATGACCATGTTTTTAGGACTTCAAGTTCGTCAGAGCCTGCCGGGAATCTTGATTCATCAAGGAAAATGTGTCCATGACGTTCTTGAGAAATTCAAGCTTACAGACTCAAACCCTACGGCTTCCCCTATTGTAGAACGGCCTTTGCTGTGCTCGTTATCAGGCTACTCCTAAACTCTCTCATTTACATGCTGTTAAAAGAATTTTTATGTACCTAAAAGGGGCACCATCACTGGGCCTCTGGTATCCTAAAAATTTTGAGTTTGAACTGTATGCTTTCTCTAACAGTAATCTTGGAGGTACAGATAGGGATATGCGCTCAACTTTAGTTGGATGTCAATTCTTGGGAGACCGTTTAATCTCGTGGCAATGCAAGAAGCAGCAGACGGTCTCACTCTACTGCTGAAGCAGAATATGTCGCAGCTTCTGCTTGCTGTTCCCAGGTTTTATATATGCAACACCAGCTTGCGGATTATGGTTTAACTTATCTAAACACCACAACTTATTGTGATAATGATGCCGCTATCCAAATCGTGAAAAACCCTGTTTTCCACTCCAAAACCAAGCACATAAATATCAAAGTTCATTTTATCCGTGATTGCTATCAAAAGGGTCTCATTAAACTGGAGCAAATCCACACCGATGCAAACGTGGCAGATTTGTTCACAAAACCCGTTAGCAATGCGCGTTATCAAGTGCTTGTGGATCTGCTCAAAATGATTCGGTTTTCTAACTAAGCATCCTCTGTCCTTTTCATTTCGTTTATTGTCTTTCTTTTATCTTCCTTTGCTTCGTAAATTTGTTCATATATATGCACAAATTTAGGGGGAGAAATATAAAAAAAAATGTGCTTGTTTTTAAAACAGCTTTTGCAATGATTGGGAAATGAAATATTTTTGTGATAAAATGTCTGACTAACACATGTAAGGCGTTGAAGCGGGAAAAGGCTTAGATCGAAGGTGATATGTCGATAGGTCTAGATCTCAACCGGATAGTGTAAGCCAAATGATATAAACCTAACGAACTATGTACTTAGTGGGTCACATACTATAGGCATATGATTTCATGGTCTTAAATCATGTGTTGATAGATAGCCAATATCTGAGGTTTCGGGGTTTATGCTGTTGAGTTATCCGGGGATATCTTGGCTGCCCTTCTGTTGCATCTAGATTATATGCAGACCTAGGCACAGTCAGGATATCTTTCTAAAAGAGCCAAAATAGAAGGGCCAAAACCTAGGAGAACGGAAGTCTCTTCATGAGAAAATTCCATAAGTTCCTACGTACCAAATAAGGTATTTGCCTAACCCTCGTCAGACACTATTGGTCTCTCTGCTGTATGAAAGTACTGACCTATTCACCAATAGCCTTACGTTGTAAAAGATAAAGGATGACCTCAGTATACTCACCTGCTATGATGAATTGTCGTGCTTACCTTGATCGAGGGGTTTGTCCAGGTATGGGACACACGGTAGTATAATACTACTTTAAGCGTATCATAAAGCTTGAACTGGAAGGTTGAGTTTTAGACTTAGATGGACAAATATATTGCGCTTAGACTAGTTTGACCCAGCTCATACTGAAAAATGTTCCTTAGTCGACCTTCAAAACGATTTGATCCCTTAACAAGGTTGTGATTATGTTTCTGATTGTGCTAAAATGTCTTATTTTTGTAGTTGGTAAAAGGTGATTGGATGCTTGGTTGGTCAAACTGTTGATTTTTGGTTAGATTGTTTCTATTAAGCGATATTGGACTGGTGTACTGAGTTTCAAATTTGGGCCAATCCAATATAATTTCTGAAAGTCTTAATTGAAAAGTTAGAAATCACAAGTTACTGTTCCGGATTGGGCTTTTAGACACTTTCTGGACAGGCCCACTTAGCTATTACTGTTCCGAATTAGGCCTGAAAAAAGTCCAATCCGGATTCGTTGGAATTTGGATTCCGAAGTGTATTGGGCCCAAAAATGTGAGGCCCAAGCCCATTCCGGAAAGTACTTTCGTGATTCAAGGATGTTATTCTTGATTATTCACAAATTTCCGAAAACCCTTATCTTCTCTGATTTTTCCTCTGAGTTTCCCATTGTTTCATCTCGGATTTATAATCTCGAACTTCATCCGGATTAGGTAAATTTTGCTTAAAATCATAAAATCCGGATGATAATTTTCATGTTTCAAGCATTACGGATAGCATCTTGGATTGATCTTCAAAGTAACATGCATTTCGGATTTTGTTCCGGATGGATATTCAACCGAGTTGATGAACTCGGATTGCATCTCGGATAATCTTCATCCGGATTGATGATTTATCTGAGATACTGTTGACCTCTTTGCTAATCCGGATTGATGTAAAGGTCCATCCAGATTACTGTTGACCTGTTAATGAATCCGGATTCTAGGTTTTGAACCTTTTCACATGATTGATCTTTCAAACTGATTTGAACTTTAAATAATTGAACCTTTGAAATCTGTTTGAACCATTCAATTAGTGTTGATCTTTATCCTGATAATCTCCGTTAACTTTTGTTAGTTGTGATTTAACATGGTTATTGTTTTGATAGATATGGTAGAAGAGGCCTTTGATGCAGTCATGTTAGTAGGGGAGCAGTTCCACAATCAGGCAGGATACTTATCAGATCCACCAGCTGAATTCTATTAGGAGTTCCAGTTGATTATAGCAAGTCTAAACGCGTGCAAGATTGCTTATGAACTCCGAGCTAATCCACTTTTTTACTGAGATCTTGTGCACTCATTCTGGAAGAGAGCTCGATTCCATCAGAGAGGAGTTGATAGGAGACCGTATATCAGTTCTAAGATACAGGGGAAGGAGATTCTAGTACACATGTTTATGCAGTGCATCTCGGAGAACAAGGGAGGCCTAGATCAGCCAAATCAAACCCAGACTTTTCGGGTTATAGCTTCGAAAACATGAAGAAGATTTTAGAACAGTCCAAGAAGAGGATGTTTTAATTGTATCCACGTTTTGTACAGCTGATTCTAGATGCTTGATATCCTAACTTGGCCAAAGATGCATAAGATGCGAATTTGCTAAATATGAAGCCTATGGGACCGACTATTTTCAGCACAATGAAGACGAATCGCTCGACGTTGAAGACTGTCTTTGTCGGTCGCTTTGCTTTGATGAAATTTGGAAAGTTTGCTGAGGTAATTGGACAGGATGTCCCAGCTCCTACACCGGTCAATGTGATTGTTGCTGAAGAGCATGATGTGCCTTTCAAAGAGAAAGAGGTCGAGATCGAAGATCTAGTTACAGATGAGGATACTGACACGGAACAAGCCTTCTTAGATGATCTTACTGAGTTCAATGCCAATCTGACTCCAGTCTTGCCAGAGTTGTCTTCGGAGAACTTAGAAGCCCTAATTGCTCAGTTAAAAGAAAACCAAGAACAACAGGGTGATCCTCCTCTGGTAATTCCTTCTGTTGCTGCTCCGGTCGGTATAGTTGAAGATGATGAAGAGTGTAGACGGGGGATCGATGCTCCACCGACTGAGCAACCGGCTGATCTAACTCAACTAACAGAGGCAGAATTCATTGTTAGTGAGGTGATAAACACACCAGTCAGAAAGATACTGTTTAAGTGCTTCACTTGTATTGAAAAACGTGCAAAGTACAACTTCTGAATACCGTTTAACAGGACTTCTTCTAGCTATCAAGCGTTACTGTTACTGACACCACTCACCAATTTATAGGTCGACATGACTCGCACTGGAGTGTGTACTGAACAGATACTTGGTTCGTACGAGCAGTTGCTTCGTACGAGTGACTAAGAGTCACTCGTACGAGCCAAACTTCCTTGCTCGTATGAGCCATGTATTTACATACAAAATACAAATAAAAATTTATATATTAACATAAAGATCCTATACATTTACATGATGTATCCTCGACGTAGGCAATAGACATATATGCACCAACAAACTCCCTCTTGGATGTTGCCGCAGTCTGGATCGTCTTCAAAAAGTCTTCAACTAGATTTGACTTTATCGGCCAAAGAAATGCTTCTGTGGCTTGCGACGCTCCTCAAATATGATTGGTGTCTGATATGTGGGAGGAGGTCGGTTCACTGTATTGCCAAACTGAAAACTTCGTAGCGATGCAACACGTCTTCACTCCGTAATCCTTTCTTCTTTCTTTTCTTTCCTCTTTTTCTCTATCTCCTCCAGTTTCTTCCAGGAAGTGTTCCATGTCGATCTAGAATGTATATCCTTTGCGAAGCGGACATTAACTATCTTCTGAAACTGGAGTGCTTATTCTTTGTCACTCTCTTCAAAGCTAATTTTGCTGTAGAACAAGCAATCTGTATCCTTCTTTGAACAATTTACTAGCCACATGGGGTCTAGTACACGAATGCCATGCCACAACCCGTATATTGTTTGTGTGCTATGACGGCTTCGGTAAGCTCCTCAGTTATCTTCCACGAATCATCATCAAGGTGCACACAAATAACTGCTTCTCTGGTGTTAGAATCTTAGTGCCACCAGTTGAAGATTTTGTGGAAATCCTGCTTCATCTGAATTATAGGCATATTCTTCATAACCTTTGGCCTCTCACGATGAGCGTAACATCCTTCCCACTGTTTCATCTCGGATTTATAATCTCGAACTTCATCCGGATTAGGTAAATTTTGCTTAAAATCATAAAATCCGGATGATAATTTTAATGTTTCAAGCATTTCGAATAGCATCTCGGATTGATCTTCAAAGTAACATGCATTTCGGATTTTGTTCCGGATGGATATTCAACCGAGTTGATGAACTCGGATTGCATCTCGGATAATCTTCATCCGGATTGACAATTTATCCGAGATACTGTTGACCTCTTTGCTAATCCGGATTGATGTAAAGGTCCATCCAGATTACTGTTGACCTGTTAATGAATCCGGATTCTAGGTTTTGAACCTTTGAACTTTTGAACCTTTTGAACCTTTTCACATGATTGATCTTTCAAACTGATTTGAACTTTAAATAATTCAACCTTCGAAATCTGTTTGAACCATTCAATTAGTGTTGATCTTTATCCTGGTAATCTCCGTTAACTTCTGTTAGTTGTGATTTAACCTGGTTATTGTTTTGATAGATATAGTAGAAGAGGTCTTTGATGCGGTCATGTTTGTAGAGGAGCAGTTCTACAATCAGGCAGGATACTTATCAGATCCACCAGCTGAATTCTATCAGGAGTTCAAGTCGATTATAGCAGGTTTGAACGCGTGCAAGATTGCTTATGCACTCCGAGCTAATCCAGTTATTTACAGAGATCTTGTGCACTCATTCTGGAAGAGAGCTCGATTCCATCAGAGAGGAGCTGATAGGAGACCGTATATCAGTTCTCAGATACAGGGGAAGGAGATTTTAGTAAATGAAGCTTGCGTTAGAGATGTTTTGTAGATCGCTGATACTACCAGTGACCCGACTGTATACGCGAAGGAGAAAGTATTGCCGATACTCGCGGAGATGAGTTATGAAGGGTCGTATCCGCCGTTACTAAAGATGATGTTCCCTGCTTACTGGAGATTACTAGTACACATGTTTATGCAGTGCATCTCGGAGAACAAGGGAGGCCTAGATCAGCCAAATCAAACCCAGATTTTTTGGGTTATAGCTTCGAAAACATGAAGAAGATTTTAGAGCAGTCAGAGAAGAGGATGTTTTATTGTATCCACATTTTGTACAGCTGATTCTAGATGCTCGATATCCTGACTTGGCCAAAGATGCATCAGATGCGAATTTACTAAATATGAAGCCTATGGGACCGACTATTTTCAGCACAATGAAGAAGAATCGCGCGACGTCGAAGACTGTCTTTGTCGGTCGCTTTGCTTTGATGAAATTTGGAAAGTTTGCTGAGGTAATTGGATATGATGTCCCAGCTCCTACACCGGTCAATGTGATTGTTGCTGAAGAGCATGATGTGTCTGTCAAAGCGAAAGAGGTCGAGATCGAAGATCTAGTTACAGATGAGGATACTGACACGGAACAAGCCTTCTTAGATGATCTTACTGAGTTCAATGCCAATCTGACTCCAGTCTTGCCAGAATTGTCTTCGGAGAACTTAGGAGCCCTAATTGCTCAGCTGGAAGAAATCCAAGAACAACAAGGTGATCCTCCTCTGGTAATTCCTTCTGTTGCTGCTCCGGTCGGTATAGTTGAAGATGATGAAGAGTGTGGACGGGGATCGATGCTCCACTGACTGAGCAACCGGCTGATCTAACTCAACTAACAGAGGCGGAATTCATTGTTATTGAGGTGACAAACACACCAGTCAGAAAGATACTGTTTAACTGCTTCACTTGTGATGAAAAATGTGCAAAGTACAACTTCTGAATATAGGTTAACAAGACTTCATCTAGCTATCAACCGTTACTGTTACTGACACCACTCCCCTATTTATAGGTTGACATGACTCGCACTGGAGTGTGTACTGAACAGATACTTGGTTCGTACGAGCAGTTGCTTTGTACGAGTGACTAAGAGCCACTCGTATGAGCCAAACTACCTCGCTCGTACGAGCCATGTATTTACATACAAAATACAAATAAACATTTATATATTGACATAAAAAGCCCTATACATTTACATGATGTATCCTCGACGTAGGCAATAGATATATATGCACCAACAAACTCCCCCTTGGATGTTGCCGCAGTCTGGATCGTCTTCAAATAGTCTTTAACTAGATTTGACTTTATAGGCCAAAGAAATGCTTCGGTGGCTTGCGACGCTCCTCAGATGTGATTGGTGTCTGATCTGTGGGAGGAGTTCGGTTCACTGTATTTCCAAACCGAAAACTTCGTAGCGATGCAACACGTCTTCGCTCCGTAATCCTTTCTTCTTTCTTTTCTTTTCTCTTTTTCTTTATTTCCTCCAGTTTCCTCTAGGAAGTGTTCCATGTCGATCTAGAATGTATATCCTTTGCGAAGCAGACATTAACTATCTTTTAAAACTGGAGTGCTTGTTCTTTGTCACTATCTTCAAAGCTAATTTTGATGTAGAACAAGCAATCTATATCCTTCTTCGAACAATTTACTAGCCACATGGGGTCTACTACGCGAATGCCATGCCACAACGTGTATATTCATTTATGTGCTATGACGGCTTAGGTAAGCTCCTCAGTTATCTTCCTTGAATCTTCGTCAGGGTGCACACAAATAACCGCTTCTCCGGTGTTAGAATCATAATGCCACCACTTGAAGATTTTGTGGAAATCCTACTCCATCTGAATCATAGGCATATTCTTCATAACCTTTGGCCTCTTCACGATGAGCAAACATCCTTCTTTTTTGTAATCGGATAAGTCTTCGTAATATGCTTAGGAAAATGAGGTTTCCAGTGTATAAAACAATGCATAGCTTCACGCTTGATCAACTTTCAAAGCCGTTGGTCTTGAACTTTCATCTTTAGATTTATCATCTTCGTTTGCACAAGATCTCCCAATACGGTAAGGATTTGATATCGCTCAAACATCTGAAATACTGGATTCCAAATTCCTTCTTGATAGGGTAAACATTAAGTTCTTCGATCCAACCCCATCTAATAATATCTCCTAGTGATATATCTGCGTCACGCGTAAAGAACGCTAGAGGACGTTTGAATTTTCGCTCTGTTGGAAACTTTGAACCACTTTTTCCTTATTTCTGCAATTTTAGCTCTGTTCAACTGTTGAGGAATAGATCCCTATTTAGCAGCTTCTTCAACTTTACGTTTCAACACATCGGCATTTTCTGCTGCAAACAATTCAGTGAAAGTTGGGAAGTCCTTTGTACCCTGATCGGCAAGATTAGAAACATTGTCATCAGAATCATCCTCCACGACAACTTTATCATAGACATTCGCGTCCTCAATATCTTCAAACACATATTCGTTTGGCTCAAACGCGTCTATCTTGTTTAATTCATCCTCAAAATCAAACTCAAAATTTTCTTCGCTTAATTCCAACATTTCCGCTATCTCTTCCTTTGTATAATTATGAACAAATTCTCCTTCCTCGACATCATGCTCAAGATAGAAAACTTTAGGCTTTGGCATGACAGGAACAGATGCTGAGCATCAACAGACTCATCCACTCGATTATTCTTTCCTTCGTCAGTAGTTTGATTCGCATAATCATCAAGGTACTCAGAAACATCCACATCTTCATTAACATATGACTCTGTTACACGAACACCAGTACCTCCTAAACTATCATCATGATCATCATCGCTGTCTGAACTACTTGAATCAATAATATCTATTTCAGCATCCTCTAACTCTGCATCTTCTTCAATATCTTCAACATCTTCATCAATCTCTTTCGGCCCCTAATACACAACTATATCTGTATGTATAACTCGCATATATTCAGCTTCTGGCTCAGTATGTTCAGTGATAGGATCCTCTACAATTTTTGCTTTCCCTTTCCATTGAACATCAGATTATTGCTTTGCAATACGTTCTAATTCTGCAACACGCTCACGAGCTTCAGATCGCTCGATCTCATCAATTTCTGCTTCAATGTTAACGCCTAGCTTCTTTACTAAGATCTTCTCAAACAAACTCATATGCCTATCACTTTGAAATCTTTCCTCTTCATATTCAGCCATGCGTAGTCTTAACCATTCGTTTTTGAAACAATGCTTGCTAACATAACCTCCAACTGTTGTTTATTTACAATTAATCCACCTATCCGTTCAAGCATGTCTTGTTTCTCAGCTGTTAACACATTGACTTGTTCCTGAAGTTTGGCAATCTTTACTGTGTTCAACAATACTTGCTTCTGCAACTCGTCAACCCGTGGATCATTAAACGTAAAATCTTCACCCCCTGGAATATCTTCAAAATCAAAATCAAAATCAAAATCAAACTGGGATTGTGAAGTCTGTGATGTATGTGGTGGTTGTTGTGGAATCTGCTGTTGTTGTTGCTAATGTTGCTGTTGCTGATAAACTTGCTGCTGTTGTGCTGGTTGTTTTGGAGACTGTGGAGCTTGTCATGGTGGTGTTGATGGTATTTGCTGTGAAGGTTCAACCACAACTTCTTCAATATTAGGCTCAGATATAGTCCCTTTCGATCTAACCGTTGGAGAATCAGAACTACGAGCAGTAGAACGTTTCAACCTCTTTTATTTCTTCTTAATTGGCGTGCAAAAAATAGATTCAGGATCAGAATCAGATGGAACATATGTTGTATCATCTTCTCCTGTCGCTTTGCGTTTACGCTCTTCAGCCTTTCGTTTCAATTCAGCCTGACGCTTTTTCTCAACTTTCTGCGCTCTTTTTCTTTCACCTGCTCTGCGTTTATCAGAATTAGTGCTTGACGAAGAAATATCTTCAGCTGCTTTCTCAATTCCAAAAGCTTGTCTTTCGATATCGGCAGCTAAATCTTCAATATTCTCCTCTGTAGCTGGTTCATCATGTAAACAAGAACTTTCAGCAGGCTTTGTAGCTTTCTTTTTCTGATGTTTTGGAACAGAAGTAGACGTTGAGGCTTTTCGCTTGACACCTTTCTCTCCATCCTTCACAAACCATGGACTTCTTTTTGCAACAAATCCAGATAAATCACTAAGCTCTTCATCCTCATCACCGCTCTCATCTTTCCTCCATCTGCCTGGAGCAGGAGAAATATAATCTTTATCTACAATGGCTCCAAAAACAGGTTTAGCAGCAGGAGCGTTCTTCAGATATAAATTCATCTTTTTCAACGTAGAAACATCCATATGTTCAAGCTTTAAGACATCTTCTTTGCTCTTTTTCAAGTCTGGATATAAATAATCAAGCATCATCTGAATAAACCTCGGGTATTGCAGAAATCTCTCTCTCTGAATATTCTGTATCATCTGTGTAAAGATAAATTTAGAAAAGTTAATGAGATCATACCCATTTGATAGTCAATGAGATCGTCAAACCCTCCCTTTCGATGACTTAGACCATGAGCGATAACATGAGCAAGATATCTAAACGGTGCGCTTAGATTGGCCTTCTTAAACGGTGCAGCGTTAACGACTCCAGCATATCCCATTTGGAAAAAAACATCCTATCACCATATACTCCGAAAAACCAGTCGGATCATCCTTATTATCTTTGAACTCTAATACAGTACGAATCAAATCTTCAGTAATCTTGACAGGAATATCAACATCGTTTATCATCACTACTGATACAATGGCATTATCTTCAAGACTGCGGCGTTCCAAAAATATTCGACGTGATATTTGTATACAGTATGTCTATCAGTGAGAGCCTTGGTAACTCGTATACGTGTGAGAAAATCTAAAATATCCATGTAAGCAGCAATCTCAGGAATCGAACTACCAGTCAGGCAGCAGATGTTGTGAAATGGCGAGAACGAAGATTTCTTGGCCTGTTCAAAGAAATAACAAACAACCGTTAGAAAAATTTTAAACTTTTCAGAATTCAAATATACATTCGTATGAACCATAACCTTGTACGAGCTAAACACTTAACAAAAATCATAAGTTTGGAAACAACTTTCATTCGTACGAGTATGTGCTTCGTACGGATGGCTTTGAAGGTTTAGAAAAATTTTGTTGTTCCAACCTTGCTTCGTACGAGTAAGCTCTTCGTACGAACCATTCACCCTTTGAATCATTCTTAAAATTTAACTTTTAAGCTTTACTTGGTACGAATCAGCTCTTCGTACGACCCACAAAAATATGACTTTCAAAAACTCGCTTCATACGAACAACCACTTCGTACGAACCATTCATCGTTTCAAAATTAACCAAGTTTAATCCGAACTTAAAACTTGTAGATTTAACAAATTGATAGTCGATTTTCAGGTTATTAGAGCCGATATTGATGTTTTTTGTCAATTTTAAGTTTTACCGGTCCAATCTCCCTAGATCTAAGTTTTATGTCCGATTTGTCTGATTTAGGCATTATAACGACTTGGTTTCAGCGAGGTTACCTTTCCTATTGTAAGAGGTGTGCTATCCAACCTCCCCAGTGTGATTAGGAATCGTAAAAGGTCAAGAACTGAAAATTTCAACAAGTGTTCACACAAAACTCTTTCAACTTCGCACAATAGTTCTCAGAGAAGCATAAAGTTATTTCGTGCAAAGTGGAAGGGTTTATATAGTAATCTGACTTCGTTCGTACGAACCGTTGGTTCATGCGAAGTGACAAACTTCCTTCATACGAAGGAGTGATCTTCGTACGAAGCACTGCTGAAACTTTTAAACTATTTGATTTTTTATGGTTTTTATTTTATCTGTTTAAAACCCACTCAGTTAACCAAGTCCAAGTTAATGACCCTGGTTATCTGATTTGCCTACCAAGTCCAAATTAATGACCTTGGTTGACCATGTCTGACCGAAACAAATTTATTTATTTATAAATGTAAATGTCACACCCTGGATTTCCAACCCCGAAATCCAAACACCGGTGGGCCCGGGTGGGGAGTATCGTGACAACAGTTGATAACGTCATAGTCAATTAAACGTGGCACAGCGGAAGTCTTGGAGTAAAATTACTATTACAAACCGAATGTTCGAAAATACAAAATAATATACAAGCTTGTAATAGAAGATCCACAGGCGGATCATAGAATGTACAAGAAAGAATACAAAACAGACTTTAGGCAGATCTAAGGATTTACAAGAATCCTCTTATTCTCTACCGAGCAGCTTCCGGCTTAATTTCGTGTTGTACCTGTAGATTAGTCTTTGGAGGATACGTCAGCTTACGCTGGTAAATACACCCAACTGACTCATTTTGAAAATATTAAAAATGATTTCGAGTGCAAACGGCACAAAATCTTTTATTATCTTAGGAAGGTTAACCATGCAATGGACCATGCAATAATAATTTACCATATCCCAAGCCCTTATAGGGGAAATAAGTTAAGAGTATTTACCTGAGATTGCTTTCTTCTTTTATTTTTAAATAACTCAGCCGTATACAAAAGTACCGAGTGCAGATAGCTTTTACCGAGAAGGCTCTAGTCTGAATTATGGCATAAACTAGCCAGTTAAATACTAACGGTTGTATAAACCGAATAGTGTACATGATCATTACGTATAACGCTTGATTAAACGATGATCAGATAGAATGTAGTTTAAACCCGACAAGTACTTGACTTGTATAATATGGGTAAACTATAAACATTCTGGATTTGGAAGCAAAATGATAAGGTTAAACCCGTTACGGTTGAATTCCGTAAAATAGTTACGTATACGTAACTGTGCGCATAATAACGATATCGGGTAACCGGATAAGTTATGGACAAGTTCTACATGACATTATACTTTAAATAAGTTAAGATATCAGTAGGATATCAACTTGTATCCCCGTTGAGATTTTAAAACGAAATTATGCCTTATAGGGGCATTTCGGTAATTTCGTATCGTATAAAAAGAACTTAAATAAAATTTAAGTTTATGATCATGAGTATTCTGGAAAAATAATTTATTTATGATATAATATCAGTAGGATATCAAATATATGTGTATTTTACCTTTTATGACCAAGCTATGCACCGAAGGGGCATTTTGGTCATTTTAAACATAGTTTATAAATTATTTGGGATTCTGAGTTTATAATAAGTACCTACTGTAAATATGTTTAAAATAAGTTTGAAATTCAGTAGGTAACAAGTCTTGGTCCACTAATATGGTTTGAAACCATACTATGCGCCGAAACGGCGTTTATGTCGTAAAGTGACGTCTTTAAACGATGTTTATGAAAACTGGTGTTAGTATCAGATTAAAATGTTTAAAATATGTTAATTAATATAACATATCGGTAAGTAAGTGATTTATCTCGAAAAGATTTGATTAAAACTATTTTATAAGTCACAGGGGCTAAAACCGTCATTTATCGACATAGTTTAAAGACTTGTTTAAAAACTCAGTTTATAACTTGGTTTAATATCCCAAATAATCCTACTTATGATATTACATTAGTAGAAATTCCTTTTCAAGTTCATTACCATTTGAAACATTGGTTTATGCAAAAAGGGCATTTTGGTCAAAGATGGCATAATTATGGAACTTGCGCATAAACTTGGATTCTGATTATGATCATGTAATAACCTCAGAGGGTTATGCTATATTATTTATGATCAAAATGCAACTTTGGATCAGTGGGTAACTAATCTAAATCGGGTCAGAATCGAAAGTCAAAGCAGAAGTCAAACCTTGCGACTTTCGGTTGCGAACCGACCCTAGAACTGAGATTGACGAGCCGAACATGTTAATACATGTTCTAATAATTATTACCAATTTGTTTAAGTGTCAAAACAGGTTTCATAACATATATAAGATCAATTTATGATTTTTCCGAAAAATGGCTTGTTTGACTTTTTAATATCATAACTTTGACCCGTCAATTGGTCTAGCAAACGTGATCTTCAGGAGGTGCCCTTTATAGGGACTAACACCTACCTTACTATGATCACTTAGCCATGTTCATTTTGAACAATGGCTGGACCATAATGGTCTTAATCGAAAGTCAAAGCGTTTTACGTAAAACGCTTGAATTTAGGCTATAGAAGCCTATAAACGAAAATGCACAAGGAAGGAACACTTACCAGTGATTCCTAGATGCAAAAGAACTATATTGGACTGCTCCTTTTAGTTAGGAACTTCCAGAGGAGGGAGAAGAGTGAATAAGAAAGGTGCAAGTTGAAATGGTGAACTTAAGCACCTAATTATAGTCGGAGAGCTCAAAGGAGGTGAAGCCAGGTGTCTAGGGGTGTAAGAAGAAGCTTACAAGTGTCCCAAAACGTGGCATAACTGATTAGGAAGGTCATGGTTTCGAGTTAATGGTTTTGGAGCTTTGCTTGGCCTCCAAAACAAACTTTCTGCTGCAGGTATGTTCTCGCGGGGCGCGAGAGACACAGGCCGGGTCTCTCGCGGCCCGTGACCGCCCCTATTTCAGTTTTAAAATTTGACACTTTGGCCCCTAAACTATATAAAGCTTATAAAAACAATTTTAAATACTATTTTGGCACTTTTAGCCCTCCGTAGCCAATACTTGGCATACCCGGGATTATGCCCGGGCATTATTGAGCTCTCGGTTCGTTAAAAGGTCACTCAGAGGTATAAAATAACATGTTGACACTTTTAATCCCTCCAACATCTAACTTTCACATATTTACAGAATTGAACTCTCTCGTCGAACAAACGGTACGTATGAGAGTTAGGACTTCACAAAGGATCACTCAGAGGCTTATCACAAGCGTGTCGGTGTCACTCAGAGGCTGGCATGTTGACGTATTAGTCACTCAGAGGCCAAGTTTCAAGCATGTTGACATATCATTCACTCAGAGGCTAATGATTTAAGCATGTTGACGTATCAGTCACTCAGAGGCTATTATTTATGCATGTTGACATCGGTTCTTCACTCAGAGGCTCAATCTTGAGCATGTTGACGCCTTTAGTCCTTATTGGTCTTTAACGGACAATTATATAAAATACAACACGTGTCACTATACTATTGGACACGATTTTACAGGGTGTTACATCCTCACCCCCTTAAAAGAAATATCGACCTCGAGATTTTATTCAAAAAGATGGGGGTATTTTTGTCGCATAGTGGACTCAACCTCCCATGTATACTTAAGACCTCTACAAGCGTCCCACTTAACCTTTACTATAGGTATCATCTTTCTTCGGAGCTTCTTAACCTGTCGATCCTTGATTAAAATTGGTTTCTCAATGAACCTCAGGTTTTCATCAATTTGCACCTCATTGTGCGACATTGCTAGCGACTCATCAGCTAGACATTTCTTAAGATTAGATATGTGGAATACATCATGGATTCCATTAAGCTCCTCTGGCAACCTGAGCTTATAAGCTACAGTGCCGACACATTCGATTATCTCGAAGGGTCCTATATATCTAGGGCTTAACTTGCCCTTCTTTCCAAAATGCATCACACCTTTCCAGGGTGATACTTTTAGCATAACCTTGTCCCCTACTTGGAACTTAAGAGGATTACGCCTCTTGTCAGCATAGCTCTTCTGCCTATCCCTGGCAGCTTTGAGACGATCACTGATTTGCATAATCTTTTCCGTGGTCTCCAGGACAATCTCAGGTCCTGACAGTTGGGCCTCCCCAACTTCTGCCCAACATACGGGCGTTCTACATTTTCTCCCATACAAGGCCTCAAAAGGAGCAGCCTTGATGCTTGTATGATAGCTATTATTGTAGGAGAATTCTATTAGGGGTAAGTGGTCATCCCAACTTCCGCCTAAATCAATCACACATTCCCTGAGCATATCTTCCAGTGTTTGAATAGTACGCTCACTTTGACCATCAGTCTGCGGATGGTAAGCCGTACTAAAATTTAATTGTGTGCCTAATGATTGTTGGAAACTTTTCCAAAAGTGAGATGTGTATCTAGTATCTCTATCGGATACAATAGATACTGGCACACCGTGTAGGGACACTATCTTGTCCACATACAACTTAGCCAATTTGTCTGAATTATATGTCTCTTTTATTGGCAAGAAGTGTGCTGACTTGGTCAGCCTATCCACTATGACCCAAATAGTGTCATTTCCACTTTTGGTCTTAGGTAACTTGGTAATCAAGTCCATAGTTACCATTTCCCATTTCCAAGTGGGAATTTCTAATTGTTGTAGTAGTCCTAACGGTTCTAATGTTTAGCCTTAACTTGCGAACACGTCAGACACTTAGCTACATAAGTGGCTATGGATTTCTTCAAACCCATCCACCAATAATTTCTCTTCAAGTCTTGATACATCTTGTCGCCACCCGGGTGAACAGAGTATCTTGAATTATGCACTTCCTGGAGGATTAGATCTCTAAGTCCTCTAATGATCGGAACCCAAATTCTATCATTAAATCTTAGGATTCTGTCATTTCCAGGCGTTAACTGATCCACAGTTCCGCCTAATCCCTTATTAGGGATATTAGCCTCTAACAAGGCTTGCTTCTGCGCATCTAATAGCTTTTCACTTAAGCTATTTCTGAGCTTAATGCTCTTAGCGTTAATCCTTATAGGTTTCACCTTTTCCTTGCGACTTAAGGCATCGGCAACTACATTTGCCTTGCATGGATGGTAACGAATTTCGCAATCATAATCATTAAGAGTTTCCATCCAACGACGTTGTCGCATGTTCAATTCTTTCTGATTGAATAGATGCTGGAGACTTTTATGGTCTGTGTATATAACACACTTTGTGCCATACAAGTAATGTCTCCACAATTTTAGTGCAAATACAACAGCACCCAGTTCCAAATCATGGGTGGTGTAAATCCTTTCATGCACCTTTAGTTGTCGTGATGCATAGGCAATTACCTTACCATTTTGCATTAGCACACAGCCTATACCAGTGTGCGAATCATCACAATAGACAACAAAGTTCTCAATACCCTCGGGTAGAGATAACACAGGAGCGTTGCTCAGCTTGTGTTTAAGAATCTCAAAAGATTCTTGTTGCTTTGGACCCCAATTATACTTAATATTCTTACGGGTCAAGGAAGTTAAATGAGTGGCTATTCTTGAAAAGTTCTCAATGAACCTCCTATAATAACCGGCCAATCCCAAGAAAGACCTCCATTGGGGTCTTGGGCACTTCCCAATTTATTATAGCCTCAATTTTGGTGGGATCCACTTGGATACCATGCTCACTTACCATGTGTCCAAGAAATTGGACTTCTCTAAGCCAAAATTCATATTTAGAGAACTTCGCATAAAGTTTCTCCTGCCTTAATAATTCTAGGATGCACCAAAGATGTTTCTCGTGATCATCTTGATTACGAGAATAGATAAGTATGTCGTCTATGAAGACAATGACAAACTTATCCAAATATGGATTGCAGACTCTATTCATGAGATCCATGAATGCTGCTGGTGCATTTGTGAGCCCAAAAGGCATCACTAAGAATTCAAAATGACCATAGCGGATCCTGAAGGCTGTCTTAGGAACATCTTCATTTTTAACCTTCAGTTGATGATATCCTGATCTCAAATATATCTTAGAAAAATAACTAGCCCCTTGAAACTGATCGAATAAGTCATCGATCCTGGATATAGGATATCTATTCTTAATGGTTAGCTTGTTCAGCTCTCGCTAGTCGATGCACATTCGCATCGAACCGTCTTTCTTCTTCACAAAAAGGATAGGAGCTCCCCAAGGTGAGGAACTAGGCTGAATAAAGCCTTTCTCTAAGAGTTCGTCTAGTTGAACTCTTAGCTCATTCATTTTGGTTGGAGCTAGCCTATATGGGGCTCTTGCTACGGGTGCTGCTCCTAGTATGATATCTATTCTGAACTCCACTTGCCTATCTGGGGGTAGGCCTGGTAATTCTTCAGGGAAAACATCGGATACTCCGAGATAACTGGTAAGTCTTCAATGCTTGGTTTAGGCTCATTGATGGTTACTTGTGCCATGTAGACGACACAGCCTCTTCTCAAACACTTGATGCCTTAAATAACGACACTTTGTCTGGCAGTCCATAGTGTGAGTCGCCAAAGATGGTGATCATTTCACCAGATGGGGTCTTAATCTCGATGAGCTTTTTATCGTAGGCAATGCGGGCTTGGTTATGAGATAACCAATCCACGCCTAAGACAACATCAAACCCCGCCAATTTCATTGGCAAAAGAGAAATAGGGATGGAATGAATATTAATGGATATGGAACATCCATTAAGAATAGAAGAAGCAGCTTCTAAGGTTCCATCAGCAAGTTCTATCTCATAAGTTTTTATCTAAAGTTCTTATGGGTAAATTTAATAGTTTACTAAACTTATGATCAGCAAATGATTTATCCGCACCCGAATCGAAAAGAACTCTAGCATAAATATCATTAATGGGGAAAGTACCTGTTATGACGTTATTGTCATTAACAGCTTCCTTAGCAGTTAGCCGAAAGGCGCGTGCATTCCCCTTCTTGGCATCTCCAGGCTTTGGATATTATTCCTCGAATTCTTAGGGCAGCTACTTGCAATGTGCCATTTTTCATGGCAGATATAGCATATAGCATCTTTAAGGTCTCTACAATCTTGGGTCTTATGCCCCCTTCTTTTACATATGCCACAAGGTCTAGTTTGTGGGTCAGGATTACACTGTCCCCCGTGTCTTCGGTTGCAAGTCTTATAGAATGGCATCACATCAGACTTGCTTTGGTTCCCTTGATCCCGAACCTTCCTTTATTTTTCTTATTAATTCTATGGGAGTTGTCTTCCTCTCTCTTCCTTTTCTAGTTAGTTTCAGGCTTGACTAAGTTCTGCCTCATTATATCAAGGGTGAGGGAGAGAGATAGGTCAACAACAGACGTATAGGTACTAGGGTGAGCACCCTTTACCATGCCCTTAATCTCGTGCGCTAATCCATTTATAAAACGCGCAATGATTTTGGATTCAAGGGTAATTAAATAGGAAACTAACCTAGATAGGGAATTGAAATCGAAAACATATTTCCGACAATCTAGGTTTTTCATGGAAAGAGACAAGAAGTCTGTCTCTATTTTCTCCACCTCATGGGTTGGGTAGTAAGTTTCCTTTACAAGGTCCACAAACTTAGACCATCCCAGATTATACATGTATACCTTACCTGTTGACTGAATCATGGCCTTCCACCATGTTAGGGCATCGCCCTTAAAGGACTGTGATACGTACTTGACCACATCCTTTTCAGCACAGCCGCTGATGTCTACTATAGTCTCCATCTCATCCAGCCACTTTAAGGCTTCTACGGCTCCTTTTTCCCCATTAAAGTCTCGGGGTTTACAGGAGACAAAGTATTTATAGGTATACCCGTCTTTAGCAGAACGGGACCTATCAGCAAAGTCTTCTATCCTTGGTTTACTTTTTGCATTTGAAGAGTGAACAGAGCTCTCTTTATGAGCTGATGATGGTAGAATAGATAGGGGTCTAGAGCGAGTGGCACTCGTCTCTCTTAGCCTTTCTATGGCCTTACTCATGGCCCTTTCCACAGCTGCATCAATGCGAGCTTGAAAATCATTATCATTATTTATGGCTATATTTTCGGCGTCTTTGACGTTCCGATGGCTACTTTGTGCCTCATTAGAATTAGCCATTCTTCAAAGCTTTGGTTCTATATACCAAATAGAATTTCTCTTATCCATGGTATAATAACCATATCGGCTTTTAAACATTGGATATAAGAAAATCCACTGCCTATACTAGTGTGAATAACATCACAACTCTTAGGCTTAACATATCTATATTTGGCCTAGGTCTTAATAGGATCGTCATAGGCAATTTACAATTTGGACGAAGTCCATATATTATTAGACAGGGGATCGCAATGTCACAATTGTCATTTGTCATACAGACAATTATACATAGGTCATAAGCCTGTCCCTTAATGGACATATTAATTAGGCACATTGGCCGGTCACATTGGACACAACATATATGGCACTTAGGCCTGTCACTAATGGACATATAATAGGGCACATAGGCACAATATCGCTAATGGATAATTATCATCGCATTGATGATAGTAGCGGGGATCGAATAGATCACATGGGCTTTAAAGAATAGATTTTAACCCGAAAGGGTGATACATCACTAATGGATGTTTGATTATCATCACACTGATGATACTAGCCGAGATCACACAGATCACAAAGGCTTTTATGCCCGGATCACACAGATCACAAAGGCTATATAACCGGGATCAAATAGGTCACAAGGGTTATATAAAATACATCTCTAATGGATGTTTTATTAACCGCACTGGTGATACTAGCCGGGATCACACAGATCACAAAGGCTTTTGAGCCGGGACCACACAGGTCACAAAGGCTATATAACCGGGATCAAAATAGATCACAAAGGTTATATTTTAATACATCTTTAATGGATGTTTTATCACCGCACTGGTGATACTAGCCGGGATCACACAGATCACAAAGGATTTTAAGCCGGGACCACACAGGTCACAAAGGCTATTTAATCGGGATCAAAATAGATCACAAAGGTTATATTTGAATACATATCTAATGGATGTTTTATCACCGCACTTGTGATACTAGCCGGGATCACACAGATCACAAAGGCTTTTAAGCCGGGACCACACAGGTCACAAAGGCTATATAACCGGGATCAAAATAGACCACAAAGGTTATATTTTAATACATCTCCAATGGATGTTTTATCACCGCAATGGTGATACTAGCCGGGATCACACAGATCACAAAGGCTTTTAAGCTGGGACCACACAGGTCACAAAGGCTATATAACCGGGATCAAAATAGATCACAAAGGTTATATTTTAATACATCTCTAATGGATGTTTTATCACCGCACTGGTGATACTAGCCGGGATCACACAGATCACAAAGGCTTTTAAACCGGGACCACACAGGTCACAAAGGCTATATAACCGGGATCAAAATAGATACAAAGGTTATATTTTAATACATCTCTAATGGATGTTGTAACATTTGTCAAAAACGGGTTTTCCAAACCCGCTCCGTTTGTAATCGAATATCAAGTTATAAATGTTTCGTTGCGTATATATGTCAATTTTAATTTTTAATGATGCATAATTAATAAACAAACTAGAATATAAAAGTTATAATTGATAAAAAGTAAAAATAAAATAATTAAAATAAAAATCAGGCTTCCGGGACTCGAACCCGGGTCAGCCGGGTTTAAGCTCAAAGACTTATCACACACACATATAACCACTCCGCCACTTGATGTTTTCTGTAAATTCTAGGAAACAATTACACTTTATGGTTAATATCATAAATCAATCGGATTACGCCAACTGTAACCGAAATCGGTCACCAAACGTCCAAAAACGTTTGATTGTTCGCGGTTTACCGATTATAACCGCTACACCGACACCTCCAATCAATTTAGCTTTGAATGGACTTGAATTCAAGAGTGGATCGGTTTTAATAACTGAAAGCTTTCAATTCCTGAATTACTCCAATCATAGACCCCTCTCGCGACTCAAACACATTCTGCAAACCTTCAATTTCATTTTCGCACAACTTTCAGTTCGTCGGAGCAGCTATTTGAACTCGCCGGACTATCGCCGGAAAACCGTGTTTTCTATCAAATCAGTGAGTCACTCAATTCTTTCATCGTCTATCAGTTGTTAAGCTGTAGCTAACTCTAACCCTTCAATCGGAACCAATTTCAGACGTCGATATCGGATAATTCACGCTCGCCGGAAAACTCCTGAAAATCTCTATCTTCCGCTGTAAAACGTTATAGTCATTCAAACCTTCTGATAACTCTTGTTTAGTACTTCAATTCCACAATTAACTAATCAAAACTGTTAATTTGTTCGCTCAGTCGAAGTTCATAAAAAACAGAGCCGACGACTTGCCGGAATTCTGAGATAAATCGTTCCTTCGGTATGTTTACTTCCAAAATCGTCTCTGCCATTTCATTATAGTCTTTTGAATGTTTGTCAATCGAATTAAACAAGAAACAATAGAGTAATCGTAGGCTGTAATTTTGTAACGAAGAAGACGAAGTTAAGTTGATTATAAGTTTAATTTAATTTGGATATTATCTCGGGTTAGACACACAGTCCAGCGGTGGACTGTGTACACGCATATATCACACGCCGCGAGTTCGATCCTTGATACACACACACACTCTCTGTAATTAAAATGTTCTTTTTCTAACTGAACCGGATTAACTTACGTTAGATGTTAAGTATAATAAAAATCGGTATATTAACCAGGTTAGACACATAGTCTAGCGGTGGACTGTGTGCAACACTAACTCACAGGTCCCGGGTTCGAGACCTGTTGCACGCTCCGGTTCGATGATTTAAAACACTTTTTGAAAATAAACGAATTTTGAATAAACTGAATTTAGTATATAAATATAACTAAAAACAGAATTATTTCGGGTTAGACACGTAGCTCAGTTGGTAGAGCTGCGTTCACGCGTACGGGAGGTCTCGGGTTCGAGTCCTGCCCGGCGCATACATTCACACAATAAAACCGGTCAAACAGTCAAACAGTCAATGGTCAATGGTCAACGCAAAAGTCAACATATTTTTTTATACTTTTATTTATTTAATTTAATTCAAAAATCAATTAAAAATACTTAAAAATAATGTTTTTAAAAAATAGGAAATTGCCTTAAACTCACAAAAATATATCTAAAAATCCTATTAAAATTATTAATAAAATCCACTCATTAACTATACTTTCCGTTATTATTTAGGTTAGTTAATCCTCATTGTCAATCCTTCAAACTCGTGCGCATCTCATCATCTCCAACCGAACGCACCCAATGTGAGTGAATCTCTACAAATTCCCCGGTTTAATCACGTTTTTTGGGTGTATCATGTGTCTTACCATTTATTATATTTAAATCATTGTGAATACATCCTATCATGAACAAATGTGTTTTCAGCTTGTATCAACTGTTGTGTGGTTATTGTTTAGATTTAATTTATTATTTTCAGTACATGCAATTTCATAGGCCGCCGCTCCCCATTACATTATGAGCGTTGAGCAGTTCCCCATTACATTATGAGCGTGAACCTGGCGTGCCAACATACGATCGGCTCCGTTTGATTGAGCCTTTTTTTCACAGACATTCATCATAGGCCGTCCGTTCCCCATTACATTATGAGCGTGAACGTGACGTTGCCAACATATACAGTTCATTCATGTTATATATTCATGCAAGTTCATATGTTATTGTATGTTATAGTATGTTATTGTTTGTGGAATGTTATTGTTATTGTTGGATTATTTACATTTGCCCGCATATGACTATTGCACAATTTTTCCTTGATAAAAATAACAAGAAATCAATAATAAATGTTTAACTAACAAGGTTCACTCGCCAACTTATGTTTACCCAAAAACCCCCATTTTTACACATGATACAGGTGAACCAGCTGCAGCAAGAAACACATAGGATTGGCTTAGAAGAATAAACTGGTTTAGAGCTTGGATTGTTTAGTTGGTTATTTTCTTTGTATTTGTATGGACATGTTTGGATTATTGAGAATGTAATTTTGACTTTAATAAATATGAAACATATTAGTAAATATCATGAGCTTTGGTGATAACCCAATTATGCCCCGACTCTTATTCCGCTACGGGTTGGGGTGTTACAGATTGATATCAGAGCCATGACTATAGGGATATAGGATAGGTTATTAGACCCTTAGAGCCTATACTATAGTTGATTAGAAACTTTTAAGATTTTTGTGTGTTACATGCCAAATTTCATGATGTTTATATGTTTTATGTTAAATGTTACATTCAATGTTATGCAAGCATGTTCATAAGTATATATTATCATATAATTCCTATCATGAATCATATTCTCATAACATATCATATCCATGAAAGCACACATCACATCATTTTCATGATTGTTTTTACAATGATTTTTGTATTTTCAAATCTCATCAAAGTGAGTTCTCATGACGGGCATGTAGTAACTGGAAGGGTACAAGTACCGGTAGTCGGAACGTCCTGTCTAGGCTGGCATTCGTATAAATCCAAAATAAAGGAACAGTTTGCCTACCTGGGGACTAACGATGAGAGTACGAAGTACCTATTAGGCCAAAGCATGCTATACCAAACGTCGTGGGAGCTAACCCCACTTTGAGTTGTCATTGTGTCTACACCTGGACACATTCCGACCATACATCTCGTAAACATATTTCGTGGTTTTCATTCGGGTGATGCGAGTGTTAAATCGCCAATACTAATGTGAATCCTACCAAGCCAATAGACATGGGGCCCCACATGACTATACAGGTGAAGGTATAGGGGACATTTGAGGCCCAACATGAGCAAACCCAAGACATCCTATGGATGTAGTTGCATTATTGATATTTATGTTATTTTCATTTTCTTTAAGACACATGACACCTAAAAAGACTCCATAAACTCACAATCTTCTTATGTATGTTCCTGTAGATGTCGGCTAGACAACAACGAGGGGGTAAAAGATCAGGAAGGTCTCACGAACGCTTGGCCACACAAATCGCAAAACAAATGGCTGCGGTGCTTCCTGACATTGTGGTTCAGGTACAATAAGCTCTCGCCACAAATCCCACCAATCCTCCCCAGCAAGAAGACCAGAACATCGGCAACCCTCCTACCAAAAAGTGCTCATATAAACATTTCAAGTATTGCGATCCTCCTAAATTTGAAGGGACCGAAGGTGTCACTGCTCTCCTCCACTAGTTTGAGGAAACGGAAAACACATTCCTCAACTGCGATTGCCCCGAGGATCGCAAGGTACGATACGAAACCGGGAGACTATTTGGGGTAGCTCTTACTTGGTGGAATACTGAAAAGGGTAAGAGGGGAATCGAAGATGCTATGGCCTTAACGTGGGAGGAGTTAAGGGAAATCATGATGAGGCGATTCTGTCCTAGAAGTGAGATTAAAAAGTTAGAGGACGAATTTCATTCTTTGAAGCAAAAGGATGGAGATCATACTTCCTACAACAAGAGGTTCTTAGAGTTGAACCAAATGGTCCCTAACTTGTTCACCCCGGTTTACCACTTAATCGAACATTATATTCGAGGTATTCCCTCGAAAATTCAAGATTCAGTTCTCAGCACTTCACCAGCAACACTTGAAGCTGCTATGGAACTAGCTACTGAACTGACCGAGAATCGAATTCGCAACGGTAAGTTTAAAGAGGAGAAAAAGAAAGCCCCCGTTGAGGGCCAAACTTCAAACCATTCCACCTCCTCCTCTAAGTTTGCTAACAAGAGGAAACGTAACACCAGAAACTTCGCTGTCACACAAACCAATTTCCCTATCCCTGCTGCACCCATTACCCAAGTTGCCCCTTCACCTGCACCATACAAAAGGCCATACTCTGGCCCATTACCAAAATGCAACCGTTGCAATACCACCACTTTCCTGATCATCCCTGCCAACATTGCACCGGCTGTGGTCGCGCAGGTCATACTGTTCAAACCTGTCGCATACCTCAGCGAACGAACCGCCACCAGCCTTCAACCCAAACCCACCAACAAATAATGGGTCAAGCCCAACAACCCCTACTACTACCACCTACCCAACATTTAGCCCAATCATACTATCAACCCAACTATCCCATGGTACAACCTATGCGGGCTTGCTACAATTGTGGAGACCCAAGCCACTTTAGAAACACTTGTCCATGTTTAGTGAACATTATTCATGCTCAAGCCCAAGCCAATCCGGTGAATCAAGCTAACCAAGCTCCTCCACCTGCAAGAGGAAGAGCTTTCAACATCAACGCTAATCAGGTTAGAGCTGACATCAATGTGGTTAATGGTACGTTTCTTATCAACGGTAGTTATGCATCCATGTTGTTTGATACTGGCGCGGATAAAAGTTTTGTGTCTTTAGAGTTTGAACCCATCCTAAACCAAATTCGTAATAAGCTCATGGAATCCATAACAGTAAAAGTTGCTGACGAAAAACCGGTCTCATTAAACTCTATTATACGCAATTGTACTCTCACCTTAAACGACCACGATTTTCCAGTTGACCTCATTCCCATGAAGTTGGGAAGCTTTGATATTATAATTGGTATGGACTGGCTCAGCCAACATCAGGCTGAAGTTGTATGCCGTGAAAAGTTTATACGCATTCTTCTTTCAAACGGTCAGACCCTACGAATCTTTGGAGAAACCCCATCGAAAGGGCTCAGATTAATCTCTTGTCTTCAAGCTCGAAAATATCTCCGCAAGAATTATGTCGCATTTTTAACCCATGTCGTCAAAAAGGGAACCATGGAGAAGAAACTCGAAGACATCCCAGTAGTAAAAGATTTCCCGCAAGTTTTTCCTGACGACATTTCAGGACTTCCTCCAGTGAGAGAAGTCGAATTCCGCATTGATCTTATACCTGGTGCTACACCAGTTGCAAGTCTCCTTATAGGTTAGCCCCCTCTGAAATGCAAGAGCTAGCCAGTCAGTTGCAAGAGTTGACTGACAAAGGATTCATACGTCCTAGCTCCTCGCCTTGGGGTGCACCTATCCTTTTTGTGAAGAAGAAAGATGGAACGTTTCGCATGTGCATCGACTACAGAGAACTCAACAAGCTAACAATCAAGAATCGCTATCCATTACCTCGCATTGATGATCTTCTTGACCAACTTCAAGGCGCCAGCTGTTTTTCAAAAATCGACCTTCGTTCTGGTTATCATCAACTTAGAGTACATGAAGAAGACGTCTCAAAGACCGCCTTCCGAACTCGTTATGGTCATTATGAATTCATGGTCATGCCATTTGGTTTAACCAACGCTCCAGCTGTCTTCATGGATCTAATGAATAGAGTCTGCAAACCCTATCTCGATTGTTTTGTTATAGTCTTCATCGACGACATTCTCATTTATTCAAAGTCTAAGTCTGATCATGAACGATATCTTCGACTCATCCTTACACTCTTAGAGAATGAAAAGCTTTACGCCAAATTCTCCAAATGCGAATTCTGGTTAAAAGAGGTACAATTCCTTGGACATGTAGTCAATGACAAGGGAATACATGTCGACCCCTCAAAAATCAAAGCGGTACAAGAATGGCAAGCGCCACGTACACCAACTGAAGTAAGATCATTCCTTGGTCTGGCTGGTTATTATCACCGTTTTATTTCAAACTTCTCTCGCATTGATGTACCACTCACGGCTTTAACTCATAAGGGAAAACCTTTCATATGGGGACCCAAACAAGAAGAAGCCTTCCAAACCCTTAAACAAAAACTCTGTGATGCACCAATCCTCACTCTTCTTGAAGGTTGTGATGACTTCGTGGTTTATTGCGACGCGTCAGGGCAAGGACTAGGCTGTGTTCTAATGCAAAGAGGAAAGGTTATAGCTTATGCTTCGAGACAACTCAAGACTCATGAGAAGAACTACACCACCCATGACCTAGAACTTGGAGCCGTTGTGTTCGCTCTTAAGATATGGAGACATTATCTCTACGGTACTAAGTGTGAAATATACACTGACCACAAGATCTTCAACATATCTTCAATCAAAAGGAGTTAAACATGAGGCAACGAAGATGGGTCGAACTTCTAAATGACTACGACTGTGAAATTCGGTACCACCCTAGCAAGGCAAATGTGGTGGCTGATGCACTCAGTCGAAAGGGTTATGCGAACTCCATTCATCTTTTATGTTCGCAAATTATAACTGACATTAAAGATCAAATTCGAGAAGCCCAACATGTTTCAGTAACGGAAGACGACGTACGAAAGGAGCTGTCCTGTGGAGCTGAACTTAAAATTGAAACTAAATCTGTCGGTATTCTGTACTATCTAGATCGCATATGGATTCCTGACCACAACAACCTTCGTGAATTTCTTATGAATGAGGCTCACAAAACACGATACTCTATACACCCAGGAGCCGATAAGATGTATCAAGACCTTTGATACACCTATTGGTGGCCTGGAATGAAAAAGGATATTGCTGTTTTTGTTTCCAAGTGCCTTACATGTTCCAAGGTGAAAGCTGAACACCAAAGACCCTCAGGACTTCTGGTCCAACCTGAAATACCTGTATGGAAGTGGGAAAACATAACCATGGACTTCATTACCGGGTTACCTCGCACTTCTGGTGGGTATGACACTATATGGGTAATCATTGATCGTCTCACAAAATCAGCTCACTTTATTCCTGTCCGCGAAGATTTCAAGAACGAGAAGCTAGCTCGTATTTACATTAGCGAAATCGTAAGCCGACATGGTGTACCATTAAGCATTATTTCAGATCGTGATGGTCGTTTCACTTCACGAACATGGCAAGCAGTACAAGCCGCTTTGGGTACGCGATTAGATCTCAGTACCGCTTATCATCCTCAAACTGATGGACAATCTGAACGCACCATTCAAACTCTTGAAGATATGCTTCGAGCATGTGTCATAGAGTTCAAGGGAAATTGGGACGCTCATCTACCATTAGTTGAATTTTCGTACAACAACAGCTATCATTCAAGTATCGGCATGGCACCTTTTGAAGCTTTATATGGTCGTAAGTGCCGATCTCTAGTATGTTGGCACGAAATTGGGGAAGCTCAAATCACCGGTCCAGAATTGATTCAAGAAACCACAGACAAGATCCATCAAATTCGAAACAATCTTCTAGCGGCTCAAAGTCGTCAAAAGAGTTATGCAGATAAACGACGAAAGCCTTTGGAGTTTAACATTGGTGATCATGTACACCGTGGAAGGGAGTAGTTCGTTTTGGTCAAAAAGGCAAGTTAGCACCACGCTACGTAGGACCTTTCAAGATACTCGAAAGAGTAGGACCTGTAGCATACAAGCTTGATCTACCAGAAGAACTCAACAGGATTCATCCCACGTTCCACGTATCAAACTTGAAGAAGTGCCTCGCTGATGAAAACCTCCATATTCCTCTGGAAGATACTCAGATTGATGAATCTATGCATTTCATTGAAAGACCAGTAGAGATCATGGACTTCGGAGAAAAACGTCCACGACGAGGTCGCATTCTAATTGTTAGGGTATGATGGGAGTCGAAACGGGGACCTGAGTTTACTTGGGAACGTGAAGACTCAATGCGCGAAAAATACCCGCATCTTTTTCCTACTACTACTACTACTTAAATTTCGGGATGAAATTCCTAAAAGTAGGGGATACGGTAACATTTGTCAAAAATGGGTTTTCCAAACCCGCTCCGTTTGTAATCGAATATCAAGTTATAAATGTTTCGTTACGTATTTATGTCAATTTTAATTTTTAATGATGCATAATTAATAAACAAACTAGAATATAAAAGTTATAATTGATAAAAAGTAAAAATAAAATAATTAAAATAAAAATCAGGCTGCCGGGACTCGAACCCGGGTCAGCCGGGTTTAAGCTCAAAGACTAATCACACACACATATAACCACTCCGCCACTTGATGTTTTCTGTAAGTTCTAGGAAACAATTACATTTTATGGTCAATCATAAATCAATCAGATTACGCCAACTGTAACCGAAATCGGTCACCAAACGTCCAAAAACGTTTGATTGTTCACGGTTTACCGATTATAAGCGCTACACCGACACCTCCAATCAATTTAGCTTTGAATGGACTTGAATTCAAGAGTGGATCGGTTTTAATAACCGAAAACTTTCAATTCCTGAATTACTCCAATCATAGACCCCTCTCGCGACTCAAACACATTCTGCAAACCTTCAATTTCATTTTCGCACAACTTTCAGTTCGTCGGAGCAGCTATTTGAACTCGCTGGACTTTCGCCGAAAAACCGTGTCTTCTATCAAATCAGTGAGTCACTCAATTCTTTCATCGTCTATCAGTTGTTAAGCTGTAGCTAACTCTAACCCTTCAATCGGAACCAATTTCAGACGTCGATATCGGATAATTCACGCTCGCCGGAAAACTCCTGAAAATCTCTATCTTCCGCTGTAAAACGGTATAGTCATTCAAACCTTCTGATAACTCTTGTTTAGTACTTCAATTCCACAATTAACTAATCAAAACTGTTAATTTGTTCGCTCAGTCGAAGTTCATAAAAAACAGAGCCGACGACTTGTCGGAATTCTGAGATAAATCGTTCTGTTTACTTCCAAAATCGTCTCTGCCATTTCATTATAGTCTTTTGAATGTTTGTCAATCGAATTAAACAAGAAACAATAGAGTAATCGTAGGCTTTAATTTTGTAACGAAGAAGACGAAGTTAAGTTGATTATAAGTTTAATTTAATTTGGATATTATCTCGGGTTAGACACACAGTCCAGTGGTGGACTGTGTGCACACATATATCACACGCCGCGAGTTCGATCCTTGATACACACACACTCTCTGTAATTAAAATGTTCTTTTTCTAATTGAACCGGATTAACTTACGTTAGAGGTTAAGTATAATAAAAATCGGTATATTAACCAGGTTAGACACACAGTCCAGCGGTGGACTGTGTGCAACACTAACTCACAGGTCCCGGGTTCGAGACCTGTTGCACGCTCCGGTTCGATGATTTAAAACACTTTTTGAAAATAAAAGAATTTTGAATAAACTGAATTAGTATATAAATATAATTAAAAACAGAATTATTTCGGGTAAGACACGTAGCTCAGTTGGTAGAGCTGCGTGCACGCGTACGGGAGGTCTTGGGTTCGAGTCTTGCCCGGCGCATACATTCACAAAATAAAACCGGTCAAACAGTCAATGGTCAATGGTCAACGCAAAAGTCAACATATTTTTTATACTTTTATTTATTTAATTTAATTCAAAAATCAATTAAAAATACTTAAAAATAATGTTTTTAAAAAATAGGAAATAGCCTTAAACTCACAAAAATATATCTAAAAATCCTATTAAAAATTATAATAAAATCCACTCATTAACTATACTTTCCGTTATTATTTAGGTTAGTTAATCCTCATTGTCAATCCTTCAAACTCGTGCGCATCTCATCATCTCCAACCGAACGCACCCAATGTGAGTGAATCTCTACAAATTCCCCGGTTTAATCACGTTTTTGGGGTGTATCATGTGTCTTACCATTTATTATATTTAAATCATTGTGCATACATCATATCATGAACAAATGTGTTTTCAGCTTGTATCAACTGTTGTGTGGTTATTGTTTAGATTTAATTTATTATTTTCAGTACGTGCAATTTCATAGGCCGCCGCTCCCCATTACATTATGAGCGTTGAGCAGTTCCCCATTACATTATGAACGTGAACCTGGCGTGCCAACATACGATCGGCTCCGTTTGATTGAGCCTTGATCGCACAGACATTCATCATAGGCCGTCCGTTCCCCATTACATTATGAGCGTGAACGTGACGTTGCCAACATATACAGTTCATTCATGTTATATATTTACATTTGCTCGCATATGACTATTGCACAATTTTTCCTTGATAAAAATAACAAGAAATCTATAATAAATGTTTAACTAACAAGGTTCACTCGCCAACTTATGTTGACCCAAAAACCCCCATTTTTTACACATGATACAGGTGAACCAGCTGCAGCAAGAAACACATAGGATTGGCTTAGAAGAATAAACTGGTTTAGAGCTTGGATTGTTTAGTTAGTTATTTTCTTTGTATTTGTATGGACATGTTTTGATTATTGAGAATGTAATTTTGACTTTAATAAATATGAAACATATTAGTAAATATCATGAGCTTTGGCGATAACCCAATTATGCCCCGACTCTTATTCCGCTGCGGGTTGGGGTGTGACAGATGTTTTATCACCACACTGGTGATACTAGCCGTGATCACACATATCACGAAGGCTTTTAAGCTGGGACCACACAGGTCACAAAGGCTATATAACCGGGATCAAAATAGATCACAAAAGTTATATTTTAATACATCTCTAATGGATGTTTTATCACCGCACTGGTGATACTAGCCGGAGGCAGGACCACACAGGTCACAAAGGCTATATATAAGGTTAGAACATAGTCCATAACCTTGAAGGCTAGCGTGATTCCTCAAGTCACACTACCAAGAGTATGCACATTACTTGAATGCTAACATAAGAGGATCTTAATGGTTGATTATAAGTCCCGGTCGCATTGACCTTAATGACTTGGAGGCTTGAACTTAGTCCATCACCTCTAGATAGAAGGATAACTTCCCTTATCTATCTTATATATTTGGCTAAATATGTGGTTTGAGCCACTTGGCAAATCAAAACCATTAAAATCTTTTTGGAATTATATCGCGGAGCATAAATTTCGAATAAAATCGAGACGCTCGTTTTCAAGAGGATGAATACATATATAAAATTCCAAAAGTACTTCATTAAATTTTCATACAAAATTACAATACTTGAAACAAATAAATGAAACTGATTGTCCATGCAGGGACTAAAAGAAACAAAATGTCCACGCAGGGACTAAAGAAATAATGTCCACGCAGAGACTACATATAATAGCAAAAAACTTCACTCGTCTTTCTTTCCTTTGACAAGTTTGGAGAGTTTCTTGAAGAACTTATTTGTCTTCTTCTCCATTTTCTCCGCCTGCTGCTGCATTTCTTTCATTCTCTCTAAGGCCTCATTAATGGCCTCAAGGGGTGGCGGATGTTGTGGTTGGGGTTGTGGTTGTGGCATAACCGGATACTGGTACCCATAAGTTGGATATCCAATGGGTGGATAAGTAGGTGGGAAAGGAGACGGGTAAAGTGCATTATGCATAACCGGCGTAGACGGATTAAATAGATCATATCCAGACGTGTCTGGGTACGTGGGAATTGGGTTAGTATAACCGTTGGTGGTGGTTGAATAACAGATGTTGGTGTTGGTTCCACTATAGGTGGAACATTAGAGGGTCCACCCGTTTCTGGGTCCTCTTGAATGGTGGGGTAAGAATTGGGCAAAGGTGGCAGCGATCCCGACCTTTGTCCGGCATGTACTGATATACGTGCTCCACGCTTCCTCCTTGGTGGCTCAGGTGGTTGTTGAGGTGTTGGTCCACGGGTTCCATGTGGACATCTTTTTGAACTGGGAGTGGTTGAGAGTGATGGGAAGGTGTGTGGGCAAAGGTGAATTGATTCCAGTATTGGTCCCACTCGTTAGGACCTTGGTAGGGCAATCCGGCATACGAGTTTGAATCGCTCGAAATTTCAATGGGATGCACATTTGATCCCGATGATGGCATCTCCAGGTCGGAGTCCTCGTCCATAGGATGTGGCTCATCCAACTGATTTTGATCGGCTGGAGGCGCGTGTAAGTAATGGTTGGGGTTAAACTCTTCATGGTAGGAGTGATGAGAATGGGAATGGTGAGAATGGTAGGAGTGGTGTGAGTGGTACGAATTTTGGGAATGTGAGGGCGAGTGTCTGTTAGAGACGGAACGTCTCGCTGGTTGCCATGGAGACGAATCTCCTGATTCTTGATAATTATCTGAATTATGAGGTTGAGGAATACGCCCTGATGGTCCTCCCCTCATTGGACCTTTTCCTCGTCCACTTTGTCCTCGTACACGTGGCGGTATTTTCCTGTTAGAAATCAATTTAAAAACATACTAATAACTTAATAATGAAATGAGTAATCCTAGGTCAATGCCTAGACTCAGAAGTCTAAGGAATGTGCTCGTGTAAGTTTGAGACTAAACACAAAAAGCTAGTGTTTAATTCTCTCAAAGGTTGGCTCTTACCAACCCTGTTACACCCCGGATTTCCAACCCCGAAATCTAGACACCGGTGGGCCCGGGTGGGGAGTATCGTGACAACAGTTGATAACGTCATAGTCAATTAAACGTGGCACATCAGAAGTTTTGGAGTAAAATTACTATTACAAACCGAATGTTCGAAAATACAAAATAATATACAAGCTTGTAATAGAAGATCCACAGGCGGATCATAGAATGTACAAGAAAGAAGACAAAACAGACTTTAGGCAGATCTAAGGATTTACAAGAATCTTCTTATTCTCTACCAAGCAGCTTCCGGCTTAATTTCGTGTTGTGACTACAGATTAGTCTTTGGAGGATACGTCAGCTTACGCTGGTAAATACACTCAACTGACTCATTTTGAAAATATTAAAAATGATTTCAAGTGCAAACGGCACAAAATTTTTTTTATTATCTTAGGAAGGTTAACCATGCAATGGACCATGCAATAATAATTTACCATATCCCAAGCCCTTACGGGGGAAATAAGTTGAGAGTATTTACCTGAGATTGCTTTCTTCTTTTATTTTTAAATAACTCAGCTGTATACAAAAGTACCGAGTGCAGATAGCTTTTACCGAGAAGGCTCTAGTCTGAATTATGGCATAAACTAACCAATTAAATACTAACGGTTGTATAAACCGAATAGTGTACATGATCATTACGTATAACGCTTGATTAAACGATGATCAGATAGAATGTAGTTTAAACTCGACAAGTACTTGACTTGTATAATATGGGTAAACTATAAACATTCTAGATTTGGAAGCAAAATGATAAGGTTAAACCCGTTACGGTTGAATTCTGTAAAATAGTTACATATACGTAACTGTGCGCATAATAACGATATCGGGTAACCGGTTAAGTTATGGACAAGTTCTACATGCCATTATACTTTAAATAAGTTAAGGTATCAGTAGGATATCAACTTGTATGCCCGTTGAGGTTTTAAAACGAAATTATGCCTTATAGGGGCATTTCGGTAATTTCGTATCGTATAAAAAGAACTTAAATGAAATTTAAGTTTATGATCATGAGTATTCTGGAAAAATAGTTTATTTATGATATAATATCAGTAGGATATCAAATATATGTGTAGTTTACCTTTTATGACCAAGCTATGCACCGAAGGGGCATTTTGGTCATTTTAAACATAGTTTATAAATTATTTGGGATTCTGAGTTTATAATAAGTACGTACTGTAAATATGTTTAAAATAAGTTTGAAATTCAGTAGGTAACAAGTCTTGGTCCATTAATATGGTTTAAACCATACTATGCGCCGAAACGGCGTTTACGTCGTAAAGTGACGTCTTTAAACGATGTTTATGAAAACTGGTGTTAGGATCAGATTAAAATGTTTAAAATATGTTAATTAATATAACATATCGGTAAGTAAGTGATTTATCTCGAAAAGATTTGATTAAAACTATTTTATAAATCACAGGGGCTAAAACCGTCATTTATCGACATAGTTTAAAGACTTGTTTAAAAACTCAGTTTATAACTTGGTTTAATATCCCAAATAATCCTACTTATGATATTACATTAGTAGAAATTCCTTTTCAAGTTCATTACCATTTGAAACATTGGTTTATGCAAAAAGGGCATTTTGGTCAAAGATGGCATAATTATGGAACTTGCGCATAAACTTGGATTCTGATTATGATCATGTAATAACCTCAGAGGGTTATGCTATATTATTTATGATCAAAATGCAACTTTGGATCAGTGGGTAACTAATCTAAATCGGGTCAGAATCGAAAGTCAAAGCAGAAGTCAAACCTTGCGACTTTCGGTTGCGAACCGACCCTAGAACTGAGATTGACGAGCCGAACAAGTTAATACATGTTTTAATAATTATTACCAATTTGTTTAAGTGTCAAAACAGGTTTCATAACATATATAAGATCAATTTATGATTTTCCGAAAAATGGCCTGTTTGAATTTTTAATATCATAACTTTGACCCGTCAATTGGTCTAGCAAACGTGATCTTCTGGAGGTGCCCTTTATAGGGACTAACACCTACCTTACTATGATCACTTAGCCATGTTCATTTTGAACAATGCCTGGACCATAATGGTCTTAATCGAAAGTCAAAGCCTTTTACGTAAAACGCTTGAATTTAGGCTATAGAAGCCTATAAACGAAATGCACAAGGAAGGAACACTTACCAGTGATTCCTAGATGCAAAAGAACTATATTGGACTGCTCCTTTTAGTTAGGAACTTCCAGAGGAGGGCGAAGAGTGAATAAGAAAGGTGCAAGTTGAAATGGTGAACTTAAGCACCTAATTATAGTCGGAGAGCTCAAAGGAGGTGAAGCCAGGTGTCTAGGGGTGTAAGAAGAAGCTTACAAGTGTCCCAAAACGTGGCATAGCTGATTAGGAAGGTCATGGTTTCGATTTAATGGTTTTGGAGCTTTGCTTGGGCTCCAAAACAAACTTTCTGCTGCAGGTCTGTTCTCGCGGGGCGCGAGAGACACAGGCCGGGTCTCTCGCGGCCCGCGACTGCCCCTATTTCGAATAAGTCATCGATCCTGGACAGAGGATATCTATTCTTAATGGTTAGCTTGTTCAGCTCCCGCTAGTCGATGCACATTCGTATCGAACCGTCTTTCTTCTTCACAAAAAGGATAGGAGCTCCCCAAGGTGAGGAACTAGGCTGAATAAAGCCTTTCTCTAAGAGTTCGTCTAGTTGAACTCTTAGCTCATTCATTTTGGTTGGAGCTAGCCTATATGGGGCTCTTGCTACGGGTGCTGCTCCTAGTATGATATCTATTCTGAACTCCACTTGCCGATCTGGGGGTAGGCTTGGTAATTCTTCAGGGAAAACATCGGGATACTCCGAGATAACTGGTAAGTCTTCAATGCTTGGTTTAGGCTCATTGATGGTTACTTGTGCCATGTAGACGACACAGCCTCTTCTCAAACACTTGATGCCTTAAATAACGACACTTTGTCTGGCAGTCCATAGTGTGAGTCGCCAAAGATGGTGATCATTTCACCAGATGGGGTCTTAATCTCGATGAGCTTTTTATCGTAGGCAATGCGGGCTTGGTTATGAGATAACCAATCCACGCCTAAGACAACATCAAACCCCGGCAATTTCATTGGCAAAAGAGAAATAGGGATGGAATGATTCTTAATGGATATGGAACATCCGTTAAGAATAGAAGAAGCAGCTTCTAAGGTTCCATCAGCAAGTTCTATCTCATAAGTTTTATCTAGAGTTCTTATGGGTAAATTTAATAGTTTACTAAACTTATGATCAGCAAATGATTTATCCGCACCCGAATCGAAAAGAACTCTAGCATAAATATCATTAATGGGGAAGTACCTGTTATGACGTTATTGTCATTAACAGCTTCCTTAGCAGTTAGCTGAAAGGCACGTGCATTCCCCTTCTTGGCATCTCCAGGCTTTGGATATTATTCCTCGAATTCTTAGGACAGCTACTTGCAATGTGCCATTTTTCATGGCAGATATAGCATATAGCATCTTTAAGGTCTCTACAATCTTGGGTCTTATGCCCCCTTCTTTTACATATGCCACAAGGTCTAGCTTGTGGGTCAGGATTACACTGTCCCCCGTGTCTTTGGTTGCAAGTCTTATAGAATGGAATCACAGCAGACTTGCTTTGGTTCCCTTGATCCCGAACCTTCCTTTATTTTTCTTATTAATTCTATGGGAGTTGTCTTCCTCTCTCTTCCTTTTCCAGTTAGTTTCAGGCTTGACTAAGTTCTGCCTCATTATATCAAGGGTGAGGGAGAGAGATATCTCGGGCACTAATCCATTTATAAAACGCGCAATGAGTTTGGATTAAGGGGTAATTAAATAGGAAACTAACCTAGATTGGGAATTGAAATCAGAAACATATTTCCGACAATCTAGTTTTTTCATGGAAAGAGACAAGAAGTCTGTCTCTATTTTCTCCACCTCATGGGTTGGGTAGTAAGTTTCCTTTACAAGGTCCACAAACTTAGACCATCCCAGATTATACATGTATACCTTACCTGTTGACTGAATCATGGCCTTCTACCATGTTAGGGCATCGCCCTTAAAGGACTGTGATACGTACTTGACCACATCCTTTTCAGCACAGCCGCTGATGTCTACTATAGTCTCCATCTCATCCAGCCACTTTAAGGCTTCTACGGCTCCTTTTTCCTCATTAAAGTCTCGGGGTTTACAGGAGACAAAGTATTTATAGGTATACCCGTCTTTAAGAACGGGACCTATCAGCAAAGTCTTCTATCCTTGGTTTACATTTTGCATTTGAAGAGTGAACAGAGCTCTCTTTATGAGCTGAAGATGGTGGAATAGATAGGGGTCTAGAGCGAGTGGCACTCATCTCTCTTAGCCTTTCTATGGCCTTACTCATGGCCCTTTCCACAGCTGCATCAATGCGAGCTTGAAAATCATTATCATTATTTATGGCTATATTTTCGGCGTCTTTGACGTTCCGATGGCTACTTTGTACCTCATTAGATTTAGCCATTCTTCAAAGCTTTGGTTCTATATACCAAATAGAATTTCTCTTATCCATGGTATAATAACCATATCGGCTTTTAAACATTGGATATAAGAAAATCCACTGCCTATACTAGTGTGAATAACATCACAACTCTTAGGCTTAACATATCTATATTTGGCCTAGGTCTTAATAGGATCGTCATAGGCAATTTACAATTTGGACGAAGTCCATATATTATTAGACAATGGATCGCAATGTCACAACTGTCAGTCATACAGACAATTATACATAGGTCATAAGCCTGTCCCTTAATGGACATATTAATTGGGCACATTGGCCGGTCACATTGGACATAACATATATGGCACTTAGGCCTGTCACTAATGTACATATAATAGGGCACATAGGCACAATATCGCTAATGGATAATTATCATCGGATTGATGATAGTAGCGGGGATCAAATAGATCACATGGGCTTTAAAGAATAGATTTTAACCCGAAAGGGTGATACATCACTAATGGATGTTTGATTATCATCACACTGATGATACTAGCCGAGATCACACGGATCACAAAGGCTTTTATGCCCGGATCACACAGATCACAAAGGCTATATAACCGGGATCAAATAGGTCACAAGGGTTATATAAAATACATCTCTAATGGATGTTTTATCACCGCACTGGTGATACTAGCCGGGATCACACAGATCACAAAGGCTTTTAAGCCGGGACCACACAGGTCACAAAGGCTATATAACCGGGATCAAAATAGATCACAAAGGTTATATTTTAATACATCTCTAGTGGATGTTTTATCACCGCACTGGTGATACTAGCCGGGATCACACAGATCACAAAGGATTTTAAGCCGGGACCACACAGGTCACAAAGGCTATATAACTGGGATCAAAATAGATCACAAAGGTTATATTTGAATACATCTCTAATGGATGTTTTATCACCGCACTTGTGATACTAGCCGGGATCACACAGATCACAAAGGCTTTTAAGTCGGGACCACACAGGTCACAAAGGCTATATAACCAGGATCAAAATAGACCACAAAGGTTATATTTTAATACATCTCCAATGAATGTTTTATCACCGCAATGGTGATACTAGCCGGGATCACACAGATCACAAAGGCTTTTAAGCTGGGACCACACAGGTCACAAAGGCTATATAACCGGGATCAAAATAGATCACAAAGGTTATATTTTAATACATCTCTAATGGATGTTTTATCACCGCACTGGTGATACTAGCCGGGATCACACAGATCACAAAGGCTTTTAAGCCGGGACCACACAGGTCACAAAGGCTATATAACCGGGATCAAAATAGATACAAAGGTTATATTTTAATACATCTCTAATGGATGATTTATCACCGCACTAGTGATACTAGCCGGGATCACACATATCATGAAGGCTTTTAAGCTGGGACCACACAGGTCACAAAGGCTATATAATAGGGATCAAAATAGATCACAAAAGTTATATTTTAATACATCTCTAATGGATGTTTTATCACCGCACTGGTGATACTAGCCGGGATTACACAGATCACAAAGGCTTTTAAGCCAGGACCACACAGGTCACAAAGGCTATATATAAGGTTAGGACATAGTCCATAAGCTTGAAGGCTAGCGTGATTCCTCAAGTCACACTACCAAGAGTATGCACATTACTCGAATGTTAACATAAGAGGATCTTGATGGTTGATTATAAGTCCCGGTCGCATTCACCTTAATGACTTGGAGGCTTGAACTTAGTCCATCACCTTTAGATAGAAGGATAACTTCCCTTAACTATCTTATATATTTGGCTAAATATGTGGTTGGCAAATCAAAACCATTAAAATCTTTTTGGAACTATATCGCGGAGCATAAATTTCGAATAAAATCGAGACGCTCGTTTTCAAGAGGATGAATACATATATAAAATTCCAAAAGTACTTCATTAAATTTTCATACAAAATTACAATACTTGAAACAAATAAATGAAACTGATTGTCCATGCAGGGACTAAAAGAAACAAAATGTCCACGTAGGGACTAAAGAAATAATGTCCACGCAGAGACTACATATAATAGAAAAAAACTTCACTCGTCTTTCTTTCCTTTGACAAGTTTGGAGAGTTTCTTGAAGAACTTATTTGTCTTCTTCTCCATTTTCTCCGCCTGCTGCTGCATTTCTTTCATTCTCTCTAAGGCCTCATTAATGGCCTCAAGGGGTGGCGGATGTTGTGGTTGGGGTTGTGGTTGTGGCATAACCGGATACTGGTACCCATAAGTTGGATATCCAATGGGTGGATAAGTAGGTGGGAAAGGAGACGGGTAAAGTGCATTATGCATAACTGGCGTAGACGGATTAAATAGATCATATCCAGACGTGTCTGGGTACGTGGGAATTGGGTTAGTATAACCCGTTGGTGGTGGTTGAATAACAGATGTTGGTGTTGGTTCCACTATAGGTGGAACATTAGAGGGTCCACCCGTTTGTGGGTCCTCTTGAATGGTGGGGTAAGAATTGGGCAAAGGTGGCAGCGATCCCGACCTTTGTCCGGCATGTACTGACATACGTGCTCCGCGCTTCCTCCTTGGTGGCTCAGGTGGTTGTTGAGGTTGGTCCACGGGTTCCATGTGGACATCTTCTTGAACTGGGAGTGGTTGAGAGTGATGGGAAGGTGTGTGGGCAAAGGTGAATTGATTCCAGTATTGGTCCCACTCGTTAGGACCTTGGTAGGGCAATCCGGCATACGAGTTTGAATCGCTCGAAATTTTAATGGGATGCACATTTGATCCCGACGATGGCATCTCCGGGTCGGAGTCTTCGTCCATAGGATGTGGCTCATCCAACTGATTTTGATCGGCTGGAGGCGCGTGTAAGTAATGGTTGGGGTTAAACTCTTCATGGTAGGAGTGATGAAATGGGAATGGTGAGAAAGGTAGGAGTGGTGTGAGTGGTACGAATTTTAGGAATGTGAGGGCGAGTGTCTGTTAGAGACGGAACGTCTCGCTGGTTGCCATGGAGACGAATCTCCTGATTCTTGATAATTATCTGAATTATGAGGTTGAGGAATACGCCCTGATGGTCCTCCCCTCATTGGACCTTTTCCTCGTCCACTTTGTCCTCGTACACGTGGCGGCATTTTCCTGTTAGAAATCAATTTAAAAACATACTAATAACTTAATAATGAAATGAGTAATCCTAGGTCAATGCCTAGACTCAGAAGTCTAAGGAATGTGCTCGTGTAAGTTTGAGACTAAACACAAAAAGCTAGTGTTTAATTCTCTCAAACGTTGGCTCTGATACCAACCCTGTCACACCCCGGATTTCCAACCTCGAAATCTAAACACCGGAGGACCCGGGTGGGGAGTATCGTGACAATAGTTGATAACGTCATAGTCAATTAAACGTGGCACATCAGAAGTCTTGGAGTAAAATTACTATTACAAACCGAATGTTCGAAAATACAAAATAATATACAAGCTTGTAATAGAAGATCCACAGGCGGATCATAGAATGTACAAGAAAGAATACAAAACAAACTTTAGGCAGATCTAAAGATTTACAAGAATCCTCTTATTCTCTACCGAGCAGCTTCCGGCTTAATTTCGTGTTGTGCCTGCAGATTAGTCTTTCGAGGATACGTCAGCTTACGCTGGTAAATACACCCAACTGACTTATTTTGAAAATATTAAAAATGATTTCAAGTGCAAACGGCACAAAATCTTTTTATTATCTTAGGAAGGTTAACCATGCAATGGACCATGCAATAATAATTTACCATATCCCAAGCCCTTACGGGGGAAATAAGTTGAGAGTATTTACCTGAGATTGCTTTCTTCTTTTATTTTTAAATAACTCAGCCGTGTACAAAAGTACAGAGTGCAGATAGCTTTTACCGAGAAGGCTCTAGTCTGAATTATGGCATAAACTAGCCAATTAAATACTAACGGTTGTATAAACCGAATAGTGTACATGATCATTACGTATAACGCTTGATTAAACGATGATCAGATAGAATGTAGTTTAAACCCGACAAGTACTTGACTTGTATAATATGGGTAAACTATAAACATTCTGGATTTGGAAGCAAAATGATAAGGTTAAACCCGTTACGGTTGAATTCCGTAAGATAGTTACATATACGTAACTGTGCGCATAATAACGATATCGGGTAACCGGATAAGTTATGGACAAGTTCTACATGCCATTATACTTTAAATAAGTTAAGATATCAGTAGGATATCAACTTGTATGCCCGTTGAGGTTTTAAAACGAAATTATGCCTTATAGGGGCATTTCGGTAATTTTGTATCGTATAAAAAGAACTTAAATAAAATTTAAGTTTATGATCATGAGTATTCTAGAAAAATAATTTATTTATGATATAATATCAGTAGGATATCAAATATATGTGTATTTTACCTTTTATGACCAAGCTATGCACCAAAGGGGCATTTTGGTCATTTTAAACATAGTTTATAAATTATTTGGGATTCTGAGTTTATAATAAGTACCTACTGTAAATATGTTTAAAATAAGTTTGAAATTCAGTAGGTAACAAGTCTTGGTCCACTAATATGGTTTGAAACCATACTATGCGCCGAAACGGCGTTTATGTCGTAAAGTGACGTCTTTAAACGATGTTTATGAAAACTGGTGTTAGGATCAGATTAAAATGTTTGAAATATGTTAATTAATATAACATATCGGTAAGTAAGTGATTTATCTCGAAAAGATTTGATTAAAACTATTTTATAAGTCACAGGGGCTAAAACGTCATTTATCGACATAGTTTAAAGACTTGTTTAAAAACTCAGTTTATAACTTGGTTTAATATCCCAAATAATCCTACTTATGATATTACATTAGTAGAAATTCCTTTTCAAGTTCATTACCATTTGAAACATTGGTTTATGCAAAAAGGGCATTTTGGTCAAAGATGGCATAATTATGGAACTTGCGCATAAACTTGGATTCTGATTATGATCATGTAAGAGGGTTATGCTATATTATTTATGATCAAAATGCAACTTTGGATCAGTGGGTAACTAATCTAAATCGGGTCAGAATCGAAAGTCAAAGCAGAAGTCAAACCTTGCGACTTTCGGTTGCGAACCGACCCTAGAACTGAGATTGACGAGCCGAACATGTTAATACATGTTCTAATAATTATTACCAATTTGTTTAAGTGTCAAAACAGGTTTCATAACATATATAAGATCAATTTATGATTTTTCCGAAAAATGGCCTGTTTGAATTTTTAATATCATAACTTTGACCCGTCAATTGGTCTAACAAACGTGATCTTCAGGAGGTGCCCTTTATAGGGACTAACACCTACCTTACTATGATCACTTAGCCATGTTCATTTTGAACAATGGCTGGACCATAATGGTCTTAATCGAAAGTCAAAGCGTTTTACGTAAAACGCTTGAATTTAGGCTATAGAAGCCTATGAACGAAAATGCACAAGGAAGGAACACTTACCAATGATTCCTAGATGCAAAAGAACTATATTGGACTGCTCCTTTTAGTTAGGAACTTCCAGAGGAGGGAGAAGAGTGAATAAGAAAGGTGCAAGTTGAAATGGTGAACTTAAGCACCTAATTATAGTCGGAGAGCTCAAAGGAGGTGAAGCCAGGTGTCTAGGGGTGTAAGAATAAGCTTACAAGTGTCCCAAAACGTGGCATAGCTGATTAGGAAGGTCATGGTTTCGATTTAATGGTTTTGGAGCTTTGCTTGGGCTCCAAAACAAACTTTCTGCTGCAGGTCTGTTCTCGCGGGCCGCAAGAGACACAGGCCGGGTCTCTCGCGGCCCGCGACCGCCCCTATTTCAGTTTTAAAATTTGACACTTTGGCCCCTAAACTATATAAAGCTTATAAAAACGATTTTAAATACTATTTTGGCACTTTTAGCCCTCCGTAGCCAATACTTAGCATACCCGGGATTATGCCCGGGCATTATTGACCTCTCGGTTCGTTAAAAGGTCACTCAGAGGTATAAAATAACATGTTGACACTTTTAATCCCTCCAACATCCAACTTTCACATATTTACAGAATTGAACTCTCTCGTCTAACAAACGGTACGTATGAGAGTTAGGACTTCACAAAGGATCACTCAGAGGCTTATCACAAGCATGTTGATTCTGATGTCACTCAGAGGCTAGGCATGTTGACGTATTAGTCACTCAGAGGCCAAGTTTCAAGCATGTTGACATATCAGTCACTCAGAGGCTAATGATTTAAGCATGTTGACGTATCAGTCACTCAGAGGCTATTATTTATGCATGTTGACATCGGTTCGTCACTCAGAGGCTCAATCTTGAGCATGTTGACGCCTTTAGTCCTTATTGGTCTTTAACAGACAATTATATAAAATACAACACGTGTCACTATACTATTGGACATGATTTTACAGGGTGTTACAGTAAAGTTTCAAATTAATGAACTTTATTGACATTCAGGTAAAATCTCTTTCATGATTAGCTCCCAACCCGTAATTCTCAGCTTTCCTCAGCATATATACAAGTCACCAGTACCATTGATCTTGATAAACTCTTTAAGCTTTTAAACAAATTTACCTAGATTGCCAATATACTTGTCCACTTAAACCTCTTCTCGTTTTTCAACTGATTCAAGATATGTTAGGTAATATTATGAACATGAAATAACTGTGTTTCCCATCTCAGAATATACTCCCGTATCGAGATTCCCATAATTTCATGTTACAGGTGAATATATCCAATTGATATATGTATATAGGGTGAATGCGAGACCTTGAGAGCTCAGGTTAGTACTTCCATACATACAAAGAGATGAAGGCTCGTCTTTAGGTGGTGTTCCAAAGGAATCTTTTGAAATGCAGATGTGGTAATTGCTTATGACATATTCATTTTTTATGCAGCTTTGGGGGAATAATGCGAAAAGTATTATAGGAGTCCTATGCCATTGCTTCCGTAAAATCAGAAGAACTCGGATAATACCCAATATATCTATCAAATATAAAGACCTAGTATCGCAGAATCTGGCATTCTCTCAAACGAAATTTCAGAGTACTAAGTCCATATATCCAAGAGATGTCGACCCACAAGTTATTCAGTTTTTCATTTAGGTTTATATCTTGAATACAATTTACTGAATGAGTGAAGCCTATTGGCACATCCACAGTAAGACCTTCTTAATTACTTTTAAACATTACATTTCTTTAGCATACTATGACTGTCATTTTTGATTTAATATGATCATTCTTTTTCACAAAAACTCTTTTTGACTTTTTTAAATTGTTTTTGTATTTTCCCAAACTTTCTCCCCCTAAAATCAAAAACATATTTTTGTATTTTAGAATTTTTAAAGAAAGAATGTACAGAAACGCGTCATACCAATGAGAATTACGTCAAGTCGTCATCATCCTCAAACTCAACCTCATGTATATCCCCTGATGCCAGATTTCTTAACCCATTTAATTTTAAAAGATTTTAAAATCTCGTTTGATCAAATGCTTTGGTGTAAAACTCTGCTTTTTGGTCATCAGTGTGGATTTTTTCAATTCTAACCAACTTTTTCTCATAGAAATCATGGATAAAGTGGTGTCGAATCTCTATGTGTTTAGTACGTGAGTGTTGGCATGAGTTTTTAGTGATATCTATCGTGGCCTGATTATCCACATATATTGGCGTATCAAGAAATTGCAGTCTGAAGTCTCTCATCTGTTGTTGAATCTAGAGAATCTGGGAACAACAACTGGATACTGAAACATATTCAGCTTCACAAGTGGAGAGAGCGACCGCGGTCTGTTTCTTGCAATCCACGTTACCAAACGAGTTCCGAAGAACTGGCAGCCGGCCGAGTAGCCTGCAAGATTGAAGTCGTTATTTCTAGGGTACCACAAGCCGGTGCTTGGAAAACCCTTCAGATATCTCATAATACGTTTGACGGCAAGCAAATGCGACTCTCTTAGACTTGACTGATAACGGGCACACAGGCACGTTGGATACATGATATCTGGTCGAGAAGCGGTTAGATACATCAAGGATCCGATCATGGAGCGATAGAGTGTTTCGTCAACTTTGGCTCCAATAAGATTTGGACAAATGCCGTTATTCGGAGCTAACGGGGTAGATGCAGATTTAGCTCCTGTCATATCGAATTTCTCCAATATGTCATGAACGTATTTCATCTGATGGATAAAGATTCCTTCAGGCAACTGATCGACCTGAAGTCCTAAGAAGAACTTCATCTCCCCCATCGCGCTCATTTCGAATTTGCGCTTCATGACTTCTTTGAAGTCTTTACACGGCTTATCATTTGTCGATCCAAAGATAATATCATCTACATATATCTGTACAATGATCAAATGTCCATCCACCTCCTTTGTTAAAAGAGTAGAGTCCACGGTTCCTCTGATAAAGCTGTTGTTTGTAAGATGTCGCGATAATATTTCATACCAAGCTCTCGGGGCTTGATGTAGACCATACAAAGCTTTATTCAGAAGGTAGACTTTGTCCTTATTTATCGGATCGACGAACCCAGTTGTTGACCGACATACACTTCCTCTTTGACTTTACCGTATAAGAAAGCAGATTTGACATCTAATTGGTACACCTTGAACCCTTTCCACGAGGCAAAGGCCAAGAATATGCGAATCGCTTCAAGACGGGCGACCAGGGCGTAGACTTCAGTTAGTATATCCCTTCCTGCTGGTGAAAGCCTTGAACTACAAGTAGAGCTTTGTTGCCCACAACGACTCCTCGATCATCTCTTTTGCACTTGAAGACCCATCTTGTGTTTATCTTTTTGTGATGTTCGGGTACGTCAACAAGCTCCCAGACACCTAACTTCTGGAATTGAAGCAATTCTTCCTGCATTGCATCCACCCAACTTTCTTCTTTCAATGCATCTTTCCAATTTCCTGGTTCAACCTGAAAAATAAAACAACTATTAGAAAGGCGGGTTTGAAGTGGAGCAATACTAGTATAGAAACAACTTAGATCCTGATTGATCTGATTGTGAGTTTGCACTCCCGATTGTAAGCTGCCTATAATGTTTTCTGATGGATGGTATGACAAAGTTCGCGGCATCATTTCAGTCGAAACTTCTACTTGTTCCTGCAAATTTGTGATCACTTTGTCAGTAGCCAGTGCGGACGATGAAGCTTCAATTTTGTTGGATTGGTCGGCTTGAGAATTTAAGAAGCTTTCTATCTATTCGGATCCTTCATCGGAACTGGATCCTCCATCATCAAAAGTTGTTTCCTGGTCAGAGTCGACATGAGGCTGTTGCTGGGCATGGACAAGTTCTGGAATAGAAGAGCTCGGACCTTCATTAGACGTGTTGACTGGAAGTGACAGGGAAATCACCAACGGTCGATAAACTTGCTCTTGACTAGAAATCTGATGTTGTTGAAAGAGCATAGCAAGTTCTTCATCTGATGGTACATTTGGAAGGTCGAAAGAATTCCATAAGCTATCGTAGTTGAACAACCACAGATCTCCAGGTTTCTGCGTAGGCGTCGTATATCTTTGACAATCCACATGCTGCGCTAGAACAACCTGGTTCAAACTTGGCAAGAAGACATGTTTTTGTGGAGTAGCATAGCCCACGAAGAATCCTTCTAAGGACTTGGCACCAAATTTACCACCAGGTTCCAAAACGGTACATGGTGATCCAAACGGTTCCAAAAATGCAAGGTTGGGCTTTCGTTGATTTAACAACTCGAAACACGTCTTGTTGTGCGGTTTAACTATTAACACACGATTTAGGGTATAACACGCTGACGCGACTACTTCGCTCCAAAAACTAATAGGACAATTTGGAATCAGCAAGCATTGTTCTTGCAGTCTCTATCAGTGTGCGATTCTTTCGTTCAGCAACACCAGTTTGTTTAGGCGTGAAAGAGCGCTAAATTCATGAAGAATCCCCATCTCATTACAGAATTCGAGCATCCTCTTGTTCTTGAACTTTGTGCCATTATCACTACGAATTCTTTTGATTGGCAAATGATATAGGTTTTCGAGCTTTCTGAAGAGAATCATAAAAGTTTCAAACATTTCGTCTTTGCTCTCCAAAAAGAAAACCCATGAGAATCTAGAAAATCATCTGTCACAACAAGGCAATAAAGATCTCCAGAAATGCTTTTGACGTTGACCGGTCCAAAAAGATCCATGTGTAGCCTCTCTAGTGGTAGCTTGATAGAATTCAGTAGCTTTCTCGGGTGTGATTTCTTGTGCTGTTTCCCCTTTTTACAGCTTAGACAATCATTGGCCAACTGAAAATTCTTCATATTAACACCCTCCACTAGGTTGTTGTGAACAAGATAATTCATCTTTCGCAAGTGAATGTGCCCCATCTTCCTATGCCATAGAATTGACTCTTTCTCAGTTGCTTTGGAAACAAAGCATTGAACTTTCTTCAATGTGGTTGATGCGATACTCATGTCAAGAACATATAAATCATTCTCTCTTGGAGCCCGCATGAGTATCCATTCCTCTGGAATCTTGAATCCCGGCTTAGAATTAAGCATTCTTTATCTTTGAAGTGAGTAGTGAACTTTTTACCACAGATTTGTGAGATGCTAAGCAGATTGTTCTCGAGCTCCACAATGTAGTTCACTTTGTCAAAAGAAACCACTCCATTTGTGAGGATTCCCTCACCAACAATCCTTCCTCCTTGTGTTCCAGCGAACCCCACATAGCCTCCCCGAATTGCTTTCACGTCTTGAAGTAACGCTAGCATTCCGGTCATGTGACGAGAAGCTCCACTATCTACTATCCATTTTGACATTAACGACCAGGGGAGCCCCTACACACATGAAAGTAACTATTTAAACAACGAGACCTAAGCTTGTTTGGTCTTGGGTGGGTTCGGAATGTCAAATTTCGGACCAACATTTGATTTGACCTTTTGCTTAGGCTTGGTCGTTTGCGGAATGGAAGGTTTTAGCTCAACTTTGGATGTTTTAACTTTGGGAACCCATTTTTATGTTTGCAATTTGGCGTTCTTAATATAAAACCTTGAATTTGAATCCACTGGTCGATTTTTAGTTGATGTTTCCCCAATTTCAAATTTAGATTGACGTTAAAAAATTAGTTTAACATTTTTGTGGGATTTGTTGTTTCTTTTCAAAATTTGTTTTGGTGCAAACATGGGTCCTTTTTGTTTTTCATCCTTAGTGAACTTTTTGGGATTAGGAACAACTTTTGGACTTTTTTGTGAACAATATCGTGCGATATGTTCAACATTCTCGCAGTTATAAGATGTTCTACTGTCCTTATAAACAGAGGTGTCCAAAACTTGTTTCTTTTTCGCTTTAAGAAAATCATCGTTAGACTGTGTCTTAATGATTTCCTTTTCATTCTCGGTTGTAGTTCCAAAAACAAAATCAATCTTCTTTGTAAAATCGAGTTTTTGAAACTTGTTCATCCGCGTTTCTGAAAACCCAAACCAGCTCTTTTGTTTTCTGGATAATCTTGGTTTTTCTGGTAATAGGATTTGTTAACACGTTTTGATTTAGAATAAAAATTGACATCATGTTTATCTAAATCAGAACCACATACCTCCACAAGTTTATAAAACTTGTCAACACGACCCATATTCACGTTCTAGATCGGAAACTCTTCATCTGAATATAGTTTATCTGATCTGTGTATTTTGTAAACTATGATATTTGGATCATCATTTAAACTATTTTCAGACGTTTCACCTTCAGAATCAGACTTGTCAGATTCTTCTTTCAAAACTTTTTCAACCACAGTTTTTACCAATTCGCTATCACAATCTTTTTCTGATTTAGTGTAAGTTATATCGATGTTCGAAGGCAACTCAGTTGATTCTTCTGTTTTCAATTTAAAGTTAAGCGCCTTTTCCACCCCAGCTGGCTTTTTACAAGCATAGCTGTTCCACATCGGTGGAGGAACACGATCATAACTCGCACTTTTGCTTTTACCATTTTCAGATTCTTCAGAATTTTCAATTTTTGGCAAAATGTGATCAATGACATAAGAACCTGTTGAATAACTAATTAACAATTTGTTAACCCGTTCTAATTCAATTCTTATTTTCTCAAGTTCACTCTTCAGCTCAGCGATGGTATTTAGATGAATGTTTATGGCCATTTGTTTATCCATAACCGTCGCCTTAAGCATCTAAGAGTTGCATCATTTTCTTTAAGTGATTTAATGTATTGTTTAACAGAACCATTCAATTTTTCGTATGCTTCTTTTGTGGATTTATAATCACTCGACAAATTGTCTATTAAACTCTTGAGCTCAGAATAACGCATGTCTTTTACAACACATTATGTACACGGCTCTGCACATTTAAGACGGTTTTTCAATTACTACCTCACAATTTGACTCATTTACCTCATTGACATTGCATGAATTGCGATGTTGAATCATCTGCAATTTCAATCTTCTCCTTATTTTTCTTCAACTGGCTTCTTTTGCTCTTCAGAATATGATTGTTGACTCGGTGCAAAATAACCAGCAAAAGTTCTCAAAATATCATTAGGCAAAAGGTGTTTGAACGGACTGTTCAAAAGCTCCTCCTCCTCAGATGAAGTATGATAGTAGAAATCATCATCGTCGGGTCCTTCATCAAAAGACGCCCCTGAATCTTCTTCAGGTTCCTCGATAATCTCCGCAACCATAGCCAAGCTTTCATTCTTTGAAATGTATTTGTTCCATTTAAATCCTTCATCTTCCTGAGTAACAACGAGCGCTTTATCTTTTGGTTCAGGCTGTTTATCCTCGATTGCACCATTCGGGGTTCTTGGCTAAGGACGGTGATAAATGGCCTTCTTGTAATAATCGTCAGAAAATGGATTTTGGTTGCCTTGAGCTTCCCTATTCGGACATTCTCGCTTGAAGTGTCCCTTTTCTCAACATTTAAAACAAGTGACTTTTGACTTGTCAAAACCCAATTTCCAATCTAGTCCTCCCAAGTTTTCTTTTCCGGTTATCTCCATGAATCGTTGTGCTTGTCGGTCAATAGACGCCATACACAATTTAATATCTATCAACTCCATCTCAACCGGGTCTATTTGATAGTAGTCTTCGCGTGTCATTTCAGAATTTCCAATCTTGCCCGCATCAAGACTATCATACGATTCAAGAACTGAAGCTAGTAGAGACATGTGTTGCTTTGCAGTCTTTTCATCAAAATTCTATGCGTTTTGGAAATCTACTGTAGTGTTGCACTGAAGTATCTTCTGATTTGGAAGAGATTGAGACTGGTTGGTATGTGGCTTGTTGGAGCTGTAAGATGATTATGGGCTTGAAGGCATGTTTGGATCAACTGATGTAAAGTGTTGGACGTTGCAGCTTTGATTTGATGGTGTGCTTGGTGAGCTATAAGCAGCACTGAAGGCGGTCTAGATTTTTTGTGATTGTATTTGGGCAGCTGGACTGTCCTTGAAGTAGAGATTTACATCTTGCTGAATTTGAGCAGTCTTGTTTTTTGCCATCTTCTGCATTTCAAGCTCGTGGCCCTCTAGTCGTTCAATAAAACGTGGTAATGAAAAATTACCATACTCTATTCCGTTCTTCAGTATGGTCAAATATGTAGACCATTCACCTTGAGGAAGAGAATCAGCCAATTTATCGACAAGTTCTTCATTGGTCTTCATAATTCCCATACGTTTCATCTGCACAACCAAGTGACAATATCTCTCGATCAACTGCTTAACCGACTCTCCTTTGATCAGCGTGAAAATATCACACTCTTGGTCAACAATGCCATCTTGCTCTTTCGTAGTTGAGCGCTTCCTTGAAACTTTAACCGAAGAGCATTCCAAAATGACTAAGCGTCATCATCATGTTGAAGTAATGCGAGGATATCTTCCTTGATCGATTGTTGCAGAATATTCATCATTTTCTTTTCGTTGATGAATCTCTCTCGTTCAACATCTGAAAATTTACCAAGAGTCTTTATAAGACCATTTTCTCCCACGGGCACTTGATATTTGACTTCGATGGCAAACCAACATGTAAAGTGGTTAGCTTGCACCCAGTTCATGAACCTCTCGCTCCAGCTATCAAAATCTTAAAGGTTCATAAGCTTTGGCGGTTTTGTCATCATGCCTATTCAAATTCAAGGTTGATATTATGGGCTGCTGTGTTCGTAACAACTGAGGTAGCAAACGCGTTGTAGAATTCTTCTGACATTTTATGTGAAAATAAAAAACACACTTCCGAAAAATTGATTAGTTCGGTAAAAATTCGTTCGTGCGAATCACAAACTAATTCGTGCAACCAGATTTTCGTTCGTACGGATGAGAAATTTGTACGAATAAGATTCCTTTGACGAGAAAGCTCTTTCATACGAATAAGTTGTTCGTGCGAATGAAAAACATTCGTTCGTGCGAGTGAGATTGCTCGTACGAATGAATTTTTGTGTGAAACAAAGTTTAGTTTTGAACTTGTGAAAATTTAGGACTTTCTTCTTTCTTGCTCGTATGAATAAAACAAACTTTAAGATCAGTCGTTCGTGCAGGTGGTCTCTCTACCCGTACGAAACAACTGAGGTCTCCAATTTGATGATTTTTACCAAATTTGACATGATTACATTCAGTTTTAGATCTTAGATTGTGACGGATTGATTAGGATCAGATTTTACGTGATATCCTAAAATTCTAGTCAAATTTGTCCATAGTTTCATCCAAATCCAAGATAAGTTCGGGAATATGTAGTAGAAGAATGTTGAATCAATCTGAATCTGATGGAAGTCTTCTGAAACAAGGTGTCTGTCAGCAGATCAGGCCTCAAGGCTCTGATACCACTTGTGGACGGGGGATCGATGCTCCACCGACTGAGCAACCGGCTGGTCTAACTCAACTAACAGAGATGGAATTCATTGTTAGTGAGGTGATAAATACACAAGTCAGAAAGATACTGTTTAACTGCTTCACTTGTATTGAAAAACATGCAAAGTACAACTTCTGAATACAGTTTAACAGGACTTCGTCTAGCTATCAAGCGTTACTGTTACTGACACCACTCCCCTATTTATAGGTCGACATGACTCGCACTAGAGTGTGTACTGAACATATACTTGGTTCGTACGAGCAGTTGCTTCATACGAGTGACTGAGAGTCACTCGTACGAGCCAAACTACCTCGCTTGTACGAGCCATGTATTTACATACAAAATACAAATAAACAATTATTTATTGACATAAAAAGCCCTATACATTTACATGACGTATCCTCGACATAGGCAATAGACATATATGCACCAACAAAGAGGATGAAGAGGACGAAGTTTCATTGGTCAAGAGAAGGTGAACAAAGACTAGTGTTCAACCAAGTCAGTCTGAAGCTCGTGTTGTTAGTGTTGCTGAAGAGTCTACTCTAGTGATTTCTACTACTGTTCTATCTTCAGTCACTGTATCTGTTATAGACACTCCAGTGGTTGATACTCCTATTTCATCTGAACCAATAACTACTCACATTGCTACGCAGTCTACAATTGTTTCGATTCCAGCAGACTCAGTATTACAAATGATGGAGTTCGGTGGAAGTTGATGGGTGCGGAGGGTGATGCAATAGAATATTTGCGTTGATCTGAGAAGCATGCGTTTGAGTTTAATGGTTTGGACAGTGATGGTGATGATGTGGAAGTTGACGTTGTGGATTTGAAGATGCGGGTGATTGCATTAGAATAGGAGGTTATACTGAAGGATGCTCAAATCGCATCATTGCGACATGCTTAGACGTGAGAGATCAAACGATAGATCAACTGCAAGGAGATGTCACTATGCTGATGACTATGGTATTTGATTTGAAAGCTAAATTGGAGAACAAGTTTGGGAGGGAATTCTCTGATCCTACTGACGATTCGATCAACATAGAACACCGACATAGAGCAGCTCAGCAACGAGCACCTGAGGAAAGTGAAGCAGAAAGTTAGCACCTGAACAATTGGCTTCAAAACGACAGGCTGGGTTGGATGACTATCTGCGTGATCCAAGAAAGAAATATACTGCAATTCAAAAACGTCTAGCGACTCAAAAAAAGAAGCAGATGGTATTGATGAAGAACGCTGATGTCAATCCTCTTGATGAGAACTTCCAATTAAAAGATCCAACAAACCAGTCTAAACGATATGTCATGGAGCTTGGCTCAAGCTGCTACAACAAGGTCGGGAATAAATCAAAGGTGTTGAGTTGGCTGTATGATCATGTCAAGGATTATTGTTCGACAGGATAGGGCTCGGGAGTATTATTCTAAGGAGTCTCAGTTCGAGACATGGACGAAAATCGCTCTGATTGATTTATTGCGAGCTCTGTATTCTTGTGATGATACAACTGAACGTGGCCCAGGCTGAAGATTCTTCAAGAAGTTGGAACAAGAGGTGAAAAACGGGTTCAAGACGATGAAGAAAGCCGAACCATATTTGCGAGCTGCAAAGGGAGTATGTATTGCGTGAACAGGGAGAAGGTTCAAGTCGGTGATGTGGCCCCCAACGGATAAGGAATTGGTTATTTTCCATGAGGGATTTTGAAGAACTTTAACTTCTGGCTGTATGATCCCAACGTCGGTAGTGCAGCGATTGTGACAAAGGAAAAGGCATTTAGAGTGAATGATGTAGTTGACTTGGTAAGCTTTCACGGTGAAGACCTGCAGATTCTTACTTCGCATCAGATCCGAACAGCAGAGTTATATGAAGTATGTGCGAAAAATTGGAGAGCTGCTGTGGCAAGTATTATTGCTAGAAGGTTAGGAGTCGATGCGCAATCTAAAGACTAGACGGCCTAATGTTGTAAACCTAGGGGGAGATTGTTGGGCTAACATTAACAAAGGTTTACACATTAGAGCTACTATTGGGCTTCAAATGGGGTTTTGGGCTTCCTAGTGCCTTGTGAGCCTAGGGTTGTAACTATTGGGCTTACTGACTAGTATAAATATATGTCTTAGGTCAAGGTTAAAGGGTTATATAGTGGTAATTGCAAACTTGTATCAGACGCTTTTCTAGTGTATGCAAGTTGTTTTGAATTCAAGAGATTGTTCTTCTTTCTAATCATTATTTCCGATGCTGATTAGATTTGTGATACATGTTTGATCCGATCTCGGGACTTACACTTGTGGTGTATTAGGGTGATGGTTGAAAGAGGAACAATGTTGCATCGAATGAGATTCACCGCAAATGGTACAATATGGTTCATCGCAATCATCCTCAATGTAGTAGTGATTGTAATCTTCTGAGTAGTCCATTGGAAGATACCAGGAAGATTACCGAACTTCGGGATCAGAAAACAAAAAAATAAAATTTAATAGGGAGATGACCACGGTCCCGTGCTGACTGGCACGGCCCCGTGGTCAAGCCTGTATCTGGGCGTTTGAACAAGTTTTATAAACTATCTGTAGCACGGGAGCGTGGCCAAGTAGCATGACCCCGTGGCAGATCTACCGTAAAAAGTAAAAAAGTTTTGAAAACAGGCGCACAGTTTTGAAAAATGTACAGAATTTGATTAGGCCATTGATTTGTGTCCCCGGCAATGGCGCCAAAAACTTGATGTGGTTGAGCGTGGTTATAATTTTTGTTATATTTTAAGCACTTTTTACTCGTGGATAAAGCTTTAAGTTTATAAAACACGATACAATACTATCACTCTACACACATTAGGGCAAGTGCACCCATCGTACACATACTATAGTGATGGTAAGATACCGAGGTCGTCCAAGGACAAAAGAGCTTTTAATACCAGCTTATCATTAACGTATAATCTAACCAATTTTTTATAAAAGTTTTGAAAGTTTCAAAAGATAGAAACTAAATCTAAGAACATAAATAAAAACAAATAGACAAGAAAGAATCACTTGGTTTCGATTCCTCTTTTACGTATCCTTTGATGATTTCCTCACTTTGGGCTTTTTAAGAGATTATCTTAGTTATAGTGGTAGGCCCCTCTTGTGAAGGCGACATTACTCTCGGCCATATTGGTCTAAGTCAGCAGGGATACAGTCCCACAAGGCTGGAATATTGAAAGATAATTAAATAAGTTATTAATGCGAAAACTAGTAGGCCTCTCTTGTGAAGGCGACCTCACCCTTGGCCATATTGGTCTGAGTCAGTAGAGATACATTTTTGCGCAAGGTCGGATGAAGTTTTAATAGTAGTTTATTTATAATGGGTTCAAGCTGTTCTTACTTCCCCCGATTTGATGCTATCTGCCTCAAAGGAAGTCCTAATAAGCTTGAATCAAGTCCTCGCAGGATCTATACACTGAACGAGGCAAGAACTTTACCCACACCCTTTTTAACCCCTTTAGTTAACACGCTTTATATAGACCGTAAAGACACGAATGAGTGAATCAACAAAACATGAAGAAATGTTTAACCAGAGTTCACTTTCAATATAAAAAACTAGTTATTAAAGTCATTAATACATACCTAATTAAAAGGTTGCCAAAGATTAAAAGGTTGCCAAAGATTAGAAATCAAAAGTAAGAGATTTATCCAAACATGGCCTTTGTTTAACACGAACTCTTACAATCAATCTTGGATACCGAGACTACTACACACTCTAAAAGATGAAATATGGATGATATGGTGGATGTTGGTGTTGTAGTGATCTGTGTGGACTGATGGCAATGTGAGAGAAGTGGTTTGCCAAGGGATGCATTTCTCTTGAACCAAACACCTCTATTTATAGTTGGAAATAGAGGTCGATCAAGGCCCCGTGCCCACCTGGCACGTCCCCATGGTCATCTTTTTCTCTTCCTTCATTAACTGTAGATGTCAGGTCTTGTACTAACACGCCCCGTGGTATCATAGCACGGCCCGTGGTTAGTGTACTTGCTGTACTATCACAGATTCTACGAATCTTATAGTTGACCACGCCTGTGTTGGGTTAGCACAACCCCGTGTTGGTTTGTTTGTTGCTGTTATCTGCAGAGACTCTTGACTGGGCACGACACCATGCCGGTGGGCACGGCCCCGTTCCTAAGCTTCTGTCTTTGTTATTTTGGATTTTTGGATGTGGATAGGGGTTCGGCAGGTCGTGTCAATCCTTCTTCTTTGTATTTGTGTTGGTTTTGGCTGTTAATTTGCTCTTTTATTCGTTTAAGCTCTTTTGATCCTGTAATTTAAAAGTGAACAAAGAAACATGTTTTTTCCAGCATTAGTACCGAAAAAGGGTTGATTTTATGCCTTGTTTAATATAATTTATATGTTACATTTTGTGCGCATCAGTATACGATATTAAAAGACAAACCTTGCAATCTGGAGCGTAGTGTCATTGTGGATTTTGGAACTGATGCGGTTATATTCTAGTTTTGCAAAACATTTTAAAACTTAGTTCACTATAACCAGTGGCTCTAATACCAAACTGTCACACCCCCAAATTACCACCCGCAGGGTTTTACCGCGAGTGTGTCACACCCTGGTCGTAACGGAAGCGCAATTGTGTGACTATGAGGTAATCATTGCAACTAATTGTGTAAACAAAAATAAATCAGCAACGATGCCATATACCAAAGTTTACAAGTTCCCAAAACAAGTGACAAGGTTCAGACAAGTTCACAATGTTATCCAAAGTATAGTTTTTGAGTTACATTACACTATAACCCAAAAGATTGTTTTCATCATAAAAGCATGTTGAGGTTTTGACCCCTTTATACCCATACGAGGTTGGGATATAAGAGACAAATCCTCCAGAAAGGCATTCGTTGTCATGTTCATTCCCACTTCTCGTAGTCTTTCACCAGCTCAAGTTTTGTGTCCTGAAATACATGTAAGTTTGAAAAGTCAACATAAAGTTGGCGAGTTCATGTAGTTATTGTTTTCATATGAGATGTCTTGTTTGTAATCAAGTAATGAAATCTTAGTATGTTGTTAGCATTCATTGAGTTTAAGGATCTATCAGTGTGTAGCTAGCCCCTGACATATGTGCCATAAGTAAGTAACCAAACCAAGACAAATTTGACATCAATTGGGATCACAAAAGCACTCCTAAAGGGTTAACAAACCAGGAGTGGAGCGCGCCTCAAACTCGATAGATCTATACCTTTTGCACCTTGGTCACTAAAAGATTAATGGTTACTCTTGTAATCATCCTACTTACGCAAATTGATCGTGTTATCATCTAACCCCATAGCTAACATACTGTTTGTTATGACATGTATTTCCCCTCGATTGTTTTAAATACAAAACATTGAAATATTTGAAAGGAGGGACATGAACTCACAATTATGCGTTCCAAATGTCATACTAGTGAAATTCGAGTGTCCATACACGTGTGTAACCTACATGTGTATTAACTTCATTAGACCCTTAGGTCTTGTTGGACCTCATACAAGTTGTTCATATTGAATTCTTGTTATGTGTTTATTTATCTCTTTTGAACAAATTTATTGTTTTCATAGTGTTGGTAGTTCGTTTGTTCTCTTATTATTTATATATATTTTATCGTGTATTTATTTGTGTTTGAACGGGCCTTGCCCTTCATGTGTCCTCGTGCCTTGCACGCATGTCATTGGGCCTAGCCCATGTTTTTATGTCTTTGGTGTAGGTCCACTTGGAGGATCAAGATTAACCTACTTCCCTAGTCATGTAACACACATACAAGCGCGGAATGCACGTAAGTATGCAAACCAAAGCAAAGCAAGAAACACAAGATAACCAAAGATTCACTATCTTGATTAACAAAAGAGAACTAGTACAAACACATACAAACAATGTTCATACAGACTCAGGATATACTTTCTGTGCTCTCTCTTGTGCTCTTATGTCTCTCTCTAGTGCGTAGTGTCAACTCACTACTCTGGTCTAGCAACTGAGAAGTGCATGTCTGTTTATATAGTGCCAACACCTAGCAACAGTACGAAGAATGTTGTTGGTCGTACGAAACACCGTAAGTCACGAAGGACATTCATCATTGGCTGCTCGCACGAACAATTCTGGTTCGTACGAGCAGGGACTGGCTCGCACGAGTAAGCAAGAAGCTATGTAGAAAGGCTGCCACTCGTACGAATATAGAGTTACTCGTACGAATGGCAAGTGGCTCGTATGAAGCATCTTTCACTCATACGTGAAGTGTTCTTCGGAGAACGTGCCACATACATGAGGTACACAAGACTCAACAGTACGCACACATGCAACTATTTTACAACACAGACAAACTAAACGTCGTACTAAATCAAGATAGAAGGATATCTTGATTTGGTCGACACGACCAAACTATACAGACACAATAAACAAAGACCGTACAATTATAGAAGTAACTAAAACCAAGCGACAGACACAAAAGTGTATCAACAAACTCCCCCTTGGCTGTTGCTTGGTCTTCAGTCTTCATTTCTGAATTGCCTGTTGTATCAACAAACTTCCCCTGAAGATTGTCAAACCAAAGTTGATTGAGAATCCAGGTCTTCAACATTTTTAGAAACATCAAACCTTTCCTATTTCCTCTTGATTGCCACTGGAGGTAACTAGATCGGTCACGATCTGCTATACATTAGACTCTTCCACTGGAGGTGAAGCAGAAACCTTTGTTTGCGAGGATGAAGCTGAAGCATCAGGATTGCTAAGGTCTTCACTATCCTGATCACGTTTACATTTGATCTCCTGTGCTTTGCATCTTTCATTCCATAGAATGTTCACTCGCTTTCTGCTCATTTCAAACACGTCTTTAATACCATTAAAGCCCTCAACCAGTGTAGCAGTACGAGAATGATACCATTCTCTTAAGTCGTTATGCTTAGCAGTTAATGTTTCGGCAGATCGTTGTACAACCGCACTACGTTCTTTAAGCCTATTCAACTCAATTCCCTAAGAGTTATCAGCTGCTCTCATCTGTTGTAGCTGAGTTGCTCTTTGAGCATCTGCACCCTTCAGTTGCTCATTTTCTTTCTTTAACTGCACAATTTCAGAATCCTGTTTTCTAACAGTCTCTTTCAAAGAATTTATCTCCAACTGTTGTTTGACAACTGTGTTCCGATTTGAAGACAAAAACTCCGAATGCTTGTTAATCTGCATTTCCGTAGCTTGCAACTGAGTGAACAGAAAAACCACTTTCTCATCCTGATCCATTTCAAAGAGTAAACGACTACTTTGTTTTGTATTTTGTTGATGAGTTGTGGATTGGGAGTGTTGAACCATAGAAGTAGTAGATTGTGATTGCACAGGAGTATTTTCATCCGAAAGTGTTTCAGCTGCTGTTGTATTTGAAGGTTGTGATTTAGAGGCTGTAGCGGGTTCTGTCATTACAGGTTCAGTTTCCTCCATTGTAAAGGTAGACTGGGCTTCTACAACTGGTTCCTGTACAGTTCCTTGATGTGAGGTTGTAGGTTGTGTGATTTCAGGTTGTGCTGAGGAAGTTTTCATAGACGTTTTCCTCTGTTTCTTTCTACCCTTGTCACCATCTGTAGTACCTACATCACTTGCACCACAATTTCCATCATAATTACCGTCACATCATTATCATTTCCCTTTTTACGACCAAACTTATCTTCGATCACCATTTTCAAAATTAGTTCTTCATTATCTGACTCACTATCATCATGGCGCCACTTGTCGTTTTCTAGTGCAACATAATCAACATTAGCCAGAAAGCCGATCAACTTGCGAGGAGGTATGCTTTCCTTGTAATGTCTACTCCTCTAAATATCTTCAACGAATGTTCCATCATAACCTCAACTTTTAGAACATCATTGTCGTTTTTCGGAAGATTTGGATATTGCACATTCAAGATCATTTGAAGAAAACAAGGATACATCCAAAATTTGTTTCCACCATATCTGGTTCTTCTCAGGTTTTCCTTCATGTTTGCAAAAATATACTTTGAAACACTGAACGGTTTGTTCAACGTCAAAGCTATCATCATTCCAACCAAGTCGTTATTTGCCATGTCATAACCACTTCATCTGTTGCTCAAACGCTGAATTAAAACATGTAGAAAGAACTTGTATCGAATGGCAACCATGCTTTTTTAGTTATCCTACGAGAAAATCTCCAACACATTTCATATGCAGCAGACATCCACATTGACATTTCAACGGAACTGAGAATGGAGCTTCAGAATCATCGCCAAGTTGTAATACTGAGTTAATTATTTCAGCATAAATATCTACTTCCAAGTTATTTTCTTTTTTGTGGATAACTTCCTGTCCATTAAATTTAACAACTTTAGCTGAATCCCAAAATTCCTTGATCAACTTCTTGTATACTGTAGTCTTGTGCGTGATAGCATAATGTATCCGAGAGTCGCGCAAGAACTTCATTATACCGTTGTACTCAGCAAATTTGTCTTCCGGATCCAAGTAGGCCACCATGTTGTGTCTTGGTTCTGACATGATTTCCACTTCTGAATTGTCAGTTCTCCTCGTTACGGGTTTTCTTTTATGTTCTTTTTGTTCCATTCTGTACACAAAAGATAACTAAAATAAGAAAATAAATTCATTAGGGAATATACACAAAAAGTTTGTTTCAACTTTTTGAATATATGTATTCCCTGGATGAAGAATTACTGACTTATACGAATAACAATTTATTCATACGAATAACAACTGATTTGTACAAACAACTAACTTAGTTAAACAAATGATTCACTCGTGCGAGTAACTGGCTCGTATGAGCGACAGGTAACTCGTGTGAGTGATAAGTCATCCGTAAGAAGCAAAGTTAACTGTTTGCACACAGAACTTCAAGTGAAGCATATGCATGAAGAACTTGTTTTTCGTTAAAAGGTTCCTCACTTAAAGTTTGTTGTTCATGTCAAACAAAGTCACATGGTCAGATAATGTTCAAGTTGTTTATCTTCAAGGTATACCTATATTGTCAATCATACCTTAAGGATATCAGAAACAACTTAAAGAGTGAAAGGATGACCTGAGCAAGGTGAAAATGAGGTTGTTCCAAGGAACTACGTCACCCTTTATACGACATGCTTACACTAGTACGAAGCACCTCGGTTCATATGAAGAACTTCAACTCGCACTAGACACCAGAAGTTCATTCGTACAAGGCACAATCACTCGTACGAGTGACCTCTAATTCGTACGAGTCCAAGTTTTTCAAAACTAGACTTTTAGTTCTTCGAGGACCTTAGGTTTTTCGTTGACCTGTTTAAATCTTTGCACATATCCACATAAATAACAAGTTATGTTAGGAAAAGTGCTCTTAAACAGATTTCGTTTCTTTGAGATGAGTTTACCCGCTGCAAGAAATTACTTTATGAAGTTATGATATCAAAGCGAATAGTTTTTAGGGCATATCTTAGTAGAAAACTTTTGAGCTTCAACTTTGGCTAATTCAAAAATAACTTATTTTAACAACAAAGTAAACTAAATTAAAAGAACTACTAATAGATAAGAATACACTATATATTTACTAGGCAATCTTTTTCAGAGTTTCAGGGTAAGAAAATCATACCAGCTTTTAATCTTGTCAAAAACGAGTTTTGTTTAAAAACATTAAATTAAATAAATAAATAAGTATTCTACTATGATTATCGGTATTGTCATCCACGTAAACTCAGATTATCAGTAATCATGATTAGGAGATATGATTAATGTATGTATTATACTTATTAGCCGGTGTTCAACCACTTCACGACACATTCCCGTATAACGATATGCACGATAGAAAATCTCACCTGTGAGTATACTGCTTATCATCTGTTTTGACGTACATGATTTGAGATACTCACTTAAATTTGATTGAAAACAAGACATATGTGATTAAATCACTTATTGATGAGGAACTTGATTTTCAGATGCATGAAGGGCACAGGAGTATGTCCGTGAACAGGTTAGTACCATCGTACCGACAAAGAGACAAACTTAGCTCCCGCATAAAGCTGTGATATATTATCACTTATTTTTGGGTGAATGTGATATTTTTATCACTTATTGAAGGTCGTATGCAGTATTTACACGTATGTATGGTATCACGGAAGTTCTAGACTTGCGTCACCGTTATTTTTCGGTACAAGATTCAACCATGATACCCAGATGATAAGCAAGAATAAAGACCGCATATCTCAGAACCTCGGCTGTAACATCCGTCAAAAAACCGGATTTACCAAACCCGCTCCGTTTATTAACCAAACAATCAGTTAAAAATTTAGTGGCGTATTTAATGCCCAAATTAATTTTAAACGATACATAATTAATAAGTATATTGGAATATATAATTTATATTTGAAAAAGTATTTAAAATAAGGAAATAAAAATAAAAGGCTGCTGCCGGGTTTCGAACCCGGGTCAGCCAGGGAATTCAGCAAAGTCTTAACACACACACGCTCAACCACTCCGCCACTTGTGTTTCTTGTTCATTAATGGAAACAATTAATACATAACATAAGTCTCGAATTCAAAACCGACGCGCCTAATCGCAGTCGTCGGAAATCCCGACGATTTCGCCGAGATTGGACGGTTTCTTCTGTTTTAACCGAAGCCTTAACTACTGCATCGGTTATAACCGACGTCTGAACCCGCGACGCAAGTCATAACCGCCGGAAAACTTATTGACCGACGAATCAAGACGGAAAACAGACTAAATTCGTCGATGTCCTGCCTTATAAATACCCCCTCTAACCTCTGTTAGCTTTTTCGCTCACAATCACACTCTTTCCCGACGTAAATTCACTCGCCGGAGAATTTCTACAACTCGCCGGAAAACCGAGCCTTTCACCTCTGAGCCTTACTGAACACCCAGAGCTCATACCGAAGCCACCCACACTCATCTCAAACTCCCTGAAGACCCTCTGCCGCAAGACACACGTCGCCGGAATAACCTGCTGACATCGGAGCTTCGCCGGCGAAACAGAGGAGCCACTGTTCGGTATATCTTACACTTAATCTCTCATTCTTTTATTAATCTCACCTGTAATTAAGCGCAACACACTAAAAGAACATGATTAAATCGTCGAACCAGTCGGACATTAGTTCTGGTTAAGTCCAAAGAAGAAGACGAAGTTTCAGTATTGTATATGTTTAATTAAAATCAAGATATATCTCGGGTTAGACACACAGTCCAGCGGTGGACTGTGCGCAAATAAAACACGCTTACGTCCCGAGTTCGATTCTTGTCCCACGCACACTCGCCTTAATAAAAATGTTTTTTTTTACTGAACCGGATCCACTGCTTATAGATGTTAAGTTTAATAAAAACCGGAATAATAACCAAGAAAGACACACAGTCCAGTGGTGGACTGTGTGAACGTTTAAATCACATGTCACGAGTTCGAGTCCAGACTACCGCACCGGTCCGGACAATTATCAAACTTTTTATATAAGGCAGAAATGAAATAATTTAGTTTGTATATAAGTATAATAAAAATCAGAGTATTTACCAAGTTAGACACACAGTCCAGCGGTGGACTGTGTGTTAACCTAAACCACAGGTCCCGGGTTCGAGACCTGTGGAGAGCACCGAGCGAGTAATTAAAATCGTTTTTGAAATAAATGATTTTCGGATTAATTCAATTAGTATATAAATATAATTAAAAACAGAAATATTTCGGGTTAGACACGTAGCTCAGTTGGTAGAGCTGCGTGCACGCGAACGGGAGGTCTCGAGTTCGAGCCTTACCCGGCGCACACAATTATACAATAAAACCGGTCAACAAAGTCAACAGTCAACAATCAACATTTTTTTTATTACTTTTATTTATTTATTTACATTAAAATACTTAAAAATAACATTTTTAAGGTTAGAAAATAGCCTTAAACTCACAAAAATATATCCAACAATCCTACTAAAATTGATTAATAAAATCCGCTTATTTACCGAACCATTATGCCATTATCTAGGTTAGTTTCACTCGTGGTTAAAACCAACTTCGTGCGCATTCAACATCATCAACCGAACGCACCCAATGTGAGTGAATCTTACAGCTCCCCTTTTTAATTACACGTTTTGGGGTGTGTCATGTGTCACTAAAATTAACTCGTTTATTTAAACTTGTGCCATACCATATTGTGATCTAAACTTAGATTGTATATATTGTTTGTAGTTATGTATTTCATATTGTCAAGTTATATGCAATTCATTCATTAGGCCCATTAGTTCCTCATGGGAGACGAGTTGAGCAACGCGTGCCTCAAAACAAATCCATTATTGTTCGTGTGTGCATTATGTAATATTAAATGATTGGTGAATAAGTTTACATCTATTTTTACTCATGTGTGGTTGTGCACTTTATTTTATAATCAATTCAATAAACTTGTTCAAATGTTTTTCATAGGATTCACTCGCCAACTTTTTGTTGATCCAAAAACCATTTTTACACATGATACAGGTGAACAGGATGAAGTAAGGAAAACACAGGAAATGCCTTAGAAGAAAACAATGAAGTCTAGAATAATGTTTAGGACATGATGTAATTATGATTGTATATTTCCCATTAAATTGTATTAATGAATATGAAACGTCATAATAAATGTCATGAGCTTTGATGATAACCCAATTATGCCCCGATCACCTTTTTCCGCTGCGGGTCGGGGTGTGACAGATTGGTATCAGAGCCATGACTATAGGGATATAGGATAGGTTATTAGACCCTTAGAGCCTATACTATAGTTGCCTAATTTTAATTGTTTAGGTGGTTACATACAAACTTATGATGTTTATTTGTTTCATATTTGTTTATACTTACAGTCAAACATACATACTTACATACACATTCATCATACATATTTCAATGTTCATATATTCAAATCATCTTCATACTTTTGCTATTCAAAGATTTTGTCGCAACTTTCAAATCTCATCAAAGTAAGTTCCGCGACGGGCATGTAGTAACTGGAAGGGTACAAGTACCGGTAGTCGGAACGTCCTGTCTAGGTTGGCATTCGTATAAATCCAATATAACGGACTAGTTTGCCTACCTGGGGACTAACGATGAGAGTACGAAGGACCTATTAGGCCAAAGCATGCCATAACAAACGTCGTTCGAACTAACCCCACTTTGAGGTGTCACCGTGTCCATACCTGGACACATTCTGAATATCATACGTTATATACATATTTCTCGATTTTCTCCGGGTTTTAGTGTACGTAACCAGGCTAACACATGCGAACCATATGAAAAACCCGGTATTCATGGGGCCCACATGATTACGAAGGTGAAGTATGGCGGCATGCAAGGCCCAATGACGAGCAAAGCCCAAGACATCCTATGGATGTAGTAGATTTATTTTTCTATATTTATTTTATGAATGTTCATTCCTAAGTACGACCCATGATCCCAAAAAAATCCAACTCATACTCTTGATATGTATTCCTTGTAGATGTCTTCTAGCCTCGCCCGTAGGAAGATGAGAGCAGAAAAAGCCCGCGAGTGCATGGCTGCCCTAATCGCTCAACAAATGGCTGCCGTAATACCCAACATTGTAATCCAAGTCCAACAAGCACTTACCGCTAATCCAGTCAACCAAGAAAATCAAAACATTATCAACCCTCCCCCAAATACCACTAAATGCACCTACAAGCATTTCAAATCCTGCGACCCTCCAAAATACGAAGGGACTGAAGGTGTCACCGCTCTCCTCCATTGGTTTGAAGAAATGGAGAACACTTTTCTAAATTGCGATTGCCCCGATCATCGCAAGGTGCGATATGCTAGTGGTCGTTTATATAGAGTAGCACTTACTTGGTGGAATACAGAGAAAGACAAACGAGGCGTTGAAGATGCTATGACTTTGACTTGGGAAGATTTGAAGGAAATCATGACAAGATGGTTTTGCCCAAGGAGCGAAATCAAGAAATTAGAAGATGAGTTCTATTCGTTGAAGCAAAAGGAAGGCAACCACACCACATACAACAAAAGATTCCTCGAGTTAAATCAAATGGTTCCCAACTTGTTCACTCCTCTTTACCGTTTGATCGAGCACTACATTCGAGGTCTTCCGTCAAAAATTCAAGACTCTGTAATAAGTACCACACCTGCAACTTTGGAAGCAGCAATGGAGTTAGCTACAGAGCTCACCGAAAACCGAATCCGGAACAAAGACTTCAAGGAGGAGAAGACGAAGGATAAGGCATTGACTAAAACTTCAAACTCCACCCTAACCGAATCCCCTTCTCAATTTTTAAGAGAAAATGAGATGGGCAACTTTTCGCTGTCACACAACGTAATCAACCAATTTCACAAGCCATACCCATCCAAGCTATCCCAATCACTCAAGTAGCACCCAACTCAACTTACCCAAATAAGAAACCATACCTTGGACCTCACCCTCGATGTAACACCTGTTTTTATCACCATCCATCTACCTTACCTCGTCGACTATGTGCGAATTGTGGACGCTATGGTCATTTGAGCAAGGTTTGCCGCACCCCTCAAAACCAAATCTCTCCCCCTACTCAAAACATGATCCAAACCTATCAACAACCCCAATACCCCACGTTACCTTATGTTCGAGCTTGTTTTAATTGTGGCGACCCTACCCACTTTAGAAACACGTGCCCTCGATTGGTTAACATCATAAACGCTCAAGCTCAATCAAACCCAGTTAACCAAGTAAATCAAGAAAACCCAATCACTAGGCCACCAGCAAGAGGAAGAGTTTTCAACATCAATGCCAATCCTGTCGAAGATAATGACGGCCCAAACGAAACCACCCAACTAGTTCCCTTCACCGAAAATCAAGATTCAACTCCAGTCGTTTAGTTTTATGTTTTTCTTTATGTTATCTCAAGCTTTGGTTGATTGTGTTTGTTTATGTTTTAGAATCACATAGAACCAATCATAACTTAAGGATAAAGCCAATGAAAATTTGACAAGAATATGGTGGATACGCCGTTGGTACTTCCTATATATAAGTATTCTTGCCAAAGGATCAGAGGCATTATCTGGCGGTTATGAGAAGTTCCATGTGGAATTTAGTATTGTCTTGATTGAAGTTTGTTTTGTACTTACTGATTTAGCATTTATAGCATCTTATCATTTAAAGAAATTGAATTGTATTCCATTTCCACAATGACTAACCTCTCCATCACAACAAACGAGAGAGGTATTGTCATCATTCAAACATGGATACTATCAGAATTAAGACTCAAGTTTTGGTTGTTGTGTTTGTTGTAGAGTCACATAGAACTAATCATAACTTGCAGATAAAGTCAATGAAAATTTGACAAGAATATGGTGGATACGCCGCTGGTACTTCCTATATATAAGTATTCTTGTCAAAGAATCAGAGGCATTATCAGGCGGTTATGAGAGGTTCCATGTAGGATTTAGTATGTTTTGGTCAAAGTTTGTTCATCATACATTACAGCGTATTTCAATTTCATCATTTAAAGAAGTTGAGCTATGTCTCACTTCCACAATGACTAACCTCTCCATCACAACAAACGAGAGAGGTATTGTCATCATTCAAACATGGATACTATCAGAATTAAGACTCAAGTTTTGGTTGTTGTGTTTGTTGTAGAGTCACATAGAACTAATCATAACTTGTGGATAAAGTCAATGAAAATTTGACAAGAATATGGTGGATACGCCGCTGGTACTTCCTATATATAAGTATTCTTGCCAAAGGATCAGAGGCATTATCAGGCGGTTATGAGAAGTTCCATGTAGGATTTAGTATTGTTTTGGTTGAAGTTTGTGTTATACTCCCTGATTTAGCATTCATATCATCTCATTATTTAAAGAAATTGGATTGTGTTCCATTTTCTACATAGACTAACCTCTCCATCATAACAAACGAGAGAGGTACTGTCATCATTCAAACATGTATACTATCAGAATTTAGACTCAAGCTGTGGTTGTTGTGTTGTTTATGTTTTAGAGTTACATATGACTAATCATAATTTACTGATAAAACCAATGAAAATTTAACGAGAATATGGTGGATACGCCGCTGGTACTTCCTATATATAAGTATTCTCGCCAAAGGATCAGAGGCATTATCAGGCGGTTATGAGAAGTTCTATGTAGGATTTAGTATTGCCTTGGTTGAAAATTTGTGCTACCATCACTGATTTTAACATTCATATCATCTTACCATTTAAAGAAATTGGATTGTGTTCTATTTCTACATAAACTAACCTCTCCATCATAACAAACGAGAGAGGAACTGTCACCATTCAAACATGTATGCTATCAGAATTTGGACTCAGATATTGGTTATTGTGTTTATTTATGTTCTAGAGTTACATCATAGAACCAATCATAACTTACTGATAAAACCAATGAAAATTTGACAAGAATATGGTGGATACGCCGCTGGTACTTCCTATATATAAGTATTCTTATCAAAGGATCAGAGGCATTGTCGGGCGGTTATGAGAAGTTCTATGTAGGATTAGTAATTTCTTGGTACATTGGTTGTGGTGTTTGTTTATGTTCTAGAGTCACATCATAGAACCAATCATAACTTACTGATAAAACCAATGAAAATTTGACAAGAATATGGTGGATACGCCGCCTGTACTTCCTATATATAAGTATTCTTGTCAAAGGATCAGAGGCATTGTTAGGCGGTTATGAGAAGTTCCATGTAGGTTGTAGTATTAGAAATTTTGTTTTAGGATATAACTTTATCTTTCTAAACATATCAAAACTCTTGCGCAAGAAATCGTACTTAGTGAATCAACTCTGCTTATCAATATTTTTACCGTAGGCAACAAAAAGCGATTCCTGTAGCAGGGTACTCAACCCTTACAAGGAACGTTACCGCCTCAAACGTAGTTTAAACTCTTACTCTTTTTCTAAGTATGTAACTGTCAAATCAAACACCATCATTTTTAGACAAATATATCGCTACTTAAATTTCGAGACGAAATATCTAAAAAGCAGGGGATACTGTAACATCCGTCAAAAAACCGGATTTACCAAACCCGCTCCGTTTATTAACCGAACAATCAGTTAAAAATTTCGTGGCGTATTTAATGCCCAAATTAATTTTCAACGATACATAATTAATAAGTATATTGGAATATATAATTTATATTTGAAAAAGTATTTAAAATAAGGAAATAAAAATAAAAGGCTGCTGCCGGGTTTCGAACCCGGGTCAGCCAGGGAATTCAGCAAAGTCTTAACACACACACGCTCAACCACTCCGCCACTTGTGTTTCTTGTTCATAAATGGAAACAATTAATACATAACATAAGTCTCGAATTCAAAACCGACGCGCCTAATCGCAGTCGTCGGAAATCCCGACGATTTCGCCGAGATTGGACGGTTTCTTCTATTTTAACCGAAGCCTTAACTACTACATCGGTTATAACCGACGTCTGAACCCGCGACGCAAGTCATAACGACCGGAAAACTTATTGACCGACGAATCAAGACGGAAAACGGACTAAATTCGTCGATGTCCTGCCCTATAAATACCCCTCTAACCTCTGTTAGCTTTTTCGCTCACAATCACACTCTTTCCCGACGTAAATTCACTCGCCGGAGAATTTCTGCAACTCGCCGGAAAACCGAGCCTTTCACCTCTGAGCCTTACTGAAACACCAGAGAGCTCATACCGAAGCCACCCACACTCATCTCAAACTCCCTGAAGACCCTCTGCCGCAAGACACACGTCGCCGGAATAACCTGCTGACATCGGAGCTTCGCCGGCGAAACAGAGGAGCCACTGTTCGGTATATCTTACACTTAATCTCTCATTCTTTTATTAATCTCACCTGTAATTAAGCGCAACACACTAAAAGAACATGATTAAATCGTCGAACCAGTCGGACATTAGTTCTGGTTAAGTCCAACGAAGAAGACGAAGTTTCAGTATTGTATATGTTTAATTAAAATCAAGATATATCTCGGGTTAGACACACAGTCCAGCGGTGGACTGTGTGCAAATAAAACACGCTTACGTCCCGAGTTCGATTCTTGTCCCACGCACACTCGCCTTAATAAAAATGTTTTTTTACTGAACCGGATCCACTTCTTATAGATGTTAAGTTTAATAAAAACCGGAATAATAACCAAGAAAGACACACAGTCCAGTGGTGGACTGTGTGACCGTTTAAATCACATGTCACGAGTTCGAGTCCAGACTACCGCACCGGTCCGGACAATTATCAAACTTTTTATATAAGGCAGAAATGAAATAATTTAGTTTGTATATAAGTATAATAAAATCAGAGTATTTACCAAGTTAGACACACAGTCCAGCGGTGGACTGTGTGTTAACCTAAACCACAGGTCCCGGGTTCGAGACCTGTGGAGAGCACCGAGCGAGTAATTAAAATCGTTTTTGAAATAAATGATTTTCGGATTAATTCAATTAGTATATAAATATAATTAAAAACAGAAATATTTCGGGTTAGACACGTAGCTCAGTTGGTAGAGCTGCGTGCACGCGAACGGGAGGTCTCGAGTTCGAGCCTCACCCGGCGCACACAATTATACAATAAAACCGGTCAACAAAGTCAACAGTCAACAAAGTCAACTGTCAAAAATCAACATTTTTTTATTACTTTTATTTATTTATTTACATTAAAATACTAAAAAATAACATTTTTAAGGTTAGAAAATAGCCTTAAACTCACAAAAATATATCCAACAATCCTACTAAAATTGATTAATAAAATCCGCTTACTTACCGAACCATTATGCCATTATCTAGGTTAGTTTCACTCGTGGTTAAAACCAACTTCGTGCGCATTCAACATCATCAACCGAACGCACCCAATGTGAGTGAATCTTACAACTCCCCTTTTTAATTACACGTTTTGGGGTGTGTCATGTGTCACTAAAATTAACTCGTTTATTTAAACTTGTGCCATACCATATTGTGATCTAAACTTAGATTGTATATATTGTTTGTAGTTATGTATTTCATATTGTCAAGTTATATGGAATTCATTCATTAGGCCCATCAGTTCCTCGTGGAGACGAGTTGAGCAACGCGTGCCTCAAAACAAATCCATTATTGTTCGTGTGTGCATTACGTAATATTAAATGATTGGTGAATAAGTTTACATCTATTTTTACTCATGTGTGGTTGGGCACTTTATTTTATAATCAATTCAATAAACTTGTTCAAATGTTTTTCATAGGATTCACTCGCCAACTTTTTGTTGATCCAAAAACCATTTTTACACATGATACAGGTGAACAGGATGAAGCAAGGAAAACATAGGAAATGCCTTAGAAGAAAACAATGAAGTCTAGAATGATGTTTAGGACATGATGTAATTATGATTGTATATTTCCCATTAAATTGTATTAATGAATATGAAACGTCATAATAAATGTCATGAGCTTTGATGATAACCCAATTATGCCCCGATCACATTTTTCCGCTGCGGGTCGGGGTGTGACATCGGCATACTATTAAACGAGATTTCGGTACCAAGACCATATGCTAATGAATGGTTCCCACCTAACGTTCTGTCTGTTATGTTTATATCAACCTGCACATTTTAATCTGATTGTGAGCCTACCGATACATCATTAGTAAAGCTACTTATCAATTTCCTTTTTATGTTTTTGACACGTATTTGACAGATCACCAATGTATCATCATTTTCTCTTATCTTTCCAAGAAACTCATTTTTGTATTTTTGGATTTTCTATTGTTTTTGTATTTTTCCAAAAATTTCTCCCCCTTAAATTCATAAAGGTAAATAAATAAAAGACATATTTTTGTGTTTTTGCATTTTTCTCATGTTATTGTATTTTCTTGAAAACTTCTCCCCCTAAAAATGTAAAAAATAAAGGAAAATGGAAAATCTTTTTACAGTTTTTGTTTTTATAAAAATATTTACAAAAACGATTAGCCAAGGATGATTTACTCGGGTTTCACCTTGATGCCATTGACCAAAAGAAGATAACCAAAACGTGATTTATCAAAAGCTTTTGTAAACAGGTCGGCACGTTGGTGATCGGTGTGAATTTAGCAACATTGATAAGTTTCTTTTCATAACAATCTCGTATGAAATGATACTTGATCTCAATGTGTTTGGTATTTGAGTGTTGTACATAATTACAAGTGATCTGTAAAGCAACTTCGTTATCAACATAAATAGGAGTAGTTAGAAATTCAAAACCGTAGTCACGCATTTGTTGTTGGATCCATAGAACCTGAGAGCAGCAACTAGAAGCTGAAATATACTCAGCCTCACATGTAGCTACACAAGTCTGCATTTTGCACTGCCACGTGAACAGGCGATTTCCCAAGAACTGACATCCTGCTGATGTTGATTTTGCATCGATCTTGCAGCCACCATGATCAGAATCACTGAATGCTGTCAACTCAAAGTTATCATCCTTAGGGTACCAGAGACCAGTGTCCGTGCGACCCTTCAAATAACGAAAGATTCTTTTCACAGCCATCAAATGAGAAACTTTTGGACTTGACTGGTAGTGAGCTAGAAGACATGTTGGGTACATTATATCGGGTCTTGAAGCAGTAAGATACAAAGAGATCCGATCATAACACGATAGAGAGATGGTTCCACATGTTCACCCATCCCATCAGGAGTAATCCCATGATTCTGAGCTAATGGAGTTCCCAAAGGCTTTGAGTCTTCCATTTGAAATCGTTTGAGAATATCGCCGACGTACTTGGTTTGATGAATGAAAATTCCTTCCTTAGATTGATGAACCTGCAAACCTAAAAAGAAAGTCATTTATCCCATTGCACTCATCTCGAACTTCTCTTGCATAACTTGCTCGAATTCTTTGCACATTCTTTCGTTTGTAGACCTAAAATAATATCATCAACTTGTACCATCAGCAAATCCTCATTCTTTTCCTTGATGAAGAGAGTACAGTCGATCAATCCACGTCGAAAACCATTTCTGAGAAGATAGGAAGAAAACGTGTCATACCAAGCCCTTGGAGCTTGATGAAGACCATATAACACCTTATTGAGAAGCCAAACCTTGTCAGGATGGATTGGATCTTCAAAACCAGGCGGTTGCTCAACATATACTTCTTCTTCAACCACACCATGAAGAAATGCACTTTTCACATCCATTTGATATACAGTAAACTTCTCGTAGGACGCATAAGCCAAGAAAATTCTTATGGCCTCAAGACGTGCTACAGGTGCATAAACTTCATTATAATCAATGCCTTCTACCTGATTAAAGCCCTGGACAATCAATCTTGCTTTGTTTCTCTCAACAACACCTCGGTCATCCTTCTTGCATTTGTACACCCATCTTGTACCAATCTTCTTGTAGTTTTCGGGTCTGTCAACCAATTTCCACACACCTAACTTCTGAAACTGCTGAAGTTCTTCTTGCATTACTTCAACCCATGAGTCTTCTTTCATTGCTTCCTTCTAAGATTTTGGTTCAACTTGGCAAACATAGCAGGCAAAAGACCAATCATTTTGTTCCCCAGGTTCCCTAATTTCTGAATACAAACCAGCATTCTGGTTGTTCCGAAGCTGATTACGTGTCTGCACACCACTTTGTACATCTCCTATAATATTCTACTGAGGACGGGTAATACGGATTCGAGTCTCAGGAACTCAAGAATTTATACCCAAATTGTTGATATTCAGATCAACAGTCAAGCCGAGTGCTGGATTTGACGAGGATGTAGATACATGACCTTCAGTCATCCCTTGATGTTGTACATTTGACGTGACATCGGAAATTCCAGGAACAGGACCAGAAGTAGCTTCATTTGCATCATGGAACTCATCAGCTTCTGACGAAACATTGTAATCAGCAGCATCTTCGAATTCCTCATTTTGAACAAGATTATTAACCGAAGTTGACACTTGAGGGTTAAAAATAATTGGTCGTACTAATGACGAGTCAACTGCTGTATCACTTTCTAGTAACATTTGAGCAGCTGCAGATGCATCATCAAAAGTTGGCAGATTAAAGGAGTCAAATAGTCCATCGTAGTCAAACATCCAAGGAGCACCCGGAGTTCTTACTGGTTCAGTATATTTTTGAACCTTAGCTTCACTCCATTCTTCAATCTTTTTCGTTGACAAATTCCACACTCTGAAGTTTGGAGTAGCATATCCAAGAAAGAAACCTTCGATAGCCTTTGGACCGAACTTTCCATGTGGATCAATCATAGTGCATGGAGCTCCAAAAGGTTCTAAGAAAGACATATCCGGTTTCCTTTTGTTTAACAATTCAAAACATGTTTTCCCATGCCTCTTCACCGTAAGAACTCTATTCATCGTATAACATGTAGTAGCCACAGCCTCTCCCTAAAATTGAACAGGAAGTTCTGATTCTACTAACATAGTTCTTGCTGTTTCAATCAGAGTTCTATTTCTCCTCTCAGCGACACCATTTTGTTATGGAGTGTAACGAGAACTGTACTCATGTAAAATGCCCTTTGAAGAACAGTACTCATCTATAACATGATTCTTGAATTCGGTGCCATTGTCGCTTCTGATTCTCCTTACCTTCAGATTGTACAAGTTTTCTGGCAGCGTCAGGAGATTCATGAGGATTTCAGGAACTTCACTCTTGTGTGCCAACATATTCACCCATGAAAATTTGAGTAGTCATCAGTAACTACTAAACAATATCAATCACCAAAAGTAGTCTTGTGTTTCATAAGTCCAAAGAGGTCCATATGAAGACATCTTAGAGGCATATTCACCATGTTAATCTTCTTCACAGGATGAGATTTTCGAGCTTGCTTTCCTTTTTGACACGATACACAGACGTCTTGTAAATGAAAGTTCTTTACCGGTACACCATTCACAAGATTATTTTTCACTAAATAGTTCATTTTCTCAAGTGAATGTGTCCCATTCGTCTGTGCCAAGAGATTGATTCCTTTTCGGTGGCTTTTGAGACAAAACATGTGACTTGTGCAGACATGGTAATAGCTTGACTCATATCAAGAATATACAAGTCATTAATTCTTGGAGCCGACAGAAAAATCCATTCTTTGGGAATCTTGAAACCAGGTTTTAGCACATAGTAACCGGTATCATGAAAATGAACCGTGAACTTCTTGTCACAGATTTGAGATATACTCAGAAGATTGTGATCAATTTGACGAGCATAATTGATCTTATCAAAACTAACAACACCATTGGAGACCATTCCTTCTCCAGCAAAAGCAACATAACCACCCCAATGCTTTTCACATCATATAGGAGCCTTAAGTCACCTGTCATGTGCCTTGATGCTCCACTGTCAACAATCCAATGACTATTCACAGTTCCTCCAGGAACACCCTGCACATCACATTACCCGATTAGTTTGAGATGGTGACCCAAGCCTTAATGGTCTTGGGTCGACCCTTATCATCAAGAAATGTGATTTCTATTTCTTGATGATTTGGAAACTTTGTGCCTCCCATGAAACATTACCATTTTTTGGTTTCCAAGATCGTTGATTATTACCAGATTGACTATTATTTACAGATTTAAATACTTCTGGTTTTATTAAACTTGATGAACTTGGTTTCCTTTCAAAAACGTTCGGTTTTAATGCTTTCTCAATTATTTTAACTTGTTTACGTCTCTGTTTTTCTTCTTGTTCCTTAACAAGACGTTTGTCTTGTTTAGGTGACACAGATCGAGTTGACAAGTTGTTTCAGAAGGGACTTTTCAACATACTTCGGTTTTGCTGGGTTGGTACAATTCTTGATTATGTGGCCAAACTCTCCACATTTAAAACGTGTTCTCCTTTCAACAAATTTAGGAGATCATGTTTGCTGATTTGATGTTGAACTTGTGGGTCTAGAGGTACTTGTTTCTTCTTCACAACCATTTGTATGTTGAGTGTAATTATTTTGACTGATACGTTTCAAAATCTTGATTTGATTTACAAAATCAATATTAGACATGCTTTCAAAAGTCTCAATTTTATCAGTACCAGTTGAACTCACAAATTTAACATTCTTCAATTTCTTATTGTAGCGAGTTCCTTTAGCTTCAACCTTTGGTTGTGATGCCTTAGGTTTTTCAACTCGCTTTTCTTGTTGTTTCTCTTTTAAAATGAATAATGGTTGTGACTTGATTGGATTTTTCTTTTCCAAAAATTTTGTTGTTGAATTTTCAAAAACTTGATCAATTGAAGTTGGATTTACATTTTTGATCGGAAAGTTTTTGTTTGAGTAAATTTTCTTATCCCCAATCAAGGTATACAACACATTTTCATTTTTAGTTGTAGACAAAATTTTCTTGAAAAATTTCATAAGATCATTCCCTTTATTTTCAACAATTTTCATACCGGGAGTAGCAGAAATTTTTTACTCCTTTTTCTTCATCAAGAGATTGATCCTGATCACTTTTGTCTAACTCATCATCTGATGTATCATTTTCCTCTATAATAGATGGATTATGATCAACAACAGACGATGAGTTCTATTTTTCTTGGTTCTTCTGAGGAATTGTCCAACTTAAACCCTAATCTTGCGGCAAACTCTTCAGGATTGAGAGGTACAGATGGTTCAAAGCGTGGCATTTCCTCTTCATCAGGCAATTTGGTATAATTGTGTTTTAATGGAGGTGGACACCATTTATACCCAATGCATTTGACATCTCCTTTCAATTTTTGAACGTCAATGATATGATCAAGCACATATCGGGAGTTAGAGTAACTCCAATTTTAGCTTGATCGCATCATGTTCACATTTGGCAATGGCTGACTCCTTCTTTGTTTCTTCAAGGATATTAATGTAATTATTAATTCCTATTTGCTTGTTCAAAACTATCTTTGTAATTCAGAAACGCTTTTCTTAAGAGTTCCTATTACAGATTTGAATTCTTTTTTGTTTTGAGTTAAAGCCAAATTTGCTTCTTTGCATTTTGACGGTTCAACAACTAGGTTTTGATTGTGACTGTTTATTGTTTCAAATTTTATTTTTAATTCAGCACAATCACTGCATATTTTAGGAGAGTCGGAGTTTACCTGACTTGTCGAACCAGCAACATTAGCCATGAAGGCAGTATGATGAGTGAAGGATGCACTATTTGTAAAGATTATCTCCATTTCCTTTGATGCAACTTCTGATTTCTTCGTCAAACCAGCCTCTTGACCTTTCAGCTTCTCTGCTTCATTCAGCAACTCACTGACCTCACTATCAATCATTTTCCCTGACATCTGAATCAAATCCATAACCACCTGTACTCGAGCATTCTTCATCAGAACTACCATTATACCCCAAATTATCATCATCATCGGAACAGTCAATGCTGTGAACATGTTTGATTCGATTGATAATCTTGGCATAACATGCAGTTCCTCCGTGATTCTTGTTTCCCAACTGGACTGACCAATTGCATCCTTCGTTTGCTTGAACTACTAATGCTTTGCTTGTGCTATTGGAAGGCCCAGACTGATTGGAGTTATGTTGGTTGTTAACAGCTACTATTCGACGTTCATTGTTAACTTGAGTTGTGTTGGATGGTTGTGGTTGATTTCGGAAAGGGTGTAATTTCCTTGTTTGGTGGGTCGAGTACATTCACGCTTGAAGTGACCTTTTTCTCCATAGTTGAAGCAAGTAACAACATCTTTATCAAAACCATATTTAGTATTTTTCTTGCTTTCCAAACTTGTTCTTCCAATTCTGCTCATGTAATCCTTAGCTCTTCTGACCGAACTTGCAAAAGCCCATTTAATATCCATCAACTCCATCTCATCTCTGTCTATTTGTTGATAGTCCTCATTAGTCAAATTGATGTTTCCAATTTGACCAGCAACTAATCCACAGTAAGCACTAACCATGGTGTTTAGAAGTTCCATGTGTTCCTGGGCAACTTCTACACTGACCTTGGAAAGATGTGATGTATCAAGTCTGACAGTATAAAACTTTAGGTGTAAGATCTTGTGGTTGTGGTAGAAAGGCTTTAGGATCAAATACTTGTCCATAGGTTTGAGTACTTGAGCTTGTAGACTGATTTGGTTGAACTGGTTGTGGTAGAAAGGGACTAATATTTGACACAAACGCGGTTTGAAGTTTTGGTTGCTGAGTTGCACTAACACCTTTGTTAATACCTCCAAAGTACATTTCAGGGTTTTGTGGAACAGAAACTCTTTGTGCTTTTCAGATTTCCTCTTCATTCTTGTTCTCCAATTTCTGCACAAATTCATAATACTGTGTAACATCCGTTGTAAAACAGGTTCCAAAACCCGATTCGTTTAAATAATTAAAGTATTTAATTCGAAGTTTTGATACGCATTTATTAATTGTTCAAACTCGTGTTAATTAATTTTTGTGATTAATAAATAAATTATATAGTAAAAATATAAAATAAATAAAAAGTAAAAAAAATAATAATATTAATTAATGAAGTCTAAAGAGATTAAAAAAATATATATATAGGGGCAACCGTGTTCGATTGGGATACTCATCTACCGCTAGTTGAATTTTCTTACAACAATAGCGCTCATTCAAGTATCGGTATGGCTACTTTTGAAGCATTATATGGTCGTAAGTGTCGATCTCCTGTTTATTGGCACGAAATCGGTGAAGCACAAATCACTGGACCTGAATTGATCCAAGAAACAACTGATCAGATTCTTCAAATCCGCAATAATCTTTTAGCAGCTCGAAGTCGTCAAAAGAGTTACGCTGATAAACGACGAAAGCCACTTGAGTTTTGTGTTGGCGATCAAGTACTTTTGAAAGTATCACCGTGGAAAGGAGTGGTTCGTTTTGGTCAAAAAGGCAAGTTAGCACCACGCTATGTGGCACCATTCAAAATACTCGAGAGAGTTGGTCATGTAGCCTACAAGCTTGGCTTACTAGAAGAACTCAACATAATCCATCCCACGTTCCATGTATCAAACTTGAAAAAGTATCTCGCCGACGAAAATCTCCATATACCGTTGGAAGATATTCAGATTGATGAATCAATGCATTTTGTTGAACAACCTGTAGAAATCATGGACTTCGGTGAGAAGCGTTTAAGACGAATTCGTATTCCAATAGTCAGGGTGCGTTGGGAGTCAAAACGAAGACCTAAGTTCACTTGGGAACACGAAGACTCAATGCGTGAAAAATACCCGCATCTTTTTCCACTTACATCTACTACTTAAATTTCGGGACGAATTTTCTAAAATTAGGGGATACTATAACATCCATTGTAAAACGGGTTCCAAAACTTGATTCGTTTAAATAATTCAAGTATTTAATTCGAAGTTTCGATACGCATTTATTAATCGCTCAAACTCGTGTTAATTAATTTTTGTGATTAATAAATAAATTATATGGTTAAAATATGAAATAAATAAAAAGTAAAAAATAATAATGTTTATTAATGAAGTCTAAAAATATTAAAAATATATATATATGGGGACAACCGGGCTCGAACCCGCGTCTCCATCAAGCACACACACCTCCTACGCTACTGATCTGCACACACTTTTAATATAAATTTGAAAACAAATAATTTTTATAATGAAAATAGCATAAAACCTGCAAGTTCAAAGTTTGTAACCGCCAAGAACTAAATCAATGTAATCAAAATCAAAGTTACGAATTTCCTTTTGATCTCGCATGTATAACTGATTCCCAATCATCAGTTTCAAACGGAAATTCGGAAATCAATGATGTATAACCGATTAAAATCAATGATTGTCAAACCTGAGATTTGAAACCGAAATTTGTGTTGACTGTCTACTTTATAAATACCAAGGCATCTCACCTCAATTGAACTCGCCCATTCTCTTTGATTTCTCTCTCAATACCCTCGGTTAACTCTCTGTTCAAGCTAAACCATCGCCGGAGTGTTCCTGCTCGTTACCAGAATCCAACCGGAAATTCGATAACTCATCTTCAAATTGGTATATTCATCTTACTCTCTTTGATATCAGTCGTTTAGTACGTTGATGTTAATCAAAACTGTTTATCTTAGCTAACAGTTGGGATCGAGTTCTGGGTTTTTGTTATGAAGAAGATGAAGTTTAAAATGTATATCAATATAATTAAAAATGGGTATTAAACCGGGTTAGACTCACAGTCCAGCGGTGGACTATGTGCAATTACAAAACACACGTCCCAGGTTCGAGTCTCATACGTATCAAACTCTCTGAAATAAAAACCATTTTTTTAAAAACCCACACAGATCACCATTGAGCAAGTTTATAAAACTAATATAATGTTGGGTTAATACGGGTTAGACACACAGCCCAACTGGTTGGGCTATGTGCACATGAACCGTAGGTCTCAAGTTCGAGCCTGGTTGTTGTAACCGGTTTTAAGCATTATAAATTCTTTTAAATAAAAACAAAATTTAGTTAAGCTAACTAGTATATATATATATATATATATATATAGTTAAAATAGAGATTATTTCGGATTAGACACGTAGCTCAGTTGGTAGAGCTGTGTGCACGTATACGGAAGGTCACGAGTTCGAACCTCACACGATGCCAACTTCACAAGCAGCCCGATCGGTCAGACCTGACAAGGTCTATTATTTTTTATTTACTATTTTCTTTATATTTTTATTTAAAAATCCTTTAAAATACTTAAAAATAAGACTTTTCTAGTTTAAAAATTATAACAAATACAATAAAAATAAACCTAAAAATCTAAGTAGAAATCTTAATTTCAAATAAAAGTTATATATTTATCGAATTATTACGTGATTATTTAGGTTAGTTTCTCTCAACGGTTGAATCCTAAATCGTGCGCAATCGTCATCAATCTCAAGAAAACGCACCCACTGTGAGTGAATCCTTACAAAGTCCCCTTTTTATTCATGTTTTGGGGTGTATCATGTGTCGTTTACATATTTCGTTTATTCAAACACTTGTGCTACTACCATTATATGATCTAACGTGTTATGTAATGTTTGTTGTTATATGTGGTGACATTTTCTCATTTTAGTGAAATCATTCACATTAGGCCCATCAGTTCCTCGTTGGATACGAGTTGAGCATCATGTGCCTCATTAGATCGGCTCCGTTTGATTGTGCCTTGATCTTACAGTTCTTCATATATCATGCTCATGTGTACATTGTTTGACATTATGTGGTTTGTGGATAGATTTACATATACGTATGCTCATATTTGGTTTATGCACATTTTTATTAGAATAACCAATATAACTAATTCTTTCAAATGATTAAATAAGATTCACTCGCCAACTTTTGTTGACCCAAATCTTTATTTTACACATGATACAGGTGGACAGGCTGAGGAAAGGAATACTTAGGATTTGGCTTTAGAAGAAGAATAAAAATTTCTTGTCTGGAACATTATCGTGTTTTTATGTTTTTATGTGGTTGTTGGAATATTCTCTTTTAAATTTTGAATTAATAAATATGAAACTTAATTTCAGTAAATGTCATGAGCTTTGATGAAAACCCAATCATGCCCCGACTACTAAATCCGTTGCGGGTTAGGGTGTGACAGATTGGTATCAGAGCTTTTGACTATAGAGATATAGGATATGTTATTAGACCCTTAGAGCCTATACTATAGTTGATTAGATTTTAATTGCTTATGTGTTACTTGGTTACATGCAAACTCAAGATATTTACTTGTTTTACATTTCTCTCACACACAAATACATGCAAGCACTCTCACTATTAAATGTTATCGTGTGATATTTATTGTGGTATACGTATTAATAACGTATCATGCTTATGCAAACACACACCTCTCAATTTAACATATTTGAACATTTATTCATGTTTTCTTTCTCAAGAATTTTATGATGTTTTTCATGTTTTTCAATCTCATCAAAGTGAGTTCTACGATGGGCATGTAGTAACTGGAAGGATACGAGTACCGGTAGTCGGAACGTCCTGTCTAGGATTTGCATTCGTATAAATCCAACATAATGGACCAGTTTGCCTACCTGGGGACTAACGATGAGAGTACGAATGACCTATTAGGCCAAAGCATGCCACACCAAACGTCGTGTGAACTAACCCCACTTTGAGTTGTCACTGTGTCTACACCTGGACACCCTCGACCTTATATCTCGCAATCATGTTTTACGATTTTCATTCGGGTGGTGCGAGTGTTAACAGGCCAACACCAATGTGAACCCTACAAAGCCCAGTAGTCATGGGGGCCCACATGACTACCTAGTCCAAAGTATCGGAGACATATGGGGGCCCAAACATGAGCAAATCCCAAGACATCCCATGGATGTAGCGAACTCATTTTCTCATTTATTTTGTGAATGTTGAATTTTAATACGACACATGACACCTAAAACGTCAAACTCATAATCTCGTTACGTATTTCCTGTAGATGTCTTCTAGACACTCACGAGGAGGTAGGTGATCAGAAATATCTGGCGAGCACATGGCTGCTCAAATAGCCCAACAGATGGCCGCTGTGATCCCCAACATCGTAGTTCAAGTCCAACAAGCCCTTGCAGCTAATCCCATCATCCAAACCAATCAAGAAGGTCAAAATGTTGCCAATCCTCCCACCAACACAACCAAGTGCACCTATAAGCACATCAACTCCTGTGACCCTCCAAAGTATGAGGGACTGAAGGTGTAACAGCTCTCCTTCGTTGGTTTGAGGAGATGGAGAGTACCTTCCTCAACTGCGATTGTCCAAATGATCGCAAGGTGCGTTATGCTACGGGTCGTCTGTATGGGGTAGCACTTACGTGGTGGAACGCGGAGAAAGGTAGGCGAGGCATTGAAGCCGCTGTGGCCTTAACTTGGGAAGAATTAACGGAGCTTATGACTAGACGCTTCTGTCCAAGAAGCGAAATCAAGAAATTGGAGGATGAATTTTATTTCTTGAAACAAGGAGGGAGACCACATAACTTACAACAAGAGATTCCTTGAGTTGAATCAGATGGTCCCCAACTTATTCACTCCACCCTACCGACTCATCAAGCACTAAATTCGAGGTCTTCCCTTAAAAATTCAAGACTCTGTGATGAGTACTACGCCTGCAAGTCTCGTGGCAGCGATGGAGCTAGCTACTGAGCTCACTGAAAATCGCATCAGAAATGGTGTTTTTAAAGATGAGAAGAAGAAGGACAAGACAACCACTGAAACCCCTACCCCAACCCAAACAGGATCGTCTTCTAAGTTTACTGGCAAAAGAAAGCGCAATGGGAAGAATTTTGTTGTTATCCAAACCAATCACCCTATCACCGTTGCCCCAATCACACAAGTTGCTCCTCCTTCCACCCCATTCAAGAAACCATACACAGGATCTCACCCAAAATGCAACCAATGCCAATATCACCACCCTCCTAATTCAGTGCACAAGTTGTGGTCGTGCATGTCATACAATCCAAACTTGTCGCTCTCTTCAAAGACCCCAACCCGCAATCAACCCCAAGCCCAACCCAACAACCAAGTGGTAGGCCAAGCCCAATACCAACAACCTTTACTTTTACCACCTACTCAACCCATGGCTCAACCCTACTACCAACCCAACTATCCCATGATGCAAACCGTCAGAGCTTGTTTCTATTGCGGTGATCCAACCCACTTTCAAAACACCTGCCCACGTTTGGTGAACATCATAAATGCCCAAGCCCAAGCTAACCTACTGAACCAAGCTAACCAAGTCAATCTGCCCGCTAGAGGAAGAACTTTTAACATCAATGCCAACCAAGCTAGAGCGGATAATTACGTGGTTAATGGTACGTTTCTCATTAACGGTAGTTATGCATCTATTCTATTTGACACTGGTGCAGATAAGAGTTTCGTGTCCTCAGAGTTCGAATCTATCCTTGATCTAGCTCGCGTTAGTCTAGCTGAATCATTCACGGTAGAAGTAGCTGACGGTGAACCTATTACGTTAGACTCAATTATTCGAGATTGCACTCTCACTCTCAATGATTATGACTTCTTAATTGATCTTATCCCTATGAAGTTGGGTAGTTTCGACGTCATCATTGGTATGGACTGGCTTAGTCAGCATCACGCTGAAGTTGTTTGTTATGAGAAATTTATTCGAATTCCTCTCGCTGATGGTCAAATTCTTCGTATTTTTGATAAAACCTCATCCAAAGTACCCAAATTGATGACATGCCTTCAAGCTCGAAGATACCTTCGCAAGGATTACATAGCATTTTTAGTTCACATCGTCAAAAAGGAAGGCAAGGAGAAGAAGCTCGAAGACATTCCAATCATTAAAGAATGTCCTCAAGTTTTTCCCAACGACGTTTCAGGACTTCCTCCTGTGCGAGAAGTCGAATTCCGAATCGATCTTGTACCTGGTGCTACACCAGTTGCCATAATCTCCATATCGATTAGCCCCCTCTGAAATGCAAGAACTAGCTAGTCAGCTGCAAGAGTTGACTGACAAGGGATTTATACGTCCTAGCTCGTCGCCTTGGGGAGCGCCGGTTCTTTTCGTAAAGAAGAAAGATGGAAATTTTCGAATGTGTATCGACTATAGAGAGCTCAACAAGCTGACTATCAAGAACCGCCATCCTTTACCTCGTATCGATGATCTTCAAGATCAACTTCAGGGTGCCACCTGTTTCTCAAAAATCGATCTTCGTTCTAGTTATCACCAACTTAGAGTACGCAAAGAAGACATCCCAAAGACTGCTTTTCGAACTCGATATGGTCACTACGAATTCATGTTCATGCCTTTTGGTTTGACCAATGCTCCTGCCGTTTTCATAGATTTAATGAATAGGGTGTGTAAACCTTATCTCGATTGTTTTGTCATAGTCTTCATCGATGATATCCTCATTTATTCTAAGACCAAATCTGACCATGAGCGACATCTTCGACTCATCCTAACACTTTTGAGAACCGAAAAGCTCTATGCTAAGTTTTCAAAATGTGAATTTTGGTTAAAAGAAGTTCAATTTCTTGGTCATGTCATCAACGACAAAGGAATCCATGTCGACCCTACAAAGATCAAAGCAGTGCAAGAATGGCAAGCGCCACGCACTCCTACCGAAGTTAGGTCATTTCTTGGTCTAGCTGGTTATTATCGACGTTTCATTGCAAATTTTTCTTGTATTGCATTACCACTCACAGCCTTGACTCATAAGGGCAAACCCTTCATTTGGGGGCCCAAGCAAGAAGAGGCTTTTCAAACTTTGAAGCAAAAACTTTGTGATGCACCTATCCTTACTCTTCCTGATGGTTGTGAAGACTTTGTGGTTTATTGCGACGCATCAGGGCAGGGACTAGGTTGTGTCCTAATGCAAAGAGTAAAGGTGATAACCTACGCCTCAATGCAACTCAAAGTGCATGAAAAGAACTACACTACTCACGACCTAGAACTTGGAGCAGTCGTGTTCGCTCCAGAGATATGGAGACATTACCTCTATGGTACCAAGTGTGAGATTTACACTGACCACAAGAGCCTTCAACATATCTTCAATAAAAAAGAGTTGAACATGAGGCAACGACGATGGGTCCAACTCTTAAATGATTTCTATTGTGAAATCCGTTATCGTCATGGCAAAGCCAATGTTGTTGCTAACGCTCTTAGCCGAAAAGAGTATGCAAACTCCATCCATCTTTTGTGTTCGCAAATCGTAACTGATCTTCAAAGCCGCATTCGGGTAGCTCAACATATTTCCATCATGAAAAATGATGTACAAGATGAATTGTCTTGTGGAGCAGAAACCAAATTATAATCCAAGTCTGATGGTATCCTTTACTACTTAAATCATATTTGGGTACCTGATCGTGACAATCTTCGTACTTTTCTCATGAACGAGGCTCACAGAACAAGATAATCTATACATCCAAGTGCTGATAAGATGTATCAAGACCTACGATACTCTTACTGGTGGCCTGGCATGAAGAAGGATATCGCCATTTTTGTCTCTAAGTGCTCACATGTTCTAAGGTTAAAGCTGAACATCAAAGACCTTCAGGATTACTCGTCCAACCTGAAATACCCGTATGGAAGTGGGAAAACATAACCATGGATTTCATTACTGGGTTACCTCGCACTTCCAGTGGGTATGATACAATTTGGGTCATCATTGATCGTCTCACTAAATCAGCTCATTTCATCCCGATCCACGAAGACTATAAGAACGAGAAGTTAGCTCGTATCTATATTGATGAAGTTGTAAGCCGTCATGGTGTGCCTTTAAGTATCATTTCAGATCAAGATGGCCACTTTACTTCACGAACATGGCGAGCTGTGCAATCAGCGTTAGGTACACGTTTATATCTCAGCACCGCCTTTCACCCTCAAACTGATGGTCAATCTGAGCGCACCATACAAACTCTTGAAGACATGTTGCGAGCATGTGTCATAGACTTCAAGGGCAATTGGGATACCTCATCTACCGGTAGTTGAATTTTCTTACAACAATAGCTATCATTCAAGTATCGGTATGGCTCCTTTTGAAGCATTATATGGTCGTAAGTACCGATCTCCTATTTGTTGGCACGAAATCAGTGAAGCACATATCACTGGACCTGAATTGCTCCAAGAAACAACTGATAAGATTCTTCAAATCCGCAATAATCTTCTAGCTGCTCGAAGTCGTCAAAAGAGTTACGCTGATAAACGACGAAAGCCACTTGAGTTTTGTGTTGGCGATCAAGTACTTTTGAAAGTATCACCGTGGAAGGGAGTGGTTCGTTTTGGTCAAAAAGGCAAGTTAGCACCACGCTATGTGGGACCATTCAAAATACTTGAGAAAGTTGGTCATGTAGCCTACAAGCTTGACTTACCAGAAGAACTCAACAGAATCCATCTCACATTCCATGTATCAAACTTGAAAAAGTGTCTCGCCGACGAAAATCTCCATATATCGTTGGAAGATATTCACATTGATGAATCAATGCATTTTGTTGAACAACCTGTAGAAATCATGGACTTCGGTGAGAAGCGTTTAAGACGAATTCGTATTCCAATAGTCAGGGTGCATCGGGAGTCAAAACAAGGACCTGAGTTCACTTGGGAACGCGAAGACTCAATGCGTGAAAAATACCCGCATCTTTTTTCCAGTTACATCTACTACTTAAATTTCGAGACGAATTTTTTAAAAGTAGGGGATACTATAACATTCATTGTAAAACAGGTTCCAAAACTCGATTCGTTTAAATAATTCCAGTATTTAATCCGAAGTTTCGATACGCATTTATTAATCGTTCAAACTCGTTTAATTAATTTTTGTGATTAATAAGTAAATTATATAGTTAAAATATGAAATAAATAAAAAGTAAAAAAATAATAATATTAATTAATGAAGTCTAAAAATATTAAAAATATATATATATAGGGGCAACCGGGTTCAAACCCGGGTTTCCATCAAGCACACACACCTCCTACACCACTGATTTGCACACACTTTTGCTATAAATTTGAAAACAAATAATTTTTATAATGAAACTAGCATAAAACCTGCAAGTTCAAAGTCTGTAACCGCCAAGAACTAAATCAGTATAATCAAAATCAAAGTTACGAATTTCCTTTTGATCTAGCATGTATAACTGATTTCCAATCATCAGTTTCAAACAGAAATTTGGAAATCAATGATGTATAACCGAGTTAAATCAATGATTGTCAAAACTGAGATTTGAAACCGAAATCTGTGTTGACTGTCTACTCTATAAATACCAAGGAATCTTACTTCAATTTAACTCGCCCATTCTCTTCGATTTCTCTCTCAATACCCTTGGTTAACTCTCTGTTCAAACCAAACCACCGCCGGAGTGTTCCTGCTCGTTACCGGAATCCTACCGGAAATTCCATAACTCATCTTCAAATCGGTATTTCATCTTACTCTCTTTCATACCAGTCGTTTAGTACGTTGATGTTAATCAAAACTGTTTATCTTAGCTAACAGTCGGGATCGAGTTCTGGGTTTTTGTTATGAAGAAGATGAAGTTTAAAATGTATATTAATATAATTAAAACAAGGTATTAAACCGGGTTAGACACACAGTCCAGCGGTGGACTATGTGCAATTACAAAGCACACGTCCCGGGTTCGAGTCTCATACGTTTCCAACTTTCTGAAATAAAAACCATTTTCTTAAAACCCACACAGATCACCGTTGAGTAAGTTTATAAAACTTATATAATGCTGGGTTAATAGGGTTAGACACCTAGCCCAACTGGTTGGGCTGTGTGCACATGAACCGTAGGTCTCGAGTTCGAGTCGGGTTGTTATAACCGGTGTTAAGCATTATAAATTCTTTTTAAATAAAAACAAAATATAGTTAAGCTAACTAGTATATATATATATATAATTAAAATATAGATTATTTCGGGTTAGACACGTAGCTCAGTTGGTAGAGCTGCGTGCACGTATACGGGATGTCACGAGTTAGAACCTCACACGATGCCAACTTCACAAGCAGTCCAATCGGTCAGACCTGACAAGGTCTATTATTTTTTAATTACTATTTTCTTTATATTGTTATTTAAAAATCCTTTAAAATACTTAAAAATCAGACTTTTTAGTTTAAAAATTGTAACAAATACAATAAAAATAAACCTATAAATCTAATAAAAAGCATTAACTAGAAATATTAATTTCAAATAAAAGTTATATATTTATCGAACTATTACGTGATTATTTAGGTTAGTTTCTCTCGATGGTTGAATTCTAAATCGTGCGCAATCGTCATCAATCTCAAGAAAACGCACCCACTGTGAGTGAATCCTCACAAATTCCCCTTTTTATTCATGTTTTGGGGTGTATCATGTGTCGTTTACATATTTCGTTTATTCAAACACTTGTGCTACTACCATTATATGATCTAACGTGTTATATAATGTTTGTTTGTTGTTATATGTGGTTACATTTTCTCATTTCAGTGAAATCATTCACATTAAGCCCATCAGTTCCTCGTTGGATACGAGTTGAACATCGCGTGCCTCATTATATCGGCTCCGTTTGATTGAGCCTTGATCTCATAGTTCATCGTATATCATGCTCATGTGTACATTGTTTGACATTATGTGGTTTGCGGATAGATTTACATATACGTATGCTCATATTTGGTTTATGCACATATTTATTTGAATAATCAATATAATTAATTCTTTTAAATGATTAAATAAGATTCACTCGCCAACTTTTGTTGACCCAAATCTATATTTTACACATGATAAAGGTGGACAGGCTGAGGAAAGGAATACTTAGGATTTGGCTTTAGAAGAAGAATAAAACATTTCTTGTCTAGAAAATTATCGTGTTTGTATGTTTTTATGTGGTTGTTGGAATATTCTCTTTTAAATTTTGAATTAATAAATATGAAACTTAATTTTTGTAAATGTCATGAGCTTTGATGAAAACCCAATCATGCCCCGACTACTAAATCCACTGCGAGTCAGGGTGTGACATACTGATTGCATCCAAAACACCTGTATGCTTTAATAAGTCAATGGGTTGAGTCCATTTTGACGGTAAGGCGTCAGCAAAACGTATCACGATTCTTGTGGAGATGCTAACACTTTGTATGAATACATTTCACTAAGCAAATGGTAGAAACGTGTTGTCATGTCACTTAGTGTTTCATTCTCCATGAACATGCAACCTTCAAACTCTTTCTTCAGCAGATCATGTCGTATCTTTCTTGTTCCAGCATTGCCTTCTCCTCTTGCTTCCAAAGTATCCCATAAATTTTTGGTGGTGGTACAGTACACAAACTGTTGATAAATATCCTTACGAAGCGCTTGTGTAAGAATAGCAAACACCTTTTTCTCTAAATTATAGGCTTTTTTATCGCTTTCATCTAAGTTGGCTAAGGAGGTTGGATTTGATCCTACTTCTTCGAGAGATCCTTGTATGGTGTAGTAAAACATGTCCATAATTCTGTAATTTGACCAAGAACATATGTATGGAAACGACTTTTCCACAAAGGATAATCGTTCATATGGTTCAGTTTTCGTGGACAGTTATTACTTCCTGTTTCACTCTCGCTCATAAGAAGAGTTTGAATGCTCTAGTTTTGATTTGCTACACACGCCCATTGATTAGCGGTAATCATAGTTGTGTGTTGAGGCATTAGCGATTTGGTTGCGGAGCATTGTGATGAGTCTTGGTTCGTGCTTGAACTACTCCCCTAATCCCAAGGATTAGTACCCATTATGTTTTATAGTTTATGAAAATTAAAAGGTTAAAGGATCAATTTTTAAAGATAACAGTCTCCTTTTAAAGTTCACAACTTTAAAACCACAAAGATTTGAAATGCTAAAACACGAAAAAAATAGATCAAAGAAGCTTGTTCTTCGCACCAATCATTGATTAGTATGAGTGACTGTCCTTCGTACAAACCAGGTGCTTCGTACGAGAGACACTCTTTCGTACAAGTAAACTTGTGCTTCATGCGAACAAGGTTCTTCGTGCGGATGACTTGGTCTTTCTCACGAACAATCTTGTTCTTTGTGCAGATGGGTTATTCGAACGGATTTTTTTGCAGGGAGGAATCTCTTTGAAGGGTTGGTTGGTGAAAATTTCCTTTTCTACCACAGACTTGTTTTTGAAAGTGGTCAGCTGTCTACACAATTTGGTTAAAAAGACAAACATTCCATATCAGCTTTTCAGTCAAAAAAGTCAAGTACAGAGATTTGGTCAACCCTACAAGAATATTCTAGTGAGTTTTCCGGCAGTGCTTCACCTGAAGATATGTCCAACTGAACTTTGATAGAAAATTTTAAGAAAAACCAGATCCTAGAATGTCTCCATGTATTCTAACAAGGTTTTTATGAAAATTTTCTGGGTACAACAAGTTTTAACTAAGTTTTAAGCAAGTTATCTTTTAAAAACTTAAGTTTCATGTTGAAAGTTCAAGAACACTTCCAGAAACCCTCACAACTAACTCAGACACAACACTAAGCTTGGTTTTAAACAAGGAAGAGAGCCAAAGCTCTGATACCACTTGTAGGTCCACTTGGAGGATCAAGATTAACCTACTTCCGTGTTCATGTAACACACATACGAGTGTGGAATCCACGTAAATATGCAAACTAAAGCAAAGTAAGAAACACTAGATAACCAAAGATTCACTATCTTGATTAATAGAAGAGAACTAGTACAAACACATACAAACAATGTTCATACAGACTCATGATATACTCTTTGTGGTCTCAATGTCCTCTCTTTAGTCCGTATTGTCAACTCACTGCTCTGGTCTGGCAACTGAGAAGTGCATGTCTGTTTATATAAGCAACAGTACGAAGAATGTTGCTAGTCTTACGAAACACCATAAGTCACGAAGGACATTCAGCATTGGCTGCTCGCACGAACAATTCTGGTTCGTACGAGCAGGGACTGGCTCCCATGAGTAAGCAAGAAGCTATGTAGAAAGGCTACCACTCGTACGAATGGCAAGTGGCTCGTACGAGCAACATCTTGCTCGTATGAAGTATCTTTCACTCGTACGTGAAGTGTTCTTCGGAGAACGTGCCACAGACATGACGTACATAAGACTCAACAGTATGCACACATGCAACTTTTTTACAACACAGACAAACTAAACGCCGTACTAAATTAAGATAGGAGGATATCTTGATTTGGTCGACACGAACAAACTATACAAACACAATAAACAAAGACCGTACAATTACAGACGTAACTAAGAACACGCGACAGACACAAACGTGTATCAACATTTTGGCCTAGTCCATGTTATCTTGTCCTGGGCTTAGCCCATGTTATCTAGTCCTTGGGCCTAGCCCATGTTATCATGTCTTTGGGCCTAGCCCATGTTATCTAGTCCTTGGGTCTAGCCCATGTAATCATGCCTTTAGGCCTAGCCCATGTTATCATATCTTTGGGCCTTGCCCATGTATTTTTGTATTGTGGGCCTTGCCCATGTGTTTATGTATTTGGGCCTTGCACATGTCTTTTATATAATGGGCCCAGCCCAACTTAATTTTTAGGAGTCCATATTATTTATTTTCTTGCACTTAGTTTTAATTACTAAATATAAAGGTTATAGGTTTTTTTGCATACTTATATAAAATCACTTGCAACTTTTATACATTTCAACTTTTCGGATTTTTTTGTTATCGCTAATATATATTATTTTTAGACGTGTTACGAAACACCATAAGTCACGAAGGACATTCAGCATTGGCTGCTCGCACAAACAATTCTGGTTCGTACGAGCAGGGACTGGCTCGCATGAGTAAGCAAGAAGCTATGTAGAAAGGCTACCACTCGTACGAATGGCAAGTGGCTCGTACGAGCAACATCTTGCTCGTATGAAGTATCTTTCACTCGTACGTGAAGTGTTCTTCAGAGAACGTGCCACAGACATGACGTACATAAGACTCAACAGTATGCACACATGCAACTTTTTTACAATACAGACAAACTAAACGCCGTACTAAATCAAGATAGAAGGATATCTTGATTTGGTCGACACGAACAAACTATACAAACACAATAAACAAAGACCGTACAATTACAGACGTAACTAAGAACACGCGACAGACACAAACGTGTATCAACATTTTGGCCTAGTCCATGTTATCTTGTCCTTGGGCTTAGCCCATGTTATATAGTCCTTGGGCCTAGCCCATGTTATCATGTCTTTGGGCCTAGCCCATGTTATATAGTCCTTGGGTCTAGCCCATGTAATCATGTCTTTGGGCCTAGCCCATGTTATCATATCTTTGGGCCTTGCCCATGTATTTTTGTATTGTGGGCCTTGCCCATGTGTTTATGTATTTGGGCCTTGCACATGTCTTTTATATAATGGGCCTAGCCCAACTTAATTTTTAGGAGTCCATATTATTTATTTTCTTGCACTTAGTTTTAATTACTAAATATAAAGGTTATAGGTTTTTTTGCATACTTATATAAAATCACTTGCAACTTTTATACATTTCAACTTTTCGGATTTTTTGTTATCGCTAATATATATATATATATATATATATATATATATATATATATATATATATATATTATTTTTAGACGTGTCGTCGTAGTCATTCAATGTATATATATTGTAACATCCGTCAAAAACGGATTTACCAAACCCGCTCCGTTTATTAACCGAACAATCAGTCAAAAATTTCGTTGCGAATTTAATGCCCAAAATAATTTTAAACGATACATAATTAATTATTATATTGGAATATATAAATTTTAAAACAGAAATATTTCGGGTTAGACACGTAGCTCAGTTGGTAGAGCTGCGTGCACGCGTACGGGAGGTCTCGGGTTCGAGCCTCACTCAGCGCACATTTACACGCATACGAACCGGTCAACGGTCAAGGTCAACGGTCAACGGTCAAAAAAAGTCAACTTTTTTTATTATTTTTATTTATTTATTTTAATTAAAAATCAATTAAAAATACTTAAAAATAACATTTTTAAGGTTAGAAAATAGCCTTAAACTCACAAAAATACACCCAACAATCCTACTAAAATTGATTAATAAAATCCGTTTACCTACCCAACCATAATGCTATTTATCTAGGTTAATTTCACTCGTGGTTAAAACACACTTCGCGTGCATTCAACATCATCAACCGAACGCACCCACTGTGAGTGAATCTTACAACTCCCCCTTTCTAATTACACGTTTTGAGGTGTGTCATGTGTCACAAAATAATTAACTCGTTTATTTAAACTTGTGCCATACTATATCGTGATCTAAACTTAGATTGTTTATATTGTTGTAATTATGTATTTCATTTTGTCAACTTATATGACATCCATTCATTAAGCCCATCAGTTCCTCATAGTAGACGAGTTGAGCAACGCGTGCCTCAAAACCAATCCATTATTGTTCATGTGTGTATTATTGAGTTTATATTGTTTGTAGTTATGTCTTTCATATTATCATGTTTATGTAATTCATTCATTAGGCCCATCAGTTCCTCGTGAGAGACGAGTTGAGCAACGCGTGCCTCTAAACGATCCATTATTGTTCATGTGTGTATTGTTTAATATTAAATTGATTTATGAATAAGTTTACATCTATTTTTACTCATGTGTGGTTGTGCACTTTATTTCATAATCAATTAAATAAACTTGTTCAAATGTTTTCCATAGGATTCACTCGCCAACTTTTTGTTAATCCAAAAACCCTTTTACACATGATACAGGTGAACAGGATGAAGCAAGGAAAACATAGGAAATGCCTTAGAAGAAAAACAAAGAAGCTTAGATTGATGTTAGGTCATGATGTAACTATGGTTGTAAATTTCCTATTAAATTGTATTAATGAATATGAAACGTATAATAAATGTCATGAGCTTTGATGATAACCCAATCATGCCCCGGTCACCTTTTCCGCTGCGGGTCGGGGTGTGACAGATTGGTATCAGAGCCATGACTATAGGGATATAGGATAGGTTATTAGACCCTTAGAGCCTATACTATAGTCTACCTAAATTTTAATTGATTAGGTGGTTACATACAAACTTGTGATATTTATTTGTTTCATATTTGTTTATACTTACAGTCAAACATACATACTTATATACATATTCATTATACATATATCAATGTTCATATATTCAATCATTTTCATACTCTCATTATTCAAAGATTTTGTTGCAATTTTCAAATCTCATCAAAGTAAGTTCTGCGACGGGCATGTAGTAACTGGAAGGTGAAGTATGGCGGCATGTAGGGCCTAATGGCGAGCAAAGCCCAAGACATCCTATGGATGTAGTAGATTTATTTTTCTATATTTATTTTATGATTGTTCATTCCTGAATGCGACCCATGATCCCAAAAGCATCCAACTCATACTCTTGACATGTATTCCTTGTAGATGTCTTCTAACCACGCCCGTAGGAAGATGAGAGCAGGAAAAGCCCGCGAACGCATGGCTGCCCTAATCGCTCAACAATTGGCTGCCGTAATACCCAACATTGTAATCCAAGTACAATAAGCACTTACCGCTAATCCTGTCAATCAAGAAAATCAAAACATTATCAACTCTCCCCCAAATACCACTAAATGCACCTACAAGCATTTCAAATCATGCGACCCTCCGAAATACAAAGGGACTGAAGGCGTCACCGCTCTCCTCCATTGGTTTGAAGAAATGGAGAACACTTTTCTAAATTGCGATTGCCCCGATGATCGCAAAGTGCGTTATGCTACCGATCGATTATATGGGATAGCACTTACTTGGTGGAATACAGAGAAGGCCAAACGAGGTGTTGAAGATGCTATGACTTTAACTTGGAATGAATTAAAAGAAATCATGACCAGACGATTTTGCCCAAGGAGCGAAATCAAGAAATTAGAAGATGAATTTTATTCGTTGAAGCAAAAGGAAGGCGACCACACCACGTACAACAAAAGATTCCTCGATTACATCAAATGGTTCCCAACATGTTCACTCCCCTCCACCGTTTGATCGAGCACTACATTCGTGGTCTTCCATCAAAGATTCAAGACTCTGTAATAAGTACCTCGCCTGCAACTTTGGAAGCAGCAATGGAGCTAGCAACAGCGCTCACCGAGAACCGAATCCGGAACAAAGACTTCAAGGAGGAGAAGAAGAAGGATAAAGCACCGACTGAAACCTCCGACTCCACCCAAACCGAATCCCCTTCTCAACCCAATCCTAAGAGAAAAAGAGACGGGCAACTTTTCGCTGCTATCCAACGGAATCAACCAATTCCACACGCCATACCCATCCAAGCTATCCCAATCACCCAAGCGGCACCCAACTCAACCTACCCAAATAAGAAACCATATCTTGGACCTCACCCTCGATGCAACAACTGTTTTTACCACCATCCCCTTACCTTACCTTGTCGACTATGTGCAACTTGTTGACGCTATGGTCATTTGAGCAAGGTTTGCCGCACCTTTCAAAACCAAATCTCTCCCCCTACTCAAACCATGAACCAAACCTATCAACAACCCCAATACCCCATGTTCCCATATGTTCGAGCTTGTTTCAATTGTGGCGACCCTACCCACTTTAGAAACACATGCCCTCAATTGGTTAACGTCATCAACACTCAAGCTCAATCAAACCCAGTTAACCAAGTAAACTAAGAAAACCCAACCGCTAGGCCACCAGCAAGAGGAAGAGTCTTCAACATCAACGCCAATCCTGTCGAAGATAATGACGGCCCAAGCGAAGATACTCAACTAGTCCTCTTCACCGAAAATCCAGATTCAACTCCTATCATTTAGTTTTATGTCTTTCTTTATCACATAGAACCAAACATAACTTAAGGATAAAGCCAATGAAACTTTGACAAGAATATGGTGGATACGCCGCTGGTACTTCCTATATATAAGTATTCTTGTCAAAGGATCAGAGGCATTATCAGGCGGTTATGAGAGGTTCCATGTATAGGCTGTTGTGTGATTGTTGTTTAGATTAAATTTATTATTTTCAGTACATGCAATACGATCGGCTCCGCTTGATTGAGCCTTGATCGCACAGACATTTTCATTTTCAGTACATGCAATACGATCGGCTCCGTTTGATTGAGCCTTGATCGCACAGACATTTTTCATTTTCAGTATTTATGAGTTTGTGTATTGGTTGTAGAGTCACATAGGACTAATCATAATTCACTGATAAAACCAATGAAAATTTGACGAGAATATGGTGGATACGCCGCTGGTACTTCCTATATATAAGTATTCTTGTCAAAGGATCAGAGGCATTGTCAGACGGTTATGAGAAGTTCTATGTAGGATTTAGTAGTTTCTTGGTAACTAATCATAACTTGTGGATAAAATCAATGAAAATTTGGCAAGAATATGGTGGATACGCTGCTGGTACTTCCTATATATAAGTATTCTTGCCAAAGGATCAGAGGCATTATCAGGCGGTTATGAGAAGTTCCATGTAGGATTAAGTATTGCCTTGGTTGAAATTTGTGTTACATTTATATCATCTCGCTATTTAAAGAAATTGGATTGTGATCCATTTCTACATAAACTAACCTCTCCATCATAACAAACGAGAGAGGAACTGTCACCATTCAAACATATATGCTATCAGAATGTGGATTCAAATATTAGCTGTTGTGTTTATTTATGTTCTATAGTCATAAGAACCAATCATAACCTACTGATAAAACCAATGAAAATTTGACAAGAATATGGTGGATACGCCGCTGGTACTTCCTATATATAAGTATTCTTGTCAAAGGATCAGAGGTATTGTTGGATGGTTATGAGAAGTTCCATGTAGGTTGTAGTACTAGAAGTTTTGCCTTAGGATATAACCATATCCTTCCAAACATATCCAAACTCTTATGCATGATACCATATTTAGCGAATCAATTCTGCTTATCAATACTTTTACAGTAGGCAACAAAAACCGATTCCTGTAATAGGGTACTTAACCCTTACAAGGGACGTTACCGCCTCAAACAAAAACTTAAAACCTTACTTCTTCTAAGCAGGTAACTGTCATACTAAACACCATCATTTGGGACGAAATTTCTAAAAAGCAGGGGATACTGTAACATCCGTAAAAAATGGATTTACCAAACCCGCTCCGTTTATTAACCGAACAATCAGTTAAAAATTTCGTTGCGAATTTAATGCCCAAAATAGTTTTAAACGATACATAATTAATTATTATATTGGAATATATAAATTGTTTTTGAAAAACTGTTAAAAATAAGAAAATAAAAATAATATGTTCCTGCCGGGTTTCGAACCCGGGTCAGTAACCGGTCCAGCAAAGACTTAGCGCACACACACTCAACCACTGCGCCACTAGTGTTTCTTGTGAATTAATGAAGACAATTAATTCATAACATGATTTTCCGAATTCAAAAACCGGCGCCCAAATGCAGTCGTCGGAAATCCCGGCGATCTCGCGAGTTTGGACGGTTTCTTTCATTCTTAACGTAAACTTTAACTCATCATCGGTTATAATCGACGCCTGAGTCCGCAACACAAACTATAACCGCCGGAAAACGTAATGACTTTGAATCAAGTCGGAAATTGGACCAAATTCATCGATAACCTGCCTTATAAATACCCCCTCGAACCTCTGCAAGCTTTTTCGCTCAAAACCCCACCTTTACCCGACGTAAATCCATTCGCCGGAAAACTTCTGTATCTCGCCGAAAAACCGAGCCCTTCACTTCTGAGCCTTACTGAACCCCCTGAGCTTATACCGAAGACACCCACATCCTTTTCAAGCTTTCTGAAGACTCGCTGCTGCAAGACACACGACGCCGGAACCTGTTGCTGTCGCCGGAGTTCTGCCGGAAAAACAGAGGAGTCCAGTCGGTATACCTTACGCCTAATTTCTCTTTCTTTTATTTATATCTCACCTGTAATTAACTGAAAAACGCTAAAGAAACCTGATTAAAACTTCGAACCAGTCAGTCATCGTTCCTGGTTAAGACTGACGAAGAAGACGATGTTCTGTAATGTTTAAGTATAATTAAAATCAAGTTATAACTCGGGTTAGACACACAGTCCAGCGGTGGACTGTGTGCACAATAAACACACTAACGTCTCGAGTTCGAATCTTGTCCCACGCATGCTGCCTTAATAAAAATGCCTTTTTTTGTTAACCGAACCGGAGACACGCTGTATATGTTAAGTTTATTAATAACCGGAATAATAACCAAGTTAGACACACAGTCCAGTGGTGGACTGTGTGTATGTTTAATCACAGGACACGAGTTCGAGTCCGGTCTTCTGCATCGACCCGGATAATTATTAAACTTTTTATTTAAGTCAGAAATGAAAATACTTAGCTTGTATTTAAGAATAATAAAAATCAGTTTAGTTAACAAGTTGGACACACAGTCCAGCGGTGGATTGTGTGTTAGCATAAACCACAGGTCCCGGGTTCGAGACCTGTGGAGCGCACTGAGTCTTTGAATTAAAATCGTTTTTAAAAATAAAGGATTTTCTGTTTAATCTAATTAATATATAAATATAATTAAAAACAGAAATATTTCGGGTTAGACACGTTGCTCAGTTGGTAGAGCTGCGTGCACGCGTACAGGAGGTCTCGGGTTCGAGCCTCACTCAGCGCACATTTACACGCATACGAACCGGTCAACGGTCAAGGTCAACGGTCAACGGTCAACGGTAAAAAAAGTCAACTTTTTTCTATTATTTTAATTTATTTATTTTAATTAAAAATCAATTAAAAATACTTAAAAATAACATTTTTAAGGTTAGAAAATAGCCTTAAACTCACAAAAATACACCCAACAATCCTACTAAATGGATTAATAAAATCCGTTTACTTACCCAACCATAATGCTATTTATCTAGGTTAATTTCACTCGTAGTTAAAACCACTTCGCGTGCATTCAACATCATCAACCGAACGCACCCACTGTGAGTGAATCTTACAACTCCCCCTTTTTAATTACACGTTTTGGGGTGTGTCATGTGTCACAAAATAATTAACTCGTTTATTTAAACTTGTGCCATACCATATCGTGATCTAAACTTAGATTGTTTATATTGTTGTAATTATGTATTTCATTTTGTCAACTTATATGACATCCATTCATTAAGCCCATCAGTTCCTCATAGTAGACGAGTTGAGCAACGCGTGCCTCAAAACCAATCCATTATTGTTCATGTGTGTATTATTGAGTTTATATTGTTTGTAGTTATGTCTTTCATATTATCATGTTTATGCAATTCATTCATTAGGCCCATCAGTTCCTCGTGAGAGACGAGTTGAGCAACGCGTGCCTCTAAACGATCCATTATTGTTCATGTGTGTATTGTTTAATATTAAATTGATTTATAAATAAGTTTACATCTATTTTTACTCATGTGTGGTTGTGCACTTTATTTCATAATCAATTAAATAAACTTGTTCAAATGTTTTCCATAGGATTCTTTCGCCAACTTTTTGTTGATCCAAAAACCCTTTTACACATGATACAGGTGAACAGGATGAAGCAAGGAAAACATAGGAAATGCCTTAGAAGAAAAACAAAGAAGCTTAGATTGATGTTAGGTCATGATGTAACTATGGTTGTAAATTTCCTATTAAATTGTATTAATGAATATGAAACGTATAATAAATGTCATGAGCTTTGATGATAACCCAATCATGCCCCGGTCACCTTTTCCGCTGCGGGTCAGGGTGTGACAATATTTTCGCGTCGAAAGTCGCCCAAGTGTTGTAGTAGCTCTTCATGATGGTGATATGTTCGTTGATCGTCGGTGAAACGGTGTATTGTATAAATTTGACCATTGTCCGAATAGTCCGCTCGTTCGATTATTTGTTTCAAGAATTGTGTAAAGTGTGTTTATGTTATTTATACATGGTAAATTTCAAGTATTTGGTGTGTTGTATTAGTTAGGTATTATGTATTGTATACCCTACAAATTCTAGATACATAGACATGTATTCTACACATTCACTTATGCTGGTAACAACGTATATACATATATTTTTATTCCCAAAAATATATATGTAAGAAATCATACTCATTTTTAACTTGTAAAAATATATATAAGTATATATTAAATCCTTGGAAGGTTACGGCTTAACCCTTATCATTAAAACTTCCTCAATGACGGTTTAGGTCACTAATCGCGTTTAGCCCCGTTAATAACCCTATTAATTATACTTTAATCATGATTAGATTTTTAGAAAATTTCACCATAGTTTCCCCTAAACTATGGCGTTTTCCACGTTTCAAATACGTATTTAAACCACTTTCTAATTTCCCAAATCATCATTAATTCATCAAGTTCATCAAAAATAATTTTTCCAAGTAATATGCACAAACTTTTCTTCAATATTTCATGAGGTTTTTTATACAAGCTTGTTCTTATATATTTTTACACTTTAAAGCCTCTAAAAATTCCATATCTTTTAAGATTATCAAAACACCAAGATTTTCATGGACAACTTTTATAATCATTTTTATATAACTTGTTTTATATAAAAATCAACTTTACTAGCTTTCAAGATCCAAGTTTCAAGTCTCATCATGTATCATACTTTTTAAGAGTCACATCATTTTATATAACTTATTTTATATAAAATAACTTATTTTAGGGTGGTGGTGATGGGCCAAGGATGAGAGAGATACTAGATGAGTTCTTGTGTTGATTTTTGAAGTGAAAATGTTGATAGAAAGAATGATGATGTTGTGGTTATAATTATATAAGTCTTCCATGGTCAAGACTAAATCTTCATGTGCCATACCTTCTTCATCCATCATCTTCAACAAATCAAGCAAGTGAGGTGGGTGGGGGCCACATGGGGGGGTTAAAGTGTAAATATTTTTATAAAATATCTTTTATAAAATATGACACGTAATGAACTTATTAATCTTTGTAGATATTTTGGTCATTAAATTAAACTTGGTTAATTATAAAATATGACACGTAATGAACTTATTAAACCGGAAAGTTATGTATTATTGCAAGATGTGTTCCCACATTAGTGTTTCATGTATATAAGGACTCGGTTATGTCATTCATATGCCGTTATTCATTGTTCTGTTTTGTTTCAGCAGTTTTGCTGACATGAATATTGCAACTGTGAATAGTGTGCCCAACATTTTCTACTAACACTTTTAGGACATAGTTTTATTTGTTTCGCGTCGTGACAAAACCAATATATGTTATAGCATGATTCACTTGTCCTAACACTTGTGATATGACGTACGTCTCAGTTATATAATTAAATTACGATTAAATGCATGAGATTACATAATGAAAATGGTGATTAGATTGTACGGAATTACTGGTTATTTGCCGTTTGTCACAGAGCGTGTGACGTACCAGGATCTAGCAACTAATCATGTCGAACTAATAGTAAATAACATAAAACACAATCATCATGTCCAACATGAATAGTGTATTCCCAATTAAACGTTTCATACAAAGTACATGTTCAACGGAAGCATAGCTAATTGTTCAAACAATAAAAACCATATAGTTTCAAAACATAAATGTAATATTAAGTGTTTCATCAAGCGATACGACCCATGACAACTCTCGCTCCTCTGACTGCAAGTTCCAATTCAGCCATGTATCTAACGATCTGCAAGCATGCAGAAAAGTGTTTTAGTGATAAAGTCGGCAAGTTCACAGTTTTAGTTCAATGTAAATCATGTAGGTGTTTAGTGTACAAACATGTTAGGAATAATAAACTCGGTACCAATGTGACTGTCATGTTTGTTGTGCCCCCATCAATGTCTATCAGCATTGATCAAAGTGTTTAAGGTCCTTAGTTCACGCCCGGCTCCCAGCATGGTGTGAGGTTTGTCAAACCTAATAGCGCTATCAACTAATATCTCGTTGCCTCCCAGGCAACTAGCTCGGTAGTAAGTAGGGACTTTCGTGATAGAGTTTGAGTTTATTAACTAACATCGAATTTAGACTACAACATTTAAAAGAATTCCTCCGAGGAATATTAGTTTGTCCCCTGGGACGCATGCTTGTGAAAGAGTAGTGAACTCACCTTAGTTTGCTCGGTAATATTAAGATGCCTCGACGCGTTAAATAAATGTTAGGCTCGTTACACGCGACCTAATGTACAATAAGTGTAAGTATGTGTAGAGTAGGGTTTGCAATACCCTACTTGTCCAAACAACCAAGTACTTACTGTGATCAGATGAACAAGTTTAAATACAGTGGGTTTCTCTAGTGGGTGACATGTAATATAATTCTTGGAAACTCTGATTTATTCATGTTGATAACTCGGATGTAAAGTTTATTAATAAGCAAGGACTTATACATATGTACTCGGAATAATTATTAAGAACCCGAAAATACTTCACAATTTCGGATCTAAACATGTATGCATTTAAACTCGGACATATACATCAAAATGGGTCTATACAATAAACTCAGACATATACATCAACATGGGTCTATACAATAAACTCGGACATATAAACCAACATGGGCCTATACAATAAGCTCGGACATATAAACCAACATGGGTCTATACAATAAGATCAGACATATAAACCCACATAGGTCTATACAAAAATTCGGACTTCCTTAAACCCCATGTCACACCCCGACCCACAGCGGAAAAGTTGATCGGGGCATAATTGGGTTATCATCAAAGCTCATGACATTTATATTAACGTTTCATATTCATTAATACAATTTAATGGGAAATATACAATCATAATTACATCATGTCCTAAACATCATTCTAGACTTCATAGTTTTCTTCTAAGTCATTTCCTATGTTTTCCTTGCTTCATTCTGTTCACCTGTATCATGTGTAAAAATGGTTTTTGGATCAACAAAAAGTTGGCGAGTGAATCCTATGAAAAACATTTGAACAAGTTTATTGAATTGATTATAAAATAAAGTGCACAACCACACATGAGTAAAAATAGATGTAAACTTATTCACCAATCATTTAATATTAAATAATGCACACACATACAATAATGGATTTGTTTTGAGGCACGCGTTGCTCAACTCGTATCCCACGAGGAACTGATGGGCCTAATGAATGAGTTTTGCATACAACTTGACAATATGAAATACATGACTACAAACAATATATATACATTCCAAGTTTAGATCACAATATGGTATGGCACAAGTTTAAATAAATGAGTTAATTTTAGTGACACATGACACACCCCAAAACGTGTAATTAAAAAGGGGAGTTGTAAGATTCACTCACATTGGGTGCGTTCGGTTGATGATGTTGAATGCGCACGAAGTTGGTTTTAACCACGAGTGAAACTAACCTAAATAATGGCATAATGGTTCGATAAGTAAGCGGATTTTATTAATTAATTTTAGTAGGATTGTTGGATATATTTTTGTGAGTTTAAGGCTATTTTCTAACCTTAAAAATGTTCTTTTTAAGTATTTTTAATGTAAATAAATAAATAAAAGTATTAAAAAAAATGTTGATTTTTGACTGTTGACTTTGACCTGTTGACCTGTTGACCGAATTTTATTGTGCAATTGTGTGCGCCGGGTGAGGCTCGAACTCGAGACCTCCCGTTCGCGTGGACGCAGCTCTACCAACTGAGCTACGTGTCTAACCCAAAATATTTCTGTTTTTAATTATATTTATATACTAATTGAATTAATCCGAAAATCATTTATTTCAAAAACAATTTTAATGACTCGCTCGGTGCTCTCCACAGGTCTCGAACCCGGGACCTGTGGTTTATGTTAACACACAGTCCACCGCTGGACTGTGTGTCTAACTTGGTAAATAATCTGATTTTTATTATACTTATATACAAACTAAATAATTTCATTTCTGCTTTATATAAAAAGTTTGATAATTGCCCGAACCGGTGCGGTAGTCCGGACTCGAACTCGTGACATGTGATTTAAACGTTCACACAGTCCACCACAGGACTGTGTGTCTATCTTGGTTATTATTCCGGTTTTTATTAAACTTAACATCTATTGCAGTGAATCCGGTTCGGTTAAAAAAAGAACATTTTTATTAAGGCGAGTGTGCGTGGGACAAGAATCGAACTCGGGACGTAAGCGTGTTTTATTTGCACACAGTCCACCGCTGGACTGTGTGTCTAACCCAAGATATATCTTGATTTTAATTAAACATATACAATACTGAAACTTCGTCTTCTTCGTTGGACTTAACCAGAACTAATGTCCGACTGGTTCGACGATTTAATCATGTTCTTTTAGTGTGTTGCGCTTAATTACAGGTGAGATTAATAAAAGAATGGGAGATTAAGTGTAAGATATACCGAACAGTGGCTCCTCTGTTTCGCCGGCGAAGCTCCGATGTCAACAGGTTATTCCGGCGACGTGTGTCTTGCGGCAGAGGCTCTTCAGGGAGTTTGAGATGAGTGTGGGTGGCTTCGGTATGAGCTCTGGGTGTTCAGTAAGGCTCAGAGGTGAAAGGCTCGGTTTTCCGGCGAGTTGCAGAAATTCTCCGGCGAGTGAATTTACGTCGGGAAAGAGTGTGATTGTGAGCGAAAAAGGTAACAGAGGTTAGAGAGGGTATTTATAGGGCAGGACATCGACGAATTTAGTCCGTTTTACGTCTTGATTCGTCGGTCAATAAGTTTTCCGGCGGTTATGACTTGCGTCGCGGGTTCAGACGTCGGTTATAACCGATGTAATAGTTAAGGCTTCGGTTAAAACAGAAGAAACCGTCCAATCTCGGCGAAATCGTCGGGATTTCCGACGACTGCGATTGGGCGCGTCGGTTTTGAATTTGAGATTTAGGTTATGTATTAATTGTTTCTAATAATGAACAAGAAACACAAGTGGCGGAGTGGTTGAGCGTGTGTGTGTTAAGACTTTGCTGAATTCCCTGGCTGACCCGGGTTCGAAACCCGGCAGCATTGATTTATTTTTATTTCATTATTTTTAATACTTTTTCAAATATAAATTATATATTCCAATATACTTATTAATTATGTATCGTTTAAAAATAATTTGGGCATTAAATACGCAACGAAATTTTTAACTGATTGTTCGGTTAATAAACGGAGCGGGTTTGGTAAATCGGGTTTTTGACGGATGTTACACCCCACATATCCGGACTCAACAAGCAACCACATAAACTCAGAAATCATAGTGCATGTTTGGATTAATCGTAAAGTCGGACCCTTATACCCAAACTCGGACCTAGATTCCTAAATCCGGACATCATCAAGTTCGGAATCAACCATACCTATCAAATTCGGATCCTTGATTAACTATTAAACTCGGACCCACTGAGATATACATAGGTTTGGACTAGGCTCATACATCAAATATGTTCGGACTACATGCAATTCGGATTCATTAACAAACTCGGATTCACTTAAACGTATCATACAAATCCGGACTCCTTGCTTAATTCCTTGTTAAACTCGGAAAAGGACAAGCATGTTAAACTCGGATCCTTACGAGTTTCAGTAACTCAGACTTTGTGACTTCACAAAGTCGGATCATTCATAACGCACAGTACGGAATTAAGAAGAAATCAAACAATTTCTACATGTAATAGTCATAGTCCTATGATCAAAACCCTACTCTCATGAGTCAACAATGTCACAAATCATAACAACAAACCAGCAGTTTTATCATATCAATGGTATCACTAATCTCTGATAAACAGTTTACACATATACGTACAATCAATCACATATTCATCAAAGCATGAAAAACGAATCACCAGATTGTTTGGATGTCTAGGGTTTTGCATGGAATCAACAGAACAAGAATCACAACATATAGTATAAACACTTACCTTAGATTGGTATAGAGATTGTTCTAGGAGGATTGGAAGGCCAAAGATTTATGATTTGTATGAGTACTTGGTGTAGCCAAAAGATTAGAGAAATGATGTAGAGAATTGTCGTACAGTGAGATTATGGAGAGTTTAGGGTTATGGGTAGTTTATTAGAGTTTTTTAGTTAACCCTAACATACCCCTAACTATATAGTTTTTACACAAAGGCACATAATATCATACAATTCAAAGTACAACATATAATTCACGTATCTGGCATGCAACATAGTGTAAACCGTCCGTTTATAATTATCACTGTGTTAGTCACCAACGTTCGAGAATTAACTTGTGTGCATGTTTTGGTAATTCCCCAAATTACCAACGAAGACTCATTTAACTAACCCTAGTTAAATGCAGTGCTATGAATGTATGTCTAAATTAACTGTGGTTATGTTAAAGTATTAACCTGAAATTGCGGATTGTCACAATTGTTATTACTAAACTGATAAATTAAATGAATTAGTGTATGATGTAAAACCTTTGAATTAGCAATGGTATTATATAGTGAAATAAAAATTAAATCTCTAACAGCCCAAAGGTCCAATTTAAATGCAAGTATTAAATAAAAATTTATATTTAAAATCCATGTACATTTAATGATTTAGAAGAGAAATACGTGTACATTTGATATAAACATGTACAATTATATTTAAAATTCGTTTTCATTTAATGCAAAAAGTTTCAAAAATGAGTTTTCATGGAAAGACGTATAAAATTAAATATTTAGAAATCTAAAGGCCAAAAATTAAACCTTCAAAAATAGGTTATCATATTAGGAATCGTCTCTTCATTTACCATATAACCCATTGTAAACACTATAAAAGGCTTATGACTAGTTTAATTGAAAACATCAACAATTCACTTTTAAAAAACTGTTATCCAAAAATAAACCATCCAAAAACACCAACAATATACTAAATGGCAAACAGAAGTTTATACCATTGGGCAGATACTAACGCTGTTAAAACGCAATTTTCTAGATGGTCACTCAAATAACATAGAATAGATGAAGAACTTACCAGAAAAGTTGGTATCGTGCGTGAAAATTATTATAAGCAAACCTGGAGTAGCATTGCATTGCTTGATGAAGTTGTCCATTCTACTCTATCAGAGTTCAAGGATAAGGCAGAAGAATTTACCACACAATTGTTGAAACAGGATCAGAAGATCTGTGACATGCTAGTTGATCTGTAAAATAAAAGAAAAAATGAAATTGCATGGAAGAAGGCGAGAGTCTTAGAAATCCTAGGAAGTGTTCAATGTAGTGTGCAATGTTTTAATATATTTCAAAATTTAAGTTTTGTAATACTATTTAATATCGAATGAACAAAATTTGGACGTTTTTTTAGAGTTATAATCATTATCATTGATCAATTGGCGAAATGACAATTTTACCCTTTAATTCCTAATATAAATCAACGTATTAATAAAATAGAGTCTAATAACTTTCTCCTAACAACACAGTTAAACAGATACATAGATCAACACAGTAATTAAGCAACAACAATTCATTAAAACCTATATGAGCTTGATGAATAATAGAAAATGATGTATGAATTTACCTGAAAACGACCAAACGATAAACTATGCCAGCAATGAAGACTTGCCAATCTCATGACTTTCTTGCTGATTATATCATCCTCCAAGCTCTTGCACAACAAAGAAACTGAGAAGCAAAGCAATTATAATTTGTACCAGTGCAATCATCTGATATAACACAATGATATTTAATCATAAAAGACATGAGAGAAAATAGAGAGATGAATTCTATTTTTTACCTGGAAGGCATTAATCATGAAAAGCAGGTAATTTGTCTTCTCTACAATACTCACGCTTCTTCACTGTGCATGAAATAGTCAATTTAAGCCACTGGTCTTGACAAATGCCAATAGTTATCAAGAAAGTAAGTCACAATCTCAAATACCTCCTTCAGAGAACCCTCTCGACAAATGCCTTAAACATATCTTTTCTATCATAAAAGCATATCCACGCAGCAACATTCTCGCAAAACTGAACATTACAATCGAACAAAGTTAACATATATATGTCCATTATAAAGGATACACAAACATTCAACCCAATTTTCGTTGTTGCGGAAGCGTCGGCGAGGTGTGGCCAGAGCGGCAATCGTTGCATTCAACCAAGTAAACGACAAATGTAAATCATAATAAGATGTTCATCCATACTTTTTATTTAAACCAAATCTACAATCAACTACTTGTTTCAAAAACATAGTACAACTTTAACAACATTGTTCAAACTTTAAAACACAAGTTTTACAACATGATAACTAAAAATTGGATGACACCAAACTGCTTGACTTCACAACACACGGACATATTTTTCCAAAGCTGTCCACTAGTTACCTGTAATACATGTTAGTTTTGAAAAACGTCAACAAAAGCTTGTGAATTCATGTATTGAGTTTGCATCAAATAATTCTTGAAAATATTTGAACTATTTAATATTGTATGTAATTAAATGAAACTTGTAAGATCATTAGTGTTTTGCAAGGACACTAATTTGTATGCCGAATATGAGGCAACCAAACCTTGACGATAAGTTGTGTCTGAGACACTCATTTTAGACAAAAAATCACTCTGTAACGATCTTTTTTTATTGCCGTTCAGAGTGGGGCCCGTCAAAACCCAATAGATCTATCACTCTTGTTCCTCGGTACTTGTTTATATGTTAATGGTCCCTTCGTTTATTTCTATCCGCCTGTGATCTCAATATTTTCATTCTTTAAAACAGTCATACCAACTGAAACATGTATTCTCCTCGAACGTTTAAAACTATAAAACGATTAAATAAAAAGGGAAAAAATGAACTCACAGATTTTGCGTTCCGTGCAAATCTCTATGCGATATTTGATTCTTCGTTCGTTTTCTCAACCTACAAGTGTTCTATTCCCATTAGACACTTAGGTTTATGATCGTTTTCGTACAAATATTCATCTTGAATTCATAATTATATGTATTTGTTTGTTTTCATATATATATATATATTCCATATACTTGTGTTTGAATGGGTCTAGCCTAATGGTTAAGTGTAAGAATTTAATTCTAATGTTTTGTATGTGTGGGCCTAGCCCAATTGGTTTCATATGTGTGGGCCTAGCGCAAATGGTTTCACATGTGTGGGCCTAGCCCAACTTATTTTAAATGTGTGGGCCTAGCCCAATTTGTTTTATATGTATGGGCCTAGCCCAAATGAATATGTTGAAAGTGGATCAAGCCCAAAATAGGTTTGTTAAAGTGGGCCTGGCCCAAATTAATCATGTAAGAGTGGCCTTAGCCCAAAATAGTTTATGGAAGTGGGCTTAGCCCAAATTAATATGATAAAAGTAGACTCTAGCCCAATCTAGTTAGTAAAAGTGGGCTCTAGCCCAATTCAGTTTATAAAAGTGGGCTCTAGCCCAATTCAGTTTATAAAAGTGGGCTCTTGCCCAATTTAGTTTATACAAGTGAGCTCTAGCCCAATCTAGGTTTTGAAAGTGGGCTCTAGCCCAATTTAGTTTTTAAAAGTGGGCTCTAGCCCAGTCTAGCTTATAAAAGTGGGCTCTAGCCCAGTCTAGCTTATAAAAGTGGGCTAGCCCATGTGGTTATTTAATTAGGCTTAATCCATGTTTTAAATACTGACTAGTAATAACTTATAAAAATTAGTTTATAAAAATACTAATATTTTATATAAGTTATTTTTATAAATTCTAGTATGTATACTTTTGTATAGTGTGTGACGGTTCGTTTGTTTGTTTTGACCGTTGCGCTTTCGCCGTCTGTTTACGTTCGCGTTATTCGTTTCGTCCGTATCGTTTGCTTCGTCCGTGTCGTTTTATTTATTTGATATGTCCAAATTGTCTGTTTTTGTCCGAATTGTCTTATTGTCCGATTTGTTAGTTTATGTCCATGTTTGGAAAAAAAATATTTATACTTGTCATGTTTCAAGTATATGTACATATTCTTGTACTTTTTGGTGAAATTGTATAATTTTGTATTTATTCCTACATGATCTAAATACATAATATTTATAAACAAAATACACATACATACTTGATCATAACTAAATATATATTTCATCTAAAAATATATATTTATCCATTATTAGTTTGAGAAAAACTCTTGAAATTTTATTTAAACTTTTTCATCCAAATTTTATTTAATCATGATTAAAATCCTTAGTCATTTTTAATCACAAAAGTCTTTAGTTTAACCAAACTTTAATCATAATATATTTTATAAAAATTTTGTCATAGTTTGTAACACCCCAAAATGCGTAAATGAGATTAATTCGTGTTATGTAATTAAAAAGATACTAGAACACATTTATATGGTTAACATTTTAGATAAAGTTGTACAATATTACTTTATAATTCGTTGTGAATTATTTATGAGGGAAAATAATTGTTGAATATCAGCATATTGTAACGAAATGTATTTTAGTAATATATGTCGATAAATATGACGGGTTTGTTCAGCGATATACGGCTACCTCATATTGTGACTCGTCATAACTTGACGGGGCATTGTCGTTAAAATCAAACATGTGGAGAGGATTATGTAAATATCCAAAGTTCAAAATATATAAAGCCCCTTATGGCTCATTTTCGGAATATTTCTCTTGAGTTAGAGAGAGAAATAAGAGAGAGAGAGAGAGAACTAGAGAAAAAGGGTGGCCGGCGGTGGCTTTTATTCGCGGTGGTCGGTGGTGGTCGGAGGTGGTCAGAGTTGTGGGTTATAACCTAGAATCAATTATCGATGCTAATAATGTAATGGCAAGCTCTGATTTCCCTAAATCCTTGCTTAAAGTTGTTAAAATTGTAAAAATCAAATCTGTCCAGAATGTTATCCAATAACCCAGTTACAAAGAACCGAACGATCCGTGAAATCCGACCGTTGAAACGTCTTAATTTTTTTATATATGGTTTACAACATATAGATGATCATTTTGAAAGGTGGAAATAAGAAATAGATAACCTATTTTCAAAGCAGTTCGTAGTCCCGTTTTAGTTAAAATACAGCTTAGTATAATCGCGACCGTTGGAATGAGCTGAAATTTTGACTGTAGCTTTCTGACATATGGATCTTTAATACCTCGGAAGGAAATTCCGATCAGAGGTCAGGAACTAAAGTTTTGAAAACAAACAGTTTATAACAAATTTCTTGTACTAAAATTAGGAAGTTGATGGTGTTGTATGGATGGTCTAATGGTATTGCATGTGCAATCTATGACTAGAGAAATGTTTACGATGCTTGATGTTGTAAACTAGGAAGGTAGGCATAAATTACTTGTACATTGTGCCTTAGATATGGTTCGTACGCCAAGTGTTCGATAAAATGTCTAGTAGATGATTGTAAGTGAATTTGCATGTAACCACTTAACGAACATGAATGGAATGTAAGATATGATGTAATATGTGATTTTCATATGATTTGGTTGACTACGTGCATTGAAAGCTTGTACGAGGAGCTTAGTACGTTGTATGTCTGGCGTATGTTTAAATGTATGCTTGATGTAATTCAATAAGTGAAATTGTGTTAGTTATGGGATATTCGAACTTACTAGCAAGCCATCATGTTAGAATATGTTGAAATGACAACGTGAAAGTGATATGAATGTAACTTAGAATGTGGCTTGATATAACCGAAAAGTAAGTGGATATAGGATACGAATGTGAAATGAATGTAATTTAGAATGTGTGTATATGTTAATAATATTGAAACCATAATGGCATGAAAGTATAGGATCATGTCAAGGTGGGTGGAAGCATGGAAGGCTAACAGAAAGGATGCGAGGAAGCAAGTACGAAACGGACGCTTAAGGTAAGTGATTTTTGTAATCACTCTTTAGTATTTAAAGGGAATTGTTATATGTTAATTGTTGAGAGGCTTGTAGGAATGTAAAATCAATGGAAGTACTAAGATGAATTTGATAGTATTAGGTTGATAATGGTCAACTAAATCGGAAGTTGTATGATAAAAACCGAACGGGGCAAATCTAAGAAGTAAGATTTATCGCTTAAATGATAGAACTAAAGCATGTTTGGGCTTATGTAAATGTAGAATTTATTGTTAAAATGGGACTATGGTAGTGTAAAGAGAAACGGGACCTCGCTTAGATGTTACAGGCTTAATCTGAAGCGAATCGGAATAGGCATGATCGAGCGGGACTCGAAACGGGTCAAATAAGTTGCAACCCCAAAAGCAGCAGCAGCTTGCCGTAAGCTACGGCAGCTGGCCGTAGCTTACAGCAGATGATTTATGTTTTGGCAGAAGGTGGCTGTCGGCCGTAGCTTACGGCGGGTTTTGCCAATTCCCTGATCATTGTTGTTTCTTCATCCGGCTGATCTTGTTTCCCTCCCGGTATCCCATAAGATGTTTTTTAAAGCTCTTAAGTGATGTTAGACTTGTAAAACTTAAGTACATGTGAAAGTATGAGTCTTGAAATATGCATAATGATCGAGGTTTCGTATCTGGATGCCATATACCCAATTATGAAATCGTATAATCAAATCTCGGTTTGAGCAGGTGTGTTATAAGCATGAAAGGATTAACTGATTTACATGCGTGATCATTGATGAATAGCGAGTGTACGATTTAAGTACAGTAATTGAATGTGAACAGGTGAACATGACATGCATGTATGTATTCAGGTATAGAGTCGTAGTAGGTACATGTCATGCATATTTGTATGTGAGACGTTTGTATGCGATAGGTATGTACGTATAAGGATACATACAAGTGAAACTCGGGTTGTAACATATTGAATGTAGATTAATGGTATGTGCTTATGCGGAGATGTAGGTCTTCAATACGTTGAGATTATGTCTTGCTAACCGATTTGCTATTGAGAATGAAACAGGAATGCAGGTATGTAGTGTTTGGCTTTCGAAGGTGCGAGGTCCAGTGTAAAGAACAAATTTAGAAGGATGTAATTATGGAGTAGTAAACATAGTTAGAACACTATGTAGTTATTGATTATTTATATATTCATTTAATTATATAAGATGTCACCCTTTACTAGTGTGTTGGTTATGTATATGGTGACCGCAGATTAGTCAGATCATCATTATCATCATGGGAGATATGTGGACGAAGATCGAGTTGAAGATCAGGATTGTACGGAGAAGTGGTGACGTAGTTGTAATCATATGTTAACGTAGTTATCTCAATCTAGCATGAAAGATGTACTTAAATAAAAACAAAAGTTGAATTAAAGGGTTTGAAGTACGTTAGAACAACTATAAAGGAAGAAATTTTATAGTTTATATTTCCGCTGCGTCGTTTGCGTCAAAATACGTTTAAGAGTCTTACATAGTTTCCCTTAAACGATGGACTTTCCCATGTAGATAAACAGGTTTTAAATCGTTTTTCAACTCAAATAATGATCAAGTATCAATAACTAATTTTCTAGATCATAAATCTATAACAAGAAATGTTATGAACTTGTAGTAACTTTAACCTTCCAAAAATGGAAACTTTATTAACACTTTTTAACAAAAGTCGTAGATTATTTATTTTATATAAAAATCCATATTTTATGTACCACATAAAATTGTTCTACGTGTGTAGATATGTTCATAACCCTTTCAAAAGTGAGTACATGTTCATAATCTTTCAAAAAATGGAAACTTTATTGGTGCTTTTTCACAAAATTCTTAGATTAAGTGGTTTATATAAAAATTCATGCTTCATATCATGTAATAGACCATTTTTAAGTGTGAAATCATGTTCATAAAATTTTTGTTAATGGATCTTGCTAGATCTTAACATGCATGTGTTTAGATCTTTATTTTTAACCATAAAAATTCAAGATCACTTCTATTACAAAAAGACAACTTCAAGATCATCAAAATCATCAAGAAAGTTAATAATCATATTAGTATGTTTATTCTTGTTAATGTTTCTAAATGATTTTTAAGTAAGATTCAAGATGATCTTGTACATTTTACATTAAATCATAATACAAGAATGTAGTAACAAAGTATGAAGCTTACTACTAGCTTGATGACAAGATGAAGGTAATGATAATATAAAGAAAAACATGATGATCCAAGAGCTTTAAGTCTTGAGAAAATGCTCCAAGTGGGTCTTCAAGTCTTGTAAATGCTTTGAATCATTCATGCACCTCCATGTTTGCTAGAAATTCTCAAGTTTGAATTTTGAAATGGTGAAGATGATGAATGATAGTGTTGGCCAATTTTTGGGAGAGATAAAGGAAGGAGGTGAAGAGTTTTGGTGAATATTGGAACTGAAGATGTTGGTGGAGTGTAAGAGTGTTATTTTGGTCATAATCTTACACCTTTCCAACACTAATCATGTTCTCCTTGTTCCAACACATCAAAGAAAGAAATTGGGTGGGTGGGGGACCCACAGAGCCGTGAGCAAGAGGGTGGTTTGGGTTTTAACTTATTTTTATATAAGATCTGTTATATTTTATAAACTTTTTAAACTTGAATATTATATATATATATATATATATATATATATATATTAGTTTTTATAAAATCTAATGATCCAACACACTAAGGTGATGTTAAAACTTGTCAAACATGTTCAATAGATTTATTATTACATTGTTCGGGTGACGAATTCAGCTCATGTCTCGTACCGGGTCGAATACCGACATTTTATTTTACTTAGGTAAATTTATTTACACAATTATCTTTGTGATATTTTATTGTCCAAATTAATTAATTTAGTTCTCCGGACTAATAAATTTGTTATTTTGGACACAGTTCCTGTACCGGTTTTGTTGTCAGGTATAATTACTGAAGTAGCCGTGTAGCTTTAAACAATAAGGTTTAAATATGGGTTTTGTGTTGTTTTTAATACCCTATATATTTTTTATGATAAATAATATTTTTTTGGATTTCGGACATTTGCTGTTTTGTTCTGCGGAGTGCTGTACACTCTGTAGCGTTGTTTTATTTTTCTGCGGATTGGACAATTTGGTGTTTTAATAGAATTTTTCTGAAAAGTATTATTCGTACATTATTATGACTAATGTTTCCATATAATATTTTTCACGGACATACTTTATTTACTCGTCTTTGCCATGTCGGACTGTACCGCGACTAGTACTGACATGCATAGTCTGTTCACATTTCTGCGCCAGTCTAGGATATAATTTTATTTGCTTCTAATTGTGGCGGGTTTGTTATCATACTAATGTCTGATTTTGTAATTCCTAGACTTTTAAGACTCAATTAAATAAAATCAAGTCGAAAATACAAATGTAATAGTTGTTTAGGCTGTACGGATTTACCGATATTTTGTCATGTGTCACAACTTTTATATCTTAAACCTGTATACTAATAACTAAATTAACAAAAACAACCTTGTAGACCGCCTTAATTTGTTCGCAGACGACAATCCAGCCGACTTCTCATTATCCGAAGCCGTTTCACTCACCGTAGCCGTAGCCGCTTCACTCACCGTAGCCGTAACCGCTCCAAACAGATAATCCATTTTCTTAAACCAAATCCAGCTACTAACGCTCCCTACATCACTCTCCATCCTCTGAGTCTCTAACTTATACCTCATCTTTAGATTATCAACTTTATTCTTACATTGTTCAATACTTTTCCGATTTTGTTTATTGCAGAATACAAACCTCTCTAAAAAAGGTGATTGGCTATTGATAAAGATACTGTGGATTTCCAATGTTATAGCAAATTATCTGCAAATATATTTTAAAAACATGAGTAGTGAAGCAAAACTTACAATTTCCTATAACTGTAGGCATGTAAACTTACAGCTTGACCTCGGCTCATTCAACTTAAGAAAGCCCGAGCTCCTGAGTAGTTTATCAAAGCTTGTATAGTAAACGACTCGATTAAGCTTTTAGCAAGCTGATCTCGAGTAGCTCACAAGCCGCTTGGCTCGTTTGCAATTCTACATATTAAAAAAAACACATAGAAAACAATACCTCCTCAAAAGGAAGAAAACCTAGATTTGCTTATAAATCTTGCTGTAATTTCTGCAACAACAAATAAATATAATATAAAAACATCAAAAACTAAATCATTCAACTAAATTACAACTTCTTTACCAATCTATACATATATATTAATCAAGCTTATTCAAATTTAGGTTTTTTAAACTTACCTGAGCCAGAGACACAATTTCACCATGAGCAGCATACTCACATTTCAAAACCTAGAAAACATCAACACACAAATCATCCATACAACCATTCATTTAAATCAACTTATTATTTACCCCCAAATTCCTTCACTTATAAGTTATATCAACTGTATCAATCCAATCTGATTTCACATCTTATCAAATCACTGATCAAAGCGTCAACACTTGAAATCAACTAAACCAAAACAACAAATCCTAAGTAGTGTTAAAAATCAAATCAAGTTACAGATAAGAAAACAACCTCAGGGTTTAAGGAATCAACAGTGAGAGGCGGAGTGGAGTTGTTGGAAGCCATTGAAATGTTGGAAGTGAAGAACCAAGGAAGAATGGAGGAATAGCAATAATAATAATGGTTGAAGGATAAGCGGTTTGCTTATGTATCTGTTTAACGTGAGGAGAAGCTGAGAGGATGAAGATAAGAGGAGAAGCTGAGAGAATGCAGGGTTTGAATTTTGAAATTAGAGAATTTAGGGTTTGAATTTAGTGTTTAAATGGTCTGCCCAAATGTTCATTTCAAATTTTAAAAGTAGAAAAAGATGGGGCCAAATACACTTCCCCATAATCTTTTAAAATTTGAAACACCTAGTTTTTTGCAACTCCCCTTTATTATTAATTATTAATATTAATATTAATATTAATTGAAGATATAAATTTGATGATGCAATAATGACATAAGATTGGCTTTGTTGGATAGGCTAGATGATTGCCACGTAAGCATTGTAATGTAATGCTCATCTTTCCTTTATTAGATAGGTAAAATTAAAACACATTTATCCAAATCCCTTCAAATTCAGTTGTTAAAGTAGAATTAAACCGAATAAAAGCTAAATAGTACTTACACATAATCACTCTAACAGAATCATAATCTAATTATCGGATTGCAAGTAGCGAGAAATATAAAATGTGTACTTGAAAGAGGTGATTCAAAAACGAAATAAGAACACTTCACTTACGTTGAAGAAAATCAGGAGAAGACTAATTTTGTGTTACAAAATTGAACTTTTCTGTGTAGACGCAATCACCATTGCTCACCTTAAATTAAACTGATGTCCTCTAATCTACTAAATAGGAGAGGGAAAGACAAATCATAAAGCGAAAAGAAATATAAAATAGAAACAATATATTATCCAATAATATGCCTATTACATTTTTGATCATTGGTATTAAAAACTTCATCAGAACCAACAGAAGCCAAGAATAATGATGGAACTCTAATAACCTATTTCACACATTAAAATCTTCTATTTAGTACCTAATGCAAAAGTAGCTCTGTGATAGTGTTATTAAAACCCCAAATGCTTAGATTCATGAAATCTTTAAATTTTTACTTTGTGCTATTTTCTGTACATAGATAGTTCTTGGTGCAAAATTATTCAATAAATGAATAATAATTTCAGATATGGAAGTCGGTAGGGTTGACTTTAAAAGTCAAACAGCAAAAAAGAAGTTAAGAACACATAAATTAAATTCTGACCTTATTAGCATTAGGCACAAGCTTCTGTAGAGCTTTCATCTTCTGGTTAATCCTTTCTCTTCGTCGCTAAAATAACGATATATCACATAAGATCACATTTATTGGTTCAAATTTTTCAAGTTTTAGTACTTTTTCTTTTACAAATGAATTTACAAACAACTTACCCGTTCGCACTGGTTATGAACAGCAGCATCTCTACTTCTCCTACTCGACCGAGACCAAACTGTTTCATCCTCAGTCCTGTATTCTTCTTCTTTATTTTCCTGTTCAAAGTCAAGAAACATTTAAACAACCAACATAATATGCTTGTAAAAAGTTTATTAATTAATAAAAGTTTGAAAATATTTACCCATCCATATTGACAAGCAGAATCATCTTCAATGTTTTTACTCTTCAAGCTCTGATTAGGCAAGTCGTATGAAGGCCATGTCATCATAGTAGTGTCATTATCTTTGCTCAACTCCAAAGCACAAATCCAAACACCTGGTTGAAAATTAAAAACCATTTAGTCTTACTAATTGAAGAAATATAGTCTTTGTTAGTGATTTAGGGTTCAGTGACGTCAACATACAACGCCACCATCACCATCGTTGATTACGGCCTTCACACGCAACAAAGACTTCGCTGTCGTCGTATAAGTGGCACACTAAATCTTTAAAAAAGTTATAAAAGCATAGAGAACGACATGTTTTGGCCCATCCACACCTGTTATAAGGAATATGATTTTGTGTAGCATACCATGACACTAATTCTTTTAGAATTGTCTAATCATATCTCACGACACAAAATTCTTTGATAAAGTTATTATAAGAATTATAAACAAAAAGTGTTTTTGGATCAACCTGACATTACCTAACCTCATAATATTGGATTTTTAAGATTCCAGCCACCACCGATTTGGATTTTGAGAGCCTGGCCCCCACCGAGTTTTCGTTCAAGCTCAACGCCACTAAACCTCATCACACCACTCATACATGTCAAAAAATTAATTTCAATTAAAAATCAACCACATTATCATAATCACCATAAAAACTACATCTACTTATAAATTATTTCAACAAAGGTTGAAACCAAGCCCTTGAGTTATTTTGGTTAAAACAAAATGTAGGTCCCTTGGAGGATCATGATAAACCTGCTTCCTTGTTTATGCAACACACATACAAGTGTGAAATCCAAGTATGCATGCAAACCAAAGCAAAGTAAGAAACACACAGGATAACCAAAGATTCAATATCTTGATTAACTGATGAGAACTAGTACAAACATATACAAACAATGTTCATACAGACTCTATGTATTCACTCTGAGCTCTCAAAGTCTAAGCTTAGTATTCACTGGTTACTCGCATGAACTCTCTCACTTTCACTAGCTTCAACTGAGAAGTGCATGTCTGCTTATATAGTGCCAACACCAAGCAACAGTACGAAGTATGTTGTTGGTCGTACGAAACACCAAAAGACACGAAAGACATTCTCCAAATAGACTCTACGAACGAGCTGGGTCGTACGAATCATTAATAGCCTCGTACGAAACAAGTAGAATACTTGTTTGGATATCTCACTCGTACGAATGGTATACCATTCGTACGAACGGTGAGTGGCTCGTACGAGCTGCATGTTGCTCATACGAAGGACTTCTCGCTCGCACATGAGATGTTCTTTGGAGATCGTGTCACAGACATGACGTACATAAGACTTCAACAGTATGCACACATGCAACTGTTTTACATAGACAATCTAATCGTCATACTAGATCAAGATAGGAGGATATCTTGATCTGGCCGACATGACCAAAACATACAGACACCGTAAATAAAGACCGTACAATTACAAACGTAACTAAGAACAAGCGACAGACACAAAATTGTATCAACAAACTCCTTCTTGGCTGTTGCTTTGTCTTCAGTCTTCATTCCTGAATTGCCTGTTGTATCAACAAACCCCCCTGAAGATAATCAATCCCAAGTTGATTGAGAATCCAGGTCTTCATCATTTTCCAGAATCATCAAACCTTTCCTGTTTCCTCTTGAGTGTCATTAGAGGTAACTAGATCGGTCACAGTCTGCTGCACATTACAATCTACCACCGGTCGTGAAACAGAAACTTTTGGTTGTGTGGATGAGGCCAAAGCATTAGGATTACCAGGGTCTTCACTATCCTAATCACGTTTACGTTTGATCTCCTGTGCTTTGTATCTCTCATTCCACAGAATGTTCACTCGCTTTCTACTCATTTCAAACACGTCTTCAATACCATTAAAGCCTTCCACCAGTTTAGCATTACGAGAATGATACCATTCCTTCAAGTTGTTATGCTTAGTAGTCAATGTTTCTGCAGATCGTTGTACAGCCGCACTACGTTCTTTCAGTCTATTCAACTCAATTACCCGAGAGTTATCAGCTGCTCTCATCTGTTGTAGATGAGTTACCCTTTCAGCATCTGTAGCCTTCAGTTGCTCATTATCTTTCCTTAACTGTGCAATTTTAGAATTCTGTTGTCTAACAGTTTCTTTCAAAGAATTTATCTCCAACTGTTGTTTTACAACTGTGTTTCGATTTGAAGACATAAACTCCGAGTGTTTGTTAATCTACATTGCCGCAGCTTGTAATTGAGTGTTCTCATCTTGTTCCATTTCAGAGAACAAACGACTTCCTCGTTTTGAATTTTTCTGACGAGTTGTGGACTGGAATTGTTGAACTGAAGAAGTAGTAGGTTGCGATTGACCTGGAGTATCTTCAGCCGAAGGTGTTTCACCTACTGTGGTACTTGAAGGTTGTGGTTCAGGAGCTGTAGCAGGTTCTGTTATTACAGGTTTAGTCTCCTCCATTGTAAAGATAGACTGAGTTTCTGCAACTAGTTCCTGTACAGTTTCTTGATGGGAGGTTGTAGGTTATGTGATTTCAGGTTGAGCTGAGGAAGTATTCGTAGACGATCTCCTTTGTTTCTTTCTACCCTTGTCACCAACTGTAGTACCTACATCACTAGCACCAAAATTTCCATCATTATCACCATCATCACCATTTCCCTTTTTATGACCAAACCTATCTTCGATCATCTTTTTCAAGATAGGTTCTTCATTATCTGAATCACTGTCATCATGGTGCCACTTGTCGTTTTCTGGTGCAACATAATCATCATTTTCCAGAAAACCGATCAATCTTCGAGGAGGTGTGCTTTCATTGTAACGTTTTGTTGCAACACCTTTAAAGATTTTCAATGAATGTTCCATCATAACTTCAACTTTAGAACATCATTATCATTCTTCGGAAGATTAGGATGTTGCATATTCAAGATCATCTGGAGAAAACGCGGGTACATCCAAAACTTGTTTCCACCATAACCAGTTCTACTCAGGTTCTCCATCATGTTTGCGAAAATATACTTTTAAATACTAACCGGTTTGTTCAATGTCAAAGCTATCATCATTCCAACCAAGTCGTTATTTGCCATATCATAACCACTTCGTCTATTGCTCAAACACTGAACTAGAACATGTAGAAAGAACTTGTATCAGAGTGGTAACCATGCTTAGTTCAGTTGTCCTATGAGAAAATCTCCAACACACTTCATACGCAGTAAACATCCACATTGACACTTCAACGCCACTGAGAATGGAGCTTCAGGATCATCACCAAGTTGTAATACAGAATTAATGATTTCAGCAGACACATCTACGTCAAGTTATTTACTTTTCCGCGGATGATTTCCTTCTCATTAACTTCAACGACTTTAGCTGAATCCCAAAATTCCTTGATCAACGTCTTGTATACTGTAGTCTTGTGCGTGATAGCATGATGTATCCTAGAATTGCGCAAGAACTTCATTATACCGTTGTACTCAGCGAATTTGTCTTCCAGATCCAAGTAGGCCACCATGTTGTATCTTGACTCTAACATTATTTCCTCTTCTGACTTGTCAGTTCTCTTCGTTGCTGGTTTTCTTTTATGTTCATTTTGTTCTATTCTGTACTCAAAAGTCGACTATAATTAGAACATAAATTTATCAGGGAATATACACGAAAAATTTATTTCGACTTCCCGTATGTATGTATTCCCTGAACGAAGAAATACTGACTCATACGAATAACAATCAATTCGTACAAAGAACAACTAATTTGCATAAGCAAATGACCAAGTCAAACAAGTGACTTATTCGTACGAGTAAGTGGCTCGTGCGAGTCATAGCTTACTCATGCGAATGACTGTTTACTCGTACGACTCCAATGTTATATGTTTGTGCAGCCAACTTTAAGATTAGATTATTTTCGGAAACTTATTTTTCGTTAAGGATTTCTTTGCTTAAAGTTTGTTGTTCTAATGTAATTGACTCTGATAATGTTCAAGTTGTTTATCTCAATCATACCTCAAGGATATAAGTAACAACTTAAGAAAAGGGTGAAATAATGACGTGAGCAAGGTGAAAGTGAAGTTGTGCCAAAACAACTTCATCACCTTTTATACCACTCGTTCATACTCGTACGAAACACCTTGGATTGTACGAAGCACTGCCATTCGTACGAACTATCAGTGGTTCATTTGTACAAGATACACACACTCGTATGAATTACCTCTGATTCGTATGAATCCAAGTTTTTCAAACCTGAACTTCAGTTCTTCGAGGACCTTAGGTTTTTCGCTAACCTGTTTATATCTTTATACATATCCACCCAAATCACAAAGTTATGTTAGGAAAAGTTCTCATTAAACAGATTTTGTTTTTCTTAGATGAGTTTACCCATTGCAAGAAATTACTTTATGAAGTTGTGATAGCAAAGAAAATGGTTTTCTGGGTGTATCTTGGTAGAAAACTTTTGAGCCTCAACTTTGGCTAATTCAAAAATAATTTATTTATCAACAGAGTAAACTAAACTTTTAAAACAACTATTAACAGATAAGAATAAACTATAAGCTATATATTTACTAGTCATTCTTTTTCAGAGTTTCAAGGTAAAAGAATCATACTAGCTTTTTAATCTTGTAAAAAACGATATTTTGTTTAAACTTCAAAATTAAACAGATAAGTATTCAATAATGATTATCGGTATTGTTGTCCACGTAAGCTCAACTTATCAGATGTAATCATGATTAGGAGATATGATTAAGGTATGAATTATACTTATTAGCCGGTGTTCAACCACTTCACCACACATTCCCGTATCAAGATATGCATGAGAGAAACTCTTACCGGTGAGTATACTGCTTTATCATTTGTTTTGACATATATGATATGAGATACTCACTTATTTTGATTGAAAACAAGTCCTATGTGATTAAATCACTAATTGATGAGGAACTTGATTTTCATATGCATGCAAGTCACAGGAGTAAGTCCGTGAATAGGTTAGTACCATCGTACCGACAAAGAGACGAACTTAGCTCCCGCATAAAGCTGTGATATTTTATCACTCATTTTGGGTGAATGTGATATGTTTATCACTTATTGTTGGTCGTATGCAGTATGTACACGTATGTAAGGTATCATGGAAGTTCTAGACTTGTGCCACCGTTATTTTTTGGTAAAAGATTCAACCATGATACCCAGATGATAAGCAAGCATAAAGACCGCATATCTCAGAACCTCGGCACACTATCAAACGAAATTTCGGTACCAAGACCATATGCCAATGAATGGTTCCCACCTGGCGTTCTGTCCGTTATGTTTATATCAACCTGCACATTTTAATCTGATTGTGAGCCTACCGATACATCATAAGTAAAGCTACTTATCAATCTTCTTTTTATGCTTTTGACCATTTTGATATATTACTGGTGTATCTTCCCTTATCTTTCCAAGAAACTCATTTTTGTTTTTTGGATTTTCTATTGTTTTTGTATTTTTCTGAAATTTTCTCCCCCTTAAATACAGAAAGTAAATAAATGAAAGAGATATTTTTGTATTTTTGCATTTTCTCCTCCTTAAATACAGAAAGTAAATAAATGTAAGAGATATTTTTTCCTTTTTCTCATGTTTTTGTATTTTCTTGAAAATTTCTTCCCCTAAAGTATAAAACTAAGAAAAATGGAAAATCTTTTTGTAGTTTTTGTTTTTTAGAAAAATATTTACAAAAATGATTAGCCAAGGATCATCATTTTCTCTTATTTTTCCAAGAAACTCATTTTTGGATTTTTGGATTTTCTATTGTTTTTGTATTTTTCCAAAAATTTCTCCCCCTTAAATTCAGAAAGGTAAATAAATAAAAGACATATTTTTGTGTTTTTGCATTTTTCTCATGTTATTGTATTTTCTTGAAAACTTCTCCCCCTAAAAATGTAAAAAATAAAGGAAAATGGAAAATCTTTTTACAGTTTTTGTTTTTAGAAAAATATTTACAAAAACAATTAGCCAAGGATGATTTACTCGGGTTTCACCTTGATGCCATTGACCAAAAGAAGATAATCAAAACGTGATTTATCAAAAGCTTTTGTAAACAGGTCGGCACGTAGGTGATCAGTGTGGATTTTAACAACATTGATAACTTTCTTTTCATAACAATCTCGTATGAAATGATACTTAATCTCAATGTGTTTGGTTTTTGAGTGATGTACAGGATTACGAGTGATCTGTAAAGCAGCTTCGTTATCAACAAAAATAGGAGTAGTTAGAAATTCAAAACCGTAGTCGCGCATTTGCTGTTGAATCCATAGAACCTGCGAGCAGCAACTAGAAGCCGAAATATACTCAGCCTCACAGGTTGATGTAGCTACACAAGTCTGCTTTTTGCATTGCCACGTGACTAGGCGATTCCCCAAAAACTGACATCCTGCTGATGTTGACTTTGCATCGATCTTGTAGCCACCATGATCAGAATCATTGAATGTTGTCAGATCAAAGTTATCATCCTTAGGGTACCAGAGACCAGTGTCTGGGCGACCATTCAAATAACGAAAGATCCTTTTCACAGCCATCAAATGAGAAACTTTTGGACTAGACTGGTAGCGCGCCAGAAGACATGTTGGGTACATTATATCGGGTCTTGAAGCGGTAAGATACATAAGAGATCCGATCATAGCACGGTAGAGAGATGGTTCTACATGTTCACCCATTCCATCAGGAGTAATCCCATGATTCTGAGCTAATGGAGTTCCCAAAGGCTTTGAGTCTTCCATCTGAAATCGTTTGAGAATATCCCCGACGTATTTGGTTTGGTGGATGAAGATTCCTTCCTTTGATTGTTGAACCTACAAACCTAAAAAGAAAGTCATTTCTCCCATAGCGCTCATTTCGAACTTCTCCTGCATAACCTGCTCGAATTCTTTGCACATTCTTTCATTGGTAGACCCAAAAATAATATCATCAACATATACTTGCACTAGCAGCAAATCCTCGTTCCTTTCCTTGATGAAGAGAGTAGAGTCGATCAATCCCCGTCGAAAACCATTCTTCAGAAGATAGGTAGACAATGTTTCATACCAAGCCCTTGGAGCTTGATAAAGACCATATAATGCCTTGTTGAGAAGCCAAACCTTGTCAGGATGGATTGGATCTTCAAAACCCGACGGTTGCTCAACATATACCTCTTCTTCAACCACACCATGAAGAAATGCACTTTTCACATCCATTTGATAAATGGTAAACTTCTTGTAGGACGCATAAGCTAAAAAGATTCTTATGGCCTCAAGTCGTGCAACCGGTGCATAAACTTCATTGTAATCGACGCCTTCTACCTGATTAAAGACCTGGACAACCAATCGCGCTTTGTTTCTCACAACAACACCTCGGTCATCATTCTTGCCTTTGTACACCCATCGTGTACCAATCTTCTTGTAGTTGTCGGGCCTGTCAACCAACTTCCACACACCCAACTTCTGAAACTGATGAAGTTCTTCTTGCATGGCTTCAACCCAAGAGTCTTCTTTCATTACCTCCTTCCAAGATTTTGGTTCTACTTGCCAAACATAGCAGGCAAAAGACCAATCATTCTGTTCCCTAGATTCCCTAATTTCCGAATACAAGCTAGCATTCTGGTTGGTTCGAAGCTGATTACGAGCCTGCACACCACTTTGGACATCTCCAATAATATTCTGCTGAGGATGGGTATTATGAATTCGAGTTTTAGGAACTTGAGAGTTTATACCCAAATTGTTGATATTCAGATCAACAGTCAAATCGAGTGTTGGATTGGATGAGGATGTAGATGCATGACCTTTAGTCGTCCCTTGAGGTAGAATATTTGACGTGACATCCGAAATTCTAGGAACTGCACCAGAGGTTGCTTTATTTGCATCATGAAACTCATCATCTTCTGACGAACATTGTAATCCGCAGCATCTTCGAATTCCTCATTTTGAACAAGATTGTTAACCGAAGTCGACACTTGAGGGTTAACAATAATTGGTCGAACTAATGACGAGTCAACTACAGTATCACTTTCCAGTAGAATTTGAGCAGCTGCAGATGCATCATCAAAAGTTGGCAGATTAAAAGAGTCGACCAGCCCATCGTAGTCACATCAAAGGAGCACCCGGAGCTCTTACTGATTCTGTGCATCTCCGAACCTTGACTTCTCAATCTTCTTCGAAGACAAATTCCACACCCTGAAATTTGAAGTAGCATGTCCAAGAAAGAAACCTTTGATAGCCTTCGGACCAAAATTTCCATGTGGATCAATCATAGTGCATGGAGCTCCAAAAGGTTCTAAGAAAGAAACATCCGGTTTCCTTTTATGTAGTAACTCAAAGCATGTTTTCCCGTGTCTCTTCACCGTTAGAACTCTATTCATCGTGTAACATGCAGTAGCCACTGTTTCTCCCCAAAATTGAACAGGAAGTTCTGATTCTACTAACATGGTTCTTGTTGTTTCAATCAGAGTTCTATTCTTCCTCTCAGCGACACCATTCTGTTGTGGAGTGTAGCGAGAACTGTACTCATGCAAAATGCCCTTTGAAGAACAGTACTCATCCATAACATGATTCTTGAATTCGGTGCCATTGTCGCTTCTGATTCTCCTTACCTTCAGATTGTACAAGTTTTCTGGCAGCGTCAGGAGATTCATGAGGATTTCAGGAACTTCACTCTTGTGAGCCAACATATTCACCCATGAAAATCTGGAGTAGTCAGTAGTAACTACTAAACAATAAGAATCACCAAAGGTAGTCTTGTGTTTCATAGGTCCAAAGAGGTCCATATGAAGACGTTCCAGAGGCATATTCACAGTGTTGATCTTCTTCACGGGATGGGATTTTCGAACTTGCTTTCCCTTTTGGCATGATACACAAACGTCTTGAAGATGAAAATTTTTGACCGGTACACCATTCACTATATTATTCTTCACCAAATAGTTCATTTTCCTCAAGTGAATGTGTCCCATTCGTCTGTTCCAAGAGATTGATTCTTTCTCGGTGGCTTTTGAGACAAAACATGTGACTTGCGCAGACGTGGTAATAGCTTAGCTCATATCAAGAATATACACGTTGTTAATTCTTGGAGTCGACAGGAGGATCCATTCTTTGGGAATCTTGAATCCGGGTTTCAGCACATACCAACCATTATCATCAAAATGAGCCGTGAACTTCTTGTCGCAGATTTGAGATTCGCTTAGAATATTGTGATCAATTTGTCGAACATAATTGATCTTATCAAGACTCACAACACCATTGGAGACCATTCCTTCTCCTGTGATGTATCCCCTCTTGTCACCAGCAAAGGCAACATAACCACCCGAATGCTTTTCACATCATACAGGAGCCGTAAGTCGCCCGTCATATGCCTCGATGCTCCACTGTCAACAATCCAATGACTATTCACATTTCCTCCTAGAACACCCTGCACATTTCAAAAACCATATCAGTTTGAGATGGGACCCTAAGCCTTAGTGGTCTTGGGTCGCCCCTTATTATCAAGAAATGTGATCTCTATTTCTTGATGATTTGGAAATTGTGTGCCTCCTCTTGAACCACTACCGGTCTTAGGTTTCCAAGATTTTTGAAACTTACCAGAATCACTATTATTTACAGTTTAACAATTTCTAGTTTTATTAAATTTGAAGATCTTGGATTCCTTTCTCAAGAATCCGGTTTTAAAGCTTTTTCAATTACTTTTACTTGTTTACGTCTCTGTTTTTCTTCTTGTTCTTTAACAATGCATTTGTCTTGTTTTGGAGAAACAGGTCGATGTTGGTAAGTTGGTTCAGGAGGGGCTTTCTCAACAAATCTAGGCTTTGCTGTGTTTGTACAATTCTTTATAATGTGGCCAAACTCACCACATTTGAAACATGTTCTGCTCTCAACAAATTTAGGAGATCGTGTTTCATAACTTGATGCTGAACTTGTGGGTCTTGAGGTACTGTGTTCATTTTCATTACACCCATTTGTATGTTGAGTGTAATTATTTTGATTGTTTCGTTTCAAAATCTTGACTTTGTTTACAAAACCTATATTAGACATGCCTTCAAAAGTCTCGACTTTATCAGCACCCGTAGAACTCACAAATTTAACATTCTTAAGCTTCTTCATGTAGCGAGTGCCTTTTGCTTCAACCTTTGGTTGTGAGACTTTAAGCTTTTCAACTCGCTTTACTTGATGCTTTTCTTTTGATTTTGATAATGGTTGTGACTTGATTGGGTTTTTCTTCTCCAAAAATTTGGTTGTTGATTTCTCAAAAACTTGATCAATAGAGGTTAGATTTACATTTTTTATCGAAAAGTCTTTGTTAGAATAGATTTTCTTGTCTCCAACCAAGGTACAAAACACATTATCATTTTCATCTATAGAGACATTTGTCTTGACAGATTTCTTAGGATCATTCTCTTGATTTTCGACAATTTTTATACTGGGAGTAGCAGACATTTCTATCCCTTTTTCTTTTCCAAGAGATTTATCCGAATCAATTTTCTCCGACTCATCATCTGATGAATCATCCTCCTCTGCTGTAGAGGGGTTTTGATCAACAACTGATGATGAGTTTTCGGGATTTCTTGATTCAACCGAGGAATTGTCTAGCTTGAACCCTAGTCCTGCTGCAAATTCTTCAGGATTAAGAGGTACGGAGGGTTCAAAGTGAGGCATTTCCTCTTCATCAGGCAATTTGGTATAGTTGTGTTTCATCGGGGGTGGACACGACTTATACCCAATACATTTAACATCTCCTTTTATCTTTTGAACATCAATGATATGATCAAGCACATATCGGGAGTTAGAATAGCTGTCCAATTTTAGCTTGATCGCATCATGTTCGCATTTGGCGATGGCTAACTCTTTCTTTGTTTCTTCAAGGAGATTAATGTAGTTATTAATTCCTGTTTATTTGTTCAAAACTGTCTTTGTTAATTCAGAAACGCTTTGCTTAAGGGTTTCTATTACAGATTTGAATTCTTTTTCGTTTCGAGTTAAAGCCAAGTTCGCCTCTTTGCATTTTGATAGTTCAACAACTAAGTTTTGATTATAAGTGTTATTTGTTTCAAATTTTGTTTTTGATTCAGCACAGTCATTGCAAACTTTAGGAGAGTCAGAATTTACCTGACTTGTAGAACCGGCAACATTCGCCATGAAGGCAGTATGATGAGGGAAAGCTACACCATTTGTCAAAAAATGTTCTGTTTCCTTCAATGCAGTTTCTGCTTTCCTCATCAGACCCACTTTTTCACTCTTCATCTTCTCAGCTTCATTGAATGATTTTGTGACCTCAGCATCACTTCCTTCTCTGATATCTGAATCAGATCCATAACCACCTGAACTTGAGCATTCTTCATCAGAACTACTAGTATACCTTAAAGTATCATAATCATCTGAACTATCAATGTTGTGAGCATGCTTGATTCGATTGATGATCTTGGCATACATAACATGCAGTTCCTCCATGATTCTCATTTCCCAACTGTACTGACCAATCGCATCCTTCATCTGCTTGAACAACTAAAGCTTTGCTATTTGAAGGTCAAGATTGATTGGAGTTGTGTTGGTTGTTAACAGCTACTATTCTTCTATCATTGTTAACTTGAGCTGTATTGGATGGTTGTGTTTGGTTTCTGAAGGGGTTGTGATTTCCTTGTTTGCTAGGTCTTGTGCACTCACGCTTGAAGTGACCTCTTTCACCGAAGTTGAAGCAAGTAACAACATTTTTATCAAAACCATATTTTGTATCTTTCTTGCTCTCCAAACGGGTTCTTCCTGTTCTGCTCATGTAGTCCTTGTCTCTTCTCACGTCACTTTCAAACGCCCACTTGATATCCATCAACTCCATCTCATCTCGGTCAATTTGTTGGTAGTCTTCATTAGTCAAATTGATGTTTTCTATTTGACTGGAAACTAATCCACGATAAGCACTAACCATTGTGTTTAGAAGTTCTATATGTTCCTGTGCAACTTCTACACTGAATTTGGAGAGATGTGACGTGTCAAGCCTGACTATTTTGGGGCTTGCAGATTGAAAATTGTTACCATAGAAAGCTTGTTGAGGAGCTTGTTATGGAACTTGAGGTGCTAGATTTTGTGGTTGCAGTAGAAAGGCTTTTGGATCAAATACTTGTCCATAGGCTTGAGTACTTGAGTTTGGGGACTGATTTGTTTGAACAGGTTGTGGTAGAAAGGGATTCATGTTTGACACAAACGCGGTTTGAAGCTTTGGTTGATGACCTGCACTAATACATGTATTAATACCTCCGAAGTACATCTCAGGGTTTTGTGGAATAGTAACTCTTTGTGCCTTTCGATGTTCTTCTTCATTCTTGTTCTCCAATTTCTGCACAAATTCATAAATACTGATTGAATCCAAAACACATGTATGTTTTAACAAGTCAATAAATTGACCCCATTTTGGTGGTAACGCGTCAGCAAAACGCATCACAATTTCTTGCGGAGATGCTAACACTTTGTATGAGTACATTTCGCTAAGCAGATAGTAAAATGTGTGGTCATATCATTCAACGTTTCATTCTCCATGAACATGAAACCTTCAAACTCCTTCTTAAGCAGATCATGTTGGATTTTTCTGGTTGCAGCATTCCCCTCTCCTCTTGCTTCCAGTGTATCCCAAAAAAATTTCGTGGTCTTATAGTACACAAACTGATGGTAAATGTCTTTATGAAGATCTTGTGTTAGGATAGCAAACGCCTTTTTCTCTAGATCATATGCTTTTTTGTCACTTTCATCTAGATTTGCTAAGGAGGTTGGATTTGATCCGGCTTCTTCAAGTGATTCTTTATAGGGTGTAGTAAAACATGTCCATAGTTCTGTGTTCTGACCGAGAACATATGTTTGAAAACGACTTTTCCACGAAGGATAATTGTTCATATTATTCAGTTTAGGTGGACGGTTATTACTCCTAGTTTCACTTTCACTCATAAGAAGAGTTTAAATACTCTGGTTCTGATTTGCCACACATGCCCATTGTATTTGCGGTAATCATGACTGTATGTTGAGGCATCAGACTTAACCCATGAGGTTGCGGAGTTTTGTGATGAGTCTTGACTTGTGCTTGAACTACTACTCCAATCCCACGGATTATTACTCATTATATTTTCTTGATTATGAAATTTTAAAGGTTTAAGGTTTGATTTTTGAAAATAACAGTATTCCTTTTAAAATTCACAATTTTAAGAAAATATTTGAAAATCACAAAGCTTGAAAAACTAAAACACGAAAAACAATCAATGAAGAAGGTTATTCGTACGAACAAATGTTTCGTACGAATGGTTGTCTTTAGTACGAACAAGATGTTTCGTACGGAGGAACTTCTTCGTGTGAACAAGGTTGTTCATGTGGATGACTGGTCTTTCACATGAGCAACTTAGTTCTTTGTGCGGATGGGTTATTCGCACAGCTATTTTTCGTAGAGGAATCTTTTTGCAGGGTTGTTTGGTGAAAAATTTCCTTTTCTTGTACATACTGGTTTTCAAAAGTGGTCTGTTGTCTACACAATTTTAGTTAAAAAAGACAAACATTCCATCAGCTTTTTAGTCATAACAGTTAAGTCCAGAATGTGAGAAATTTGGTCAACCCTACAACACTATTCCGATGAGTTTTCCGGTGAGTTTCTTCTGCAAATGTGTTCAACTAGAACAAAAGAAAATTTTAAGAAAAACCAGATTTTAACATGTCTCCATGTGTTCTAACTAGGTTTTTATGAAAATTTTCTGGATATAACAGGTTTTAACTAAGTTTTAAGTTTTTTATCTTCTAAAAACTTTAGTTTCCTACTGAAAGTTCAAGAACACTTCAAAAAACCCTCAAACTAGCTCAGACACAACACTAAGCTTGGTTTTCAACAAGGAAGAGAGCCAAAGCTCTGATACCACTTGTAGATCCACTTGGAGGATCAAGATAAACCTGTTTCCTTGTTTATGCAACACACATACAAGTGCGGAATCCAAGTATGCATGAAAACCAAAGAAAAGTAAGAAACACACAGGATAACCAAAGATTCAGTATCTTGATTAACTGATGAGAACTAGTACAAACATATATAAACAATGTTCATATAGACTCTATGTTTCACTCTGTGCTCTCAAAGTCTCAGCTTAGTATTCACTGGTTACTCGCATGAACTCTCTCATCGTCACTAGCTTCAACTGAGAAGTGCATGTCTGTTTATATAGTGCCAACACCAAGCAACAGTATGAAGTATGTTGTTGGTCGTACGAAACACCAAAAGACACAAAAGACATTCTCCAAATAGACTCGTACGAACGAGCTGGGTCGTACGAATCATGAATAGCCTCGTACGAAACAAGTAGAATACTTGTTTGGAGAGCTCACTCGTACGAATGGTATACCATTCGTACGAATGGTGAGTGGCTCGTACGAGCTGCCTGTTGCTCATACGAAGGACTTCTCACTCGCACATGAGATGTTCTTTGGAGATCGTGTCACAAACATGACGTACACAAGACGTCAATAGTATGCACGCATGCAACTGTTTTACACAGACAATCTAATCGTCGTACAAGATCAAGATAGGAGGATATCTTGATCTGGCCGACATGACCAAAACATACAGACACCATAAATAGACCGTACAATTACAGGCGTAACTAAGAACAAGCGACAGACACAAAAGTGTATCAACACAAAATATCAATTCCACAAAATAAATTATATGCAGAAATTAGTCTTGAGAATGTGAGTTCAAGTTTTCAAAGCCAATATTTTGCAAAAAAAAAAAATCATTACTACTTTTATTCTAGTTTAGCATTTAGATGTGATTTGAAGAACCTAAATGTCATAATTTAAGGAGAACAATTGTAGAACCTAAATTTCATATTGTAAGGAAATCAATGGACAAAAAGACAAGATATGTCCACTCTCAAATTAGATCCTCAACATCTAAATCGCTTCCACTATCATGGTTGCATTTTCTATTTTTGTTTACAAATCTTGATAATATTAAAATAACTTAAAAAGAAAAAAACTTACAGTTTATTGAATTGCAAAGCAACCTATAAAACGCTTATGCTTACCTTATGGAGTTATCGCTTAGGTGTCGCGTCATATAATAATATTTGCACCAAAAAAAGCAAAACAAAAGCAAATCCGATATTATATGTTCATGACCAAAATATATAATATATATATATATATATATATAAAGTAAATAGTATGAAATATAAATCAAGATAGCATACAAAAAGAAATAAAAGTAGCAAACTGACCTACTCTTCTAGACTTCCCCGTTAAAAAAAATGAGTTACATTGTGGATCCTAATGGACCCTAATTTTTGCTACTTCTCCACAACAAACAATAGATCAAATCCAAAATTTGAAAGCTAAAAACATATATAAATGATTCCTGCCATCACTGCTGCTATGATGGCAGAAAACCTCGGCACTACCGTCGTTGCTACTGGAGGCTTGCCCGCTACAGTTGTTTCCCTCTCGCTTTTATCTTTCTCTCTCTCATAGTTCTCTAGTCTCTCCCTCTCTCCTATCTGAAGGTTATAGAAGTTGAAAGATGACTTCTGCAAGATAACTTGTAACTAATCTGGTGTTTTGGGTTTATAGTGTGTGTGAGAGAGAGAGAGAGGCAGATAAGTAAAAAAAGACGATGAGATCTAAAAGTGAATTTAAAACCCTGGCTGTAAGTCCCAAAAACCGGATATTATGATATCACACTTAGCTTGAACGGTGGCGGAATCACACAAACAAGCTAAGAATCAAAGTAGAAGAAATAAGATGAATATAGAAATGTTTAACTTGCATACAAATCATCAATTTGTCTAATACAAGTGAATAATCAACCATGGAGTCACCAAACCCTAATACATCATTATCTATATATACTAGAGGGTTAGTGCTCCATTACCCTAAAGCCCTTAGGCCCAAAGGCTACCCCCAAGCCCATTACAATATAATAGCCCATACTCCTAAAGTTACTAATGCATAAACCTATTTAGGTCTTACAATCTCCCCTAGGTTTACTTCATTAGTGTTAGCTTTATGCCTTCAGGATCTTCAATCTTCGCTGCCTCATAATAGTGGATCAATCATTTGCAAAAAGTTTGTTATGAATCATTGTTGCCACCACACTGGTCCAAGACTTTGCACACTCTTCATACTTATCACTTGCTTGAATTTGATGTGCACCTAGCATCAAGATGTCCTCCTCGTGAAAACTAATCAGATCCAAAGTGTTAGCTAATCGGAATGCCTTCTCTTTCGTAACAATCACTGCCACAACCATTCTCGGATCATAAACCCAGTAACAAAGGTTCTTTAGCACACCCTTTGGGAACTTTGGAGCAGCAACCTTTTCTTTGTTGTTGGCGGCCAGATGACGTTCTGTAGTCGTTTATCAGTGCGAGGATCACAAATCCCAGGGCTTTTCTTCAGATAGGACTCTGCAGTCTTCATGGTTGGGAAGTTATGCTTCACTTCATACTTAATCTTAGAATGGAATGCCCATCCAGAACCACATTGAGTCAGATCTGAATTAAAATAATGTGCTCGTAGGAGACTTTTCAAATCGATCTTTGTCCATGATTCAAATTGTGATGGCTTGGAATAGTATTCCCTATGGTCGCTCTCCCTCGTGATTATCCACAGGTTCCTGTCATGATCATATCTCCAATACTTTACCTCTAACTTGTTTCCGACCTTGTCGTAGTGACTTGATCCTAGATCCATGACATACCGATCAGACATTTTAGATGGAACTTTTGGTTGGAAGTTTTCATCGAGGGGATTCACATCTTGATTTTTCATCACAAGCATCTTCTTGTTGTTCGGATTCTTCTTTTGAGGTTGTTTTCTCTTCTTTGATAGTTCAGCTGCTAGATAGACATTCAATCCTGCTTCATACTCTGCGTCGGCTGCAGCCTTTTCTTTTTTGGTGCACTCGTGATGTGCAACATTTTGAGGATCATCATCCACAAACTCACCACCAAATCTCTTCTGAAGCTTCGCTTTCATTTCACAAATTTCTATCATTAACAAGCTCACATCACCTTGAAGTTGCTCAATAGCTTGATCTCTGATTGTTACTTGATTTTGTAAAGATGCTATCTGAGCATTTTTCAATTCGTTCTCTTGTTCCAGTAGCACCACTCTCCGTTGCAACTTGCTAACATTCACCACTTCATCATCGTCACTATCAGACTGCTCAATGAATTTCATCCTTTCGGCAGCCATTCTCATTGCAGCCTCGTCAGATTCAGTCATACCGGTACCAGAACATCCTGCTTCACCATGAACACCAATTGAACTTTCTAGCTGTGAACCGGTGGCGAAGAGGTCAGGAATGCAAGAGTCTTTATCAGCAGCGAAGGATTCAGGGACATCCTGTGAGATTGGATCAAGAATAGCACTTGGGCTTGAAGACTTGGGGCTATCAGGGGCTTCAGATTCTAAACTTTTCTTCGTTTCAGCTTTATCCTGAGCTTCTTCAATCTGCACTTCTTTGGAAGGAATGATGACGGGAGGGGGGATCCTAGAATCGCCCTTTAATGATGCATGTAGTGCTTCAAGGTTCTCAGCAGAAATTGGATTTATCTCTCTAACTATTTCCTCAACTTTCTCTTGTCTGAAACGAGATCTTCAATTTCCGGTTCTGGTCTCTGTGGTCCACCGACAATCTGAACATCGTGTTCTTCAGCAATCATCACATAAACATGTATTGATGTAGGCACAAACTCCTTGAACTTTCTGTGCTTTACCAGATCATATTTAGCAGTGAACTTGATCTTTGCCATATCACGTTGCTTGCATGCCGCCTCAAAATAGCTAGGACCCATCGGATTTAGATTCAAAGAATTATCGCTATTCACCAGATCTGGATATTTGTCGTCAAGGATCATTTGAACGAATCTTGGGTAAAGTAGAAAGAACTTCTTCTTGGGATTTTCAAGCATGTTCTTCATGTTGTCAAAAATGTATGCAGAGAAGTTGTAATCCCAATTGTTTACCAGGGCTACCACTACGACTGTTTGCGTTTGATTGAGCTGATCCAATCCGCCCTTGTTCTCTGAAATGCACTGTAGAAAGATGTGGACTAAGCATCTACAATAAGGCAGAAACATCTTCTTTAGGACTGTAGGATAAGCGCCTTCGTAACTCATTCGCCTCAACGCCTTGAGTACAGTGTCTCTATCAAATCCTGTTGGGTGACGATCTTGATCTTCAGTCTTTAATGCCTTTCGTACATCAGCTTCTGAAATAATGATATCTCTTTTCTGGATTGTTGATTCAATGGTAGCTTTACCCCTCTTGACTTAAGCATTTATCCAAAAATCCTGAATCATGTCTTCATCGATCACTGGATTCGTCCTTAACGCATGGGTAAGTCGGCAAGAAATCAGGCCAACTATCAGAGAGTTGAACATCTGGTAATAAGCGGCTGGTGGATCAGACAAGTAATAGGCTTGATTGTGAAATGCCTCGACCTCGAGCTTTTGGTTCTCCATCATTTTTTGTGCCATTGTCTGCACTTGAACAAAAATGTCAACATTTATCGCAAAAATTAACTTAATTGACCTTTTTTATCGTTTGATATTAAATCAGACGGCTCAAATAGTCAATAAGTCAACAATTCAAGTAGGGAAGATCAGAGGTTCAAAACAATTTTGAACCAAAGGCTCACACAAGATTAAACTGGTCAAATAGATTCGAATGACCTGGGTCAAAGAAATTCAGATGAACCAGGTCAATGCATTTTGGGTGACAAGGGTTCAACTTAATGACCCCTTGTCAGTTATTCGAGATTATCTGGCATCTAGGATGATGATGTCAGATCTCAGATGCTTATCCAAGATGCATATCAGCTCATCCGAGATGCATATCAGCTCATCCAAGATGCCTGAAACTCATCCGAGATGATTTGATATTCATCCGAGCCTCATCCGAGATGCTCAGGTTCTAACCTATGTGTCCAAGATGAGTTTGAGAGAGAGATCCGAGATAAGCAAAGGTTCGAAATGAGTCACAATAACTCGAAATAGACTATTTAATGATTCGAATTGGGCCTGGCCCATCTCAGAACAGTAGTCGAGATGCTTGAGCCTGCCCATTTTGAAACAATGTTCTTAAACGGTGTGGGCCCATCCAAGATAGAAGTGTGGGTCCATTCGAGATGAGTGGGCCCAGTCGAAACAATATTTTTTTCAGCAATATTTTAATCTTTTGGGCCCCGCATTCTTACCAGTCTTTTACAGTAACACCTTTTGTCAAAATCCACGATCCAACCAACCGAGCAACCAGTTTTATAAAAAATGATAAAATAGTAAAATAAAATAACTAAAGAGATAAAGGGAGATTTGCCATGGGATCAAACCAAATTTGAACCGATTAAGGGACATTTTTCGGCATGTGCTTTGTCAGACAAGTCCGTGCGATTGCCGATATATTGTCCGCCTAAACTTATCGGTCAATCTTCAACTTTCAACTTTGCGACTTTATAAAGTAAGTTTGCGACCCATATCAAGGCATACCCCCGCGATTAAGGTAAGCACCATAGTTCATCGTAACAAATGAATATACCGAGATCATCCTTTCATTTTACAACGTCCGACTTGTTGGTGAGTAGGTCCGTACAACGTACTGCAAAGTGACCATACAATATCAGACGAGGGTTAGGCTTAATACCTTATATGGTATTTTGACTATTAAGCACGTAGAATCTTGTCATGATGAGATTTCCTTTCTTTTAAGGTTTTGGCCTTCATTTTTGGCTCTTTTGAGAATATCCTGACTGTGCCTAGGCCTGCATGTATCTGGATGCAACAGAAGGACAGCCCTGATATCCCGGATAACTCGTCCGTATACCAACCCAGAACTTAAGATGTTGGCTATCTATCAACACAGAATTTAAGACCATGAAATCATACGCCAATGATATGTTACCCACGAGATGCATAGCTTGTCGAAATTTGTCGCTTGGTATCTTTTTGTCTTTTGAGCGATAAGTCTATCAACACATCGCAGAGGATCCTCGCCTTTTCAGCATCGATACCTTACATGTATTAACCGAAATCATTAGATTGAGCAGTTTATGTTTATTTTACCAAAACAGCAAATATTTCTCCCCCTAAATTTGTGAAAAGTAGAATACTTTATGCACAAATTTAGTTATTTTGCTGATAGTTATATACATATATGTACGTTGTTTTTTTAAGTTGCTTAGTCGGTGTAACGCATCATTTTTAAAAGGTCCACAAGCACCTTGAATCTCGAGTTGCTGACAGGTTTTGTAAAAAGATCCGTTGTATTAGCATCAGTGTGGATCTGTTCAATTTAACTAAACCTCTGTCGTAGCAATCTCGAATAAAATGAACTTTGATATCAATGTGCTTGGTTTTGGAGTGAAAACATGGTTTTTGATGATTTGGATAGCGGCATCATTATCATAGTAGATAGTAGTGTTAAGATAAGTCAAACTGTAATCCTCGAGCTGATGTTGCATCCAAATAACCTGGGAGCAGCATGCAGATGCTGCAATATATTATGCTTCTGCGGTTGATAAAGACATTGTTTATTGCTTCTAGCACTGCGATGAAATAAGCATGTCTCTCAAGTATTAGCATCCAGCTGATGTGGACTTCAATGTCTGGCACATTGGCAGACAGCAAACCGAATGTCCAGCTGGCTCACAGTTAAGTACATTAATGAACAAATTATGGATCGGTACATTGTTTGATTGACCGGATCTTCTTCAGCATCCTTATTCAGCAGTGGTCGTTCAGCAATGGGGGAGTCTATGGGCTTAGAGTTTGACATGTTGAATTTTGCAAGAACGCCCTTAACATACATTCCTTGATGAATCAAGATTCCTTGACTACTCTGACGAACTTGCAAGCCTAGAAACATAGTCATTTCACCCAATGAGCTCATTTCGAACTTCTTCTTCATCACCTCCTCGAACTCTTTGATAGCTCTTCATTGGTAGACCTGAAAATGATGTCATCAACATAGATCTGAACAAGGATAAGGTCCTTGCCAACGCGTTTAATGAATAGCGTTTGATCTATCGTCCCTCGGGTATATCCGTGTGCAAGCAGATGCTCTGTTAAGGTTGCATACCATGCACGAGGTGCTTGGTGCAAACTATACAAAGCTTTATCTAACTTGTATGCATATCCTTGCTTCTTAGAATCCGTAAATCCAGGGGGTTGAGCAACATAAATCTCCTCCTTGATCTTCCCATACAGAAACGCCGTCTTGACATCTATTTGATAAAGTGTGAAACCCATATAGGATGCATATGCCAAGAAGATGCGTATGGCTTCCAGACGAGCTATTGGTGTGTACACCTCATCATAGTCAAGACCTTTGATTTGTTTGAATCCCTGAACCACCAGTCGGGCTTTGTTTCGCATGATCACTCTAGTATCGTCTTGTTTGTTTCTATATACCCAACGAGTACCAAGAGCTCGTTTTCCTTCCGGCAATTTTACTAATTTCCACACTCCCATCGTCTCAAACTGATTGAGCTCTTCATGCATACTGATTGAGCTCTTCATGCATTGCATCAACCCATCCAGGATCCTGCAAAGCAACATCAATGTTCTTAGGCTCAATCTGTGTTAATGGTTCCTGATCAACTACGTGTCTGAACACCGGCAGTTACAGGACCAATAACGTTTGTAATCAGATGGATTTTCTGAACACGCTGAGGAATTGCTATAGCAGGTGCCTGCAAGTTAGATTCCAAGTTAGAAAAACTTCCTGCCACTATCCCAGATTGCTCCCCCTTATTTGATGCAGCCGCAGTGTTGATCACAGGAGGATCCACTGTGCAATCTGACGGAATCGGCCCACGGAAACAATGAAGCTCCTTGAACATTAGTATTTGAAGGACCAACAGCAGTTTGCTGTGTAGAGGACTCATTGTTGTAAACTGCATCATCAGGAATAACAGTAGGTTGAAGAACCGGCTCTTGAATTTGTGAAGAAGGATGCGTTTCTGTAGCAGCTTCATGAAATCCCGGTGGATCAACAATAAGCTTCTTGAAAGAGTCTTGAATAGGGACAGCATCATCTTCAGTTATGATGGGAATAGGTATCACAGTACTTGAGACATCGGCAGCAACAATCACATCAGATAAAATATTAAACGACTTAAACAAGGAAGAAAAATCATATAACCAATCCGGTCCAAGCCGTGCGTCTTTGGGATTTTCTTCCGGCCTGTCCACATAGTACGTCTCTATGACCTGCTTCTTGATTTTATTGTATACTCGATATGTGGTGTTCTTTGCATAGCCAATGAAATAGCATGGGTCTTCCATCGCTTCAAATTTACCCTTGGCATCCATGGTTAGAAGAACACAAGGACAACCAAAAGTATGAAAGTGTTGTACTAAAGGTTTTCGTCCTTCGACTATTTCATACGGCGTCTTCATGTGACGTTTGTTGATAAGCGCATGATTTTGAACATAGCAGGCGGTGTTCACTGCTTCTGTCCAAAATATCAATGGAAGGCCGGAATCTATCAGCATTGTACGAGCCGCTTCGATGAGAGTCCGATTGCGTCTTTTAACAACTCGATTTTGTTGAGGAGTTCGAGCTGCACTGTATTGACGATCAATTCCTTTTGAAGTACAAAAATTATTTAGCTCGACGTTCTTGAACTCCTTCCCATTGTCGCAACGCATAATCTTCACTCGCTCGTTCGCTTGGTTCTCCATGAGAGTGATAAATTTCTTTATCAGACCTGCAGTTTCACTCTTCTGTTCCAAGAAAAAAACCCAAGTGAAACGAGAGTAGTCATCAGTGATGACCAAGCAATAAGCCTTTCCTCTAATACTCAGCACATTGACAGGACCAAAAAGATCCATGTGAAGCAGTTCCAGAACTTTGGATGTTATGTGCACGAGCTTGGGCTTATGAGGCTTACGATGTTGCTTCCCATGGACATATGATTCGCATTTTTCAATCTGCATAAAGTCCTTGATTGGTAAGTTTCTGACCAGACCTCCCTTTGCCAGTCGATTAAGATTCTTCATGTTAAGATGGCCAAGTTGTCGATGCCACAACATTGCATCTTGTTCAACAATTTCAGAGAATAAGCAGGTAATTTGATCAGTGGGAGCTTTGTTCATGTCGATCACGTAGAAATTTCCCCAGCGTTCAGCTTCAATCAAGTACCAATCCTCTGGTATGACAATTTCGGGCTTCAGAACCACGCAACCACCTTTTGTAAACAGGACCTCTAAACCGTTGTTGCACATCTGTGAGACGCTGAGAAGACAGTGTTTGAGTTCAGGAACATAGTTGACGTCAAAGAAGCTGAGGACCCCATTTTTTACTGTGCCTTTCATAGTAATTCTTCCCGTTTCTCCACCTGCAAAGGTGAGAAATCCATCGTCGAAGATTTTGATGTCGTTCAACTGGGAAATGTCCCCTGTCATGTGTCTGGAACAACCATTGTCGATAAATAAAAGTCTAACGACAACCCTCCATAGCCGTTCCTGAACACGCAACAAGATTAGTGGGAGACAGGAACCCAGATCATAATCTGGGTTGATAATCACTCTTCTTTCGCAAAGCCTCGTGGAAAGTCACATAATGGTTAGTAGATTTTGAGGTTTAAGAAGATGAGGATGTAGAATTTGGCAAGTGAGAACACTCTAACTGGGATCTAGAAATATTTTTAGGTTTCCAAATCTTTAACTCTTTGTTGTTTGAAAAGAAATTAGATGATGTTGCGTTTAATTTCTTTGATTGATTTATGAAACCATTTGCGTTTGAACGCTTTTGATTGTTTTTCTTTGCTAGATTCCAATCTCCATCAGAGGGCTTTGGATGTCCATGAGGTCGATGGTGCGAAGGCGTCTGGTGGATGGAATTTCGGAATGGATAAGACACGAAGGGACGATGAACACAGTTTCTAGCTATGTGCCCAGGAATTCCACAATTGAAGCAAGTCTGTCTTTTCGAGAAAAGGACTCTTAATTCCGCTTATGTTATTCTAGGGAGCTTATTGGGTCTCTTCTTTCCACTAGGTGCTGATTTCTTGTGTGCATATTTACTCTTGGATGAAACCTACTCACAATCATCAGCAAAAAAGTGAGTATCGATAGTTTTACCCTTCAACTTTGACTCAGTTGGTTTTTTAGTTGGGTTTTTCTTAAAATTTACAGCACTTGAAGAAGCTTCCTCTTGAATTTCATTTTGCGCTGTTTTCTGATTCTTCGAGATCTTCTTTTCTTTGCAGGAGTGGATTTTGCAGGCTTAGTTTCATTTGAAACTTTTTCTTCAGAAACTAAGTTCAATGAAACAATTGTATCAGTTTCTTTGGAAACATTTTCATTTGACACTGAGCTTTCAAAATCAATAGATTCTTGGTCACCAGATGATGAGCAAGTTTTGTCAATATTTTGAATGTCACAACCATCTTGCTCATTATCCGATGAGTTAGAATCTTCAGTCTGATTTCCAAAACAATCAGACATCTCCTGTTCACAAGCAATTTCATTCACACAGTCCGACACAACAATATTTTCAGTTTCACAAGACTCGGAAATATCTGAGGTATCCATTGAGGTTTCAGAAGAACTAGAACAGTTTTCTGAATCACTCAAAACTGATGCCCAACCAGTTAAATCATAGTCTGAATCAAAACCATATCATTCAAAGTTTCACTTTTAACAACACAAGAAAAACCTTGAGTCTCAAAAACCATAGACTAAACAAAATTCCAAACATAGTCATCATGTTTATCACATACAGAAACATCCAAGTCATCAACAGCAACTGGATGAGGTTCATCATCCACTTTTGACCACTCCTCATCTATCACTGACTCTGCACATACACTAAAACAGATAACATTTTTTACAGAATCAAAGGTAGAAGTCATTTCCTGTGGTTCTTCGGATGGAGTTTTTGTCGACTCCTTTTCACCTTTTAAATTTTCAATTGATTCATTCAAGCACTCTTGATTTATAATTATTACAAAACTTATAGGCTTTTGAAAATAAGTTGGCGGGGTATTCTTAGGCTTGAAAGGTTCCCAAGGAATGTAGTCACTTGGTTTGCCATACGCCATTTTATCATAATTTTCCAATTCTTGCTCAATGAGTGGCATTCTTGAATAATTATGATTTTATGGTGGAGGAACTTGTGAATAACCCAATCATTTTCTCTTGTTCTCTTTGTACGCCATTTGTACATTGCAAAGATTACGAACAGTGTCACTGGAAGTATCATATTTTTTAATATTCAACTCATCTTGTTGAAACTTTCCAGTGAGAAGTCCTAGCTCAACTCTTACTAAGTCGCATTCCAAGGTTTTTGAATGTAGTTTGGTTTTCTAATCATGGATCCAACATTTTTGTTGGTTTACATCCCGGTGGAGTTGAGCTATGTCCTTCTTCAGTGCATCAATCTTTTCATAGAGAATTCTATTGTTCTCTCGAAGACTGATGCACTTTGACGTGGCACTGTTGTAATCACTAATGAGATGGAAATTGTGTGCTCTAATCTGTGCCATTTTATTTTTATAGTCTTTAGAGCAAAAAAAGAGAGTTTACCATTTCAGAGAGAGATTTGGGCTCCTCAGTTTGTGCCATCAAGCATTGGAGATGATTTTCAGCAACTTCTCCAATCTTTAGAGATTCCACTTGAGCTGCAGCATCAACCCAGCTAAAACCATGCTGCTCCTACACCATCAGTGCTTTTCCCACTCCTGAGCCTCCTTGGCTTGATGAGGTTGAAGTTGATGTCTAAGTTGAAGTAACTAGAACCATGGACCTCTCTGAGTTCCTTGCGGCAGCAGCAGTTGCTTCATAACCCATGGGTGTCTTACTGTAGTCTTTGGCGAAGTGTCCGGGTTCATGGCATTTGTAGCACCTCAACTTATCTTTGACAGACCCAGTGCGAATGTTTGACATAGGACGGCACTCGTATCTCTTTTGAAACTTCTGCTCAAAACGCGGCCATGGCCAAATTCCATGAAGCATCCAGTTCTTCAATATCTTCTTCAACTACTTGATTCGTCTCTGTAGCAAACACTGAAGGAGGCAAGAGATCACCTGCAAGAAAAGCATTCAAACTATTGAGCACGGATGTTGCTAGAGCCAACTTCTCTTCGTTCTGCTTGGTCAGGAATGCGAGATTTTCGGTGGAGGGTGTAGATTGAACATTTTGAGACGTTGAGGGATTAACAGGACTGTAGACCACGTTTATGTGCTGTGGTAATTGCTGAGCAGTACCAGTAGTTGGAACAACCGAGTTGTTTGGAAGAGATATGCCATAAACGTCTTTGTCTTCTGAGCTTGAAGTTGTGCTTGAGTTAATGGACTGAAACAACATTTGGATTACTGTTTGTCACAGGGCTGAAGATAAGGTTAGGATGACTTTGAGACATCAATGTAGTGTTAGAGCCGGTCACCCCTACAGCCATCATGGAGTTCTTGTGGTTCAACTCTCTTTGTTGGTTGTCTATTTCACATGATTTGAAGGTGGCGATTAGTCCAGTGAGAGCAACTTCATTCAGATTTGTAGCACGACATCCCAAGACTTTGGCAGTGAATTCAACAGTTGGCGATTCATCCCACTATTAGTGATCGGAATTCCAGCACTGACCATCTGTGAAATGAGTTTGACGAATCTCATGATTTGGTTCTCCACAGTCTCCCCGTGTATGTGATAAAATGAACTGAACTATTGGTTCAACATGTTTACCCTGCTAGCTTTCATGTCAATGTTTCCTTTGTACAGATTTTTTAGCACATCCCAGATTTCTTTCGCACTTGTGCAGTTTTTGACAACAATCGAGATGTCAAGACCGAGAGCCATAGTAAGATTTGCCATTGCCTTATCATCTTCGTCCTTTATTTTTCGATCTTCGTCGGACCACAAACTTTCTGGTTTTGGAATCCGGGTGTCTGGATCATCTGTAGTTGCATACATGATAGTGCGGGGACCATCACGAATGCACCTCCACATTCCGGGTTCCTTAGCTGTGCAATACTGCTCAAAACGCCAAGTCCACTCAAAATAATCATCTCCATACAGCAACATTGGAATTTTGGTAGACGTTCTGATACTCTGGTCTAGTTCTTGATGCAACGCTAGAGTCCTGAATGGCCGTTAAGGTAGCGTTGGCGAGATCCACAGTAGTCAGAATACCGTTTGGGTTCATCATTTTTTTACATTTTTACTGAATAGAAATTAATTATATTTTAATTAAAAATGACAAGTCCAAAGGGTCCAATCAGAAACAGTCAACTCAAAATAGTGGATTCTAAACAGTATCTCAGAATAGTATCTTATCCGAGATACTAATGGAGATCCGAGATGATGATGATCCGAGATGGTGATGATGATCCGAGATGGTGATGATGATCCGAGATGCTATGAAGATGAAGACAAACTTCAACACTGATGATATGAGATAGATTCGAGATGCATGTTCATCATTCGAGTCTTCAAGGTGTTTATCCGAGATGTTATTCGAGATGGTTCGAGTCTTCAAGAGTTCTATGTAACGCCCAGCGTTTTCATACTTTCCATATTTAGAAAGCTCATGTTGTCCTTCTATTTTTGGAAACTTGTACTCCTTGTAATCATATACTGTTTCGTATCATTGTAATTCGAGACTTAAATCGTAATAAAATTAATTTATTTCATACGAATTATACTTCGTTTATTTTTGCATGCTTAAACATTTTATACATTTGATACATTCTCGTACCCTTGTAAACACATGCGTAACTTACAATCAATACGTGATTCTTATATCCTATACGTGCAAACACTTGATATTTCGTTTACAATACACGACCTATACTTTTATTATTATACAAACTTATCACCTAATTTCACATTTATACATAGATTAAGTATTAATATGTATACTAAATGTTTAATAAATTACTTATTAATATATTAATATAACATAACATTAGTCTTAATTATAATTCATATTATTTAATCAAAAAAAATAATAAATAAAATAAAAAGATCGGACAACCTATTTGGTTGCTTCACTTGAATTTTCTTTTTTTCAATATTTAAATCATACTCCATATTCCATATGGGATTTTAGTGGTTAGTTGTGTACCTATCAAATTATGATATAAAAATACCTAACATAAATGACAAAAAAATAATATAAACATGGTTGTTAACAGCCATTCTCGCATCAGCTTATATATGCTGTTTCTTTTATTTTTTTTTTCCATTTTATTGATAAACCTCCCAACTTATGTTACATTCATTTAAAATGGATAAATTATATTGTATTTAGACATAACATAATATACTAACCAATTATGTCACAAAAGAAAAAGAAGATTTATGGCTGTGATCAGCTTCCGTCCGCAGCCCCATGTGGGAGTAATTGGTTTTATTTTTTTTTATTTACTTTTAACCACCAACTAACCTCTTAAATGCTAACCAACCTTAACCCTAATCCTTCCCTATAAATACTAAACCATCTGCAAGCCATTTTCACTTTTCTAAACACTCTCAACTCTCTCTAATCACTCCCAAAATCACCCAAATTCGCAGCTGAGTTCTGAAGTGCGGATAGAAGCATACTCCTTCGCTAAAGATAACTCGGTGTTCCTCCCGCAACCAAACAACTCTTCACGGATAATCAAGTCGGAACACTTGCAAAACCGTGAGCGTACTGGACCCCATTTTACACTTTAACGCATTTTGAGGTGTAACATGTATAAACTACAAAATGTATTTTTAACAAGATTAAATGTGTTCCCAATACCAAACGGGTTATCAATTACGCTTATGTGAATTATATGTGTTGGATTGAACTCGTTTATACATGTTACTTGTTACGTTTGAGTTGTTTATGCTTATTAGTTGTAATTTGTATTCTCACGACATTGTTATGATTATGATACTATGCATGCTAGTTAAGGAATTCAATTATATGCCATTATTATGTGAGAGTCGTCTACATATATATGCGATTCAGCTTTATTATACTTCCGTCATGATTGAAATAAACTCTTACACTTAGATTCTATTTTCAAACTTGTATGCTCGCCAATACTTTTATTGATCTACGCTTTTAATACATGTTGCAGGAAAGCTGATGATGCAAGAAATCTATTAGGATTGCTTAGATACACGCCTAGATTAATTTATCTATTTTGATGTTATGTCGTTTTGAAACAATTGTTGACTATTATTTGGAATTTTTGTATGACAATTTAGTCTTGAATGGAATTTGAATTTAATCTATATTGTCACATAGAGCAATTTGTCGTCTCATCCCGATGTTTCCGCCATCGGTTGGGGTATGACAGATTGGTATCAGAGCCATAACTATAGGGAATTAGGTAGAATTGCCATATTCGACCTAGTCTATAGTTTAAGTACCATACTCTTGACCATTTGTGATTCTTGTCTAAATTGTTATTCTTTCTATCATGCTCCTCCCTTTTCGGGTCTTAAAACTTACAATATGTTTTTCCTAAGACATGAAACACAATACACGCTTTTGAGTATATTCTTGTTCCACAATCAAAATAACTCATCAATACAGGGGTGATTCCCGCCATTGGTGACGAGTTTCAATCCGTTTTACATGTTATTTCGCACGAAATTCACCATCAAGTCAGGAGTGATATCCATATCTTGATGGGAGTTTCATTTCATAATCTAGTGGATCCTTATTGACGATTCGAGATTATATCTTGATACGTTCAATAAACCACAATTTTGGGACAAAATTGTCAAGCCAGGATTGACATCCACACCTGATGACTGGTTCCGCTCCTCAATTTTCAATCTCGCCAAAGTTTCGTATTTTTCGATCAAAATAGGGACATGTACTAACTGGAAGGGTAAAGTACCGTTAATCGCTTGGCGACGAGAGTATTATACCTATTAGGCCAAATCATGTCTCCCTAATTCGAATGGACTTACGAGTCACTTTGGAATAGTAGAAGTTTCTAAAACCGAAACACTCCAACATTTTAACAAGCCTCTCTTTTATACTATCTTACGTTTTATGCTATATAATTCTTATTCCTTCATTTTTTTTCAATGTCACACTATACTAAAATCGAATTTATGCACGACAAACTTCACATTTATACTAAATCTATTACACAATGATTCTATAGGTGCATACTAAATATCATACTTGATTTGGGATTACTGGAACATTATATGTGATAAACTCATTATAAAACCACACTTTAACATGTATAGCACTATGCATAGTGCTATAGGAGTAGCGCATCGCCCTTGAGACTTGGGGTCATGTTAAGTAAACTATTTCATACTAAGTAAACTATTTTACACTATGTTTCGACAATATTGACTAGTCAACATTGCGTACACGATGGTTTGACTTGTTTATTCACATGTTTATATGGTAGACTCATCATTAACTTTGATCAAGCCACACCTTAACATGTATAGCGCTTGTGTAGCGCTATAGGAGTGATGCCCGCCCGTATTCTTGAGGTCATGTTAAGTAAACTATTTTACACCCTCTTCGTTTTAACGATGATGGTAGTCTATATTGCGGTACACGATGGTTTGACCTGTTTATTCACATGCCAGTAATTCGTTAATCTTGGTTAACTAAAATATATCATGTGTATTGTACAAGAATGTGCATATACACACTCATATACTCATACTCATACGGTATACACTTTCATACTTAAATACAATCATATTTATATTCTTAAATTCCTATATGCTATCATTCTCGTTCGTAAGACGCTAATAAACCCTGATCGTGACACGGAACGTAACATGACATCGATTAGCGAAACGGACGTAATATGGTAGGAACATGGTGGATACGCCACTGGTACTTCCTATATATAAGTGTTAATGCCATATTACTAAAGTTTCGTAAAAGAGCCATGAGAAATTCGGTGTTTCACTGTTATGTTTAAATACAAACTCTAATCACTCACCACCTAATTCTCGATCATATCCATACATACTTCGAAGTGCCATCTTCCTAAAGCCTTCCTCTTGAATGAATTTCGGGACGAAATTCCCTAAAGTAGGGGAGACCGTAACGCCCAGCGTTTTCATACTTTCCATATTTAGAAAGTTCGTGTTGTCCTTCTATTTTTGGAAACTTGTACTCCTTGTAATCGTATATTGTTTCGTATCATTGTAATCCGAGACTTAGATCGTAATAAAATTAATTTATTTCATACGAATTATACTTCGTTTATTTTTGCATGCTTAAACATTTTATACATTTAATACATTCTCGTACCCTTGTAAACACATGCGTAACTTACAATCAATACGTGATTCTTGATAGCCTATACGTGCAAACACTTGATATTTCGTTTACAATACACGACCTATACTTTTATTATTATACAAACTTATCACCTAATTTCACATTTATACATAGATTAAGTATTAATATGTATACTAAATGCTTAATAATTACTTATTAATATATTAATATAACATAACATTAGTCTTAATTATATAATTCATATTATTTAATCAAAAAAAATAATAAATAAAATAAAAAATCGGACAACCTATATGGTTGCTTCACTTGAATTTTCTTTTTTTTCAATATTTAAATCATACTCCATATTCCATATGGGATTTTAGTTGTTAGTTATGTACCTATCAAATTATGATATAAATACCTAACATAAATGACAAAAAAAAATAATTTAAACATGGCTGTTAACAGCCATTCTCGCATCAGCTTATATATGCTGTTTCTTTTTTTTTTTTCCATTTTATTGATAAACCTCCCAACTTATGTTACATTCATTTTAAATGGATAAATTATATGTTATTTAGACATAACATAATATACTAACCAATTATGTCACAAAAGAAAAAGAAGATTTATGGCTGTGATCAGCCTACGTCCGCAGCCCCATGTGGGAGTAATTGGTTTTATTTTTTTTATTTACTTTTAACCACCAACTAACCTCTTAAATGCTAACCAACCTTAACCCTAATCCTTCCCTATAAATACTAAACCATCTCCAAGCCATTTTCACTTTTCTAAACACTCTCAACTCTCTCTAATCACTCCCAAAATCACCCAAATTCGCAGCTGAGTTCTGAAGTGCGGATAGAAGCATACTCCTTCGCTAAAGATAACTCGGTGTTCCTCCCGCAACCAAACAACTCTTCACGGATAATCAAGTCGGAACACTTGCAAAACCGTGAGCGTACTCGACCCCTTTTTACACTTTAACGCATTTTGAGGTGTAACATGTATAAACTACAAAATTTATTTTTAACAAGATTAAATGTGTTCCCAATACCAAACGGGTTATCAATTACGCTTATGTGAATTATATGTGTTGGATTAAACTCGTTTATACATGTTACTTGTTACGTTTGAGTTGTTTATGCTTATTAGTTGTAAATTTGTATTCTCACGACATTTTTATGATTATGATACTATGCATGCTAGTTAAGGAATTCAATTATATGCTATTATTATGTGAGAGTCGTCTGCATATATATGCGATTCAGCTTTATTATACTCCCGTCATGATTGAAATAAACTCTTACACTTAGATTCTATTTTCAAACTTGTATGCTCGCCAATACTTTTGTATTAATCTACGCTTTTAATATATGTTGCAGGAAAGCTGATGATGCAAGAAATCTAGTAGGATTGCTTAGATACACGCCTAGATTAATTTATCTATTTTGAGGTTATGTCGTTTTGAAACAATTGTTGACTATTATTTGGAATTTTTGTATGACAATTTAGTCTTGAATGAAATTTGAATTTAATCTATATTGTCACATAGCGTTATGAAGTTTTGAGCAATTTGTCGTCTCATCCCGATGTTTCCGCCATCGGTTGGGGTGTGACAGATTGGTATCCGAGATGCCATTGGAGATGCAAGCTTTTGATCCAAGACCTTCAAGCTGATAATACGAGACGATCCGAAATGCAACAGAAACACCAGAATTCTCCGAAACAGCAGCAGATAAGAACAATAGCTAACCAAAACCGTGTGATATCAGATCTGAGCCTGGAAAACATGTTTAAACAGGCTTCTGATATCAATTGTAAGTCCCGAAAACCGGATCTTATGATCTCACACTTAGCTTGAACGGTGGCGGAATCACACAAACAAGCTAAGAATCAAAGTAGAAGAAATAAGATGAATATAGAAATGTTCAACTTGCATACAAATCACCAATTTGTCTAATACAAATGAATAATCAACCAAGGAGCCACCAAACCCTAATACATCATTATCTATATATACTAGAGGGTTAGTGCTCTATTACCCTAAAGCCCTTAGGCCCAAAGGCTACCCCCAAGCCCATTACAACATAATAGCCCATACTCCTAAAGTTACTAATGCATAAACCTATTTAGGGCCTTACAATGGCCAAATCTAGTGTTTTAATTGAGCCCACTTATAATAACCCACATTTGAATTTCAAAATTCAAATGAAAAGGTTAATTTAATTTATGTATTTGGCAAATTAAATTCAAGAAGTTGTAAGCATTTAAACAACAAACTGGGGACTTCCAACTTGACCCGTTCACATCTAGGTATGTTCTTAAGTTATATATTTAGCTCATTGGAGAACTCAAATTAACCTATTTTCAAGTAAATGGGTCGGAATCAACATCTGTAGTTAACACCTAACACTTAACTACTTAAGTATGCGTAGAAGTACTATATGGATCACATCTAGGTATTGTTGATGAATATTTATGTGGATGCAACTCGATTCGATTCAGTTTGACTCAGTTCGGTATTCACGTCGGAAGCTCATAGTCCAAAGCAGGCCATTAGAAATGAAGACCAAAGACCAAGAAACATTCAAGGGGAAGTTTGATGATTCACTTTTGCGTCTGTCGCTTGTTCTTAGTTATGTCAATAATTGCACGGTCTTTGTTTGTTGTGTCTACAAAGTTTGGTCGTGTCGATCAAATCAAGATATCCTCCTATCTTGATTTAGTACGACGTTTAGTTTGTTCGTGCGAGTGAAAGATGCTTTGTATGAGCAAGTTACTTTCCCGTACGAGCCATTACACGTTCGTACGAGTCATTACATGCTCGTACGAGTGAATATGTTAACAAGAACATTGCTTGGTCGTACGAATGAGTTACTCATTCGTACGAGCCATAAGCCGTTCGTACGAGCAACCATCTTTGAATGTTCTTCGTGTCTTTGTAGTGCTTCGTGCGACCAACAACATTCTTCACACTGTTGCTAGGTGTTGGCACTATATAAATAGACATGCACTTCTCAGAGCAGGGACGCACTAGAGACACACTAGAGAGAGAACACTGAGAGTGTATAGAGAGATAACCATTTATTCAAGAGTCTATGTACTGGGTCTCTCTACAAATCAATATAGTGAACATTTGAAGGTATATCTTTTGTTATATTGATTGTGCTCTTGCTTTGGTTTGCATACACACTTGGATTCCGCGCTTGTGTGTGTGTTAAATCAACAAGGAAGCAGGTTTATCTTGATCCTCCAAGTTGACCTACAAGTGGTATCAGAGCTTTGGCTCTCTTCTTTGTTTAAAACCAAGCTTAGTGTTGTGTCTGAGCTAGTTGTGAGGTTTCCAGAAGTGTTCTTGAACTCATAACAAGAAACTTAAGTTTTTAAAAGGATAACTGCTTAAAACCTAGGAAAAACTTGTTGTATCCAGAAAATTTTTATAAAAACCTTGTTAGAATACATGGAGACATGTTAGGATAGCTTTTTTCTTGAAATTTTCTATCAAAGTTCAGTTGGACATATTTTTCGGTGAAACACCTGCCGGAAAACTTATCGGAATATTCTTGAAAGATTGACCAAATCTCTGGACTTGACTGTTTTAACTGAAAAGCTGATACTGGAATGTTTATCTTTTAACCAAAACTGGGTAAGACAACTAACAACTTTCGAACAAACACAGAAACAAGTCTCTGTTTAAAAAGGAAATTTTCACCAACCAACCCTGCAAAAAGATTCCTCTTTGTGAAAAACCAAATTCAGCGAAAAACATCTGTGCGAATAACCCATCCGCACAAAGAACAAGACTGTTCGTGCGAAAGACCAAGTCATCCGCACAAAAGATCTTGTTCGCACGAAGCACAGGTTGCTCGCACGAAAGATAGCTGCTCGTACGAACAACCTGGTTCGTATGAAAGACAGTGACTCGTATGAATCACTGATTCGTACGAAGAACTAAGTTTTTCGTGATTTGTTTTGGTTGTTCGAGAATAGTTTTTAAAATTGTGAACTTTAATGGTAGACTTTTATTTAAAGATTAATTTTTGAAATTTTAAGTTACACAAGCAAACAAAATGGGTACAAATCCTTGGGATTGGGGGTGTAGTACAAGTACAAGCCAAGATTCATCACAATCTAGCTCCGCAACCTCATGGGTAAAATCTCTAATACCTCCACATACGATTACTGCTGGTCAATGGGCGTTTTTTTACGAATCAAAATCAAAGCGTTCAAACTCTTCTTCTTAGCGAGAGTGAAACTGGAACTAACAACCGTCCACCAAAGTTGAATCATATGAATGATTATCCTTCATGGAAAAATCATTTTCATACATATGTTCTTGGTTAGAATACCGAATTGTGGACATGTTTTACTTCTCCGTACAAAGAATCTCTCGAAGAAGTTGTATCGAATTCAACCTCTTTAGCCGAATTGGATGAGAATGATAAAAGGGCCTATGATCTAGAAAAGAAGGCCTTTACCATTCTTACGCAAGCTCTTCACAAAGATATTTATCATCAATTAATGTATTGTACAACTACGAAGAGCTTGTGGGACGCGTTAAAAACAAGAGGAGAAAGAAATGTAGCAACGAGAAAAATTCGACATGATCTTTTAAAGAAAGTTTGAAGGGTTTCTGTTTATGGAAAGTGAAACACTAAATGATAAGACAACTCGTTTCTGTCATTTGCTTAGTGAGATGTACTCATACAAGGTTATTGCATCACAACAGGAGATTGTTATGCGTTTTGCTAATGCCTTACCACCTAAGTGGAGTCAATTTATTGAATTGCTAAAACATACAGGTGTGATGGATGTGCTCAGCATTTACGAATTTATTCAGAAACTTGAAAACAAAAATGAAGAAGAAATTCACAAAGCAAAACAATTTCCAGTTCCACAAAACCCAGAAATGTATTTTGGAGAGCATTAACCCAGGTATAAGTACAGTTCAACAACCAAAGCTTCAAACAGCATTCATGTCAAATTCAAATCCTTTTCTGCCGCAAGTTAAACCAGATCAGTCTGTTGGTTCAAGTGCTCAAGTTTATGAACGAACTTTTGATCCAAAAGCCTTTCTTCCTCTATCTCAAGATATTAGTTCAACTCCTCAAGTTTATGAACAAGCATTTGATCTAAAAGCATATCTTCCTCAACCACAAGTTGTTACACCACAAGTTCAACAACAAGCTTTCTATGGTAAAAACTTTCAACCCACAAAGTCCAACACCGTCAGACTTGATACATCAAATCTTTCTAAGTAAGTGTGGAAGTTGCTCTAGAACACATGGAGCTTCTAAACACTTTGGTGAGTTCTTACTGCGGATTAGTAGCTGGTCAAATTGGTAACATCAATCTAACCAGTGAAGACTATGCACAAATCGATAAGGAAGAGATGGAGTTAATTGATATCAAATGGGTGTTTGCAAGTGCAGTGAGAAGAGCAAAATATTTTATGGAGAAAACAGGAAGAACTAATCTGGAGAGCAACAAGAATACTCCATACGGTTTTGACAAAAGGAAGGTTACGTGTTTCAACTGTAAAGAAAAGGGGCATTTTAAAAGAGAATGCACGAAGCCTCCACAGTAAGGGAATCAATATCCTTTCAACATAAATCAAGCTACTAACAACGAAAGAGCAATAGTTCCCGCAAACAATTCCAACCGAGCATTTGTAGTTCAAGCAAATGAGGGTTGTGATTGGTCTGTTCAGTTAGGAAACAATGGTGGAGGAGGAACTGCATACTATGCTGAAATCACAAAAAATAATGACGGTTCATGGGATAGCAGCAGTTCAAATGAAGCAGAATCGACTTCTAGTGGAGAACAACTGAAGATGTTAATGTTGAAGTAGATGTGGTAATCACTGAAACTGAATCGACGGATAGCAGCGAAGAAGATTTAGAGCATGAAACTGAAGGACCATCTGATGAGTTTTCCAAGCATCTCTCATCAATCGGATCTTCCACTCTTTGTGCAGCATTCATGACCCGTTTGGATTACCAATCCAGTCAGGTAAGTTTTGATAAATCTATTGTGTCTAAGTGTTTTGAATGTATAGTTTTAAAAGGTAAATACTTAGAACTTGAAGGTAATTTTGATCACATGAAGAAACATCATCAGAGCTTGATTGTAGATCTGACAAAGTGCACTAAGGCAAACACAGCTCTTAACAAAAACGAAAAAGAATTTAAATCAACAATTGAACTTTAAAGAAGGATGTTTCAGAATTAACAAAGAATGTTTTGAGAAAACAAACAACCATTAACAATTATATTAACATGCTTGAAGAAATAAAAAAAGAGTTAGCCTGTGCAAAGTGTGAACATGATGCAATCAAACTCAAGTTGGACAGTTACTCCAACTCAAGATATGTTTTAGATCACATCATCAATGTTCAAAAGAAGAAAGTGATGTGAAATGGTTATCAGGCTTGTCCCCCTCTGATTAGGCACAATTACACCAAAATGCCAGATGTTGAAGATATGCCATAGTTTGAACCCACTGTTCCATTGGATCTAGATGAATTTACAGTTGGTCTAGGGTTCACTAAGGGCTTATCTTCAAGTCAAGGTCAACCGGATGACATCAATAACTCAAAGTCCATGAATAATCAAAATCCTCCCATTATTGAGGATTATGATAGTTCGGATGATAAGTCGGATGAGGACAAACCTAAGCAGTCAGATACAGTAACAAAATAGGAAAATGTACCTCATGAAAATCACATTCTATGTGATCCCTCAACAAAACCGTGTGTGACTGCCAATGTCAAGATTGTTAAAGCTCATGTTGAAACCTGTGAAAGCATGAACTTGCTTTATACGTTGATTGGTTCTGACAAAGTTTACTCAAACAAAGATTTTCCCATCAAAAATGTCAATCAATCCTTGATTGATAAAGTTTTCGAGGATTCTACTAGTAATTTTTGGGTAATTCGAGCCCAAGAGTTGTAGTAACTCAGTGCGCTCCTCTCCTAAAAACCGAAGTTAGAAAGAAATACGGAAATCAAAAATTGAAACCTCAAAACAATCAACGAAAGCAAAATCATGCTAACCAAGGAAATGGAAAAAGCAAACAGAGCCAGCACAAGAAGAAAATTCAAAATGTGAACTTCGTGAAATCCTGAGGGACTGATAAAATTGAATCTTTTAAAAACAAATCCAACACGAATTTTGTTAAACAAAATAAAATTTTAAAGAGAAACAGTCAGAACAACTACACACAACACACAAATTGTTGTAATATAGGACCAAGTACCTCAAGATCACGAAGTTCATCATCAGGCTACCACATTTATAATACTCTGAGGTTTGTTGAGCAGAGATCATGCTTTGAGTGTGGTAAGTATGGACACATTATCAAAAATTTTCCATACTCACAAAGGGAAAAGCAAAAATTGATGCGCCCATGGTAAACGTTACCATACAAAATCTGTTTCACCAAAACAGGACCCTCGTCTTGTTAAACAACAAGAAATAGAACAGAGAAAGAAACAACAAAAGGCTGTAGAAAATGTCTTAAAACTGAAGGTTGTCCAAACACAATCAAATGTTAAAATTGAGAAACAAAAACAGATTTGGAAACCAAAACCAGAAATTGTTTCAGGGGGAGCACAATCCATTCCGAATAATCAGGAAAACGAAGTTTGAATTCTCGATGATGTCGGACGACCCAAGTCAATGAAGGCTTGGGTCCCCTTCTCCAACTAATCTTTAATGAGTGTGCAGGATGTTCCAGGAGGAACTATTGATAATCATAAAATTGTTGATAGTGGAGCATCCATGCACAAGATTGGTGACATACGGCTCCAAAACATCGTTATATCCAGGAGTTGTTACCTTTTGTTGGAGAAAAAGAAAAGATAATGTCCGATGAATGAAGAGAGATTAGTGAATGAAGTTGATAACTTCGACAAAAATGAAAAACGACCAACAATTTGTTTGTTTAAGGCTTGGATCGGATCCACATGAGAGATTCAATCGAAATGTATGCACCTGCAGCACGTCAGAAGATTATCAAAAATTCATGTCTTATGACTTCCACAAGAAGCTCAAAGCTTACAAGATGATCGTGCAGTGTACATTTCTCCATGGGTGTGATTGAAGAAAAAGTGTTTGGTTGAACAAACCTACCAGGTGTGCGGATGCCTTGGCATGGATTGAACAACCGCACACTACTTCTCAAGGAGAAAGACGAAAACCTTTGCTGGAACAAAAACATGTGGACAACAACATGTATGGACCGTCCAAAGATGATGTATACAAGCTTCTCCACATGCACTCTTGCGTTTTACCAGCCGGACCAGGAGGTTTATGTTCTTATTGCTGTGAAGAGATTTCTCAAGTTGAATGAAGTAGCTGCAAAATCGACCTTGAAATTCACACCGAGTGGATACCCAGTTGGGAGAGCACACAAATTCCTGGCAATGCACGTAACAATTGCAGGATTACGGTTTTAAATTTCTAATCTCTCCTATCTCTGTCGATATTTAAGCTGCTTTACAAATTTTCTAAAAATCTCGTACAACATTCTAGACCAAACACATTGATCTCAAATATCACCTCACACACGATTGTTTCAATATGAAACTCATCAATGTTGTTGTGGTCCACACCGATTACCAACGTGCCAACTCATTTCTCCAAAATTTTGATAAAATCATTTTTATTAAATACTTTTGTTAAACGGCATCGAGGTAAAACATGAGTTAATCCACATCGGAAAATCGTTTTTTGTGAATATTTTTCTTAAAGACAATCCAAAAAGATTTATTTAATGGTTTAAATTACTTTTTGCATTGTAGAGGGAGTAAATTCCAATCCGAAAAATACAAAAACATGAGAAAAACAATAAATGAGTTTCCTAGCAAGAAAAAGAGAAAATGATAGTGAATTAGTGGTCTGTCAAAACCTCTTTGAACTTAAAATGAAAAACGATAATAGCTCTATATTCAATGTATTGGTAGGCTCGCAATCATTTTAAAGTGTACACAGGGCGATATAAACATAATCGACTGAAGACCAGGTGGGAACCATTCATTGGCATATGGTCTTGGTACCGAAATTTCGTTTGATAATATGCCGAGGTTCTGAGATATGCGGTCTTTATGCTTGTTTATCATCTGGGTATCATGGTTGAATCTTTTACCGAAAAATAACGGTGATGCAAGTCTAGAACTCCCATGATATCATACATATGTGTATATACTGCATACGACTATCAATAAGTGATAAAAATATCACATTCACCCAAAAATAAGTGATAATATATCATAGCTTTATGCGGGAGCTAAGTTTGTCTCTTTGTCGGTACGATGGTACTAACCTGTTCACGGACTTACTTCTGTGCCTTGCATACATATGAAAATCAAGTTCCTCATCAATAAGTGATTTAATCACATAGGGCTTGTTTTCAATCAAAATAAGTGAGTATCTCACATCATATACGTCAAAACAGATGATAAGCAGTATACTCACCAGTAAGATTTTCTCTCGTGTATATCTTGATACGGGAATGTGTCGTGAGTGGATTAACACCGGTCGGTAAGTATAAATCATACATTAATCGTATCCCCTAACCGCAAGTAAATCTGATAAGTTGAGCTTATGTGGACAACAATACTGATAATTGTTACATGATACTTATCTGAATGTTATCTAGTCGAACAACAAGTGTGTTTTGGCAGGACCGTATACTAATATGATTCTCTTACCCTCGAAATTCGCAAAAAGAATATCTGTAAATATTTACCTATTTGAATGCTTTCCGTCTTTACATTTAAAAATTGAAAAATGTCAAAAAGATTTTAGGTGAGTTTTAATATAAATTTTATAAAACCCAAAAAGATTTTGCTTCTAGTTTATTTTTGATTGACCGATGTTGGAACTCGAGTCTATCCCACCTAAAATCCTGATTGTAAGCCGGACAACAATTGCATCTTCATAAATGGTCGAAGTTGACAAGCTTTGAAGTTTAATGATTTAAAATTAAACAATCTTAAAAACTCTTAAAGTATTGACAGTTGGTAGTTGAATGAGAGATGGTCCCATGTGTGTCTTTTGCTAATTCTGATTAAAATCAATCCTTCGTGAAATTTTCAAATGAAAATTCCTAAGGTTGATTAAATCCCTACTATTGTTCTCATTACGCATTTAACTTTGATTGTGTGTGCAGATGTAATATCCAAGCAAGCTAAAGGCAACGAGAACGAGTTTAGAAGAAAACAAGTTACGGGAGTAAAGACACAACATGAATGCAAGCCGTGAATCAAGAAGATCAATTCATAGCTGACCACTTATCAACACCACAAGATATATTCAAGGGGAGTTTGCTGATGCACCTCCTGACTGTGACGCGTGAAGAAATCTGAAGATCCAATAGTATGAAGAACGAACCATCACGAGCAGCATCTAATGGGGAGTTTGTTGATGCATTTTATGTGGATGTGACTCGATTCGGTTCAGTTCGACGCAGTTCGGTATTCACGCCGGAAGCTCATAGTCCAAAGCAGGTCATTAGAAATGAAGACCGAAGACTAAACAACATTCAAGGGAGAGTTTGTTGATACACTTTTGTGTCTGTCGCTTGTTCTTAGTTACGTCAGTAATTGTACGGTCTTTGTTTGTTGTGTCTGTAAAGTTTGGTCGTGTCGAGCAAATCAAGATATCCTCCTATCTTGATTTAGTATGACGTCTAGTTTGTTCATGCGAGTGAAAGATGCTCCATACGAGCAAGTTACTTGCTCGTACGAGCCATTACACATTCGTACGAGTCATTACATGCTCGTACGAGTGACTATGTTAACAAGAACATTGCTTGGTCGTACAAATGAGTTACTCATTTGTACGAACCATAAGCCGTTCGTACGAGCAACCATCTCTGAATGTTCTTCGTGTCTTTGTAGTTCTTCGTGCGACCAACAATATTCTTCGTACTGTTGCTAGGTGTTGACACTATATAAACAGATATACACTTCTTAGAGAAGGGACGCACTAGAGACACACTAGAGAGAGTATAGAGAGATAATCAGTTTATTCAAGAGTCTATGTACTGGGTCTCTCTACAAATCAATATAGTGAACATTTGAAGATATATCTTTTGTTATATTAATTGTGCTCTTGCTTTGGTTTGCATACACACTTAGATTCCGTACGCGTGTGTGTGTTATATTAACAAGGAAGCAGATTTATCTTGATCCTCCAAGTGGACCTACAGGTATACTCTAATTTATATATTTGACTCATTGGAGAACTAAAATAAACCTATTTTCAAGTGAATGGGTCAAAATCAACATTTCTAGTTAACATTAAGTATTTGTAGTACTATATGGAAAACATCTAAATGCTTCTATTGATTCCTAAACATTGAAGGGTGATTTACATGAGATCTATGATTGGTGTAAAGCAGGAAGGCACTGTGCATTTTCTTGACTTTGATAGGCTTAAATATATGAAGATTAAAATAAAAAATAAATAAATTGACACCTATTATAAAATACTAATATGCTGAAGATTAACTTGCCTTTGTGTCGTAGAAACTTGAGATAGAAACGTGACTTAAGGATGGACAATTTGATCTCAAGAATTGCTGCAATTGCAACACTCAACTTTTTGTTTACATCATGAAACCATAGCCTCCTTTTGCTACATCAGAATACGATTCTGGACGCGGGACCCTAAACATCGTTTCTAATGGGGTTGCATTTTTGAAACCCTAACCGCCGCTGTTACCGGGTAACGGAGGACGGCGGATAGGGTTTGACGGCACATGCGGCGGAGGACGGTGGTGGTCAAGATGATGGTGACGCTAGACGACGACACATACGATATAGGCGGTGTTCCGATCGCTGGTAGGTGTGTGATTGAGTGAACGTGCAGAAGCGATTGATTAAAGAGTGGGCAAGCGTGTGGAAGACAATGGCACAACAAAAGGGCAGTTTTGTAATTTGATCGATGCACCGAACATTGTTTTTAAGGATATATAAAATACAAAGGAGATGATCTTTTTTAAATAAAATTAATGATACAGTAATAATCTAGATGGGATATCGTGCTAATTTTTTCTATATTTTATTTAGATTGGGCAGATGACTCCCCTCGTGGCTCCAGATATATATTCCTCCCCATCCCCACATTATCATCGTATCGATCCACACTCACTTCTAGGGTTTCCTCAACCCTCTTCATCCTTCCACCCACTCAATGGCTGACGACGCACACTACACCGCCGGAGACTTCACCGGTAAACGCAAGTACGACGATTCCACCACACCGCCGCCGTCATCCGCCCGCCGGCAAACCGGATTCTCCGCCCCAATTATCCACTCACAGTTTCCTGATTCCGCTTCAGCCTACAACACCGTACCTCCGCCTCTAGATGAGATCGAGCTCGCGAAACAGAAGGCTCAGGAGATCGCTGCTCGCCTGTTCAACAACGCCGAAGCTAAACGACCGAAGTTTGACAACGGTGGAGGTGGTGGCGGTTATGATAATAATGATAGCAAGGGTTTCAGTTCTGGTCCTGCAGGTTCGATTCGTTGCTTGAATATAATGTCGCTTTATATTGTGCTTGTGATTTTTAGGGTTTGTGATTGTGGTAAGTACCTTGGTGACAATTTGATAGTTAGAATATATTTGAAATACAATATAATTATGGTTATCTCGTTTCATATGTTTTTAAGGTGTTAGGCCTTTTCAGTTGTGTTGTGAATGTTAAATTAGATCTTGTGGTGATTTTGTTCCCAAGGAACATGGTGTGGTGGTAAGGTGTCTCTTTTTTATCCTAGAGTTGGAGGGTTCAAATCCTGCAAGGTGCGGGTATTGGTGGTTAATGAGAGTAGATGATGGGTAGGTTAGTTTGCCTTTTAAAAATAATTATGATTTGGTGATTTAATCATTTGGTAAATGCAGATTATGGGCAGAAGCCTTACATATCTGCTCCTTCAGTACCGTCTGCATATGGTGGTTATGGTGGAGGTTCAGGTAAAAAGATTGATATACCAAATGGAAGGGTAGGTGTGATCATTGGTAAAGGTGGAGAAACTATAAAGTATCTTCAGTTACAATCTGGAGCAAAGATTCAGGTTACCAGAGATATGGATCATGATCCTCAATCACTCACCAGAGCAGTTGAGCTTACAGGTACTTCCGAAGCCATCGCTAAAGCCGAGCAGCTGATTAACGATGTACTTGCTGAGGTATGTAGACTCAAGTTTTTTCATTACTATTTTATTTGTAACTTTTAAACTTATTAAGTTTTGTGACGCAGGCTGAGTCTGGAGGTTCTGGAATTGTTTCTAGGAGGTTACCTGGTCAGCAAGGCGGGGCTGAACAATTTGTGACGCAAGTGCCAAACAACAAGGTTCTTTGTGCATGAAGCAGGTTCAAGTTTACTGCACACCGTTGTTGTGCGTGTTCTATAACGGTTTCGTTTTTTGTTTCTTCGTCTAGGTTGGGTTAATCATTGGTAAAGGTGGAGAGACCATAAAAAGTATGCAAGCTAGTTCTGGAGCTCGTATTCAGGTTGATTCAGATTCTTTATCAACTTTACTTCACTTTTATGGAGTTATTTTAATATTATGATCCTCGCCACATGTATTTTTTGTTGATTACTAACGTCACAAGTAAAATGGTTATAGCTAAAGAAATTGTGGTTATCATTAGGTGATACCTCTACACCTGCCCCCTGGTGATACATCAACAGAAAGGACTGTACAGATAGATGGATCCAGTGATCAGATTGAGGCTGCAAAACAGTTGGTCAATGAAGTAATCAGCGGCGAGGTATGTGTATATATGTTAGGAGACCAAGCTCGTGCTTGGTTTCAGAAACCACATGCTGCATTTCACTTGCTTTTCAGTAGAGCACTAGGGTTTATTCGTTTGTGAATGTAGGAGTATCTTTATTCTTACTTGGATATATGATAGTATACTATGATTGTTTTGTTATGACAGTTACGTGAATCTGTTCGCTGCATTTAATCTATAACTGACCTTTTAATGAATACCTAGATTCTTTATGTCAATTTAAAGTGGGCATCAGATGCGTTATGTGAACCAGTTTGTTGCAGTCTAATCGAAACTGATCTTAATAAATATCTAGAATTTTTTCTTTTGTCATTTTAAGGTGGACATCAGATGCTAAAAGGTTTTTACACTTCAAATCTCTGCCATTGTTGTTGCTTTTCTTCTTATTGGTCATTTGGTCTGTTCTTTCCTAACTTTAAACAGGAACCCTTTATTATCCAACCAGAAACTGATGTATTTTCAACTATCCTATTGTTAAGGTTATTACATATCATAGTTTACAAACTATTTATTATTCATGATTGCGACCATCTGCTTCTTTTCCATGTATTCCACTTGTATAGTCTGAGGTTGCAGATTCTTCTGTTGCTGTTTTTCAGCATGAACAGCTCAGCTGGCTGATTCGTCCTGCTAAAGTTGAAAGTATTTTTATGGCGGATTGGACGGTAACTGTGTTTGGGCACACATATCTTATATCTCCATATTGAATAGAAGATTTCTTTATATATTGGATTACGTCTGCAGGACTGTTGGAGCATTGGCGGTTCTTTATTAGATTGAGTACTACTAACTGATAATATTATTGCATTGAGGTTTAAAGCAAAATAAATGTAGTTTTTTTGGTTATGAAAACGGATATATGATTTAGTGAGGCAGCTTTAGAGGAGGTATTTGAGATTCATATAATTTTTTTTAAAGCTTATGCGTCATACGAGGAATGAATGTATCTATTATTATTAATATTGATATTAGGACTGTTTAATGGGTGGAGGGTAGTTCAAGTTTTGGTGAAGCAAACAAGAAACCGGTGTGGTTTTAACCCTTTTCTGTAAAAAAAAATTGGAAAGTTACTATTGCTATGGAGATATGCGGTTAAGGATATTTAATATCCATCATACTGCTTGGAGCTAGTATTAACGTTATTTTATTCGAGTTGGATTACATTTATAGCTTTCTATTTACCTTACTGAATGCAGTCTGTAGTAGTGTTATGTTAAGCTTATATTATATTATGTTGATGCTTTGTGATACAAACCCGATTCCTATACGGGTGGGTATTAGCGTCAGATTTATTAATGGGTCAAAGCAATTATTGAAAAGGGAAACTGATGGGTAAACGGAAGCTGAAGGGCCAGTTAATTTACTGCTATTATTGCTTATTTAATCTTTGTTCTAGTTTTTGGGAGGAGGTCGATGATTATTATCTAATTGGGTATCTATACCTTTGTTCTTGGAGATTAACCCATCTCGAATCGGGTCTTCTATCAGTATTTCAGTTTACAACAACAAAATCTATCAGTTAGTTTTGTTTGATTTTGGGTTCTATCATTTGGTTCCATTGCCGGGAAATCGAATGGCGGCTACAACCCGGAGTTTGGCAGATCAACTAGCAACCATTGCGGCACAGTTAGACGCCATTCTTGCATCTTTGAGGGATGATGTTGAAGAAATCAAAGCTCGGGTGATCGGAGAAGGCTGTAACAGTGAAGAATCGAACATTAATTTGAAGAACACAGTGGCGGAGGAACCCCAGGGGTCTGAGCATGACCCTCTTCAGCAACTTGGATCCGGATCTGGTGGCGGAATTACTGATAGAAACAACGTAACTGGTGATGGGATTGAGGGCGCTGATGAAATGGATGACGGAATATTCGAGTAGGATTACATTTATAGCTTTCTATTTACCTTACTGACTGCAGTCTGTAGTAGTGTTATGTTAAACTTATATTATATTATGTTGATGCTTTGTTGGTAATTTAGCAACTGTCTAGGGTTTATCATATTATATATGTTGTTTGAGAAGATTGTATAGTTTTGCGTTTTGTTTTGTACCCATTCACTTCGAATAGGGAGAGCATGGGCTTCTGCTGGAGTATCCTTCTCGGTAAAACCACTCGACCTGTACGGTATGTAGGCACCTAAACCCGTCTTGATATAAAAATAAATAATTACTATCTTTGTGCCATTTTTGATATATTTGTGCTACTTGTATTCAGGTTTCTTATATATGTAATTGTCTATATGCATGTTAACAGTCATATGCATTATGCAATTAGATCATCAGTACTGCATGCTTGTTTATCTTGTTGTTTCTATGTTCATTTGAAATTATAATACTTATGCAGAATCGTTTAAGAAATCCAATGGGCGCTGGTGGGTATTCACAACAAGGTTACCAAGCCCGTCCCCAGACAAATTGGGCCCCGCCTGGTCAACAAATGCAACAGGGTTATGGTTATATGCAACCTGGAGGTTACCCCAGTCAACCCACTCAGTACACCCAACCACCATATGGTGGATATCCAGGTCAGCTAACAGCACAAGGAGGAGGTGGTGGTGGTTATGAGTATTACAACCAGCAACAAGCTCCACAAACCCAACCACCTGGTGGTCCAGATGGCTCAAGCTATGGTTATAGTCAGCAAGGTCAAACATATGGTCAAGATGGCTATGGAGGATATGGAGCTCCTCAGTCTGGTTATAGTCAGCAAAGTCAAACATATGATCAACAAGGTTATGCTAATCCAACATCTGGATATAATGATTCTAGTGAAACTACTGAAGGGAAAACTAGCTCGTATGGAGCTCAGGGTGATTCAGCTAGTCAAGCTCCGACTTCTGCACCTCAGTCTGGTTATGCTCAGCCCGGCTACGGGGCGGTACCACCAGCATCTCAGCCTGGCTATGGGGCGGTACCACCATCCGGATATGGTGGTTATGGACCTCCTCCAACACTGAAACCAACTGTTACACCGACATACGGTCAGCAGTCTCCACAAGGGGGCTATGCCCAACCAGCTCCTTATGGTGGTGGTTATGGTGTTGGCGGGTACGCTCAAGCATCATACGGACAGCAGCCACCGGCATATGGAAGCTTGTATGGCAGTGGCTATCCCCAACAACCGCCACCTGCGTATTCTGCTGATGGTGCTTCTCCCGCACCTCAAGCTAGTCAGTCTAGCGGTGGTGGTGGTGGTGGTGGTGCGGTTGCAAAAGCTTCACCTCAGAGTTGATGTTTTTGAAGCAGGTAAGAGTAGAAGACAACTTTTGGTTTGTGCTGTTGCTTATGTTTGTGGTTGTTTCAAAACCTTGTTATGATGGGCACTGTAGCATCAGTGGACTTGGTACTGAGATAATCTATCTATTTCTTGTTAATTGATTTTTTTTTTGCATGTTTCTTGTTCAGTACTGTTTACTCATGTTCCAAATTGCAATTAATTGGTGCATTTAGTATTTTTGTTGAATTTGTTTATTACTACTATTGTCTCATTAAAATGATGGATTCAACTCATTTTCTACATTCTGAAATAACCAAAATTTAGTTGGTTATACTTATTTAAAACCTCAGGCATGATTAATAAAGTTAGTTTATTGAGTAGATTGCGGTTTTGATCCCTATGGTTTAGTGTTATTGTTATATATTACAAAATCCAAACTTTTGCAATTACATACCAAAGTTTCCATTTCATTACAATTTAAGTCTACTAGACTAACTCTATCTACCTTGATTTAAATTTGGGACATGAGAGGCATATGGGGAGTGTTTTGGTAATTAACCATTAAAATTAAAGGAAACAAAAATAAAGAAAGTCTGGTCAATCAGGTTACACTACTTGTCTTAACACTTATACTAGGTTTTATAAATATATAATATATTAATACGATAACAAAAACTATAACTAAATTAAGTATCCATTTTTAGGAGAGTATGCCTTCGCCAACACTCTATTTACCCTTTCTTCATTTTATATCATTTTTCTAGTCTTTTTCATTTATTTTGTTAAAATGAAAAACATGATTTTTTGGTAATTACATTCTTAAAAATAAATCATTCTTAAGTAATTTATTTTATTGATTTGCAAGATTCCCATCTTTGCAAAAATTGTCAAAACGCATATCATGATTTTTTTGGTAATTACAAAATTACTATCATAATTTTAAAAGAAATTTATCAAGATATATAATTTATTAAGTTACATCTATTTAAAACACAATTTATTATTAGTTTTTGCAGAATTCAGTATATGAATAAGTTGACAGAAATTTACTGATTGTATACAGAAGAAACACGGAATCATCGCTGGAGTGATTTGAACCGCTTTATATAAGAGACCGAGAATCACACATTGTTCTTCCTCTTGAACTTAGATCTGCAATGGAGAAGAGGGAAAAGTGGGGATGTAGAGACGACCGGTAGGGGAAGAATACCCTTTCTCCAGTTACAAAAAAGTGTGTTTGCCTCGTATCTCTTGCCTTAATAATGAGGTGAAGATCTCCTTATATAGGAGACATGGGAAACCCTAACCTCAATGGGCCATGTATAGTTAGGGGTTGTCTCTACAAGCCCACAGCCTAGTGTAGTGTGAACTACAACGCGCTGAGCTTCGAGGGTTAGTACGCAATAGTAATAAATATTACTATAAAACGCGATAAGTAATGTCTAACCATTTAAGCCGGGTCAAGTACCTTATCTCTACATGTCCCCCAGTCTAGCGTTGCTCCCGCGTGCAAGCGCTGGGAGGAGCACTGAATCTTTATAAACTATCGTCTACAATATTTGCGCGTGCAAGCGCTGGGAGGAGCACTGAATCTTTATAAACTATCGTCTACAATATTTGCGTGTGTTAATCCACTATGTGTAAATTATCGCGAATGAGAATTAGCGCAAAGTCTTGTCATGTCGATGGAGTGGAGAGCCAAGCTTGTGCTAATCCTCAGTTGTGCCACAACAACAATCCGGCCTGACATTGTGAACCATGGGATTAAAAATACTTGTCAATGTATAAATATATTAAGGGTAGTTTGATGTATAAATTTAAAGTATAAAATGAGAGGGTTACTTGTTTTACAAGATGCTAGATGTTTGTTTATATAAGATAAAAGTTATGTTTTGGGCCACTGTGGTTATGCTACTTTATCTTTATTAGCCCAAATGAAATCTTATAACATTTCAATTATAACGTCATTTTTTTCTATCCTTTGGGCTTCTACCACTAATGGCATCTATGTTATTCATTAAAATTCAGTCATGTGCCTCTCATATATGAGATATTTTTGGTTTAAAATAAGGGGCAAAAATATAACTATTGGGTATCTAAAAATGTTTTTTTCCAAATGTATTATAAAAAATATAGTATATTATTAGGATTTAGCTTCTTTAGTTCTTTTATGTAAGTTTTCCGGTACGTACTAGTTTTTTCAAATCTCTTGGAGTCAGTTGATTGAGGTCAGGAGTCTTGTTGCGCGAGTGATGGTTGATTGAGGTGAGGAGTCTTGTTGCACAAGTAGTAGTAGAATAAATAGATGGGTTATTTTCCCTTGTAAGTTGTAATTGTATCTTTATCATTGAATTTTTCCTATATTAATTTATAAGTTTTCTCCTACTTACATCATCACTGTTCAAATTTATTTCTTTTGATTGGTTATAAGCTTAATGCATAGAGTTTAAATTTATTGTACATGCACAAGACAAATCATTGTACATGCACAGAGTTCGCAACCACCGGCTCTGGTGGTGTTAAAATCACACGACGATTGGTGGTTCGAATACCGACACAACTTCGTCGGAGAGTAACCGCAGCCACCACCACCAGATGGTGACGATGCCAGGACTGAGAGACGACAGTCACCTTACCGGAGACCCCAAAACAGCCGCTCGATTTGCACTGTTTTTTGACCGGACGTCAAGGGTAAACAACCAAATAAGACTAGAAAAGGCCGATCTGACATCGAATCTAGTGAACAATGAATGAACTATATCAGAGAAGAAGAAAAAGGGTTGCTCACCAGATTTTACATAACCTGGGTTAAGAGGAGTTTGTGAAGAATACCTTGGAAAGTTAAAAAGGAAATGATGACAATGGAGAAAAATGATCTCTCCTTACCTTACCTTGGAAACAACCCCTAAAAGAGAAAATGTCAGCAAAATGAAATGAATTATGTATACAACACATTCTAGACCGTGGGATTTAGGCTTGGATCGGGCATGACTAGTCAAGTAATGCCGTTTTAGCTATATCAAGTCAGCGTGGATAGTGACGTTATCTTGCTGGCGCGGGACGCGTTAAGACGGGGACGTGGTTGGCTAGGATTGACTAAACAAAGGTGACCGTTTGAGGTAGCCGTTACCCAACGGTTATATCTTTAAAAAAAACTCTTTTTAAATACCTATAAATACTCACCTTTTTTACCGCCTCTCTCCTTTTCACCTCTTTCTTTCTCTATACTTTTTTTTATAAATTCAAGCTTACTTTTAATCCTCTACAATGCAAAAATTTAACTGAAACCTCGACCCGAACAACCCCTTTACTTTCCAAAAAAGCCCGAACTCTAGCCCGCCACAAAACTGCCAACCACAAAACCCGACCCAATTACCCCTAACCCGCGGCCAACCACAAGGTTTTCTATACTCACCTTATCCCGAGCTAGCTGGAATCGCGTCGTATATAGGGGGACGTGTTTACACGAATTTTCCATTCGAAAAATTATCTATCCCAAATAACCTTTCCCAACCCGATTCCGTACCCGAAACACAACCTCAAGACGTTAGTGGTTCGTCATCCAAACCTACAAAAAAAAAGTTACAAAAAAACGGATGAAGAGAAAGCTATAGCGGCCGCTCAACGATTACAAAAAAGTGGACGGCTCAATAAGAAGCTACTTTACGAGATGTTATATCAACGAATCACAAGATTCGATCAAAGGTATTTTAAATACAACAATATTAATTTTTACCGTTTTAATAAAAAAATTATAACGATTAAATTTAAAATTTTGGAATAGGGAATGCACGACACCGAACCGATTTTTGGGATTCCGTCAAAAAAATCAATTCATATACAAATGCAAAGCAATGAGGTGTATCGTGAAAATGATAGCCTCTCGTCCAAGTGAAGTGACATCAATACACACGTCACCTTCTTCAACGGTTGTTTCCATAAGGCGAAGAACTCGCCAAGGAGCGGTGAAACCAAAGCCGACTTTATCCAAAATGCCATGGCGACGTATAGAGATAACAAGAAGTACGAGTTCAATTACATTGCTGGTATATTGTCACACCCCGAATTTCCAACCAAACACCGGTGGGCCCAGGTGGGGAATATCGTGACGTAAGTTGATATCATCATAGTTAATTAAACACAGCACAACGGATTTCTTGGAGTTTAAATTACTATTACAAACCAAATGTTCAAAGTATGAAAAATTATATACAGACGACTTGTAATGAAAGATCCACAGGCGGATCGTAGAATGTACAAAAATGTATAACAGACTTTGGGCAGATCTAAGGATTTGCAAGATCCTCTTATATCACTACCAAGCAGCTTCTAGCCTATTTCGTATTGTACCTGCATCTTATCTTTTGAAAATGCGTCAGCTTTCGCTGGTAAATACACCGACTGACTCATTTTGAAAACATTTTAAAAATTAGATTTAAGTGCACAGGACACAAATCTTTTATAACTTGGGAAAGTCAGCTTTGTAACCTTGTTAACAGCTTTACATGTTTGTCAATACATATGGGCCCAGTACAGAGACCGAGACATGATTAACGTACACACCACTTATGAACCCACGAAGGAGTTATCGCCAACTTGTGGGTAAAAATAATTTAGCATTTGCATCTGTCGGGTGTATGCCTACACCCCATGCTTTGGTTGTGGCCATTATCTAATGTAATGAGCCAATGGTATCTAGGACACTGTCGTTAACCCCCAATGTTTAAGTTATCAAACAAAATTGATCAAAACCGAATATGCGGATTTACTAGCCACAACCCGGCATTCGATTGATCCCATTTCCGACCAAGTGGTAATAATTTACCATAACCCAAGCCCGTATAGGGAAAATAAGTCAAGAGTATTTACCTGAGCTGGTCTTGATTTAAAAATGCAAGATTTAATATTTCAGCCGTATTCAAAATGAAATAAGTGCAGATAGCATTTACTGGAAGGCTCTAGTCTGGATTATGGTATAAGCTAACCAATTAGAATGCTAATGGTCTTATTTAAGTCATAGACTTAGACGGACTAGCTTAAAGGATCAAAAACGGTACGATACGCTAGATTAAGCGATGACCGGATAGAATATAGTTTAAACCCAACAGTACTTAAGACTTGTATAATATGGGTAAACAATTAACCTTCTTGAATTTGAGATTAAAATGATAAGGTTAAACCCGTTTCGGTTAATTTTCGTAAACTAGTTACATGTACTTAACCGTATGCATATAAGCGATATCGGGTAACCGGATGAGTCATGAACAAGTTCCATATGTCATTATATTTTAAATAAGTTGTAATATCAGTAGGATATCAACTTATATGCCCATTGAGGTTTTAAAACGAAACTACGCCTTATTAGACGTTTTGACCTTTATGTGTCATATAAAAGGAACTTGCATGTATTATGATGTTATGATCACAACATTTTGGAAAATACTAAATTTGTGATATATATTATCAGTAAAAAGTCACACATAAGTGTGGTTTATGGTTTAAGACCAAACTATGCACCGAAAGGGCATTTTGGTCATTTAAAAAGTATAGTTTACGATATTATACTAAAATCAGTTTATGATCAGAATATTAACATCATAATATTTTAATTACATTAACATATCAGTAAGTAATTCATTTGCAAGTTCATTGTTGATTAAAACCTTGTTTTATGTAAAAATGGCATTTTAGTCAAAGATTGACATTTTACGGAACTTGTGCATAAACTCAGATTATGATTATGATCAAGTAATATAATCTCAGAGAGTTATGCTACATTGTATTACGATCATAATGCGACTATAATTCAGAAGTAAAATAATCTAAATTGGGTCAGAATCGAATGTCAAAGCAGAAGTCAAACTTTGCGACTTTCGGTTGCGAACGGACTCTAGGACTGAAATTGACGGATCGAACATGTTCCCACATGTTCTAATAATTATTACCAACTTTTTTAAGTGTAAAAAACATATTTATAACATATATAAACTCGTATTATGATTTTTATGAAATCTGACCCGTTTGACTTTTTAAAACGATAACTTTGACCCGTCAATTGACCTAGTAAACGTGATCCTTAGGAGGTGCCCTTTTAAGGGATTAACACCTACCTAATTACGATCACTTAGCCATGTTCATTTCGAACAATGGCTGGACCATAATGGTCTTAACTGAAAATCAAGGCATTTGTCGGAAATGCTTGACTTTTGGCTATTAAAAGCCTATATAAAGAAAAGAGCAGAGATGAAACTACTTAGAAGTGATCCAAAGGAAACTTAAAACTCAAAGGGAAGCTCCTAAATGGTCAGTAACTTCTAAGAGTGTAATAGAGAGGAGGAGTGAATGAGCAAAGAATGAGGTGAACTAGTGGGCTATTTATAGTGCAAGAAGGTGTGTGAAGATGAAGCCATGTGTTATAGGTGTTCTATGATCATCACAAGTGTCTAGCAAGGTGTCAAGAGCTGCAAGAGTGTGGCATTATGCAGGAGAGGTGGCATCTGACAAAATTTTGGGGTTTTGACACTTTTAGTCCCTCAAAATAGTTTTGTGGATTGTCATGAATTGTCCCTTGACTTATATCAAATGACATAATGATACAACTTGGTCTTTTCATTCAACATGAGATGTATTGAAGAAGAGTACCGAACGTTAACGGGTGTCACACTAGGTGTTTTTACGACTTATACGTGTTTACTAGCTTAAACGTGTAAGATATGAATACTTATGGTTTTATGAGTTAAATTACCCAAGCTAGTAAGGTTAGATTTTTGGTGAAGATGTGTGATACTCAAGAATGGTGAATCAAAAGATATCACCTTAACCAGGAGTCGTTCGGGTCGAAAAATGACTTGGTTATGCAAGGAAAATGTAATAATAAAGTCTAGGGGCCTTAGGGTCATTAGTTGAAAGTTAAAATGGTGAAAAACTAAGGTTTCAGGGCTTCGCCGTAGGCTATGGTCGCCAGACCGTAGCTTACGGTTAGTTATAAATTCTAACCAGAATGTCTGGACCGTAGCTTATGGTCCGGGACCGTAAGCTACTGTCAGGTTAAAATTTTTTTTTTGATTTTTGGACACGTTTAAGGAGTTGAGTGGCTAACTCATTTGAGGTATTTTCCAAGGGCATGTACACGTGTCGGTTTATTACCAAACACGGATTTTTACGAGGTGTTACATCCTCACCCCCTTAAAAGAAATCTCGACCTCGAGATTATGGGGGGTACTTTTGTCGCATAGTGGACTCAACCTCCCATGTATACTCGGGGCCACGACGGGCATCCCATTTAACCTTTACAATAGGTATAAACTTCCTTCAGAGCTTTTCAACCTGTCGATCCTCGATCGAAATTGGTTTCTCAATGAACCTCATGTTTTTATCAATTTGCACATCTTGATGTGACATTGCTAGCGACTCACCAGCTAGACATTTCTTTAAATTAGATATGTGGAACACATCATGGATTCCACTGAGTTCCTCAGGCAGCTTGAGCTTATAAGTTACAGAACCGACACATTCGATTACCTCGAATGGTCCAATATATCTCGGGCTCAATTTGCCCTTCTTTCGAAGCGCATCACACCTTTCCAGGGTGATACCTTCAATAATACTTTGTCCCCTATTTGGAACTTAAGAGGTTTTTGCCTCTTGTCTGCATAACTTTTCTGCCTATCACGGGCAGCTTTGAGACGATCATGGATTTGTATTATCTTATCTATGGTCTCTAGAACAATCTCAGGTCCAGACAGTTGCTTCCCCAACTTCAGTCCAACAGACAGGCGTTCTACATTTTCTCCCATACAAGGCTTCAAAAGGAGCAGCATTGATACTTGTGTGATAACTATTATTATAGGAGAATTCTATTAGGGTAAGTGGTCGTCCCAACTTCCATCTAAATCAATCACGCATGCTCTAAGCATGTCTTCCAGAGTCTGAATAGTACGCTCACTCTGTCCATCCGTCTGTGGGTGGTAAGCCGTACTAAAGTTTAATCATGTTCCTAAAGATTGTTGGAAACTTTTACAAAAGTGAGATATATATCTAGTATCTCTATCGGATATAATAGATACTGGTACACCATGTAGGGATACAATCTTGTCCACATACAACTTAGCCAACATGTCAGAGCTATAAGTCTCTTTAATTGGCAAGAAATGTGCAGACTTAGTCAATCTATCTACAATGACCCAAATTGTCACACCCCGACTAGCAGCGGAAAAGGTGATCGGGGCATGATTGGGTTATCATCAAAGCTCATGACATTTATTATAACGTTTCATATTCATTATTACAATTTAAAGGGAAACATACAATCATAATTAAATCATGTCCTAAACATCATTCTAGACTTCATTGTTTTCTTCTAAGGCATTTCCTATGTTTTTCCTTGCTTCATCCTGTTCACCTGTATCATGTGTAAAAATGGTTTTTGGATCAACAAAAAGTTGGCGAGTGAATCCTATGAAAAGCATTTGAACAAGTTTATTGAATTGATTATAAAATAAAGTGCACAACCACATATGATTAAATATAGATGTAAACATATTCATAAAACACTTAATATCAGATAATGCACACACATACAATAATAAATTGTTTTGAGGCACGCGTTGCTCAACCCGTCTCTCATGAGGAACTGATGGGCCTAATGAATGATTTGCATACAACTTGACAATATGAAATACATGACTACAAACAATAAATACATTCTAAGTTTAGATCACAATATGGTATGGCACAAGTTTAAATAAACGAGTTAATTTTAGCGACACATGACACACCCCAAAACGTGTAATTAAAAAGGGGAGTTGTAAGATTCACTCACAGTGGGTGCGTTCGGTTGATGATGTTGAATGCGCACGAAGTTGGATTTAACCACGAGTGAAACTAACCTAGATAAACATAATGGTTTGGTAAATAAGCGGATTTTATGGATCAATTTTTAGTGGGATTATTGGATATATTTTTGTGAGTTTAAGGCTATTTTCTAACTTTAAAAATGTTATTTTTAAGTATTTTTAATTGATTTTTAAATAAAATAAATAAATAAAAATAATAAAAAATGTTGACTTTTTGACCGTTGACTTGTTGACCGTTGACCTGTTGACCGGTTTGATTGTGTAATTGTGTGCGCCGGGTGAGGCTCGAACCCGAGACCTCCCGTTCGCGTGCACGCAGCTCTACCAACTGAGCTACGTGTCTAACCTGAAATATTTCTGTTTTTAATTATATTTACATACTAATTGAATTAATCCGAAAATCATTTATTTCAAAAACGATTTTAATGTCTCGCTCGGTGCTCTCCACAGGTCTCGAACCCGGGACCTGTGGCTTAGGTTGACACACAGTCCACCGCTGGACTGTGTGTCTAACTTGGTAGATATTCTGATTTTTATTATACTTATATACAAACTAGATAATTTCATTTCTGTCTTATATAAAAAGTTTGATAATTGCCAGAACCGGTGCGGTAGTCTGGACTCGAACTCGCGACGTATGTTTTAAACGCGCACACAGTCCACCACTGGACTGTGTGTCTATCTTGGTTATTATTCCGGTTTTTATTAAACTTAACATCTATTTGCAGTGAATCCGGTTCAGTTACAAAAAACATTTTTATTAAGGCGAGTATGCGTGGGACAAGAATCGAACTCGGGACGTATGCGTGTTTATTTGCACACAGTCCACCGCTGGACTGTGTGTCTAACCCGAGATAAAATTTGATTTAAATTATATATATATATATAACTGAAAACTTCATCTTCTTCGTTAAACTTAACCAGAATCGGTGTCCGACTGGTTCGACGATTTAATCAAGTTCTTTAGTGTGTTGTGATTAATTACATGTGAGATTAATAAAAAGAATGAGAGATTATGTGTAAGATATACCGAACAGGGCTCCTCTGTTTCGCCGGCGAAACTCCGATGACAGCAAGTTATTCCGGCGACGTGTGTCTTGCGGCAGAGGGTCTTCAGGGAGCTTGAGATGAGTGTGAGTGGCTTCGGTATGAGCTCTGGGTGTTCAGTTTTTAGAGTAAGGCACAGAGGTGAAAGGGTTCGGTTTTCCGACGAGTTGCAGAAGTTTTCCGGCGAGTGAAATTACGTCGAGAAAGGGTGTGATTGTGAGCGAAAAGGCTAACAGAAGTTAGAGGGTGTATTTATAGGGCAGAACATCGACGAATTTGGTCCGTTTTCCATCTTGATTCGTCGGTCAATAATTTTCCGGCGGTTATGACTTGTGTCGCGGGTTCAGACGTCGGTTATAACCGATGTAATAGTTAAGGCTTCGGTTAAATCAGAAGAAACCGTCCAATCTCGGCGAAATCGTCGGGATTTCCGACGACTGCGATTGGGCGCGTCAGTTTTGAATTCAAGTTTGATATTTGAATTAATTGTTTTGATATGTTACTAAAGAACACAAGTGGCGGAGTGGTTGGAAGGATGTGTGTTAAGGCTTTGAAGTTTATCCCCAGCTGACCCGGGTTCGAAACCCGGCAGCATTGTTTTATTTTTATACCACTATTTTTAATACTTTTTCAAATATAACTTTTATAATCCAATATACTTATTAATTATGTATCATTTAAAATTAATTTGGGCATTAAATACGCAACGAAATTTTTAACTGATTATTCGGTTAATAAACGGAGCGGGTTTGGTAAATCCGGTTTTTAACGGATGTTACAGTATCCCCTACTTTTTAGAAATTTCGTCCCGAAATTTAAGTAGTGACATATCTGTCTCAAAAGGATGGTGTTTTAATTGACCATTAAATACTTAGAAAAAGAGTAAGAGTTTAAATTTTTGGTTGAGGCGGTAACGTTCCTTGTAAGGGTTAAGTACCCTGCTACAGGAATCGCTTTTTGTTGCCTACGGTAAAAATATTGATAAGCGGAGTTGATTCACTAAGTATGATTGCATGCGTAAGAGTTTTGATATGTTTGGAAAGATAAGGTCATATCCTAAAACAAAATTTCTAATACTACAACCTACATGGAACTTCTCATAACCGCCTAACAATGCCTCTGATCCTTTGGCAAGAATACTTATATATAGGAAGTACCAGCGGCGTATCCACCATATTCTTGTCAAATTTTCATTGGTTTTATCAGTAAGTTATGATTGGTTCTATGATGTGACTCTAGAACATAAATAAACACCACAACCAATGTACAAGAAATTTACTAAATTCTACATGGAACTTCTAATAACCGCCTGACAATGCCTCCGATCCTTTAGCAAGAATACTTAAAATTCTGATAGCATACATGTTTGAATGGTGACGATTCCTCTCTCGTTTGTTATGATGGAGAGGTTAGTTTATGTAGAAATAGAACACAATCCAATTTCTTTAAATGACGAGATGATATGAATGTTAAATCAGTGAATGTAACACAAATTTCAACCAAGACAATACTAAATCCTACATGGAACTTCTCATAACCGCCTGATAATGCCTCTGATCCTTTGGCAAGAATACTTATATATAGGAAGTACCAGCAGCGTATCCACCATATTCTCGTCAAATTTTCATTGGTTTTATCAGTAAATTATGATTAGTCCTATGTGACTCTAAAACATAAACAAACACAACAACCAAAGCTTGAGTCTAAATTCTGATAGTATACATGTTTGAATGATGACAGTACCTCTCTCGTTTGTTATGATGGAGAGGTTAGTCTATGTAGAAAATGGAACACAATCCAATTTCTTTAAATAATGAGATGATATGATTGCTAAATCAGTGAGTATAACACAAACTTCAACCAAAACAATACTAAATCCTACATGGAACTTCTCATAACCGCCTGTAATGCCTCTGATTCTTTGACAAGAATACTTATATATAGGAAGTACCAGCGGCGTATCCACCATATTCTTGTCAAATTTTCATTGACTTTATCCGCAAGTTATGATTAGTTCTATGTGACTCTAAAACAAACACAACAACCTACACTTGAGTCTCAATTCTGATAGTATACACGTGTGAATGGTGACAGTACCTCTCTCGTTTGCTATGATGGAGAGGTTAGTCCTTGTGGAAGTGAGACATAGCTCAACTTCTTTAAATGATGAAATTGAAATGCGCTAAAATGTATGATGAACAACTTCAACCAAAACATTACTAAATCCTACATGGAACTTCTCATAACCGCCTGATAATGCCTCTGATCCTTTGACAAGAATACTTATATATAGGAAGTACCAGCGGCGTATCCACCATATTCTTGTCAAATTTTCATTGACTTTATCCGCAAGTTATGATTAGTTCTATGTGACTCTAAAACAAACACAACAACCAACACTTGAGTCTCAATTCTGATAGTATACATGTTTGAATGATGACAGTACCTCTCTCGTTTGTTGTGATGGAGAGGTTAGTCTATGTAGAAATGGAACACAATCAAATTTCTTTAAATGATGAGATGCTATAAATGCTAAATCAGTGAGTATAAAACAAACTTCAATCAAGACAATACTAAATTCTACATGGAACTTCTCATAACCGCCAGATAATGCCTCTGATCCTTTGGCAAGAATACTTATATATAGGAAGTACCAACGGCGTATCCACCATATTCTTGTCAAATTTTCATTGGATTTATCCTTAAGTTATGATTGGTTCTATGTGATTCTAAAACATAAACAAACACAATCAACCAAAGCTTGAGATAACATAAAGAAAAACATAAAACTAAACGATAGGAGTTGAATCTTGATTTTCGGTGAAGGGGACTAGTTGGGTGGTTTCGTTTGGGCCGTCATTATCTTCAACAGGATTGGCGTTGATGTTGAAAACTCTTCCTCTTGCTGGTGGCCTAGTGATTGGGTTTTCTTGATTTGCTTGGTTAACTGGGTTTGATTGAGCTTGAGCGTTTATGATGTTAACCAATCGAGGGCACGTGTTTCTAAAGTGGGTAGGGTCGCCACAATTGAAACAAGCTCGAACATATGGAAACATGGGGTATTGGGGTTGTTGATATGTTTGGATCATGTTTTGAGTAGGGGGAGAGATTTGGTTTTGAGAGGTGCGGCAAACCTTGCTCAAATGACCATAGCGTCCACAATTCGCACATAGTCGACAAGGTAAGGTAGATGGATGGTGATAAAAACAGGTGTTACATCGAGGATGAGGTCCAAGGTATGGTTTCTTATTTGGGTAAGTTGAGTTGGGTGCTACTTGAGTGATTGGGATAGCTTGGATGGGTATGGCTTGTGAAATTGGTTGATTACGTTGGGTGACAGCGAAAAGTTGCCCGTCTCATTTTCTCTTAAAAATGGGTTGAGAAGGGGATTCGGTTTGGGTGGAGTTTGAAGTTTCAGTTGATGCTTTATCCTTCTTCTTCTCCTCCTTGAAGTCTTTATTCCGGATGCGGTTCTCGGTGAGCTCTGTAGCTAACTCCATTGTTGCTTCCAAAGTTGCAGGCGTGGTACTTATTACAGAGTCCTGAATCTTTGACGGAAGACCTCGAATGTAGTGCTCGATCAAACGGTAAAGAGGAGTGAACAAGTTGGGAACCATTTGATTTAACTCGAGGAATCTTTTGTTGTACGTGGTGTGGTCGCCTTCCTTTTGCTTCAACGAATAGAACTCATCTTCTAATTTCTTGATTTCGCTCCTTGGGCAAAACCGTCTTGTCATGATTTCCTTCAACTCTTCCCAAGTCAAAGTCATAACATCTTCAACACCTCGTTTGGCCTTCTCTGTATTCCACCAAGTAAATGCTATTCCAAATAAACGACCAGTAGCATATCGCACTTTGCGATCATCGGGGCAATCGCAATTTAGAAAAGTGTTCTCCATTTCTTCAAACCAATGGAGGAGAGCGGTGACACCTTCAGTCCCTTCGTATTTTGGAGGGTCGTAGGATTTGAAATGTTTGTAGGTGCATTTAGTGGTGTTTGGGGGAGGGTTGATAACATTTTGATCTTCTTGGTTGACAGGATTAGCGGTAAGGGCTTGTTGGACTTGAATTACAATGTTGGGTATTACGGCAGCCATTTGTTGAGCGATTAGGGCAGCCATGCGCTCGCGGGCTTTTCCTGCTCTCATCTTCCTACGGGCGAGGCTAGAAGACATCTACAAGGAATACATATCATGAGTATGAGTTGGATGTTTTGGGATCATGGGTCGTATTTAGGAATGAACATTCATAAAATAAATATAGAAAAATAAATCTACTACATCCATAGGATGTCTTGGGCTTTGCTCGTAATTGGGCATTGCATGCCGCCATACTTCACCTTCGTAATCATGTGGGCCCCCATGAATACCGGGTTTTTCATATGGTTTGCATGTGTTAGCCTGGTTACGTACACTAAAACCCGGAGAAAATCGAGAAATATGTATGTAACGTATGATATTCGGAATGTATCCAGGTGTGGACACGGTGACACCTCAAAGTGAGGTTAGTTCGAACGACGTTTGGTGTGGCATGCTTTGGCCTAATAGGTCCTTCGTACTCTCATCGTTAGTCCCCAGGTAGGCAAACTGGTCCGTTATATTGGATTTATACGAATGCCAACCTAGACAGGACGTTCCGACTACCGGTACTTGTACCCTTCCAGTTACTACATGCCCGTCACAGAACTCACTTTGATGAGATTTGAAAATTGCGACAAAATCTTTGAATAACGAAAGTATGAAAATGATTTGAATATATGAACATTGAAATATGTATGATGAATGTGTATGTAAGTATGTATGTTTGATTGTAAGTATAAACAAATATGAAACAAATAAATATCATAACTTTGCATGTAACCACATAGACTATTAAAAATCTAGTCAACTATAGTATAGGCTCTAAGGGTCTAATAACCTATCCTATATCCCTATAGTCATGGCTCTGATACCAATCTGTCACACCCCGACCCGCAGCGGAAAAGGTGATCGGGGCATGATTGGGTTATCATCAAAGCTCATGACATTTATTATAACGTTTCATATTCATTATTACAATTTAAAGGGAAACATACAATCATAATTACATCATGTCCTAAACATCATTCTAGACTTCATTGTTTTCTTCTAAGGCATTTCCTATGTTTTTCCTTGCTTCATCCTGTTCACCTGTATCATGTGTAAAAATGGTTTTTGGATCAACAAAAAGTTGGCGAGTGAATCCTATGAAAAGCATTTGAACAAGTTTATTGAATTGATTATAAAATAAAGTGCACAACCACATATGATTAAATATAGATGTAAACATATTCATAAAACACTTAATATCAGATAATACACACACATACAATAATAAATTGTTTTGAGGCACGCGTTGCTCAACCCGTCTCTCACGAGGAACTGATGGGCCTAATGAATGATTTGCATACAACTTGACAATATGAAATACATGACTACAAACAATAAATACATTCTAAGTTTAGATCACAATATGGTATGGCACAAGTTTAAATAAACGAGTTAATTTTAGTGACACATGACACACCCCAAAACGTGTAATTAAAAAGGGGAGTTGTAAGATTCACTCACAGTGGGTGCGTTCGGTTGATGATGTTGAATGCGCACGAAGTTGGATTTAACCACGAGTGAAACTAACCTAGATAAACATAATGGTTTGGTAAATAAGCGGATTTTATGGATCAATTTTTAGTGGGATTATTGGATTATTTTTGTGAGTTTAAGGCTATTTTCTAACTTTAAAAATGTTATTTTTAAGTATTTTTAATTGATTTTTAAATAAAATAAATAAATAAAAATAATAAAAAAATGTTGACTTTTTGACCGTTGACTTGTTGACCGTTGACCTGTTGACCGGTTTGATTGTGTAATTGTGTGCGCCGGGTGAGGCTCGAACCCGAGACCTCCCGTTCGCGTGCACGCAGCTCTACCAACTGAGCTACGTGTCTAACCTGAAATATTTCTGTTTTTAATTATATTTACATACTAATTGAATTAATCCGAAAATCATTTATTTCAAAAACGATTTTAATGTCTCGCTCGGTGCTCTCCACAGGTCTCGAACCCGGGACCTGTGGCTTAGGTTGACACACAGTCCACCGCTGGACTGTGTGTCTAACTTGGTAGATAATCTGATTTTTATTATACTTATATACAAACTAGATAATTTCATTTCTGTCTTATATAAAAAGTTTGATAATTGCCAGAACCGGTGCGGTAGTCTGGACTCGAACTCGCGACGTATGTTTTAAACGCGCACACAGTCCACCACTGGACTGTGTGTCTATCTTGGTTATTATTCCGGTTTTTATTAAACTTAACATCTATTTGCAGTGAATCCGGTTCAGTTACAAAAAAACATTTTTATTAAGGCGAGTATGCGTGGGACAAGAATCGAACTCGGGACGTATGCGTGTTTGTTTGCAAACAGTCCACCGCTGGACTGTGTGTCTAACCCGAGATAAAACTTGATTTAAATTATATATATATATAAAACTGAAAACTTCATCTTCTTCGTTAAACTTAACCAGAATCGGTGTCCGACTGGTTCGACGATTTAATCAAGTTCTTTAGTGTGTTGTGATTAATTACATGTGAGATTAATAAAAAGAATGAGAGATTATGTGTAAGATATACCGAACAGGGCACCTCTGTTTCGCCGGCGAAACTCCGATGACAGCAGGTTATTCCGGCGACGTGTGTCTTGCGGCAGAGGGTCTTCAGGGAGCTTGAGATGAGTGTGAGTGGCTTCGGTATGAGCTCTGGGTGTTCAGTTTTTAGAGTAAGGCACAGAGGTGAAAGGGTTCGGTTTTCCGGCGAGTTGCAGAAGTTTTCCGGCGAGTGAAATTACGTCGAGAAAGGGTGTGATTGTGAGCGAAAAGGCTAACAGAAGTTAGAGGGTGTATTTATAGGGCAGAACATCGACGAATTTGGTCCGTTTTCCGTCTTGATTCGTCGGTCAATAATTTTCCGGCGGTTATGACTTGTGTCGCGGGTGGCTTCGGTTAAATCAGAAGAAACCGTCCAATCTCGGCGAAATCGTCGGGATTTCCGACGACTGCGATTGGGCGCGTCAGTTTTGAATTCAAGTTTGATATTTGAATTAATTGTTTTGATATGTTACTAAAGAACACAAGTGGCGGAGTGGTTGGAAGGATGTGTGTTAAGACTTTGAAGTTTATCCCCAGCTGACCCGGGTTCGAAACCCGGCAGCATTGTTTTATTTTTATACCACTATTTTTAATACTTTTTCAAATATAACTTTTATAATCCAATATACTTATTAATTATGTATCGTTGAAAATTAATTTGGGCATTAAATACGCAACGAAATTTTTAACTGATTGTTCGGTTAATAAACGGAGCGGGTTTGGTAAATCCGGTTTCTAAGGGATGTTACACAAATCGTGTCATTACCATGTTTGGTCTTAGGTAACTTGGTAATCAAGTCCATAGTTGCCATTTCCCATTTCTAAGTGGGAATCTCAAGTTGTTGTAGAAGTCTTGACGGTTCCTGAAGTTCGGCCTTAACTTGCGAACATGTTAGACACTTAGCTACATAAGTGCCTATGGATTTCTTCAAACCCATCCACCAATAATTCTTTTTCAAATCTTGATACATCTTGTCACCACCTGGATGAACTGAGTATCTTGAATTATGTGCTTCTTGAAGGATTAGATCTCTAAGTCCTCCAAAGATTGGAACCCAGATTCTGCCATTAAATCTAAGGATTCCATCTTTTCCAAGCACTAACTGATCAATAGTTCCGCTTAATCCTTCATAAGGAATATTAGCCTCTTTTGCGCATCTATTAGCTTTTCATTCAAGCTATTTCTGAGCTCAATGATCTTGGCGTTAACCCTAATAGGCTTAACCCTTTCCTTGCGACTTAAGGCATCAACAACTACATTTGCCTTGCCGGGATGATAGTGAATTTTGCAATCATAATCATTAAGTGTTTCCATCCAACGGCGCTGTCGCATGTTCAATTCTTTCTGATTGAACAAATGTTGGAGACTCTTATGGTCTGTGTATATAATACACTTTGTGCCATATAGGTAATGTCTCCACAACATAAGTGCAAATACAACGGTACCCAATTCCAAATCATGGGTAGTGTAATTCCTTTCGTGCACCTTTAATTGTCGTGATGCATAAACAATCACTTTGCCTTTTGCATTAGCACACAGCCCATGCCAGTGTGCAAGGCATCACAATAAACGACAAAATCCTCGATACCTCAGGTAGAGATAACACAAGAGCATTGCTCAACTTTTGTTTTAGAATCTCAAAAGATTCTTGTTGTTTTGGACCCTAGTCAAACTTGACATTCTTACGGGTCAAGGTAGTTAAAGGAGTGGCTATCCTTGAAAAGTTCTCAATGAACCTCCTATAATAACCGGCCAATCCTAAGAAACTACGAATCTCTGATAGAGTTTTTGGTACTTCCCAATTCATTATGGCTTCAATCTTGGCGGGATCCACTTAGATACCACACTCACTTACCACATGTCTAAGAAACTGGACTTCTCTAAGCCAAAACTCGCACTTAGAGAACTTAGCATAAAGCTTCTCTTGTCTTAGCAATTCTAGGATGCACCGAAAATGTTTCTCGTGATCAACTTGATTACGAGAGTAGATAAGTATGTCGTCTATGAAGACAATGACAAAGTTAACTAGATATGGCTTGGAGACTCTATTCATAAGATGCATGAATGTTGCAGGTGCATTTGTGAGCCCAAAAGGCATCACCAAGAATTCATAATGACCATAACGGGTCCTGAAGGCAGTCTTGGGAACATCCTCACTTCTAACCTTCAGTTGATGGTATCCTGATCTCAAATCGATCTTAGAGAAGTAACTAGCCCCTTGAAGTTGGTCGAACAAGTCGTCGATCCTGGGCAAAGGATAATGATTCTTGATTGTTATCTTATTGAGCTCACGGTAATCAATGCACCTTCGCATTGAACCATCCTTCTTCTTTACAAAAAGAATAGGAACTCCCCAAGGTGAGGAACGAGGCTGAATAAAGTTTTTTTTTCTAAAAGTTCATCTAATTGTATCCGTAATTTCTTCATTTCTGTCAGTGCTAACTGATACGGAGCTCTTGCAACAGGTGCTGCTCCTGGTAGGATGTCAACCCTAAACTCCACTTGCCTATCTGGAGGTAGACCTGGTAATTCTTCAGGGAAAACATCGGGATATTCCGAGAGATGACTGAAAGGTTTTCAATCTTTGGCTTTGGCTCGTTAATAGTTACTTGTGCCATGTAAAAGACACAACCTGTAAGTCCAGTGATCGGATCTAACAGGTATCACAAAAACTAATCGATTGCGGAAAGAAAGATTAGAATGAAGAACAATCTTTGATTAACTTAACTTGCATACACCAAAAGTGTCTGATACAAGTTTTCTGAATTCAATTGACTAACTAGCCGCAAAACATTAACTAATACATGTATTTATACTAAACATATAGCCCACTAATTACAACCCTAGGCCCACAAGGCACTAGGAAGCCCAAAACCCCTAAATCAAGCCCAAATGTAACACTAATGTGTAAATCTTTAGTTAGAGGCCCAAAAATCTCCCCTAGGTTTACAACATTAGGCCTATAATCCTTAGGTAGTGCATGAACCCCCAATCGTCCAGCTATTATCCCCGCAACTGCTGTCGTCCAGTCTTTAGCACAAGCTTCATATAAGTCTCCAGTTCGAATTTGATTCGCAGCTAGAACTTGCAGATCTTCATCGTGAAAACTCACCAAATCCACCACATCGTTTACTCTAAAAGCCTTTTCCTTGGTGACGATCGCGACATTTCCAACCTTTGGATCATACATCCAAAAATTCAGATTCTTCAGGATGCCTCGTGGATATGTTGGCGCAACCGGTATCACAAGTTCTTTATCCGTTGGAGGCCACATCACTGATTTAAAACGTCTACCAGTTCTTGCATCACAAACCCCTTTGGCAGCTCATAAATATGGATCAACAGTCTTCAACGTCTTAAAACCAGTTTTGACCTCTTGCTCCAAACGTTTGAAGAATCTCCATCCTGGTCCACGTTCTGTAGTATCCTCGTCAGTATAAGGAGCTCTCAGCAGATCAGTCAATGCGACCTTTGCCCAAGTTTCAAACTGAGATTCCTTTGAGTAATATTCTCTTGTGCCATCCTGCCTGACTATCAGCCACATCTTCTTTACATGATCATACATCCAGCTTAGCACTTGTGACTTGTTTCCAACTTTACTAGTAATAACTTGAACCGAGTTCCATAACATATCTCTGGACTGGTTGGAGGGATCTTTCAGCTGAAAGTTCTCATCAAGCGGATTCACGTCTACATTCTTCATCAGAACCATCTGTTTTCTCTTTTGAGCTGCTTGACGTTTCTGACTTGCAGTATACTTCTTCTTTGGATCGCGTAGATAATCATCCAACCCGACTTGACGTTCAGCAGCAAGCCGTTCAGCAGCTACTCTATCAGCTTCCCTCTGTTCAGCAGCTTGGTTACAACTTTCAACATTCATAGGATCATCAGTTGGATTAGAAAATTCACGCCCAAATTTATTCTCAAGCTCCCCTTCAAATCAAAGACCATCGTCATCAACATCGAAACATCTCCTTGAAGCTGGTCAATAGTCTGATCTCTAACATCCAAACGTGTCTACAACGAGGCAATCTGTGCATCTTTTAGAACAACCTCTTGCTCAAGTACAATAACTCTCTTTTTCAGATCAACAACATCCACATCTTCGTCATAACTATCTAACCCGCTGAAATCAAACGCCCACTTCTCTGCTCACTTCAAATATTCCATATCATCACCTTCTATTCCACCTGAACCACTGCCACCAAATCCAGATCCTCCGGCCCCCATAGAACTACCACCAAAATCCATCATCTGTAATACAGAATCTACTAGGACAGATACAACAGTGCACTGAGTAGCAACGTGCGTAACTGTGGGTTCTGCAGCAATAATAGGCTCGATTCTCAGAGTATCAGTCGATGACACAGCAACTAAAGACGTAACAGGAATGGATTCTTCAATAACACTACCAATCTAAGCTTCAGAATGACTTGGTTCTTTAACAACCTCTGTTCTTCGTCTCTTTACCAACGATACCTCTTCCTCTTCTTCAACATCTTCTTCAAAATAAACCCTACCACTCGAAATGTCAACAGGAGGAAACACAAGAGGAGGATCACCCTGTTTCTCCTTAATATCGTTCCACTGTGCAATTAGAGCTTCCAAGTTTTCTGAAGAAAATCTCCTGTAAATCTGGAATCGGATATGTTTCAGCTTCAGTAATAGATTCCAAAAAACTTCTTCCTCATGTGTATCAGCATCAGTAACCAGATCCTCTACTTCAACCTCTTCCTCTGTCACAGGTATATCATGTTCCTCAGCAACCATAGCATTAAATGGCTTAGGTGCTAGGATATCCTGGCCAACCACCTCACTAAACTTCCCAAACTTCTTCAAAGGAATACGTCCAACAAACACAGTCTTTGATGTCGATCGGTTTTTCTTCATAGTCCCGAATATAGTTGGACCCATTGGCTTCATATTCAATAAATTGGCGTCAGAAGCATCTTTTGCTAGATCAGGGTACCGGGCATCCAATATCAACTGTACAAACCGAGGATATAGCAGAAACATCTTCTTCTTTGACTGCTCTAAGATCTTCTTCATGTTCTCGAAAATATAACCAGAGAAGTTATATTTCCAGTCCATCACTAGAGAGACTATTGCAGACGTCTGTGTTTGATTCGGCTGATCCAACCCTCCTTTATTTTCTAAAATACACTGCATGAAGCTGTGTACTAATAACCACCAACATGCCGGGAACATCTTCTTTAGCAACGGCGGATAGGTTCCCTCATAACTCATCTCTGCCAACACAGGCATCACTTTCCCTTCGCATATATCATTGGATCGCTTGAAGCATCAGCAAACTGTAGCACCTCTCGAATACAAGTCTCATTCACCAAAATCTCCTTTCCCTGAATCAACAAACTGATGTAAGGCTTCCTATCAGCGGCTCTCAAATGAAATCAGGCTCGCTTCAAAATGTATGCACAAGATCTCGATATATCACTAGGTTGGCTCGAAGGGCGTATGTAATCTTGCAATCATTCAACCCAGCCATCATAGATCTAAACTCCTGGAAGAAATTCGCTGGTGGATCTGATAATAACCTGCCTGGTTGTGAAACTGCTCCTCTACCAACAAAACTGCATCGAACTCCTCTTCCGCCATTTCTGTCAGAAAGAATAACCAAATTAATTCAAACTCAGTCCCGTCAACTGACACAGGTCAAAAAGGTTCATCATAACACCCAGAGTTAAGGGTCAAGAAGATCGGATGGTTCAAGACTGTTTCAAAGGTGCAAAATATTTTAGAGATTCAGTCATTAGAAGAGGTTCAAGACAGTTCAAAGGTTCAAATACTAAAATCCAGATTCAGAAAGGTTCAACAAGAATCCGGATGAACCTTTCATCATTCTGAAATGAAATCCGGAATGCCAGTCTATTTGAAGACCAATCCGAAATGCATAGGAACTTGAAGATTTGAAGATTATTATCTAATTTTTATAATTAATAAGAAAATTATACCTAATTCGGATAGATTAGGATGAAATCCGGATGAATATGTGAACAATATGAATCCGAGAGATAAACAGAGGATTTCAGAAAGTTTTTTAAGTGAATGAATCCGATATGTAACTCTGATTTAACTATATATTATTCTAGAATGGGCTTGGGCCTTGAACTTTTGGGCCCAAGTCAATCCGGATCCAATTCATCCGAGATACACAATCCGGATTGGGCTTACTTTGGGCCCAATCCGGAACAGTGAACACTCAGAATGGAGTGGATAATCGGTGGCCTATCCGGAAAGGGTTTGAAGGCCCAATTTGGAACAGTACCACACTCAGCCCAAATCTGTTCAATTTCAATATTTTCAAAAATTCTATTGGATTGGCCTGATTCCAAAACAAATCAGGCCATTTTAATAACCCTTGACATAAATCATCTATCCCAAAATTAAAAATTTAACTAACCAAGCAACCATCCATTATTAACCATTTATAAAATAATTAAAGCCTTTTGAACACAAACACAGACACAGTTTTGCTATGGGATCAAATCGTTTTTAAGCAGACTAAGGAACATTTTTCAGTGTGAGCTAGGTCAGACCGGTCTAAGCAATTGCCAATATATTTTTCCATTTTTAAATCTAAAGCTTAACCTTCTAATTTTAGCTTTATGATATGCTTAAGTTAGTATGATGCTATGATACCCGTGTATCCCATTCCATGACATACCCCCTTGATCAAGGTAAGCGCAACAATTCATCGTAGCATGTGAGTATACTGAGATCATCCTTCATTTGTTCAACATCAAACTATTGGTGAATACGTAAGTACTTTCGTACAGCAGAGTGACCAATGGTATCTGATGAGGGTTAGACAGATACCTTATTTGGCATGTTTGAATTCATGGAATTTTCTCATGATGAGATTTCCTTTCCTTTAAGGTTTTGGCCCTTCTATTTTGGATCTTTTAAGGATATCTTGACTGTGCCTAGGTCTGCATATAATCTGAATGCAGTAGAAGGGCAGCCAAGATATCCCCGGATATTTCATCAGCATAAAGACCCGAAACCTCAGACGTTGGCTATCTATCAACACAGGATTTAAGACCATGAAATCATACGCCGATGGTAAGTTACCCACTGGATATATAGTTCTTTATGTTTATATCATTTGGCTTACATTATCGGGTTAAGCTCTAGACCTATCAACATATTACTTTCGATCCAAGCCGTTCCCACTATGGCACCTTACGTGTGTTAGTCAAAACCTTTAACACGAATATTCATTTCATTCCCAAATCATCGCAAAAACTGTTTAGAATAATTTTTTCTTGTTTTTGGTGATTTTTCTCCCCCTAAATTTGTGCATACTGATGAACAAATTTATGAGGCAAACACATAAAGGATGCTGAGTTAGAAAAGCGAATCATTTTGAGAAGATCCACAAGCACTTGAAAACGTGTGTTGCTAACGGGTTTTATGAACAAATCCGCAATGTTTGAATCGGTGTGGATTTGCTCAAATTTAACGAGACCCTTTTCATAGCAATCACGAATAAAATGAACTTTGATATTTATGTGCTTGGTTTTGGAGTGGAAAACAGGATTTTTGACAATTTGGATAGCGGCATCATTATCACAATAAATTGTTGTGTTTAGATAAGTCAAACTGTAATCCACAAGCTGGTGTTACATCCATAAAACCTGGGAGTAGCAAGCGGATGCTGCGACATATTCTGCTTCGGCTGTAGAAAGCGAAACCATCTGCTGCTTCTTGCATTACCAAGAAATTAATCTATCTCCCAAGAATTGGCATCCAGCTGAAGTGGAGCGCATATCCCTGTCTGTACCACCTAGATTACTGTCAGAGAAAGCATACAATTCAAATTCAGAATTTTTAAGATACCAGAGGCCCAGTGATGGTGCCCCTTTGAGATACCTAAAGATTCTTTTAACAGCATGTAAATGAGAGAGTTTAGGGGTAGCCTGATATCGAGCGCACTGGCAAATGGCAAACATGATATCTGGCCGACTTGCCGTGAGATACATAAGTGAACCAATCATAGATCGGTACATGGTTGGATTGACAGGCGCTCCTTCAGCATCTTCATTTAACAAAGGCCGTTCAGCGATAGGTGAGGCCGTAGGCTTTGAATCTGTAAGCTTGAACTTTGCAAGAACATCATTGACATATTTTCCTTGATGTATCAAGATTCCTTGTGGGCTTTGATGAACTTGAAGTCCCAAAAGCATAGTCATCTCCCCTAGTGAGCTCATCTCAAATTTCTTCTTCATGACCTCTTCAAATACCCGACATAACCCATCGTCCATAGAACCAAAAATAATATCATCGACGTAAATTTGAACAAGAATGGTATCCTTTTCAACACGTTTGATGAACAGAGTTTGATCAAGGGTTCCACGGGTATAACTATGAGCAAGCAGATTCTCTGTTAGGGTTGTGTACTATGCACGAGGTGCTTGATACAATCCATACAAAGCTTTGTCCAATTTACACGCATAATATGGCTTGTCAGGATCAATGAAACCCGGTGGTTGTGCCACATATATCTTCTCTTTCACCTTGCCATAGAGAAAAGCAGTCTTAACATCCATTTGATAAACGGTGAAGTCCATATATGATGCATATGCCAAGAAAATGCGAATAGCTTCCAATCGAGCCACCAGAGTATAAACCTCATCATAGTCCAACCCTTCGATTTGACGGAAACCCTGAACCACCAGTCGAGCTTTGTTCCTTACAATCACACCAGTGTCATCTTGTTAGTTGCGAAATACCCAACGAGCTCCAAGAGCACGTTTTCCCTGAGGAAGCTTGGCCAATTGCCATACCCCAAGTTTCTCAAACTAATTGAGTTCTTCATGCATAGCGTCAACCCAGCCTGGTTCCTGCAAGGAGACATCAATGCTTTTAGGTTCAATTTGTGAGATAAAACAAGAGTAAAGGCAAGTATTGATATCTCCTGATTGACTATGGTTCGAACTGCAGCAGTAACAGGACCAATAACATTTTCAATTGGATGATCGCACTGTAGATGTTGTGATATTGGTGTAACAGGAACATGGAGATCGGACTGCAAGTTTGTAAAAATCTGTGCTTCAACTCCAGATGACTCCCCCTCATTAGTTGCACCAGAGGGAATGTTGACTGATGAATCAACAGAACAGTCTGGTGGAGTAGGCTCAGGAAACAGAGAGGAGCTTAAGACATCAGGAGTTGTAGCTCCTTCATTTGCCACAGGAATTTTTTGTGGGTGGAACCTCAACTTCAGGGGAACCCGTCTGAGGAATTTGTTCAGAAATAGTTTCCTGATTCTACGATGCTGGCAGAGATGTAGATACAGCTTCATTAAATCCAGGTGGATCCACACTCAGTTGCTTAAAAGACTCGTGCAACTGTGCAGCATCTTCATCATCCTCAGTTAAAATAGGCATCGGTTGAGGAGCAGAGATTGTGCCTGCACCTGCATCAATATTCAAACAGGCATCAACAAATTTAAACAGTGAAGAATAATCATAGAGCCAGTCAGTACCAATGCGTGTGTCCTTGGGATTCTCCTCCAGCCAACCCACATTGTAGGTTTCAACTACCATTTTCTTGATCTTGTTATAGACACGATAGGAAGTATTTTAAGAGTAACCGACGAAAATGCTCGGATCTCCACGTGATTCAAACTTTCCCTTAGCATCCATTAGTAGAAGAACACAAGGGCAACCGAACTTGCGGAAATTCTTAACCGAAGGTTTGTGACCTTCAACCACTTCGTACGGCGTTTCATGTGCCTTTTGTTGATCAGGGCACGATTCTGAATATAACAAGCGGTATTGACTGCTTCTGCCCAGAAAAGAAGAGGTAGTTCAGATTCAACCAACATAGTACGTGCAACTTCAATTAGGGTACGGTTTCAGCGTTCTGCAACTCCATTTTGTTGAGGAGTTCTGGCTGCACTGAATTGTCGATCAATACCCTTGAAGGAGCAGAAAGAATTTAAGGTAGCGTTCTTAAACTCTGTTCCATTATCACACCGAATAGCCTTCACGGTGGTTTTTGTCTGATTTTCCATAAGTGTGATGAACTGTTTGACGAACTCAGCGGTTTCACTCTTTTGAGCCAAAAAGAAGACCCAAGTGAATCGAGAGTAGTCATCAATAATAACCAGACAGTATGCCTTTCTGCCAATACTCAGAATATTTGTGGGCCAAACAGGCCCATATGAAGCAATTCTAAGTCTTTTGACGTAGAGGATGCGGGTTTCAATTTGTGCGGCTGTCGATGTTGTTTCCCACGAGCACATAATTCACACTTTTCAATTTGCATAAAGTCTCAAACCGGTAGATCTCTTACTAAGCCACCTTTTGCAAGTCTATTTAAGTTATTCATGTTGATATGTCCTAGTCGACTGTGCCATAACATTGCACCGTGCTCAGCATTCGATGTGAACAGGCACGTAAGCTTTTCGGTTGGGACGTTATTCATGTCGATGACATATGCATTTCTATTTCGTGCAGCTTTGAGTAGAATCCACTCATCCGGAATTATGAGGCCTGGTTTCAATACGTAACACCATTTCTTGGTAAAGAGAATGTCCAGATGATTATCATAGTGTTGAGACACACTTAAGAGACTATGCTTCAATTCAGGAACATAATTCACATTTTTGAAACTGAGAGCTCCATTGCACACTGTTCCTCTCATGGTTATCTTTCCTGTTTCACCACATGCGAAGGAGACGAACCCGCCATCGAAAAACTGAATATCATTCAACTACGAGATGTCTCCTGTCATGTGCCTGGAACAACCACTGTCGACATACCAGAGTCTGACGAGAGTCCGCAAAAGCTGTTCCTGCACATTTCAACAGGTTTTAGTTAGAAACTAGAACCCAGGCCATTGACGATCTAGGCGTCCCTTTTGCATCAACATAAGTAACTTCACGGAAAATTAAATTAGTTGAGGATGAGGGTGATGATGCTTTTGATTTATTCGATTTTGGGGCGGAAGACTGGATCTTGGTCAATATCTTAGGCCTCCAGGCTAGTGAGTCTGACTTTTGCACATGTTTTGGAGTACTAGAAGGAGTCAACGAGCCTGAAGGTCTTAGAGGTTTGTTAGTTTGTCTCTTGGCCATGTTCCAGTCTTGATCAGAGGGCTTAGCCATAGCAAATCGAGCCTGATATAGGCGATTAGGTATAGCATTCTGATATTTTGAGAATAGGGCATTGAAAGGTATAAATGCTTTTTAACAATTTCGCCTAATGTGTTCGGGAAATCCACAGTTGAAATGGGTCTGCCTCTTCTGGAAGAAAACATTCCGTTCAGCTTGGGAAATTCTAGGCAACTTGTCTGTCATTTTCTTGCTTGTTGGTACTGACGGCTGGTGCAAGGTCTTAGTCTTGGCTGTAGCCTGCTTACAACCATTAGCACACTCGTAAGTTTTATGATTTGAATTAGATAATTTGGAGTTAGTAGATTTTGGCACAAATTTAACTGATTTTGGTTCAGCTGGATGCTCAACAAATTCAGTTTGGGACTGCTGAGTCAATTTCTCAGAATGAGGAGCTGACTCAGCAGTACTTTTTTCATTTGCATGTGGCACCTGTTTAGTTTTCTTCTTTTTAGATCTACATGTTCTCCGTTTCTTATTATTAGCTTTCAAACCATTTTGATTGGTGGTTTCTTCAGAAGATGCGGGTGATTCAGCAGAAACATTCTCTTCTGAACTGTCAGAAGATGAGCTTTGAGCATTAAGAGGATTCGTTATATCTTGAAGAGTTTGAGATATCAATTCAGATTTAGTTTTAAAAGTTTTATCTGAATTAACAGGTGAAGCATGCTCATTTTCTGTCATTTCAGAATCAGTCCCTTGTTCTTCATTTGAAGAATCTGATTCACCCGATTCTTCTAGTACTATTCCAGCATTACTTATCACAGATTCAGTTGGTTGGTCGATGTCTTCACTATCAACTCTAGGATTAGCATCAACAGACGATACTTCCTGAGAAAAACATCTAGTCTCTTCAGTAGAAACTGAGTAATCTGAATCATCTGTCGATGTTGTATCTGTAGAACAAGTTGTATTTTTATCACAAGAGTTATCACAATCATTATCAGGATTCACAACATCAGCATTAGATGAAGAATCAGAATTAAAAAGATTTAAGTTATCAACACAACCAACATTGTCTGAGAATTTAAATTGTTCAGCAAGAAATTGATTTAAAATGTAAAAAGCAGGTTTATAAAAGTTATAATCCGCAGCTGAATTGTCTGAGTTTGAATTCAGACATTCTTCTTCATCACCAACTATAATATCCTCAACTAATAATTCTTCTGCACATGAAGTAGAAACGTTAGTAGCGTTCACTGAGTCAGTTTTAGGTCAGAAGGTTTTTCACTTTTTGATTCTTTGGGTGAAGTTGCTGCCTCTTCTTTAGACGTCTTTTTCTCTAAATAATTTGAACTACAATAAGGATTGTCACCAGATTCTCGTGAAAGTGGTGTGGAAGTAAAGAAAACAACATCCTTCTTGAGTTCAGTTGGCTTAGAGAACTTTGGGTAATATGGCTTCCATGGTTTTGAAAGATAATCTGATGGTTAACCATATATCATATTCTCTTCTTTTTTGAGTTCAGCCTCAGATGCAGGCATTCGTGTGTAGTTATGATTATATGGAGGAGGAGCCCTATTGTACCCGAGGTCTTTAGTAAAATTTTTCTGATAATTAAGCTGCAGATCACATAATTCCTTAACCAGCTTGCTGGAAGTTTCAAATTTTTTAATATTTATTTCATTTTCTTGAAACTTTCCTGTCAAGGAATTTAGCTTGGCTAAAGCTGCTTGAAGTTCTACGTCCTTTTCAGCCAATTTTAGCTTATAGTCGTAAACCCAACATTGTTGTTGATTCAAGCCAAGCTTTAGCTGAGCTATATCTTGTTTTTGAGCATCAACCTTTTCCATAAGAAGCTTATTCTTATGTTTAAGGGCGATGTTCTGTGATGCAGCCTGTTGATATTCAGCTACAAGAGTTGAATTATGGGCGCGTATTTGTCATAATTTAAATCGACAACTATTTGAACAGAGAATGCGATTTACCATTTATGAGAGATCAGGTGTCTCGGCTGTCTGCGCCATCATGAAGTGGTTGCTGTTCTTGGAAAGATTCAAAGTTTCCATCTAAGTTGCAGCATCTGCCCAGTTGAATCCTTCATGTTGTTGTGCCACTAACGCTGTTGACTTTCCACCAGAGCTACTCGAAGGACTTGGAGCAGACTTTGAAGGAGAGACTTGAACCAGCTGTCTGTCACTACTTTGTATGTCTGCGACTCTAGATGAGACACATCCAGACGACGGCTTCTTGCAATCTCGAGCAAATGTCCTGGTTCATGATATCTATAGCACCTTAGCTTATCTTTTGTCAACCCAGACTTCATATTTAACAATGGTTGCCTCCCGTACTTCTTTTGAAATTTGTTGACGCGGAAAGCAACCATAGCCAAGTTCCAGGACACATCAATCTCGTCCAAATCCTCCTCCATTATTTGATCTGTTTCAGTTGGAAGAACAGATGAGGGAGTTAGGTCACCGGCTAAAATGCATTTAAACTGTTAATCATTGAGGCAGCTATGGTCAATTTCTCCTCATTCTCTTTAGTGAGGAAAGCAGAATTGGACACAGCTTGAGCAGGAGCCGGTGTCGGAGCAAGAGATTGAGGAAAGCCGCCTTGTTGAGCTGTGGCAGGAACGGTGGGACTGTACATCATATTAGGATATTGAGCATGATATTGAGTCTGAACTTACGCTGCAGAAATCATGGTAGGAGTCTGAGACTGAAGACCATAGACATACTTAGTCTTCTGTGGAGAGGCGAGAGGACTATACACCAAGTTTGAGCCACCTGGTGTCTGAGAGCTTCCTTGCAAAGGGCTGTAAAAAAGATTCTAGGACATTAACGCTGCATTTTACCCTGTAATACCCGCTGCCATCAAACTGCTTTGATGATTTATGTCTCTCTGCTTGTTGTCTATCTCACAAGATTTAATTGTTGCAATCATTTCTGTGAGAGTGACGTCATTCAGATTTTTTGTCTTCTTGATCATGCCAACATCCGCATCCCAGCTCTTTGGCAATGAATTTAACAGCTGTCTGTTCAGATTTCAGCTGAAATCATCTGAGAAACAAGCTTCACATATCTTCTAATCTGGTTCTCAATGGTTTCCCCATATATGTGGTTAAACGAACTGAACTGTTGATTCAGCTGATTAACTCGGCTTGCCTTCATATCAGCATTTCCCTCATAGAGATTCTGTAACTTGCTCCACATTTCTTTAGTTGTCTTGCAATTTCTAACAGCTATGGAAATGTCAGGTCCGAGTGCCATTGTTAGTACAGCTAAAGCCTTTTCATCTTCTTCGATTATTTTCACATCTTCGGGAGTCCACAGATGACTTGGTTTTGGAATCTTAGTATCTGGATCTTCAGAGGTACTATAAACTATTGTACATGGACTATTCATAATACACCTCCAAACCCCTGGCTCTTTAGCCTTGCAAACTGCTCAAATCTGAATTTCCACTCATAGTATTCATCTCCCTATAGCAGATGAGGCACCTTAGTTGAAGTGCCAATGACTTGATCTAGCTCTTGATGAAGAGCCAGTGTCTGTGATTGCAGCACTGCCAAGGTGGCATTTGTCAGATCTTGAGCGGTCATATAATTGTTCATTATTATTAACTTTATTAAAATTACCAAATAAAGTTAATTGGAATTTGTATAATGAACAGTGATTCGGAAATAGTCTGTAAGACGAGATGAGTCCGAAATGGGAAAATCCGAGATGAGTCCAAGATAAAATTCCAAGACTAGTCCTGATGTGAGTACAAGCCCAATCCGAGACGAATATCCGAAGTAGTAATCCGGAATGAAATCCGAGTTGTAAAGTCCGAGAAGAGTATCCAGAATAGCAATTCAAAAGAGTCCTATTCGAAATGAAGATCCCTGTTCGGAATGAGAAAACCTGATCCGGAATGAGAGGCCCTTATCCGGAATGAAAATCCCTGTCCGGAATGAGAAACCTGATCCAGAATAATGATCCTTATCTGGAAGCAACAGTAACCCGAAATCCCTGCTACATATAAGCACAAAGTATGCTGAACAATAATCCTTATCTGGAATATGAGCAATCTGGATAAGGTTGTTGAGAATATTGATGAACAGTAGTCTGGGATCAATCCGAGATGGATGATCTCCTTCGTGTTCTTCGGGATCTTCAACAGTGCCCAATCCGAAATCCTTGAATCTTCTTCGTGTTCTTCAGAATCCGCAACAGTATTGAATCCAAGATGAAGACAACAGCAATCTTCAACAGTAATAACCCGTGATGAACAACAACGATTCTTCAACTCTGAACAGTTCTTCGATCTACAATACCTAGAGCCTGTATTATACAGTAGACTCTGATACCAATTGTAAGTCCAGTGATCGGATCTAACAGGTATCGCAAAAACTAATCGATTGAGGAAAGAAAGATTAGAATGAAGAACAATCTTTGATTAACTTAACTTGCATACACCAAAAGTGTCTGATACAAGTTTCTGAATTCAATTGACTAACTAGCCCCAAAACATTAACTAATACATGTATTTATACTAAACATATAGCCCACTAATTACAACCCTAGGTCCACAAGGCACTAGGAAGCCCAAAACCCCAAAATCAAGCCCAAATGTAACACTAATGTGTAAACCTGTAGTTAGAGGCCCAACACAACCTTTCCCCAGACACTTGGATGCCTTAACTAACGACACTTTGTCTGGCAATCCATAGTGCGAATCTCCAAAGATGGTGAGCATTTCATCAGATGGGGTTTTAATTTCGATGAGTTTCTTATCACAAGCAATGCGGGCTTAGTTATGGGATAACCAATCCATGCCTAAGACTACATCGAACCCCGCCAATTTCATTGGCAAAAGAGAAATAGGAATTGAATGATTCTTAATGGATATAAAACATCCATCAAGAATAGAAGACGTTGTTTCTAAGGTTCCGTCAGCAAGTGCTACTTCATAAGTTATGTCTAGAGTTCTTATGGGTAAGTTTAATAGTTTACTAAACTTATGGTCTACAAAAGACTTATATGCACCCAAATCAAATAGAACTCTAGCATATACATCATTAATGAGGAATGTACCTGTTATGACATTGTTGTCATTAACAGCCTCTCTAGCATTCATCTGAAAGGCACAAGCATTTCCTTTCTTGGTCTCTCCAGGCTTCGCATTATTACTCTTGAGATTCTTAGGGCAGTTAGTCTTAATATGCCCATTTTCATTGCAGTCGTAGCAGACGGCATCCTTAAGATCCTTGCATTCTAGGGTCTTATGCCCCTTTTTCTTACAGATACCACAAGGTTTAGCCTATGGATCAAAAATACACTGTCCCAGTGCCTGCGGTTGTAGGTTTTACATGTCAGCGTCACACCCGACTTATCTTGGTTCTTTTTTAACCCAAATCTCCCCTTATTCATCTTATTAAATCTTTGGGAGTTATCATCCTCTCTCTTTCTTTTCCCATCAGTCTCAGTCTTGACTGACTTTTGTCTCACTAGATCTAAAGTGAGAGAGAGAGATAGGTCAACAGCAGACCTATAAGTAGTAGGCTGAGCAGCCTTCACCATGCCTTTAATCTCAGGCACTAACCCATTTATAAACGTGTGATGCGTTGGGCTCAGGTGAAATCAAATAAGATACTAATCTGGATAAGGAATTAAAGTCGGTAACATATTTCCGACAATCCAGATTTTTCATTGTAAGAGTCAGAAAATCTGACTCTGTCTTCTCCACCTCATGAGGTGGGTAGTATGTTTCTTTAACAAGGTCCACAAACTTGGTTCATCCCAAGTTATACAAGTGTACTTTTCCTGTTGACTGGACCATGGCCTTCCACCATATTAGGGCATCACCCTTGAAGAATTGTGATACAAATTTCACCACATCCTTATCAGCACAATCGCTGATATCTACTATGGTTTCCATTTCATCGAGCCATCTCAAGGCTTCTATAGCCCCCTTTTCTCCATTAAAATCTCGGGGCTTATAGGAGACAAAGTATTTATAGGTACATCCGTCTTTAGAAGAACGAGACCTATCATTAAATTCTAGTTTCTTTGGTTCAGTCTTCGCATTTGAAGAGTGAACAGAGCTCTCCTTTCGAGCTGATGATGGTGGAATAGATAAAGGTTTGGAGAGAGTAGGGCTCGACTCCTTAAATTTTTCCATGGCCTTTCCAACAGCTGCATCGATGCGAGCTTTGAAATCATCATTATTGATGGCTATATTTTTAGCTTTGTCAGTATTATTATCACGGTGACTACTTTGCGCCTCATCTGAGTTAGCCATCTCTGATGTTTGGGTACTAAATACCAAATTAAGTTTACATTAGCCATGGTATTAATAACCATATAGGCTATAAAGTTTGGATATATTAATCCATTGCCTATTTGAACCAGTGTGCATAGAATCACAACTGTCAGGCTTAACATTTTAAATGAACATAGTCCACCACCTCTGGATAGAAGGATAATTCTTCCTTAACTATCATGATAGAAGGCTATTCATCCTTAACTATCATTTATAATTTGGCCAATTAATATGGACTTTGCCATTAGGCTAATCAAAACCATTAAGATTTTTTTGGAATTATATAGCGGATCATAAATTTCGAGTAAAATCGAGACGATCGCTTGAAGAGGATTAGTACACATATATATATAATTCAAAAATATTTCATTAAATGAAAATAGAAATTACAATACTTGAAATAAATAAATAAAACTAATTGTCCATGCAAGGACTAAATGAAATAACTTGTCCACGTAGGGACTAAAGAAATAACAATGTCCACGTAGGACTAAACATAATAATAGAAAAGACTTCACTCGTCCTTCTTTCCCTTAACAAGCTTGGAGAGTTTCTTGAAGAACTATTTGTCTTCTTCTTCGTTTTCTCCGCTTGGTGTTGCATTTCTTTCATTCGTTCTAAGGCCTCATTAATGGCCTCAAGTGGTGGCGGAAGTTGTGGTTGAGGTTGTTGTCACACCCCGGTCATAGCGGAAGCTCAAGTGTGTGACTATTAGGTAATCATTGCATCCAATATAGTAAACATTATAAATTAACAACGATGCATGCCATTCATAAGTTTCACTTCATATTTATAGCTTTCAAAAGTGCAATCACATTGCTATAAGTTTCAAATTACCATACAACCATAGTTTAAAAGACATTGTTCCAAAATAGGACAGTGTTTACATCACAATTTCATGTTGAGGCTTTGACCTCTATATACCCAAACGATGTTGGGATATAAAAGGCAAACCATCCAAAAGGTAGTACATCGTTGTCTTGACTAATCCCATACCCGGATCCCATCACCCGCTCAAGTCCTATGTCCTGAAATACATGTAATTTTAAAAGGTCAATATAAAGTTGGCGAGTTCATAGTTTAATGTTTTCCTATCAAAATGTCATCCTTGAAAACCTGTATTGAAATCCAAGTATGTTATTAGCATTAATGAGTTAGTTAAGGATCTATCAGTGTGTCGCGAGCACCCTGACATACTTGTGCCATAAGTAAGTAACCAAACCGAGACTACTTTGACATCATTGGGATCACAAAAGCACTCCGAAGGGTATACCAACTAGGAGTGGAGCGGGTCTCAAACTCAATAGATCTACTTCTTTTGCACCTTGCTCACTAAGTGATTAATGGTTACTATTGTCATCATCCTACTTACGCACAGTGATCTGTTATCTACTAACCCATAGCTAACATATTGTTTTGACATGACATGTATTTCCCCTCGATAGTTTAAAACAAAACTTGAAATAATTGAAAGGAGGGACATGAACTTACAGTTTTTGCGTTCCTTTAAGTCGTACTATTTATCGATCGGTGTCCGTAACGTATGTAACCTACATGTGTATTGGTTTCATTAGACACCTAGGTCTCAACGGACCTTTTTCTCGTTGTTCATCTTGAATTCTTGTTATGTGTCTTGGTGTTATGATTGAACAACTTAAAATGTTTTCATAGTGTTGGTAGTTTGCTTGTTCGATTAATATTGTTATATATATTTCTTATATATATATATATATATGCATTATTGTTTTCATATCGTGTGTGAACTGGGCCTTGCCCTTCACATGTCTTTGGGCCTAGCCCATGTTTTCTTGTCATTGGGCCTAGCCCATGTCATCTATATCTTTGGGCCTAGCCCATGTTTTCTTGGCATTGGGCCTAGCCCATGTAATTTATGTCTTTGGGCCTAGCCCATGTTTTAATGTCATTGGGCCTAGCCCATGTAATTTATGTCTTTGGGCCTATCCATGTTTTTATGTCATTGGGCCTAGCCCATGTTTTTATGTCTTTGGGCCTAGCCCATGTATTTTATATCTTTGGGCCTAGCCCATGTATTTATGTGTCCTTGGGCTTTTATTGGTTTTGGGTCACATCCATAAATATTATGGAATTTGGGCCTAGTATATGATTTTCACAATTTTGGCCTAGCCCAAATGTGTGTGTATATATATACATATATAAGCCCATTTTTATTATAAGTATTTACTTATGATTTTTCTAACTTTTAATATACTTAACTTTCCGAATTTTTCATTTCGATAACATATGTATATATATATATGTTGAACGTCTAAATATATATTTAGACTCGTCATCGGCGTCGTTCGTTATATGTTCATTTTCGTCGACAATCACCCATTGTCGTAATGACCTTTCGTGCCGGCGATTCACCCGTTGGTCGTCGACGCGATGGTGAAATCTTGAATGTTCGCCTATTGTTCGCATTGCTTTGATTGTCCGATTTATTGTTTCGACTCATTGTGAGAATGTATTTATTATGTTACCAACTCTTAGTGTATTGATCAAGTGTTTGTATTTTGTATAAGATTGGGTATTTTTATTGCAAATACCCTAAGTTTCTAATACATACACATACAATACATATATGTACACATACAATTTATTGGTAACAAATATGCATACAAATACTTGTATTATTTTCCAAGTAGAAATATATATTTGTAAAAACATTTATTTTTACTTATAAATATATATTTATAACTTTGTTTAACACTTGGCTATTTAGGGATAACCCTTGTCATTAGAGTCCACTTAATGACGATTTAAGTTACTAATCGCGTTTAGTCCCACTAATCATGTTTTAATCGCGATTAGATTTTTAGAAAATTTCGCCATAGTTTCCCCTAAACTATGACGTTTTCCACGTTTCAAAAACGTATTCAAAACCTGTTTAAGCTCATAATCATCATCAACAATCCATCAATATTTATTTTGCAAAATTTAAACTAGCATCATCCATGACTTTTATAGATAAAAATCCTAGTAAATCAAGTGGGTTTTTAATATTTATTAGTTTTTTCAAATCAATGCTTTAGCATGTTGTTTAGACAAGTTTATGCACTTAACCCCTTGATTATTACACATTTTTAAGGTGATTACAACTTAAATATAAGTGTTTACTTCTCATAAAATCATTCATATGCGTAAAAATTATTTTTAAGTTGTAGTATTTTTCACGGAAGATGTAGTTGATGATCTTGTTTAGATTTAAACCTTAACATGTTTAAATCTTCACTTTTATACTAAATCACACAAGATCATCCCACTTTTATATCATACTATCAACATAAACAACTTCCACGTGCATTCTAACAATCATATAAACATATAATCAACACATACTAAACAATATTTAGTGTTATTATTATGTTGTGTTTTAGGGTTTATGATTTATCTTTTTTTGATTTTCAAGATGATCAACTTGTACACTAATAATCTAAACATAAACATAAGCTAAATTATGGAGGAGTTTAGCTTACAAGGGGTGCACAAGTATCTTGAAGATTTAGAAGAAAATGAAGCTCCTTAAGAATCCCTAATGATCTCCTTCCATCCTAGCTTCTTTTAGGGACTTGATTAAGCTTTAAGTGGTGTAAGATGTGGTGTTTTGGGGTGGCAAAATGGTGGTGTAGGGTGGTGGTGTTGTAGCCATGAGATGAAGGGAGGAAGAGGGGAAAATGTTGCAATTTTTTTTGTTGTAAAAATGATAAGATTATAAGAAGTTATCATATATAATGATGTGCATCTTTCAAGTACTATCAATATCTTTCACACCATACTTGCAAGCTTAATTTTTCAACAAAATCAAGTGGGGTGGGACCCACTTGTGACCGTCAAAATGGAGGGGGGTGAAGTGTAACTTATTTTTTTACCACATGTTAAAATATGAGATATTTTGGTAATTAAGCTAAGTATAGTGATTAGGGTTAACCTTCGAGCATCTTAAGCATAAGACTTGTGTTAGGGTGTATTTACATGGCATTTAATCCATATGATTCTCCAAAATAAGTTTCGGATGACGATATGTCGCTAGATCGCTCATCGTCGTAATATTCGCTAATAAACGGAACTATTTATCTAGTACCGGAAGCCTTTGTTTTCGACTACCCCAACTAATATGGTGTCTAATTAGTGCATTTTCGATCCAAAAATATTCATGACTAGTTCGCTAGATGAATATATGATGAGTTAGGGTGGCCGATATGTCTTTCGTTCGAGCGTTCGATCGATATCGGCACTTTTATGTTCCGCCGTCGAACTTTTCCGAAAGTTATGTTTCCGTGACCACATGTTAGTTGAATGGATTCCAAGTTCCAAATAATGCTTAACTAGTTCACTAGATGCCCGGATGAGGCTATCGGTCACTAAAACATTCGTCGTTTCGACAATCGGCCGCTTTCGAGTCAAGTTGTGCATTGTTTGCCGAATGACCGGAAACGATGTCTTTTGTGCATTCTTGTTATTCCCACATTATTTTAGGATGTTTAACATTGTTTTTTTCTTATCTTGACATCCAGAATCCTCCGAATTAGTCTTGCGGAGAAATCGCCATTTGTCGCCTTTTTAGTCGAAACGGACAATTTTGCAATTTAGGCGATATACCGGAAAGTTATGTATTATTGTAATATTTGTTCTCAAATATGTGTTTTCATTTGTATATGGACTCAGATATGGCCTTAACATGCCGTTATTCCTTGTTCTGATTCGTGTTTGCGGATTTACCGACACAGTTAGTGTCACCGCATTTAGTGCGTCCAACACTTTCTACCAACACTTTTAGGGCATTGTTTTGGTTTGTTTCACGTCGTAAAGGAAACCAGTATATGTTATGATCAGATTTACTTGTCCTAATAACGTACGACTCAGTTACGCAATTTAATTACGATAATATGCATGAGATTATAATATAAAATTAGTGATTAAATTGTACAGGATTACCGGTTATTTGCCATTTGTCACATACTCCCCCTGTTAAAAAGAATTTCATCCCGAAATTCAGCTTGAGGCCTCCACTGAAGGGGTCTTCTCGAACAGGTGGGGGTATTTTGACTTGATTTGATCTTCACGCTCCCACGTATACTCGGGACCGTGACGTGAATTCCAGCGAACCTTCACCAGTTTGATTTGGCTTCTTCTTGTCTTTTGGACCTTCTAGTCCATGACTTCCACTAGTTCTTTGGTGAATTGTAATTTGTCATCAACATGAATCTCATTCGCTGGAATGATAACTGTGTCATTTGTCGGACTTTTCTTCAGATTGGACACATGAAATGTGTCAAGTACATTATGGAGTTCCTCTGGCAGTTTTAACTTGTAAGCAACTGTACCAATCCTTGCCAGACTTTTGAAAGGTCCGATATATCTCGAGTTAAGCTTTCCGCGCTTCCCGAATCTAGCTACGCCTTTCCAAGGTGAGACCTTTAACAATACTTTGTCTCCCACCTCGAAGGATAATGGTTTGCGTCTTTGATCTGCATAGCTCTTTTGTCTGTCTCGGGCCGCTTTGATACGCTCACGGATCTTAAATATCTTGTCGGTGGTCTCTTGTACTAATTCGGGACCAATGAGTTGTCTGTCACCGACTTCCCGCCAACACAATGGCGATCGGCACTTTCGTCCATATAGTGCTTCGAATGGCGCGGCCTTGATACTGGTGTGATAACTGTTATTGTAGGAAAACTCTACCAACGGTAAATGAGTATCCCAGTTTCCGCCTAAATCCATCACACAGGCCCGAAGATGTCTTCTAATGTTTGGATAGTTCGCTCGCTTTGACCATCGGTCTGCGGATGAAAGGTTGTGCTTAAATCCAAGCGAGAACCAAATGAATTTTGAAATGATTGCCAGGTCCGTGATACAAAACGACCATCTCTATCAGAGATTATCGAGATTGGCACACCATGACGTGCCACGATTTCCTTTAGGTACAGTTCAGCTAGTTTCTCTGTACTGTCTTTCACGCGGATGGGTAAGAAGTGAGCTGATTTGGTTAATCGATCAATGATAACCCAGATCATGTCATGACCTCGAGAGGTTTGTGGAAACTTTGTAATGAAATCCATTGATATTTGTTCCCACTTCCAAACCGGGATCTCGGGTTGTTGTAGTAACCCGGATGGCTTTTGGTATTCGGCCTTGACCTTTGCACAAGTTAGGCATTTCCCAACATAGGTCGCAATATCTCCCTTAAGATTAGGCCACCAATAGTATTCTCTCGGATCCTGGTACATTTTGTCCGATCTTAGGTGTATCGAGTACTTGGACTTGTGTGCTTCATCCAGCACCAAGTCTCGCAACTCACCATAATAGGGAATCCAGATCCTTCCCGTGAAGTATAAAGTTCCATCCTTGTTTGGTTCCAACTGTTTTTCCATTCCCCGTAGGGATTCCGCTGGAATGTTTTCTGGTTTCTTGCTTCTAGCTGTGCTTCACGCACTCGAGTTGTGAAGTTCGTCTGAATCGTCATTTCTAAAGCTCGTACCCGTAATGTTTTGACTCGTTCCTTTATGCTCAAAGCATCTGTTACAACATTTGCTTTGCCCGAGTGATACTTGATCTCACAGTCATAATCATTCAACAGTTCCACCCAACGTCGTTGGCGCATATTCAGTTCCTTTTGGTTGAATATATGTTGAAGACTTTTATGATCAGTGAATATGGTACACTTAGTGCCATATAAATAATGACGCCAGATCTTTAAGGCAAATACCACTGCACCCAATTCCAGGTCATGCGTGGTATAATTCCTTTCGTGAACTTTTAACTGTCGTGACGCATACGCGATGACTTTTTCATGTTGCATTAACACGCAACCCAAGCCTTGATACGATGCATCACAGTACACCACAAAGTCACCGGTACCGTCCGGGAGTGATAGTATCGGTGCTTTACATAACTTCTCTTTCAATACTTGGAACGCCGATTCTTGTTTTTCTACCCACTCAAACTTCCTATCCTTCTGGGTAAGCGAGGTTAGCGGCTGAGCAACCTTGGAGAAGTTTTCAATAAATCTCCTATAATACCTCGCTAATCCTAGGAATTGTCGTATTTCTGTGGGAGTTCTTGGCGTGGTCCAGTTCTTTATAGCCTCGATTTTCGAAGGGTCAACATGTATTCCGTTCTCGTTCACCACGTGACCGAGAAATTGTACCTCGCGAATCCAAAATTCGCATTTCGAGAACTTGACAAATAATTGCTCTTTCTTCAGCAATTCCAAAATAGTTCTCAGGTGTTGTTCGTGTTCTTCCTTGATTCGTGAGTATATCAGAATATCATCTATGAAGACGATCACGAACTTGTCAAGATATGGCTTACATACCCGGTACATCAAATCCATGAATACTGTAGAGGCGTTCGTTAGGCCAAAAGGTAAAACAAGGAACTAGTAATAACCGTAACGAGTCCTAAACGTTGTTTTAGGAATACTTTCCTCTTGGATTCTTAGCTGATGATACCCGGATCTTAGGTCAATTTTCGAGTAAAAACTCGACCCTTGCAACTGCTCGAACAGATCATCGATCCATGGTAATGGGTACCGGTTCTTGATAGTTAGCTTGTTTAGTTCCCGGTAGTCGATGCACATGCGAAAGGTTTCGTCCTTCTTTTTCACAAATAGCACCGGAGCTCCCCAAGGCGAGAAAACTCGGTCTTATGAAACCTTTGTCAAGCAACTCTTGCAGCTGCGTAGATAATTCCTGCATCTCTGAGGGCACTAATCGGTAGGGAGCTTTTTCCATCGGCGCAGCTCCTGGCACTAAGTCAATACGGAATTCGACTTGTCGCTGTGGGGGTAGTCCCAGCAAGTCTTCTGGAAAGACCTTGGGATATTCCCTCACTACTGGTATGTCCTCAATCTTGCACTCCTCGGCCTTCTTATCCACCACGTGGGCAAGAAAGGCGATGCATCCTTTCCTCAAAAATTTCTGAGCCTTCATGCAGTTTATAATTCGAAGAGGTGTGTCATGCTTCTCCTCGTGAATCACCAAATGTTCTCCGTTGGATAAGGGGATGCGAATGATCTTCTCATGACATATAACTTCGGCTCGGTTATTGGATAGCCAATCCATCCCAATAACGACATCAAAACTACCTAGTTGCACTTGTTATAGATCTATATCAAACTTTCGATCACCCAATTCTGACGTATAATTCTTTATTATCTCCCCCAATTCTACTAATATCCCATTAGCTAGCTCAATCGAGTATGGAACATCTAATTCACTCGACTCTACCCCAAGTATATCTCTAAACTCTTTAGAAATAAAACTGAAATCTACCCCGGTATCAAAAAGAATAGATGCAAAGTGATCATTGATAGGGAACGTACCGATGACCACGTTTGGATCTGTCGAGCATCCTTAGCTCCAATTACAAACGCTCTTCCCCGAGCTTGATTCACTTTAGGACAGTCTTTCTTAAAATATCCTTTGTCTCCGCATCCAAAGCAAACTTGATCTCTAGTATTGGCTCGGCACACATCGGTGCGATGTCCAATCTTTCCACATTTTCCACACTTGGGGCCTCGACATTCCCCGTAGTGGTGGAAAGGACATTTGGAGCATTTCGGTGCTTCCCCAGTATACGATTTCTTAACAGTCGTGCTTGTGCTAGTGGTAACATATGCCTTAGCTTCTTTGACTTCTCTCGCGGCTTGTTTCTTGTTAATGTTATGGTTACCGCGAGAGTCTTTCTTGAAATGAGAAAATTTTCGTTTGTTGGAATAAGTAGTCTCCTCAGCAGATTCCTTCTTGTTTCCACCATACTTAGGCAACCTCCCTGACCTACAGCCTCCTCAGTAAGGCTAACAGCTAGTTCAATCGCTTCACCGATCTCAGTTGGTTTTGAAGAGGTAACCAGACTAAGAATCTCGGGGGCAAGTCCCCAGATGTACCTCTCAATCCGTTTAAATTCAGGCTCCACTAAGTATGGTACCACTCGTGATAAGTCATGGAATCACTGCGTGTACCCAGCAATGTCTGAACCGATCATTTACAGATTCCAGAATTCGGTCTCCAACTTTTGAATTTCCGATCTTGAGCAATACTTCTTTCTCATCATTTCTTTTAATTCCTCCCAGGTCAGGGCGTATGTTGCATCATCACCCTTGGTTTGGACCTGAAGGTTCCACCATGATAGAGCTCCATCCACAAAGAGTCTAGTAACATAGGTGACTCTTTTCTCAGTAGGGCACTTACTCATTCGAATGACTGAATCTGTCTTCTCAGTCCAGCGTATGAAGGCTATAGCGCCTCCCGTACCATCGAAGTTCAGAGGTTTGCAGTCAAGAAACTGCTTATAAGTGCAACCTGAAATCATTGGATACACCGTTTAAGCATGAGTAACCAAATAACACGAATAGGATGGATAAGAGTATAGTGCGGTTTTATGAATAACTGTGAATTACCAGTTGGAGGATTGCCTCCGGTCGATCCTCCAGTACCTCTGCTATGCTCAGAGCGGTTAGCCTCGTGCTGTGCAATGGCTTGAGATATGCGTTCGTTCAGTTCTTCTTGTGTTGTTGGTAGGGGGTTACCGTTTGAACTTCTACGGCGGGGCGGCGGCGTCTTCTGACATAATATGTCGCTCACAATTAGCCGAGTTATACTAATAAATTCATATTTATTATCACTATTATTTATTTATATATTTTTTTATCAATACCTACGCAATAGCGCGTCGGTCCAAAATAAAAATATATGTAAATGCCATACGCACACCCATCGTCATCATACACATGGTCGCCATATCATAAGATATAAATCATACACTCACCACGACATAATGCATCAATCATAATATCACTGCATCATGACATAACCAACCATAACATAAAAGAAATACAATGTAACATCAAGAAACTACACTTTTATACAATGACAACTTGTTACAATTTGTTCGCGAAGAGCCAAAAAGGACTTAGGGTTACACAACCCTAGTCAATACAAGTTTTTACATTTCAAAAGTGCAATTTTCTTCTACATTGCTTCTTCACGTCAATAAGTTGTCTTCCAAAAGCTGGGATCTTCAAGGCTGAGTCTTCATGAGCCAAGTCATCGAAAGTACATCAGATCCCCACAAGATAATCACAAACATGTTATTGTGGTGGACAGGGTGGTGGATGGTGATCGGGGAAACAAACCATGACGGTAGGACATCTCCTCCAAGTCAGAAATACGCCTAGTAGCATCAGTCTGGAACTGCTCTAGCTCCTGCACTCGTGCCTCATATGGGCATGACGAGTGGTGAAATGGGCAGTAAAAAGGTGGGGTCGGTGGTGGTGATAGTGGTAGTAGTGGTGGTGATGGTGGTGGGTATGATGGTGGGGGTGGTATAGGTGATGACGGTGGTGGGGGTGTGGCTCTGGCAGCGGCGTAAGCAGTACGCTGACTCTCTAACTCCCAGATCCTATGAAAGATCAAGGAGAGCTGTAGATCATGTGAAGTCACTCTCTCCCCCACAGGAATCGGAGGGAAGTATGAAGGATGATAAGGGTCAGAAGGGCTCATGCCCGGTGGGGGTATCGGTGTATACATACCTGCTGGAGGTGGTGTGGGATGTGGGACATACATGGGGGGTGCTCTATCAGAGAAAGAAGGTCCTGGCATATGGGAAGGGCCTGCTGCAGATGTGTTGAAAACAGGGTGGTACGTGGACCTCTCAGAGAAATATGGTGGCGGCAGCTCTAGGTCATGTGGAGTACCGCTCAGGGAATAGTAACGGGCAGGTCCAGTATAGTGAGTGGGTCCAGGCGTCGGGACTCTGACTGGGAATGAAGTAGCGCGAGCCGGTGAGGCCGCAGGGGGTGAATACATAGATACAGGTGTGCCTGGGGCGGCAGATGAGGCATCGTCTGCCTCATGCTCACTCGGAGCAGCATCGGTGGATGACGAGATGTCAACAACTAGGATATCAGGAGGTGGAATCTTGAGTATAGCGATATCATCAAAGACCTCGCCATCACCAAGGTCGTCCTCCATGTGCTCAACATGGAACACGGGTATCTCATCGTCATCGTCGTCTAGATCAATCATTGGGGGACTACAGCAAGAGGCACGGCCAAATGTACAATAGGATGGCCATACACGATAATATCATGCGGGTGCTGCGGGGCGGCCAACACATCGTCTGCTGGGGGTACATCTACCTCCATAGGGTCGATCAGGGCAAGTGGTTGAAAGCCCTCAAAGTCTCCGTGTTCGGCTCTATCCCCTAAGGGTAGGGCCTCAGCAGAGGGGTCATATCCATCGTCGGATACGTACTCCTCTGGGTCTTCTTCATAACTCGATGATGAAGACATAGTCCTGGCAAATAATCCGTACACTGCATATATATACATCTTAGTAATTTATGATATATTTTATATTAATCACCATTTCTCATGCAAGACTTGTTCTCTTTTGTTTTCCGTGTGATATTACAGTTCCGTGTCTATCCATTATTGACTAACCATGGATTGATCCTGCTCATTACTTATAGTTGAGCTTGTGTGATAGATCCTTGTGTTTATCGTGACATAATGAAAACCTTTTTGTTATCTTGTTATAATTCCAAAACATTTCTGTCATGTTTTAAACTTTGTTTTCATGTGTGAGCCCCTAGTGATTGTAGACCAAACTTTAATAAAAGTTTTTCCCCGGTTCACTACAATCGGAGCTCTGATACCAACCTGTCACACTCCGGTCGTAGCGGAAGCGCAAGTGTGTGACTATTAGGTAATCATTGCATCCAATATAGTAAACATTATAAATTAATAACGATGCATGCCATTCATAAGTTTCACTTCATATTTACAACTTTCAAAAGTGCAATCACATTGTTATCAGTTTCAAATTACCATTACAACCATAGTGTAAAAGACATTGTTCCAAAATAGGACAGTGTTTTCATCACAATTTCATGTTGAGGCTTTGACCTCTATATACCCAAACGAGGTTGGGATATAAAAGGCAAACCCTCTAAATGTCACACCCTCAATTTCCACTTGCGGAGTTTTACCGCGAGGCGTGTGAGCAAACCAGAATCTGAAACACTAGTACGTCGAACGACTCTATATGATTTGATAATACGTTTTCCAAAAATCATTTGTTTAACCATTCATCGTAGATTTTATATTGTCTTAGTTAGTTACCAATGTTTAGCGGAAGCATTAGTTTTTATGGTTGAGCGGAAGCATAGAATAAGTAGTGAAACGGGCGCCAACATAAACGCCAAAACCAAAGAAAAACCCAAAACAATGTTTGTAAATGAGACTCGATAAAAGATGTCTTGATCAATGCAAGTGAGTGCACCTAGAGCTCCTAGCGTCCTGAGAAACATGTAAAGAAACAAGTGTCAACATTAAAGATGAGTGAGTTCACAGGTTTTCATAAATTCGTTTGTTCGGTTATGAGTTCGTTTCCCCCGTTATCCCTAACCCGGGATAGCGATTTAGTTCCATTATTCCCAACCCGGAATAATACCGATAGTTCCATTATTCCTTAACCGGAATAATAATGATGTTGGTTCCATTATTCCAAACCCGGAATAATAAAGTTGTTGTTTCCATTATCCCTAACCCGGGATAATATAGTTGTTGTTTCCATTATCCCCAACCCGGGATAATATAGTTGATTCGTAATTAAGTTCATTGTTAACATATATAGGTAGCTAGCCTAAAGTTATGTCACGTAAGTGTTCGCGATCGAAGCTGACTGTTGTGCCTCCGTGTTGCCAGGCCTATCACTGACCATGGCGAAGTTAGGCCAAATTATTCACCCGTTGACCATACCCGGTCGGCTAGCGCGACTAGCTCGGATGGGGCTTGTCGGGCCCAGTAGTACTACTTATAATTTCCCCGCTATTTAAACCCAATACTAACGATCCGAGAGATTGTCGAGGACTTATGTGATATAGCTGCTTAGTGACCATAACGTTACATTAACATTAACTTAGTTACCGAATAGTTATGTGACGTTAAATTCGTATAACGTAAAGAGATTGAGTTTGAAGAGTGTATACATGTTTCTCCCCCTGTTGTTTAAAACCGGATAAAATTAGGGGCCGTGAACTCACCTTTAGTTGCTCGGTTAGTGTAGCAAAGAAGTCGTAAAGGATGGGACCGCTAATTGCGTCCTAACAAACCAATTGATTTCAAGTCAGTGTGTGAACACACCAATACAAAATTTTACACATAATTTACGCACAAAGTGATACACACAATCAAAATTCCTAACACTCAAACATGCATGCAAGTATCCTCATGTGAACATAGTAATCAAAACAATTTATCATGAACATAACCCAATCCATGCAACACTTTGGTGCACACATTCACAAGTTATCAAGTTTCAGCTTACATACTCATAATTCGGCTGTTTTCTAGGATTTTTATAAAATAGTTCCAACGTTCCAAAAATTCCAATTATTTTACAGCAGGTGGCAACTATACTTTAGAAATTTATATAAATTTTTCAAGTCCTAATACTTTACCAATTAACCATAAATATTAATATACTAGGCTGCAGTCAGATTCGTCGCTTTCTAACTGCAGTCCACGGAAGAATTTATTTAAAAATCACCGATCGTCCAATTAACAAAATTCCAGTGGGAGTTGCCCGGAAATTTCCATACCTAGTTTCTGTACAAATTTCATGATTCGAATCCCTACAGATTATAAAATCCAACTCGATAAACAACTAACAAAATTTCAGGATTTCCACAGCTTTAGTTACTGAACTTAATTGGCCACTTAAAAATATCAAACGACTTCAGAAAAATATGAATCCAGCGCCATTAGATTCGTTATTCAAATCTCTACGTTTTATACTTCAGAAAAATCTGTTTTTCGACAACTAATGACCGAGTTACAGCCAGTTGAAGTCGGCTGTAACTATCATTCAGCAACCTGTTTCAGCATTTTATCACAACTAATTCGCAATAACCGTCGATACAATGAACCTAGGCGATCAAGAACTGATTTTTCCAATCATAGATCAATACATATATCATATCCATGCAAACCCAAATCATAATCTCTAGTTTTTATAAACAAAACACAGCCTATGTTTCCAGATTTCGAACAAACATCAACTTGCAAACATCATCAATAAATCGGCTAACATAACCTTACATTCAAACATATAATCCGAATATGATCTTGCAAACAATTATAATCCTAACCTTTAATAACAAGATCAATGAGCCGTGAGTGAGATGAGGAACCAATGATCAAAAGAATCGCGACCGAGGATGAAGATGGAGTTGTAACAAGCTGCTTGCGGTCGAGGGACTGAGAGGAGGGCTGCTCGCGATCAAGGGACAAGAGGGCTGTTTGCGATCAAGGAGGTGAACAAGGGGCTGCTCGCGACCGAAGGGAGTGTAGCAAGGCTGCCGTCGGCTTCTTAGATATTAGGGTTTTTGTGTTGTGAAGGAAGCATGCATGTGTTTGTATATATAGGCGCAAGAGATGAAGGGAATGGGTTGCGGTTTGGGTTTGTTCTCGCGGCCAAAGGGACTTGGGTGGGTCGGTTTGGGTTGTTTGCTCGCGACCGGATGGTTTGAGTTTAAGGTTTGGGTTTAAAACTTGATCCCCAAGTTTAGTTCCTTGAGTCGCAAGAAAAGAGGCCGGCTCGTGTCGCGGTTCGGCTCGATTCATTTGTTTATTTACTACGTCTATACATTATAACTAACATAAAACACGAACTCGGATATCACATAATAACGCACCAACTTATAAACGTTTAATACGTAGCACATAATTTATTCGACAAGTATTGCGTTTAAGTTATCCGAAAAACCGGGATGTCACATTATCCCCATGTTGAAAGAATTTTCGTCCCGAAAATTGAGTAAACGCGGTTTAGAATGCAGCGTACATGTTTAGAGTGCCACGCACAAAGAGTTAGTTCGTTAACGATGGTATGCGAAGTTACAAGAAGTTCCCAAGTGCCATGCACAAAGATTCCCAAGTGCCATGCACAAGGATTTAGTTAACAATGGTACGCGAAAGTATGAGAAATTTCCAGGTTGTCACATCATCCCCATGTTGAAAGGATTTTCGTCCCGAAAATTTAGTTACTGGTATCGTTAGTTTGCTGCTCAGTTGCGAAGAGGTGTGGGTATTTGCTTTTCATTTGGTCCTCTCTTTCCCACGTGAACTCCGGTCCACGCTTAGAGTCCCAACGAACCTTAACGATCGGAATCTTGCTATGCCTTCGAGTCTTGATCTCACGATCCATGATCTCGATAGGCTGTTCCACAAAGTGCAGTTGTTCGTCCACTTGAATCTCATCCAATGGAATGACTAGAGTTTCATCTGATAGACACTTCTTCAGATTTGACACGTGAAATACGTTGTGAACTCCGCTGAGTTCGGCAGGAAGGTCTAATTGATAAGCTACGGGTCCAATACGTTTCAAGATTACAAACGGACCTACGTACCGTGGGTTTAGTTTGCCCCGTTTTCCAAAACGGATTACACCCTTCCAAGGTGACACCTTTAGTAGGACGCGGTCGCCTACTTGAAATTCGAGCGGTTTGCGTCGTTGATCAGTGTAGCTTTTCTGTCGATCTCGTGCCGCCGCCATGCGGTTTCTGATTTGTACAATCTTTTCAGTAGCCTCAAGTATTAACTCAGGGCCTGTGAGTTGACTGTCACCGACTTCTGCCCAACAGACCGGTGATCTACATTTACGACCGTATAATGCCTCAAACGGTGCTGCCGATATACTTGTATGGTAACTGTTGTTATACGAGAATTCCACTAAAGGCAGGTGGATTTCCCAACTATTTCCACAGTCTACTACGCATGCCCTAAGCATGTCTTCCAAGGTCTGTATGGTCCTTTCGCTTTGACCATCAGTCTGAGGGTGATAGGCTGTGCTCATATCTAAGTGTGTTCCCAACGCTTTCTGAAGTGACTGCCAAAAGTTGGATGTGAAGCGAGCATCTCTGTCTGAGATGATGGACGTTGGCACTCCGTGCCGAGAAACTACTTCCTTCATGTAGATGCGAGTCAACTTCTCCATCTTATCTGTTTCTTTAATAGCTAGGAAGTGTGCGGACTTAGTTAAACGATCCACAATCACCCAGATGGTATCGCAACCACCCAAAGTTCGCGGGAGTTTAGTGATGAAGTCCATCGAGATCTGATCCCATTTCCACACTGGGATCTCAGGTTGTTGGAGTAGCCCCGATGGCTTTTGATACTCTACCTTGACTTTTGCACAAGTCAAGCACTTACTCACGTAGGTGGCTATATCGGCTTTCATATTGGGCCACCAATACGCAGCTTTAAGGTCTTGATACATCTTATCCGAACCCGGATGGACAGAGTATCGGGATTTGTGAGCTTCGTCCATGACTAGCTCTCTGAGGTTTCCGTAGAGAGGTACCCATATGCGATTCATGAAATACCGGGCTCCATTGGGTTTTACTTCCCAATCGCGTTCCATTTTTCCCACCGATTCGGCCCTGATGTTTTCTTCCTTAACTGCTTCTAACTGCGCGTCGCGTATCTGTTCGGGTAACCCCGAATGAATAGTGAGCTGTAGTGCTCGTACCCGACGAGGTTTCAAGTGTTCCTTCCTACTGAGGGCATCAGCTACCACGTTAGCTTTACCCGGGTGATACCGAATGGCACACTCATAATCGTTCAAGAGTTCGACCCAGCGATGCTGTCGCATGTTCAACTCCTTCTGATCAAAGATGTGTTGGAGGCTCTTGTGGTCTGTGAAGATTGTGCACTTCGTCCCATAGAGGTAGTGTCTCCAAATCTTAAGTGCAAACACTACTGCTCCCAATTCCAGGTCATGCGTTGTGTAGTTTTTCTCGTGAACCTTCAGTTGGCGGGACGCATACGCGATGACCTTATCGCGTTGCATGAGTACGCATCCCAACCCCTGAATGGAAGCATCACAATATACTACAAAGTCATCTGTCCCTTCCGGCAAGGACAGAATGGGTGCACTGCAAAGTTTCTGCTTTAGCAATTGAAATGTTGCTTCCTGCTTGTCACCCCAAGCATACTTGATGCCTTTCTGGGTGAGGGTAGTAAGCGGTTGTGCGATCTTTGAAAATCCCTCGATGAAATGTCTGTAGTAACCAGCCAAGCCCAAAAATTGGCGGATCTCCGTCGGTGTCCTGGGTGCTTCCCAGTTTTTGATAGCTTCAATCTTGGCAGGGTCGACATGGATACCCTTTTCATTTACAATATGCCCGAGAAACTGAACTTCCCGAATCCAGAAATCACACTTCGAAAGCTTGGCAGATAGCTTCTCCTGTTGAAGTAATCCTAGCAGTAATCGTAGATGTTCAGCATGTTCTTCTTCACTTTTGGAGTAGATGAGTATGTCATCGATGAACACAATGACAAACTTGTCGAGGTATGGTTTACACACGCGGTTCATGAGGTCCATGACACCGCGGGTGCGTTGGTGAGACCGAAGGGCATGACCAAGAACTCATAATGGCCATACCGAGTACGAAATGCCGTCTTAGCGATATCCTCCTCCCTGACACGTAACTGATGGTAACCGGACCGTAGGTCAATCTTGGAGTAGTAGCTTGATCCTTGAAGTTGGTCGAAGAGATCGTCGATGCGAGGTAACGGGTATCGGTTCTTGACAGTAACCTTGTTGAGTTCCCTGTAGTCGATGCACATGCGGAAGGTCCCTTCCTTCTTCTTGACAAAAAGGACTGGAGCTCCCCATGGCGAAGCGCTTGGTCGGATAAATCCCTTTTCTAACAGCTCCTGAAGTTGGGTAGACAGCTCCTGCAGCTCGGCTGGAGCTAGGCGGTATGGAGCCTTGGCGATAGGAGTTGCATGGTTCGCCAATTCGATTTCAAACTCCAATTGTCGATGGGGTGGAAGACCAGGTAATTCCGCTGGGAATACATCGGAAAAATCACGGACGACAGGGATGTCTTCTATACGTTTCTCGTCCTTAGGCTGTTCGGTAACCAGTGCGAGTAAAGCGAAGGAGTTCTTTCTCCGAAGGGAGTCGGCGCAAGGTTTTAGAAAGTCGTAGCTAGAAGCTTGCTTAATAAGCGCAGGATCTAGGACCTGCGCTTTCAGGTTTAACTTGCCGTTGCGCGAGGTGCGTAAGGTTTGTTAAGCAACCTGTTGTCTTCAAGGTTGGCGTACCGTTGCTCATAGTGCGCAAGGTTACGCAAGTGATCTGTTATCATTATGAGGGTATGGTATCTTGCCCAAGCGCAAGATTTTTGGGACCATACCCCTCCACTTTCTGTTTCAGAATCTGGATCTATCATCCGACTCAGTATACTCACGCACACCCTCTTACGCTTTACACTTTGGGTGCGTAAACATGTACATGAACTAAGTATGAAACACCACTATGTAAAAAATAAATAAAACAATGTTTTGACAACGTGCGTTAAGAAAGTCTTTTTTACGTCCCTAATCGCCGACCACAGCTCCTCTAAACGTTACACGTAAATCTAATTTCCAAACGTATGTAAACACGGAAGACGTAAAATAGTTTTACGTACGTTTGAAAAATGTTTTTACGTAAGTTATCAAATGTAAAATATCTTTTTGCGCACGATGTCGAATGAAAAAAATATTTTCGCGCATAGTGTCGATTGTAGAAAAATGTTTTTTTATTACACAAGATTAAAAAAATTACGCCACTGCTCGTCGACTTGAGTTCCTCTAAACGTTTGTGGAATGTTAACGCTCAGTTTTTTCTTTGATTTTCGTAGATGTTGGGGCTTTTACGTTCAAATGACTAGGATAAAGAACAAAAAATGAAGATAAAAATCAAAGATTGAAGACGTTTTCTTTTTATACATATACTGTAAATTTTTTGAATAAAAAATCATGCGTTATAATTAATTCTTTTTTTAAATAGATACAAGTAATTAATGTTTACATGATAAGTAATGTAGTGTATGATTTTTGATTGTTAGTGTAACAAGTTGACATCAAATTTTCTAAAATACACTTTTTTACTATTTATTCTTTTTAATCAATAAAATCAAACAGATCAAACTAAAAATTTCAATATCAACCACTAATACATAAGAAATCTAGAGTAGATAATGATTCCTACAGTTTTCGTATCTAAAGATGATTCCTATTTTAACCCATTTCTGTATGTGTATATACATGTTTATATATGTATGTGCATACATATATATAAATAGTAATCAAGAATAATAATTCAAGCCAAACAGGGGCAAAAGAAACTTTGCTCATGCTCTGCTTGTTTGGCTTGTCGGTTTCGAACCAAGCCAAGCGGACCTTTGTTCATGCTTGTCTTGTCTACAAGCCAAACAAGCAGAGCAACTCGTTTACAACCAAACATCAAATCAAACAAACATTTTCCAACCAATTTTCAAGCGAGCAACGAACAGATTGATCAGCCCTCTTTACCGTAATTGACAATTAAAAAATTTAGTCAACGTTAACAAATCAGTAATTAAGATGTGGTCAGCATTATTAACTCAAGCATAAGTTATTGACTATATTTTACCATCATAATTTCTACCATCATAATTAACTCAAGCATAAGTTATTGACTATATTTTACCATCATAATTTCTTACTTTTTGGTTACCAATACGGCTCAAACTCATGATACGGCTGGCATACTGTTGTGAAAATAAATAGTATGACCATTAATATAATAATAATAATATTAAAATCAAAGTTGCGGTTTCTTAAACAAGAACTTGTGATTTTTATTTCTTGTGGTAAAATTTGCTTCCAGTAATTTTTAACATGAAATTAAAAATTAAAGTGATAAACAAACTTAATCAGTCACGTTTAGATTAATTATATGCTCAGAAGCCAAGCGTAACAAGAATATTTCATTGAAAACACTCAACACAAAGTTGAGCATCTACTTACATGTTAGCTTTCTCATCATTGCAATTTCACCATTCTACGTATTCCAAATTTATAAAGTAAAACGTCTACAACAAATAACTACTAAAATAACATATCGGATTTAGCTACTAGTAATTTGAAGAAAAAAGTGCAAAAAACATTTTCCTTCCATCGTGATTAAGTAGCAATATATCGGCACCGTGCAAAAGGTGGCTTGTTTGAGATGGAACGGAGCCCCTGTGTCTAAGTATGCCTTTTCTTCATAAATTATATATACATTTATCCGATATATTGTGTCATGAAAACATAAAACTAATTTCCATGGGTCTTAAACCGGAGTTTTAATCTAGGCTCTAAGCGGCAGTCAAGTCGCTAATAAATCGACGCCTGCTGTTGACTCTGATGATAGAGCCCTAAAATTGGAAATTATAAGGTATAAAACAAGACTTGATTTACTGAAATACTAGTGTGAACGAGAATGATAAGATTACCGTGAAGATCGCAGGAGGCGAATGAGAGAGTTTAGTTTGGTATCTTAGTTCGGGTTTGAGCTGCATGTATATAAAGAGGAGTGTGAGTTGTGGTTCAAAACCCTAATTTGAAGCCATGGGACTATTACTGAGCCCAATTCGTGAAATGGGCCGACTGACTTTTGATTATTTGAACTTTTGAATCCTAAAGTAAACATCAGTCCATACCTTTAGAACTGGTGTGGTGATACAATAAAAGCCTGGCTTTTGTGGCAAGCTGGTTTTGGTTTCAATCGGTTTCTAAGTGCTAAAAGATCGGTTTGGTTTAGTTTTAACTGGTTTTGAGGAGGGTAACCCAACCCCCGTAACAAACCGGTAACAAACCAGTGGTTCGGTTCCTGACCAATTTTTGTCCACACCCGTTTTTTTGTACGACTCGGTCTGACTTATATTACAGTGCCCTGTTGGTGTTTTTTGGGATCTTTTTCTAACTTGCTCATAAGACTTCTAGAGCATTTTTATTGTTTTGACGGTTCAATTTGGCAATCAGCGGATTACGAATCGTCCAGAGTTTGAGATGCGGGAGCAGCGCCATTAGCAGAATACGCAGGTGGCAGTTGTTAGGGATAGCCACTGCCATACAAGCTTCCATAATGCATATTGCTGTTGACATGCATATAGACAATTACATATATAAGAAACCTGAATACAAGTAGCACAACTATATCAAAAATGGCACAAAGATAGTAATTATGAATTTTTATATCAAGACGGGTTTAGGTGCCTACATACCGTACAGGTTGAGTAGTTTTACCGAGAAGGATACTCCAGCAGAAGCCCATGCTCTCCCTATTCGAAGTGAATGGTACAAAACAAAACGCAAAACTATACAATCTTCTCAAACAACATATATAATATGATAAACCCTAAACAGTTGCTAAATTACCAACAAAGCATCAACATAATATAATAAAAGTTTAACATAACACTACTACAGACTGCAGTCAGTAAGGTAAGAAGAAAGCTATAAATGTAATCCTACTAGAATAAAATAACGTTAATACTAGCTCCAAGCAGTGTGATGGATATTAACTATCCTTAACCTCATATCTCCATAGCAATAGTAACTTTCCAATTTTTTATACAGAAAAGGGTTGAAACCATACCGGTTCTTGTTTGCTTCACAAAAAACTTGAACTACCCACCACCCGTTAAACAGTCCTGATATCAATATCAATAATAATAGATTCATACATTCCTCGTATGACGCATAAGCTTTAAAATAGATTCACCTTACCACCACACCATGTCCCTTGGGAACAAAATCACAACAAGATCTGATTTAACATTCACAACACAACTGAAAAGGCCTAACACCTTAAAAACATATGAAACGTGATCACCATAATTATATTGTATTTCAAATATATTCTAACTATCAAATTGTCACCAAGGTACTTACCACAATCACAAACCCTAAAAATCACAAGCACAAAATAAAGCGACATTATATTCAAGCAACGAATCGAACCTGCAGGACCAGAACTGAAACCCTTGCTATCATTATTATCATAACCGCCACCACCTCCACCGTTGTCAAACTTCGGTCGTTTAGCTTCGGCGTTGTTGAACAGGCGAGCAGCGATCTCCTGAGCCTTCTGTTTCGCGAGCTCGATCTCATCTAAAGGCGGAGGTACGGTGTTGTAGGCTGAAGCGGAATCAGGAAACTGTGAGTGGATAATTGGGGCGGAGAATCCGGATTGCCGGCGGGCGGATGACGGCGGCGGTGTGGTGGAATCGTCGTACTTGCGTTTACCGGTGAAGTCTCCGGCTGTGTAGTTTGCGTCGTCAGCCATTGAGTGGGTGGAAGGATGAAGAGGGTTGAGGAAACCCTAGAAGGGAGTGGGGATCGATACGATGATATTGTGGGGATGGGGAAGAATATATATAGCAGGAGACGAATGAGAGAGTTTGGTTTGGTATCTTTGTTAGGGTTTGAGCTGCATGTATTAAAAAGAGTGTTAGTTGTGGTTCAAAACCCTTATTTGAAGCCATGAGACTATTACTGAGCCCATTACGTGAAATGGGCCTACCAAACTTTTGATTATTTGAAATTTTGAACCTAAAGTAAACATCGGTCTATATTTTTAGAGTTAGGGTGGTGATACAATAAAAGCCTGGCTTTGTGGCAAACTGTTGTGGTTTCAATCGGTTTTTAAGTGCTAAAGGATCGGCTTGGTTTAGTTTTAACTGGTTTTGACGAGCCAACCCCATAACAAACCGGTGGTTCGGTTCTTGACCAATTTTTGCCAAACCCGTTTTTTTGTACGACTCGGTCTGACTTATATTACGGGGCCCTGTTGGTGTTTTTTGGTATCTTTTTCTAACTTGCTCATAAGATTTTTAGAGCATTTTTATTGTTTTGACGGTTCAATTTGGCAATCAGCTGGTTACGAATCGTCCAGATTTTGTCAACATGTGGTTAACTACCCAAGTTTAATCAACAAATCATGAAGAAAAAAAATGACTGATGAGCAAGTCATAGTTTGGACTGCCCAAACCGATGATCGACCAACTAAAGTACTAACGGAGTCCATATTTCCTCAATTGTCGGTTTCAAACCATGCCCGTTTTAGAGGGTAAAGAGCATGAGGCACTAGGATCCCAAAAAGGCAATGTGTGAGGCACTAGGATTCCAAAAGGGCAAGGCGTTGAGCGCTAGACGTAAGGTAGCTTCATATACGTGAGGCGTTTGGTAAAAAAAAACTAATTAGTTAATTATACATAACCATTTTACACCATTAATACTTGAATATAAAAGTGCTTACAAATTATAATCTCGCAATACTTATGAAGGTTTTTTAGGTTTTCGGATGGGGGGGTTGGTGTTTTTTTTTTATGTTTTTGGGAGGGGTTAGGTTTTTGAGGGCGGGGTGGAGGGTTTAGGTTTTTGGTGGGGTATAATTTTTTTTTGGGTTAGGTTTTTGGGTGGTGGTGAGGTGGGGGGTTCATTATAGTTTGGACTACCCAAACCAACGATCGACCAACTAAAGTATTAACTAAGTCCATCTCCCTCATTGTCGGTTTCAGACCATGCCCAACTAAAGTGGTGCTATTGCGCCTTACACCTTGGTTTTAGACAATGTCACCCGGTTTACAACTTTGCATGTTCAACTTTTCAAATGTTACCGTTCTTAATTTACATATTCTATTTGAGATTCTGTCTTCTTTCTTTGCAGCCAATCAATTTAGATACTGCAGCCCATTGCATCCCATCTGTCTGTTGGCGCTTCCCATTTCTAAGTGTTCGCAATCCAATTACAACCGGGTCAGTCCGGTCCAAGGCCCATGACGAGCCCTATTACGTCGACTGAGTCTTGTTCGACTGATTTACATCGTCCACACTTAACATAGAAAATTGCAATGTTGGATATCCATATATAATTATATCATGCGCGCACACACACATGCACTTATACCAAATAACGTAAGCTGTAAAGGATAAAAATTTAAATTATTTGGCAGCGGCTGCGACACATTGGTGGTTTGCATTCTGTGCATTTGGTGCGAGAAACTACATTTCTAAGTAGACTACCTTATTATCTCGAGAAGAGTTGAGCTAACCTTCACATCAGAAGTTAATTAAACATAGTAACCGGTAATAGTAAATCCTCGTCCTACAATCTCTCCAGCACAGTACCAAGCAAAACACTCGAGCCCAAAAAGAGCAGCAATCCCCATATCTTCGGTGTTAAGATCCTTCCTCGTTTTATTAGTTGCTTCACATAATCAAGCTCCTTCCAGAATGCATCATATCGACTCGGAATGCTGATTCAAGAAAACAAAGCACAGAGTTAAACATGTTGGGAAATAATAAACATTATAGTAGTAATGTGGCAAACCTGGCAAGACGAGTGTAAAGTAGCTGATTTGACAACTGTTGACATTTTTCGATAGTTGGTGGATCCACAATGTATTTTTTGTTCTCCTCTAGTGTTTGCTTGTAGTAGGAGTTTCCGTTCTTAGACAAAAACTTTGAAGCTTCAGCCGTCTTTGAACGCAACATATGCAACTTTGATGCCATAACTCCTAGGTGACAAAATTGAAAAAGGTTATATTATTTGACTACACACAACAAGAACTAAGGATTAAGAAAATGAGAATTACAGCTTCGGCTAATACTAACATGGGTTATGATGAAACTTTGAAGATGTACATATTGTATCAACATGTAATTATATTTGTGATTATTTTAAGTATACTACACTCAAATTATCTAATAGTCTCGTTAGAAAGAAGTTTCATTGGGTCAAAACTCAAAAGATAACATTTCTGTCATTCATTTGATAGATATAAAACACTTATAATTTATAAACTTGATATAGTTCTTTCACTCATTCAACAAGAACCCCAAAAAAACATCTATATCTTCTTTCATTCATCAGACCCATTTCACAAGCATTGCATGCCTTTGATATAGAAGCGTCAAAAACAAAAAAAAGGTAAGAATATGAATGTTTTGCAGGATTACAGAAGTGGTAGCCTATGTTTCTAAGTGCTTTATTCTGTTTGTCATTTACATTCACTGACTCCTCGAAAAGACGTATCAGTGATCCTAATCATCCTATATTTGAGTATGGATTAGATAGTAGGTAGGTTATCGTACTTTGGTGCATACAACAAAACACAACTGTTTATGAAGATTTCATCAGCATACAAAATATTCACATATGGTCACCTATTATAAACAATATACAATAACTGTCACTGAAAAGAATGAAACAAAAACACTTCACCTAAGCAGTTAAGATGCTACAAAGAAAACCAAAAGATAATGGATCATTTCTACATTAAACCAAAAACAATAATGAGGGTTTAAATAGTAATTTAATGAATTTACAGATCTAATCACAGAAAAAACACCTAGAATCACAAATTGTGCCACTTTAATCAATCATAACATGAAAATATGAAATGAACCAAAAGAAATTATCCATACGTATAATTTAAACACCAGCTACTGTAAATTGCACCCAATTTACGTGAATTTGAAATTAAGCATACATAAACATGAGGAATTAGCAAGATCGAAGCTATTGCATACCAATTAATATGGCTTTCACCAACACATTCGGATATATATCAAACATACAATTTATGAATAGGTTTAACCGTTGGATCATAAGGAAAACACGAAATCACACACATTTGACCTAATCAACTAAATTATCGGGGGTTAATCGAATACGGAACATAAGAAATCATAAGAAGAAATTGGATTTACCTTGGTGCAGCCTCGAGACGAAAGAGGTGGTGAAAAGGGTTTTGAGCGTGAGAGCATCCATGGGTGAGTGTTTTATTTTATACCAACAAGTTTTACCCTTTAGCTTCTGATTAACTGACCACAAGCCCCCCCCCCCCCCCCCCCCCCCCCCCCCCCCCCCCACATATATCACACTAGATTACTCAAATGAAATGCACCATTTACCATTGTTTTGGATGTCGGTAAAAACTGGCCCGTAATATCGGTTAAATCAGATACTGTCCGATACAATAAAAGAGAAGTTAAAAAGAGAAAAGAAAAGAAATCCCGAACACCCACTATGTAATGTTTGTCAACTACACCTTAGTTGAAGGGTCAACTGCACATTATATTTAAATACATAACTAATATTGCAAATAAAAATGGGGTATAAACGGCCATTTGACAACAGGAATCATGATTCAACTCAATAATCACATGGACCTGATTGTTCAATTTTCCAATAAAGGGACTCAATGTGAATGAGCATGATACTCGTTCGGTACCGAAAGTACCGGTATCGAAATGAGAAAAGTGGGTACCGGTACTGAGTATACCGGTTCGATACCGGTACTTACCGGTGTTTTTTCCGTAAATACCGGTACTGAAAAATGAGAAAGTGGATACCGGTACCGGTATCGAATATATCCGGTATGGTTCGATACCGATATCCGGTACCAAATGTTCATCCCTAGAGTTAAGTGTTAATCACATGGACTCAGATTGTAGTTTACTCTAATAACATTTTGTACTTTTAACATTGTTTGGGTTTCTTTAGCCGATTACAAGTTTATATTGAGTTCCTTCGTGGATTCGAGTTTTACTCCATTTTCTTAATTTCAATAAAAACCATTGTTTACATATTATGGAGATGACTTATGTTATAATATTACTCCAACAAAATAGGATCTAAAAGATTTAATCTATTATGCTTGATTTGATATTATTTTAAGATTTAATGAATGTTGTATGGAGTGATAACTATCTCTTGAAAATAGACTAGGTTTGTGTTTAGCGGTAGGGTTTCATATAGGTTCATTTGATTGTGTGGGACTGAAAAATCTTGGTTAAACATAATTCACACATGCAGTCATTTATGTTTCGCACCACATACTAATTTGACAACTATTTATTTCTCTCACATTTCCTGGAACAAATTGTTTTCCAGACGTTATACAAGGATGAAGTTCGTCAAGCAGATCTTCAATGGCGTCTTGTTGAACTCATAACAACTATCAACATCACGTGTCTTTGTGCTTCAGAAAGGTTAGTAGTATATGAAGTTTGCTTCTTACCTTAGTGATATACGTCACTGCCGGTTCATACCCATTAGGGTTTTACTTGGTTTTTACTTTCTGTGATTTCAGTTCTATAACTTTGATTTTCATTGGTTTCGGGTTCCAGTGTGATTTCAGTTCTATAACTTTGATTTTCTTTGATTTTGATTGGCAAGTAAACACTTGCAGGTAACATTCTCATTATCACTTAAGCATGTATTCTTTTTTTCACATTTTTTATTAGGAATGTTTTTGTGATATTAAAGACGTTTTCTTAATCACTCTTTTCCAATTGTAACTTAAGCTCTTATTAGAAAAATGCTTAGTTGATTTTCAATGTAAAAGGTCAATTTGTTTATTGATTATTACAATTATTTGTGCTGCGTATTATTTTATTTAGTTTGATTGAAATAGTTAATATAAGCATCTTGGTCTTATAATATTATTGTTTCATATCATAAGTTAATGAGTATCATGTTTAATTTCAGGGAATTAGGGGTGCAAACAAAAGTTGCCAAAGTATCTTACAAATGTTTCCAATCAACTTTTTTATAGGAATGTAAGAGAGTATTTCTAATAGAGTTCTCCCTCATCACCAACATGGTCAACGCCCAAATCAAATGATGCTTGCCCATCTGAGAGTGAGATGGTCTATCGTATTATATGAAGTTTGCTTGCTTCTTCATCATCGTTCTCTTTAGTTTATACATACTAATAGTACTGTAGTAAATATCAAAGATAACAAATACTTTTTAGTTATATGTTAAAAATTAATCCTTATTTGTCATTATAATTTCAAAGTTACTATTTTGTCTCGAGTTTTATAAAAACTATTTTTTTACGTTAAAAATAAGATCATTTTATGTATTAAGTTGCTCTTTACGATTTAATAAAGTTAGATAGTGTTAAACTGGGAGCGACTCACGAACAGGTTACGCACACAATTGATCAACAATGGTCAACTCTTTTTTTTATTAAACAAGTTTCGGGACCTTATGCATTGCAGCGAGGCTGTTAAATCGAAAAACAAACGTTAAAGCGTTGAATCATCCGCGCATTACGACACTACATATTAACTCATAAAATGGACCAAATACTTTTCTTTGTAGAGGACTATGGGAGTGATAGAACTTAAGTAAAACAATCAAAAATAAATAAATGCTAAACAATATTACTGGTAAATAATATACCTGTTTGTACTCTTTTTGTTTCATGAGCAGGTTTTAAACTTTTTATTTGTGACATAAGTATTTAAAACTTTTAATTGCTAAATGTGTTATGAAAAGAAAATGAAAAAGCTAAAATATGTTGTAAAATAATAAGGGTGTGGGGTGGTGTGGCTTAGAGGCTTGGGGCGACACGTGGCGAAGATAGGGACCCGTTCACAATTCATCAAAATTGTGGGTATGGTATGGCGTGACTTCGGTTCGCGTGGCCAGCCAGTTTTTTAGTTATTTAAAAATAGATAAAATAAGAAGCTAGTAAAATAAAAAATACAAATAAAATTTAGAAAAAGTACAAAAATTTAAAACCAACTACATTAAAATAAAAAAAGTTAAAAACTTTATCATTCCTTCATGTTATATTTTTTCAGGAGCTCTTTTTCCATCTTCAACATTGATGCCAATTCCGCGTCATATAGGTGATTGACGTTCATGATAATAAACTTCACATCCACAAGCTTTTTCTTTGTGAGATGTTTTTTTTTCGCGAGCCTCGAACTTTTTTTGTTGGATGAATTTGAATGTGTCAATTTTCGACCCAATATCTTCCAACTGGTCGATGTAGAACCCTTTGCTCGAAGCCGAACTAGGGGCTGAACCCGAGGCTGATGTCGAGCTTGATCTAACTTTTTGAGCCCGTTTTTTTTGAAGTGTCTCTACCTGGTGGGCGGGATAGAGAATCATCAGAATCATCCAAATTTAGATCAAGCTCTTGATCACGAGCATCAGATTGAGCTTGGGACGAGTTTGTTCGTGCCCTTTTCGATGAGGTTGATTCGCTAGCAGTAGGGACTGTCGCCTATTTAGAAGCAAACCTACATATATTTGTAACACCTCGTAAAAATTCGTGTTCGGTAATAAACCGACACGTGTATATGCCCTTGGAAAATACCTCAAATGAGTTAGCCACTCAATTCCTTAAACGTGTCCATAAATCTAACAAAAAAAATTAAACCTGACCGTAGCTTACGGTCCCGGACCATAAGCTACGATCCAGACTTTCTGGTTAGAATTTATAACTAACCATAAGCTACAGTCTGGCTACGGCGAAGCCCCGAAACCTTAGTTTTTCACCATTTTAACTTTCAACCAATAACCCTAAGGCCCCTAGACTTTATTATTACATTTTCCTTGCATAACCAAGTCATTTTTCGACCCGAACGACTCTCTGTTAAGGTGATATCTTTTGATTCACCATTCTTGAGTATCACACATCTTCACCGAACATCTAACCTTACTAGCTTGGGTAATTTAACTCATGAAACCATAAGTATTCATATCTTACACGTTTAAGCTAGTAAACACGTATAAGTCGTAAACACACCTAGTGTGACACCCATTAACATTCGGTTATTCGTACTCTTCTTCAATACATCTCGTGTTGAACGACAAGACCAAGTTGTATCATTATGTCATTGAATATAAGTCAAGAGACAATTCATGACAATCCACAAAACTATTTTTGGGGGACTAAAAGTGTCAATACCCCAAAATTTTGTCAAGATGCCACCTCTCCTGCAAAATGCCACATTCTTGCAGCTCTTGACACCTTGCTAGACACTTGTGATGATCATAGAACACCTCTAACACATGGCTTCATCTTCACACACCTTCTTTGTAACATTCGACAAAAAAAATGAGTGAATCCTAAAACCTAACCTGTTTTTGTACCTCGATTCGTTTTCATATTCCACGTAATTTTGTTTAATGTTTAAGCAATAAAATGTCTTGGATTCTATGTTTTTATCATACATGTTATCATATCTGGTGATTTATAGTCTTATACATGTTTAGACAACCTTGTAAATTCATTTACATGTAATTTGAAGCAACCCTCTATATCTTAAGGTCTAAAACTAAGGTTTTCCTTAAGTTAATAAAAAACTTTGGAGACCTCGTGAACATACCTAACACATCACATCCTAACCTTCTTATCATTCAAACTTCATTATATGCATGCCTTAAGATAGGATATTGTGTTTTGGAGAGTTTAGATGTAAATGATCACAAGTAAAAAGCTCTACATGTCGTATTCTTAGTTTTGTCATAAGATGACTTTCGGGTGACTTTCTTGCTAACTTTTCTCCATCCTTGAGCTATCATTCTGGTCCATTCAAAGCTCTAAGATATACTTGGTAAAGGATCAAGTAGGTTCAAATGGTGCATAAAACTGAGCTCCAGCGTAACGGAATCACAAACACAAGTTTTAGAACATAACCCTCAACCCGCATCAAGACCCAAGGTTTAAGCCCAATTCTCGACACCATGGATGTTGGATTACTCTATTCCATATGATAGAACTCTAAAAATAATGAACGTAGGCGAAAACCATGCGCAAAACGGAGTTATAACGAAGCGGGAATCGCGAAAACAAGTTTGGTGTTTGTTGCTGATTTGAAAGACGCGAAAATCTTGTTTTAAAGTTATCCCACATCGCCCCAATCACCATTTTGTGCTCTATTCACACCTATAAATACCCTTGCTTGGTTCTTTATAGCTTGCAACTCCTAGTTTGAGTATAAACAAGTGGAATAACTAAATTTGGTGGCTCCACAAGCACAATACCCCTTTGGGTGTGGTGTGTAGTAGTTTTTATTTCCGCTTTCGACGAGGAGGTGCTGCCCTTCAAGCTCTTCTCATTTTGTAAAGTTCTTCTTCGAGGTAATCTTCCTTTCTTTGTTTTATTTTTTTATTTTTTAATATTCATTTATTTATTGCTTTCTTAGTTTAATTAGTTTAGTTTAGGTTCTTAGTTAAGGAGCATTAGGCTCGTTAAGGTAGCCTAGTTTAGGCTCGCCTTTAGGCTTTTCATAGCCTTGTAGAGGATCGTTAGGCTCAACGAGTCTAACATATCATGTTCGTTCATTTAGCTATGCCTAGCATAACGTGTCACACCCCGACCGCAGCGGAATAAGAGTCGGGGCATTATTGGGTTATCACCAAAACTCATGATATTTACTAATATGTTTCATATTTATTAAAGTCAAAGTTACATTTCCAAATATCCAAACATGTCCGTACAATACAAAGAAAATAAACCAAGCATAACAATTCCAAACTCTAAATCATTTTATTCTTTTAGTCCAATCCTATGTGTTTCTGGCTGCTGCTGGTTCACCTGTATCATGTGTAAAAATGGGGGTTTTTGGGTCAACATAAGTTGGTGAGTGAACCTTGTTAGATAAACATTTGTTATTGATTTTCTTATTAGTTTATCAATGAAAAATTGTGCATAATCATAAATGAGCAAATGTAAATAACCAAGCAGTAGCAATAGCAATCACAACTATAACATACAATAACACATGATAGCATACATTAACATACCAACATCATACGGTAAATAACATGAATGAAACTGTGCGATCAAGGCTCAATCAAACGGAGCCGATCGTATTGCATGTACTGAAAATGAAAATATCTTGCGATCAAGGCTCAATCAAACGGAGCCGATCATATGAGGGCACGCCAGGTTCACGCTCATAATGTAATGGGGAACATGCTCAACGCTCATAATGTAATGGGGAGCGGCGGCCTATGAAATTGCATGTACTGAAAATAATAAATTGCATCTAACGATAACCACACAACAGTTGAAACAAACTGAATACACATGTTCATGATATGATGTATGCATAATGATTTAAATATAATATATATCAAGACACATGATACACCCCAAAACGTGATAAAACGGGGAATTTGTAAAGATTCACTCACATTGGGTGCGTTGGATTGGAGATGATGAGATGCGCACGAGTCGGGAGAATTGAACAACGAGAATTACTAACCTAAATAATAACGGAAAAATATAGCAAATGAGTGGATTTTATTAAGGATTTTATTGGAATTTTTAGATATATTTTTGTGAGTTTAAGGCTATTTCTATCTTTAAAAATGTTATTTTTAAGTATTTTTAATTGATTTTTAAATTAAATTAAATAAATAAAAATATAAAAAAAATTGTTTATTTTGCGTTGACCGTTGACCGTTGACTTGTTGACCTGTTGACCGGTTCGGTCAGTGAAATTGTTTGCGCCAGGTGAGGCTCGAACCCGAGACCTCCCGTTCGCGTGCACGCAGCTCTACCAACTGAGCTACGTGTCTAACCCGAAATAATCTTGTTTTTAATTATATTTATATACTAATTCGATTTAACCAAAATTCTTTTAATTTCAAAAACATTTTAATTCGTTCAACCGGTGCCAGTAACAGGTTTCGAACGCGTGACGTGCGACTTAGTGTTGCACACAGTCCACCGCTGGACTGTGTGTCTAACCTGGTTAATATCTCGGTTTTTATTATACTTAACAACTAATGGAGTTAACCCGGTTTAGTTTTAAACAAAAAGGCATTTTATTACATAAGGAGTGCGTGTATCAGGGATCGAACTCGTGACATGCGACTATGTTTTGCATACAGTCCACCGCTGGACTGTGTGTCTAACCCGTTCATATTACTGATTTTAAATAAACTTATAACTTAACTAACTTCGTCTTCTTCATTCGAATTACAGTTGACAGAATTACTAATCCGTTTTCTTGTTTTTACAATTAACAATCATTCTTAAGGCTAGAATAAAATGGCAGAGACGGTGTTAGAAGTAACATACCGTAGGAATGATTTATCACAGAGTTTCCGGCAATGCGTCGGCTCTGTTTTTGTGCACCTCAACTGAACCAAACAATTAACCATTTTGATTAGCCAATCGTGGAATTGAAGTGATAAACAAACGTTATTAGTGCAATTGAAGGTCCTTACCGTTTCACAGACGGAATTAAAGATTTCCAGAGATTCTCCGGCGAACTGGAATTATCTGATAACGGTGCTGAATTCGATCTCAAGTGGAAGATTTGAGTTAGAAACAGCTTAACAACTGTTAGACTACGATGGTATTGAAGAACTTACCGATTTGAGGACAAATACGGTTTTCCGGCGAACCTTACAGAATTTTCCGGCGAGTTGATTTAAGCGTTCTGATGGACTGAAAGTGTGACGAAAGTGAAATGGAATGTTTGTCTGATGTCTCTGAGTCGCGAGAAGGGTTTTGATTGAAGTAATTTGGACTTTGATTATTTTCGGTTATAAAAAACCGATGATGATGAAGATTGATGTTCAATCAATTCCGAATTGATTAAAATCGTCGGTGCATCGGTTATAAACCTGAATGTGCGATTAATCAAATGATTAGACGGTTGATTTGCTGATTTCGGTTTCTCAGTTGGCGCAACCGATTTAAACTCGTTTGTGTATAAATGTTATTTGTTTCCCTAAGTTGACAGAAAACAACAAGTGGCGGAGTGGTGATGTGTGTGTGTGTTAAGTCTTTGGATTTCAGTTCTGGCTGACCCGTGTTCGAGTCCCGGCAGCAACATTTCATTTTTATTTATTTTGTTTTAACTTTTTATCAAATATAATTTTTATAGTTTAGTTTGTTTATTAATTATGTATCATTATAAATCAAAATAATCATAAATATACAACGTGACATTTATAACTTGACATTCGATTACAAAATGGAGCGGGTTTTGGAAACCCGTTTTTGACAAATGTTACATAACGTTTACTTTTTTTGTTGCATTCGTTTGTCTAGCTTAAATCACGTTTATCAATTGGATTTTCTACTTATTCTCGTGCGGTTTTTCACTAAGGATTAAAAACGCAAACACTGTGAGTGAATCCTTACAAATTCCCCTTTTTTATTCACGTTTTGGGGTGTATCATGTGTCGTAATTTACTTTATTTATACAAATACATGTGCTACCACCATTATGTGATCTAATGTGTATATTTGTTTGTGGTGGTTATGTGTGGTTACATTTTATCATTTCAGTGCAATCATTCATTTAAGGCCCATCAGTTCCTCGTGGGATACGAGTCGAGCATCAGGTGCCTCATTAGATCGGCTCCGTTTGATTGAGACTTGATCTCAAATTCATCATTCATCATGTTCATATGTTCATTGTTGATATTATGTGATCTAATGTGTATATTTGTTTGTTGTGGTTATGTGTGGTTAGATTTTATCATTTCAGTGCAAGCATTCATTTAAGGCCCATCAGTTCCTCGTGGGATACGAGTCGAGCATCAGGTGCCTCATTAGATCAGCTCCGTTTGATTGAGCCTTAATCTCAAGTTCATCATTCATCATGTTCATATGTTCATTGTTGATATTATGTGATCTAATGTGTATATTTGTTTGTTGTGGTTATGTGTGGTTATATTTTATCATTTCAGTGCAATCATGCATTTAAGGCCCATCAGTTCCTCGTGGGATATGAGTTGAGCATCAGGTGCCTCATTAGATCGGCTCCGTTTGATTGAGCCTTGATCTCAAGTTCATCATTCATCATGTTCATATGTTCATTGTTGATATTATGTGATCTAATGTGTATATTTGTTTGTTGTGGTTATGTGTGGTTACATTTTATCATTTCAGTGCAATCATTCATTTAAGGCCCATCAGTTCCTCGTGGGATACGAGTTGAGCATCAGGTGCCTCATTAGCTCGGCTCCGTTTGATTGAGCCTTGATCTCAAGTTCATCATTCATCATGTTCATATGTTCATTGTTGATATTTAGTGGTTTGTGATTTAATTATATATACATATGCTCATATATGGTCCCTGCACATTTTTATTGAAATAATCAATTTAACAAACTGTTTAATGTTTAACTTAGATTCACTCGCCAACCTTTGTTGACCCAAAACCATTTTTACACATGATACTAGTGAACAGGTACGAAGAGAAGATTGGACATAGGATGAGCCTTAGTTAACAAGAAACGAATTAGTGCAATATACTTGTTATAAACATCGTCTTGTGTTTGTAATTGTTTATGTGAATTATTTGTATTGTGAGACACTTGATATGAATTAGTGAATATTTAAAACAAGTAATAGCAAGTCATAAGCTCTCGAGTTAACCCAATCATGCCCCGATCACCTATTCTGCTGCGGGTCAAGGTGTGACAGATTGGTATAAGAGCCATTGACTTTAGGGATGTAGGATAGGTTATTAGACCCTTAGAACCTATACTTTAGTCAACTAGGACCTATGTGCTTATGTGATTTCGTGTTTTGTTTGACTTATGATTTGCTATTGCCCAGACATTTAAATTCCTTTCATTTCAAACAGAAACGCATGCAAGCACTCTCTTTGTTACTTGATTATGTGATACGTGCAATGTGTTATAATTATGTCATGAAGTCTACATATATGTTACATATATACATATCACTCCACCTGAAATGTACCATACGAAACTTATGAAACCCTTATTTATAAGTTCTCAATTTCCTTTAAATTTTCGAAACATTTCTCTTCATTTTCCAAATACTTACTTTTATGTTATTCAAACTTTTGTGATGTTTTTCGTTTTCAAATTTATCAAGGTGAGTTCATATGACGGGCATGTAGTAACTGGAAGGGTTCGAGTACCGGTAGTCGGGATGTCCTGTCTAGGATTGGTATTCGTATAAATCCGAATTAACGGACCAGTTTGTCTACCTGGGGACTACTGATGAGAGTACGAAGGACCTATTAGGCCAAAGCATGCCGCACCAAATGTCATGTGAACCAACCCCACTTTGAGGTGTCACCATGTCCACACCTGGATGCACTCCTACTTTCATACGTTACATTCACATTTCTCGATTTTTCTCCGGGTTTTAGTGTACGTTACCAGGCTAACACATGCGAACCATATGAAATCCCGGTAATCATGGGGGCCCACATGATTACGAAGGTGAAGTATGGCGGCATGCAAGGCCCAATTACGAGCAAAGCCCAAGAACACTTTAAAAGTGTTGTGTTATCATAAGTTATTGTTTTCAAATACACCCCAAAGTTTCATTTTATCATATGTTTATATTTTTTTTCGCATCCATGCTAGCAAATCCATCACTAGAATCTCACAATCTCGTTTGCGTCAATTCCTGTAGATGTCCTTTAGGCACCTTCTTGGAGGAAAAAAAAACCGGAAACTCCAGTAGACGCATGGCTGCCCAAATTGCCAAGCAAATGGCCGCCGTGATTCCTAACATTGTGATCCAAGTTCAACAAGCCCTCACTAATAACCAAGTCAATCAAGTCGAACCAAACGCTGTAAATGCTCCCATAACTATATCCAAGTGCTCCTATAAGCACTTCAAGTCTTGTGACCCCCCCCCCCTAAAATATGAGGGAACAGAAGGGGTCACTACACTCCTGCGATGGTTCGAGGAAATGGAAAGAATCTTCCTAAATTGTGATTGCCCTAACGATCGCAAGGTTCGTTATGCTACCAGTCGTCTCATTGGGGCAGCTTTAACCTGGTGAAACGCTGAAAAGGGTCGAAGAGGGGCTGAAGCTGCTGTGGCCCTAACTTGGGAACAACTCAAGGAACTAATGACTAAACGGTTCTGTCCTTGGAGTGAGATCAAGAAGTTGGAGGACGAATTCTCCCGCTTAAAGCAAAATGATGGAGACCAAATGGCCTATAACAAGCGATTCCTCGAGCTGAACCAGATGGTCCCAAATATGTTCACTCCTCCTTACCATCTCATTGAACATTACATTAGGGGTCTTCCTTCTGGTATCCAGGATTCCGTGATGAGCACTGTACCCGCAACATTGGAAGCTGCAATAGAATTAGCCACCAAACTCACCGAAAACCATATCCGAAATGGAGACTTTAAAAAGAAGGGCACAACTGACAAGGTTTCAATGGAAGAGCCAAAGACAACCAAGATCGAAACATTCTCCCGTTCTGATACCAAACGAAAGCGTGACGGTAAAACTACGCTATTGCCTCGACTAACCCAACTTCACAAGCCGTACCACTCCAAGCCATCCCAATCACCCAAATGGCACCCAACCCAGCTTACCCAAACAAGAACCCTACACTGGTCCCCACCCTCAATGCAACACATGCCACTATCACCACCAACTCACCGTACCCTGTCGTCTATGTGCAAATTGTGGGCGTTATGGCCATTTGAGTAACACGTGTCGCACTCCTCAAAACCAAGTTTCACCTCTTGCCCAAAACATGATCCAGCCCTACCAACCACCGCATTACCCCATGGTGCCATATGTTCGAGCTTGCTTTAATTGTGGTGATCCTACTCATTTCAGAAACACGTGCCCTAGGTTGGTTAACATCATCAACGCTCAAGCTCAAGCAAATCCATTTAACCAAGCGAACCAAGTTAACCAAGTGAACCAGGCAAACCCAGCACCCCCACCAGCAAGAGGGAGAGCCTACAACGTCAACGCAAACCCAGTTGAGGTCAACGACGGTGTGAACGAACAACCTAACTAGTCTTTCTCCCATCATGAAGACTCAAGACTCTGCTCCAGTTGTTTATTTTATTTTTATTCCCAATACAAGCTTTAATAATTTCCATTTCTTGTCCTGACTATTCAAATTACCATTGTTTTCAATTTGGGTAATAATGTTTCAAGATTTAATTATTTCATATTAATGCCATTAATGCAATTTATATCACGCTTCCAATTTGTTTCATTACATGTCTCTATACATCGATTAAATTTCATGTTATTCGTGTCATCATACATCACGACGAACCCCATCTCATCATTTAGGGAAGTTGGGTCATGTCTCACTTTTTCATAGACTGACCACTTCCTCATAACACATTAGAGAGGTACCGACGTCATTTAGTCTTGCTCTCTTCGGATTCGAGATTCAAGCATGGGTTGTTGTGTTTGTTTATGTTTGGTAGATTTTAGGATGAATCACATAGAACTAATCGTGACTTAATAACAAGGCCGATGAAAATTTGACAAGGACATGGTGGATACGCCGCAGGTACTTCCTATATATAAGTGTTCTTGTCTGGTGATCAAAAGCATTGTTAGACGGTTATGGGAAGTTTTGGGTAAGTAGTGTCAATCTCAATTTGGATAACGATGTAGTTGATGATTTCATTTTGTGATATAACTTTATCATTATGACGCTTCGATTTTCTCAAAACCCCTTATCATGAGACAATTTCCAGTTAGCCATCTCCGTGTTACAACACTTTTCATTTTTACACCTCAGGCATAAAAAAACGATTCATGTAGCAGGGTATTCAACCCTTACTAGGAATGTTACCGCCTCAATCAAAATCCAAACTTCACACTCACCTGGTTATGTATATCCTTAGCATCATCGAGATTTTTATTACCTAGCATACTCGAGATCCAATCTATAAGAAACTCTATTAACTAACACTCAAGAACGGTTCCCTCCTAATTTTGGAACGAAATTCCTAAAAGTAGGGGAGACTGTAACATCCGCAAAAAACGGGTATCCAGAAGTCCGACCCACTTTGAAATCCGGATCCTAACCTTTAAACTTCGGAAATTTTCGCGAAATAAATAACCGTTGAAAGATTTTACTCTTTAATTTAAATTCATTTATCGACTTATTTATTTATTAATTTAATTTAATTAATATCACAATTAAAATCATTAATAAAATCTAGTTAGTTTTGTTAAGTTTTAAAGTGAGTTTTAAGGTAATAAGAGTTAGTAGCCAAGTTAGTTCAGATAGTAGAGTTAAGGGGTCTGATTTGTAACATTTCAAAACTTTAAATTTAAAAAAGAAATATAAAATAGTGGACCAGGGACTCGAACCCGGGTCTCACCAACAAACAAAACACTTGAGCCACTCCACCACATCAAACCTTTGTTAAAATTTCTATTTCCAAAATCCTTAAACACTGCAATCACTTTTGAATTACCTTTACCCCAAATGTTATCTAAATGGTTACCTCTTAATTTCGGGACGAAATTTCTAAAAGTAGGGGAGACCGTAACATTCGACAAAAAAATGAGTGAATCCTAAAACATGACATGTTTTTGTACCTCGATTCGTTTTCATATTCCATGTAATTTTGTTTAATGTTTAAGCAATAAAATGTCTTGGATTCTATGTTTTTATCATACATGTTATCATATCTGGTGATTTATAGTCTTATACATGTTTTAGACAACCTTGTAAATTCATTTACATGTAATTTGAAGCAACCCTCTATATCTTAAGGTCTAAAACTAAGGTTTTCCTTAAGTTAATAAAAAACTTTGGAGACCTCGTGAACATACCTAACACATCACATCCTAACCTTCTTATCATTCAAACTTCATTATATACATGCCTTAAGATAGGACATTGTGTTTTGGAGAGTTTAGATGTAAATGATCACAAGTAAAAAGCTCTACATGTCGTATTCTTAGTTTTGTCATAAGATGACTTTCGGGTGACTTTCTTGCTAACTTTTCTCCATCCTTGAGCTATCATTCTGTTCCATTCAAAGCTCAAAGATATACCTGGTATACTAAGGATCAAGTAGGTTCAAATGGTGCATAAAACTGAGTTCCAGCGTAACGGGAATCACAAACACAAGTTTTAGAACATAACCCTTGACCCGCATCAAGACCCAAGGTTTAAGCCCAATTCTCGACACCATGGATGTTGGATTACTCACTTCCATATGATAGTACTCTAAAAATAATGAACGTAGGCGAAAACCATGCGCGAAACGGAGTTATAACGAAGCGGGAATCGCGAAAACAAGTTTGGTGTTTGTTGCTGATTTGAAAGACGCGAAAATCTTGTTTTAAAGTTATCCCACATCGCCCCAATCACCATATTGTGCTCTATTCACACCTATAAATACCCTTGCTTGGTTCTTTATAGCTTGAAACTCATAGTTTGAGTATAAACAAGTGGAATAACCAAATTCGGTGGCTCCACAAGCACAATACCCCTTTGGGTGTGGTGTGTAGTAGTTTTTATTTCCGCTTTCGACGAGGAGGTGCTGCCCTTCAAGCTCTTCTCATTTTGTAAAGTTCCTCTTCGAGGTAATCTTCATTTCTTTGTTTTATTTTTTTATTTTTTAATATTCATTTATTTATTGCTTTCTTAGTTTAATTAGTTTAGTTTAGGTTCTTAGTTAAGGAGCATTAAGCTCGTTAAGGTAGCCTAGTTTAGGCTCGCCTTTAGGCTTTTCATAGCCTTGTAGAGGCTCGTTAGGCTCAACGAGTCTAACATATCATGTTCGTTCATTTAGCTATGCCTAGCATAACGTTTACTTTTTTTGTTGCATTCGTTTGTCTAGCTTAAATCACGCTTATCAATTGGATTTTCTCCTCATCCTCGTGCGGTTTTTCACTAAGGAGTAAAAACGCAAACACTGTGAGTGAATCCTTACAAATTCCCCTTTTTATTCACGTTTTGGGGTGTATCATGTGTCATAATTTACTTTATTTATACAAATACATGTGCTACCACCATTATGTGATCTAATGTGTATATTTGTTTGTGGTGGTTATGTGTGGTTACATTTTATCATTTCAGTGCAATCATTCATTTAAGGCCCATCAGTTACTCGTGGGATACGAGTCGAGCATCAGGTGCCTCATTAGATCGGCTCCGTTTGATTGAGCCTTGATCTCAAGTTCATCATTCATCATGTTCATATGTTCATTGTTGATATTATGTGATCTAATGTGTATATTTGTTTGTTGTGGTTATGTGTGGTTAGATTTTATCATTTCAGTGCAAGCATTCATTTAAAGCCTATCAGTTCCTCGTGGGATACGAGTCGAGCATCAGGTGCCTCATTAGATCAGCTCCGTTTGATTGAGCCTTGATCTCAAGTTCATCATTCATCATGTTCATATGTTCATTGTTGATATTATGTGATCTAATGTGTATATTTGTTTGTTGTGGTTAGGTGTGGTTACATTTTATCATTTCAGTGCAATCATTCATTTAAGGCCCATCAGATCCTCATGGGATACGAGTCGAGCATCAGGTGCCTCATTAGATCGGCTCTGTTTGATTGAGCCTTGATCTCAAATTCATCATTCATCATGTTCATATATTCATTGTTGATATTATGTGCTCTAATATGTATATTTGCTTGTTGTGGTTATGTGTGGTTACATTTTATCATTTCAGTGCAATCATTCATTTAAGGCCCATCAGTTCCTCCTGGGATACGAGTTGAGCATCAGGTGCCTCATTAGATCGGCTCCATTTGATTGAGCTTTGATCTCAAGTTCATCATTCATCATGTTCGTATGGTCATTGTTGATATTTAGTGGTTTGTGATTTAATTATATATACATATGCTCATATATGGTCCATGCACATTTTTATTGATATAACCAATTTAACAAACTATTTAATGTTTAACTTAGATTCACTCGCCAACCTTTGTTGACCCAAAACCATTTTTACACATGATACAGGTGAACATGTAAGAAGAGAAGATTGGACATAGGATGAGCCTTAGTTAACAAGAAACGAATTAGTGCAATATACTTGTTATAAACATCGTCTTGTGTTTGTAATTGTTTATGTGAATTATTTGTATTGTGAGACACTTGATATGAATTAGTGAATATTTAAAACAAGTAATAGCAAGTCATAAGCTCTCGAGTTAACCGAATCATGCCCCGATCACCTATTCTGCTGCGGGTCGGGGTTGTGACATTCTTGCACTATAAATAGCCCACTAGTTCACCTCATTCTTTCCTCATTCACTCCTTCTCCTCTCTATTACACTCTTAGAAGTTCCTGACCATTTAGGAGCTTCCCTTTGAGTTCTAAGTTTCCTTTGGATCACTTCTAAGTGTTCCATCTCTGCTCTTTTCTTTTTGTAGGCTTTTAATAGCCAAAAGTCAAGCATTTTCGACAAATGCCTTGACTTTCGGTTAAGACAATTATGGTCCAGCCATTGTTCGAAATGAACATGCCTAAGTGATTGTAATTAGGTAGGTGTTAATCCGTTAAAAGGGCACCTTCTAAGGATCACGTTTACTAGGTCAATTGACGGGTCAAAGTTATCGTTTTAAAAAGTCAAACGGGTAAGATTTCATAAAAATCATAATCTGAGTTTGTATATGTTATAAATATGTTTTTGAAACTTAAACAAGTTGGTAATAATTATTAGAACATGTGGGAACATGTTCGATCCATCAATTTCAGTCCTAGAGTCGGTTCGCAACCGAAAGTCGCGAAGTTTCACTTCTGCTTTGACTTCTGATTCCGACCCAATTTAGATTAGTTTACTTCTGACTTATAGTCGCATTATGATCGTAATACAATGTAGCATAACCATCTGAGATTATATTAATTGATCATAATCTCTGAGTTTATGCACAAGTTCCGTAAAATGTCAATCTTTGACTAAAATGCTCTTTTTACATAAAACAAGGTTTTAATCAACAATGAACTTGCAAATGAAGTACCTACTGATATGTTAATGTAATTAACATATTATGATGTTAATATTCTGATCATAAACTGATTTTAGTATAATATCGTAAGCTATACTTTTTAAATGACCAAAATGCCTTTTCGGTGCATAGTTTGGTCTTAAACCATAAACCACACTTATGTGTGACTTCTTACTGATAATATATCACAAATTAAGTATTTTTCCAGAATGTTATGATCATAACATCAGAATACATGCAAGTTCCTTTTATACGACACATAAAGGTCAAAACGTCTAATAAGGCGTAGTTTCGTTTTAAAACCTCAACGGGCATATACGTTGATATCCTACTGATATTACAACTTATTTTTAAAATATAATGACCTATGGAACTTGTTCATGACTCATCCGGTTACCCGATATCGCTTATATGCATACGGTTAAGTACATGTATCTAGTTTACGAAAATTAACCGAAACGGGTTTAACCTTATCATTTTAATCTCAAATTCCAGAATGTTAATTGTTTACCCATATTATACAAGTCTTAAGTACTGTTGGGTTTAAACTACATTCTATCCGGTCATCGCTTAATCTAGCGTATCGTACCGTTTTTGATCCTTTAAGCTAGTCCGTCTAAGTCTATGACTTAAATAAGACTGTTAGCATTCTAATTGGTTAGCTTATGCCATAATCCAGACTAGAGCCTTCAAGTAAATGCTGTTTGCACTTACTTCATTTTGAATACGGCTGAAATATTAAATCTTGCATTTTTAAATCAAGACTAGCTCAGGTAAATACTCTTGACTTATTTTCCCTATACAGGCTTGGGCTATGGTAAATTATTACCGCTTGGTGGGAAATTATTACAGTTTTGTTTGATAACTTAAACATTGGGAGTTAACGACCGTGTCCTGGATATCCTTGGCTCATTACATTAGATAATGGCCACGACCAAAGCATGGGGTGTAGGCATATACCCGACAGATGCGAATGCTAAATTATTTTTACCCACAAGTTGGGGATAACTCCTTCGTGGGTTCATAAGTGGTGTGTACATTAATCATGTCTAGGTCTCTGTACTGGGCCCCATATGTATTGACAAACATGTAAAGCTGTTAACAAAGTTACAAAGCTGACTTTCCCAAGTTATAAAAGATTTGTGCCCTATGCACTTAAATCTATTTTTTAAAATATTTTCAAAATGAGTCAGTCAGGTGTATTTACTAGCGAAAGCTGACATATTTTCAAAAGACTAAGATGCAGGTACAATACGAAATAGGCTGGAAGCTGCTTGGTAGTGATATAAGAGGATCTTGCAAATCCTTAGATCTACCCAAAGTCTGTTATACATTTTTGTACATTCTACGATCCGCCTGTGGATCTTTCATTATAAGCCGTCTGTATATTATTTTTCGTACTTTAAACATTTGGTTTATAATAGTAATTTAAACTCCAAGACTTCTGTTGTGTTGTGTTTAATTGACTATGATGATATCAACTTACGTCATGATATTCCCCACCCAGGCCTACCAGTGTTTGGTTGGAAATTCGGGGTGTGACAGGTTGGTATTAGAGCCAAGTTTTGAGAAAATTAAACACTAGCCTTCTTGTGTTTAATCTCAAACTTACACAAGCACATTCCTTAGACTTCCGAGTATAGGCTTTGACCTAAGATTACTCATCTCATTAATAAGTTATTAGTATTGTTTTGACTTGATTTTAACAGGAAAATGCCGCCAAGATTTAGAGGACAAAGTGGAAGAGGAAAAGGTCCAATGAGGGGAGGACCATCGGGGCGCATCCCTTCACAACCTCACAACTCATATTCCTACCAAGATTCAGGAGATTCGTCTCCTTGGCAACCAGCGAGACACTTTGTCTCATAGACACTCGCCCCCACATTCCCAAAATTCTTACCACTCCTATCATTCACACCATTCTCACCGTTCCCATCATTCCCATTCACACTCTTACCATGAAGAATTTAACCCTAACCACTATTTCAACACACCCCCAGCTGATCAGAATCAGTTGGATCAACAAAACTCCATGGACGAGGACTCCGACCCGGAGATGCCACCGTCAGGATCGCATGGACCCCCTATCGAAATCTCTAGCGATTCTAATTCTTACGCTAGATCACCATACCAAGGTCCTAACAAATGGGACCAATATTGGAGTCAATTCACTTTTGCTAACACACCTTCACACCACTCTCCAACACCTCCAACACAAGAAGACATTCAAATGGAATCGGTGGAACAACCACAACCACCACCTGAGCCACCAACGTGCGGGTCAACGGTCAGGGTCGCAACCACCCTTGCCCAAACCTTACCCTACTATTCAAGAGGACCCACAAATGGGTGGACCCTCCAATGCTTCACCTGTGGTGGAACTGACACCATCACCAGTGGTTCAACCACCACCATCGGGTTATAATAACCCTATCCCAACATATCCGGATACATCTGGATATGATCCTTTTAACCCATCAACGCTGGTAAATCATCAGGCACTATCACATGACCCTTACATGCAAGCGGTCATGCAAAACGCACTTTACCCGTCTCCTTTCCCACCTGCTTATCTATCTACTGGATACCCAAGTTATAGGTACCAGTATCTTGTTATGCCACAACTGTGACAAATGGCAAATAACCGGTAATCCCGTGCAATTTAATCACTAAATTTATATTATAATCTCATGCATATTATCGTAATTAAATTGCGTAACTGAGTCGTACGTCATTAGGATAAGTAAATCTGATCATAACATATACTGGTTTCCGTTACGACATGAAACAAACCAAACAATACCCTAAAAGTGTTGGTAGAAAGTGCTGGACGCACTAAATGCGGTGACACTAACCGTGTCGGTAAATCGGCAAACACGAATCAGAACAAGGAATAACGGCATGTTAATGCCATATCTGGGTCAATATACAAATGAAAACACATACTTGAGAACAACTATTACAATAATACATAACTTTCCGGTATAACGCCTAAATTGCAAAATTGTCCGTTTCGACCAAAAAGGCGACAAATGGCGATTTGTCCGCAAGACTAATTCGGAGGATTCCGGATGTCAAGATAAGAATAAAACAATGTTAAACATCCTAAAACAATGTGTGAATAGCAAGAATGCACAAAAGACATCGTTTCCGGTCATTCGGCAAACAATGCACAACTTGACCCGAAAGCGGCCGATTGTCGAAACGATGAATATTTTAGTGACCGATAGCCTCTAGTGAACTAGTTAAGCATTATTTGGAACTCGAAATCAAATCAACTAACATGAGGTCACGGAAACACAACTTTCGGAAAAGTTCGACGACGGAACATAATGTTGGAATCGGTATGCCCAAGACACATATTAAATTGATGTGGCTAGTACGTTATGATCCAAGTCGGGTCATACCCAATAACAAGCTAGACAAACACTTATAATATTTATTTATGATATGATCAAACAAATAAATATTAACACTTAGAATATTTAGAAATTGGTTTTCTAAATAATTGCACTTGAGAAACTAATAAATTATATGGATAATTTATTTTTAGAGAATATTTTATATTGTTATTTAATGGGTTAAGTAACATTATAAATAATTGTGATATGTTGCATAAGTTGTATAACATGTGATGTTATAATTTTATAAAATGTTATAAAATAAATGTAAGACTTACTTTAAAAATAAAATTGAAAAATCTTGGTTGGAAAAGGCCTTTGTGGCCGTCCACTTTGGGCTTCCCAAGGTGGATTTTCCACCAATGAAACTTCAGGCAACAATCACATAATCTAACACAAGATCCTACAAGATCATATGTATTTTGATTTATTATCACACACCTTTTTTAAAGTAACAATTCAAGTTGAAAGAATACTTGTGAATGCTCTCAAAAAAAAATCGGCCAAACATAGTGTTTGTCCAAAAGTTTTTTTTAAGTTTAATTCAAGTGCAAGAACTCTAAGAAGAAGCTCTCAATTTTCGGCCAAAAGGGTTTTGTCCAAGAGTGTTTCAAGTGAGTTCATAAGTGTAGAAATCCTAGCATAATCAAGGTGTTTGTTGGAAAGCTTGGGGTATACAAGCTTGAGGTCTTCTACTTAGAAGATTACCATTCAAGAAGTATCATCTTCTTCACCTACTTATTCTTTGGAAGGTAGTATTCTAAACACCCTATGATTGTATTTTGATAGCATGCATGTTCATATATGGATCCGGGTTTTGGTTTTACATATAAAATGGGTTTTATATCTTGTAAGTAACATGTTTTAAACAATTATTCCGCTGCATTTTTATTTTATACGGAGAAAACAACTTTGATAAACATGTCAAAATCCCAACAGTGGTATCAGAGCCGCTTATATGAATGCATGCTTCATAGGATTTAAAATTTTGGGTTTCGGGTTTTGAGAAACCCTATGGCCGAAAAATTTGATCATGGTTCTCCTTTTGTTCTTCAAGATGTTTATTAAACATGTATAAAAGTATCTTGAAAAATTATATCATTTGGATGATTTGTTTGTTTGGCAAAAACCCATGTTTTCGGTTTTTCCCTTGGCCGAAAATTGGGTTACAAAAAAGAAACCATTTTTGCTCTTGAATTTAAATATATATGTGGATATATATTTTTGGTGTTTATAACCTAGCCATGACCTTGTGTTTAATATGTTGAATGATTGTGTTGTGATTTATTTAATTATTTCAATGGTTTGTAATAGTTAATTATCTTTGTTCTTCCATTTGTAAAGTTGTAATTTATTTATTTTCATTTGGTATGTAAATAAATAGATTAGGTGCATTTTATGTTACTATAAAAATGTATTAGGATACTTCATTGTAAAAGAAGATGCACACAAAAATGCATTTTGATTTTGGCCAATTTTGGGCCTAAAGAACCTCATGGTTCTTAACGGGATTTTAGCCCAATAATCAAAACACATTTTTTGAGGCCCAAAGGAGTTTGGAGCTGAATATAAAGTCCATTTGGAAGCCCAAAGAAAGTGAAGAAATCACAACACAAAAGGAAGACTTGAAGCATTTGGATGCGGTTTCAAGTGGGAGTTCAACGACACATTTCTTGTGTCAATATTCACCCTTTAGGAAGGACCTTTTTTGGCACACTTGTTTCGGCTAACAAGTGTTGCCAAAAATAGTTGGCTATGGTTATGCACCTATTTTGTTTGTTATGCTTGTATGGTTGTTTTATTTATGGTTGTTTAGATGATATTTGGATATGCATGCTTAACAACTTATAATCCATAACAAGCTTAAAATTGGTTCTTTAAAAATCATTAAAGTGGTTAATAAAATGGTTTTATTAAAAATTAATGATTTTATAATAAAATGGGTTTTATTAAAAGAACCTTGAAAATTGATTTCACTAAGATACCATGAATTTGAATGCATGCAAATGTATGGTACATAAAGTTTTCTAAAACTAGAATTTTTGAAAACATAAAATCCCTTTTATAAAACAAGTCAAACACCATCCTTTTATACAACACTCGAATCACTTGGGAATTCTTTATGGGATAAAGGTCACCTAACCACATTTGAAGGAACTTGTGAATTAGAGGTAGGCTTATAATATTTGTGGGATAAAGGTCACCTAACCACTTGTATGTGTAAACTTACATGTGTGTGTAAGTAGGACGATTTGATTTGGAAATCATGTGCTTAGGGTCACCGAAGCATGGCGTACAAAGGTGTTGATGGGATTAAACATGCCAACTAAACATTAAGATGTTTAACCGATTCCATATGGCTAGAAATTGCAAAGGGTTGCAATTGCCAAACGTTGACTACCTTGTTAATTTAAATAATAGGATAAAGGTCACCTACCAATATTTAAATGTAACGTTGGATTCTAGATTTTAAATATTAATTGTCTATGAGACACAAAAGGGTATTAATAATTAAAATTTAATAATATCGAAAATACTAAAATTAAACTTTGTTAAAATTTTGTAGATGGCCGCTAACAATGTAAACACAATTACCCAAACCGTCCGTAACCTATCACTAAGAACCATCCTTGAAAAGGATCGTCTCAACCATAACAACTTCATGGATTGGTATCGAAACTTCAGAATCGTTCTCAAGCAAGAAAAGATATCTTATGTGTTGGACGATCCTATTCCCGATGAACCTAACGTGGAAGACGAGGAGGCCTATAACGATTGGGTTAAGTATACCGAAGACTCCATGCAAGCCTCATGCCTCATGTTGGGAACTATGATTCCTGAAATTCAAAAGGATTTTGAACATCATGGGGCATACGACATGATTACCCAATTGAAGGAAATGTTCCTTCAACAAGCAAGGGTAGAACGCTTCGAAATGGTTCGGGCGCTTCATGCATGTCGTATGGAGGAAACCCAATCGGTGTCATCTTATGTCCTGAAGATGAAAAGCCACATTGATCACCTCGAAAGGCTTAATTGCCCCGTCTCTAAAGAGTTGGCTACGGATTTGATCCTCAACTCTTTAACAAAGAAGTTTGAGACTTTTGTCATGAATATAACATGAACGGATGGGACAAGAGCATTGGTGAGCTTCATGCAATGCTCAAAACTGCCGAGGCGGGCATGGGTAAAAAGGCTTTACCCGTTCTAACGATCAATGAAGGAGGCAACAAGAAGAGGCCCCACCCCGACTCCAAGGCAAGTTTTGCCAAAAGGAAGGGCCACGTCAAAGGGAAACGAAAAGGAAAGGTTAAAGCGGAACCCATGAAACCAAAGGAAAAGAAGCAAAAGGTTGCTTCGACTGACCTATGCTTTGAGTGTGGAGAGATAGGACATTGGAAAAGAAATTGTCCAACCTATCTCAAGGAGTTGAAAAACAAGAGGGATGCGGGGCAATCCTCAGGTACAATCTTTATGATACATATTGACCTTAATGTTATTTCTTCAAACACATGGGTATTGGATACCGATTGTGTAACTCATATTTGCAATTTGTTGTAGGGGTTCAAAAGAAATAAACATTACAAGAAGGGAGACATTAGTCTCTTCATGGGCAATGGAGCAAAGGTTCAAGTTGAAGCCCGAGGAGACTATGTTTTGAAACTTCCAAGTGGTTTGGAAATCATCTTGAAAAATGTTTTGTATGCTCCTAGTTTGACTAGGAACATTATTTCAGTTTCCCTCTTGCTACAACATGGTTTTAATTTAAAGTTTGTAAACGATGACATTTATGTTTTGATGAATGACATGTTTTACTTTAAAGCTATGCCTTCAAATGGTATTTATGAATTGGTTCATGATAATACATTTGATAGTTCAATGTACCAAGCAACCACCAAGAAACTCAAATTATATTTGAGTGATTCCTATCTTTGTCATTGTCGCCTTGGACATATAAACAAAAATCGCATGCAAACACTTCGAAAGAATGGTCTTTTGGAAACAAATGGAGATGATTCATTTGATATATGTGAATCTTGTTTACAAGGCAAAATGACTAAGGCACCCTTCAGTGGCACCTTTGAAAGGGCAAAAGACTTATTAGGTATCATACATTCGGATGTATGTGGCCCTTTTAAACCAATGACTAGGAATGGTGAAAGATACTTCATTAGTTTTACCGACGAGTATAGTCGTTATGGTTATGTGTACTTGATAAGACACAAAGATGAAGCATTTGAAATGTTCAAAGATTTCAAAAGTGAAGTAGAAAATCAACTAAGAAAACAATCAAAGTCCTTCGTACCGATAGAGGAGGTGAATACCTTAGTGATGCTTTTCCAGATCATCTTAGGAGTTGTGGGATTATCTCACAACTTACTCCACCTGGAACACCACAACATAATGGTGTGTCTGAAAGGAGGAATCAAACTCTATTGGATATGGTTCGATCTATGATGGCTAGAAGCACATTGCCTTTATCATTTTGGGGTTACGCTTTGCTCTCCGCGGCCCGTATACTGAATATGGCCCCAACCAAGAAAGTGGATAAGACACCTTTTGAAATATGGCATGGAAAGGCTCCATCATTATCATATTTGAAGGTATGGGGTTGTGAAGCTTATTTGAAGTAATACACCCCAAACAAATTGGAAGTATGATCTACTAAGTGTATCTTTGTAGGATATCCTAAAGATGATATAGGATATTACTTTTACGATCCAACAGAGCAAAAGGTATTTGTTGCTCGGAAGGGTAAGTTCTTGGAAGCTAAGTTCCTTATGGAAGGAACTAGTAGTAGAACAGTGGAACTTGATGAGGATCAAGAACCACAAGCCGATACACGTTTGGTTAATACTAGCACTCAACAAGAGGTTGTTGAAGAGGATCAAATGGTTGATCAATACACACAAAACATTCGCAGATCTGGTAGAATTAGTCATCCACCCGAAAGATATGGATTTTTCATGGATGGATGCTACGTGGTAGATTCAGATGAACCAACCACATACCATGATGCAATGTCACAATCCGATTGTGACAAGTGGCTTGAAGCAATGAACGTCGAGATGCAATCCATGTATGACAACCAAGTATGGGAATTGGTTGTACCACCTGAAAACTGATATGCATGGTAACTTGGATACTTATAAAGCGAGACTTGTAGCAAAAGGTTTCACTCAAACTCAAAGGGTTGATAATAATGAGACCTTCTCGCCTGTGGCGATGCTAAAGTCAATTAGGATATTATTTGCCATAGCTGCATATTACGATTATGAGATTTGGCAAATGGATTTCAAAACGGCTTTCCTCAATGGATATCTTAATGAAGATGTCTATATGGTTCAGCCTGAAGGTTTTGTCGATTCAAAACATCCTAACAAATATGCAAGTTAAAGAAATCAATATATGGATTGAAACAAGCATCTAGAAGTTGGAATCATCATTTTGATGAAGAAATTAGGAATTTTGGATTCATCAAGAACGCCGATGAAGCTTGTGTGTATAAGAAGGCTAGTGGGAGCATCACCACTTTCCTAGTACTGTATGTCGATGACATTCTACTATTTGGAAATGATATTCCAACCATGGAAGGTGTTAAACCTGGCTTGGAAGTTGTTTTTCCATTAAGGATCTTGGTGAAGCCGCCTATATTTTGGGAATAAAGATCTATAGGGATAGATCAAGGCGCTTGATAGGTTTGAACCAAAGTGCATACATTGACAAAGTCTTGAAAAAGTTCAAGATGGAGAACTCTAAGAAAGGTTTGGTACCTATTCAAAAGGGCACGATATTGAATGCGTGTCAATGTCCAAGCTCAAAGGATGAGCAAGAGAGAATGAAAGGAGTCCCGCATGCGTCTGCTATAGGATCCATCATGTATGCAATGATATGCACAAGGCCGGACGTGTCATGTGCCTTAAGCATGACAAGTAGATTCCAGCAAAATCCAGGTAACAGTCATTGGATGGTTGTTAAAAGCATATTGAAATACCTTAGAAGGACTAAGGATATTTTCTAATATATGGATCTGGTGAAGAGGAACTCGTTGTAAAGGGTTACACGGATGCGAGTTTCCAAACTGATCGAGATGATTCTCGATCACAATCTGGGTATGTCTTCATTTTGAATGGAGCTGCAGTCTCTTGGAAGAGCTCGAAGCAGGATGTTGTAGCATTCTCCACTACAGAATCAGAATACATCGCCGCTTCATTGGCAGCACAAGAAGCTGCATGGTTGAAGAAATTCATCACCGACCTAGGGGTAGTCCCTACCATTCAGGATCCCCTAGAAATCTTTTGTGATAACGAGGGTGCAATTGCACAAATTAAGGAACCTCGTGCATATCAAAAGACTAGGCACATTGAGCGGAGATTCAACTACATAAGGGATGAAGTTGAAAAAGGAAAGATATGTATTGCAAAGTTCACACCGATCAAAACATTGCGGATCCTCTCACGAAGCTCCTTGAACGGCCAAAGCATGAGGGTCATACTTGTGCCTTAGGATTTCGATATTCTAGTGATTGGAATTGATCTACTTTGTATTTGGATATCAGAACACTTATTATTTTAACTCATTTTAATGATTATGGCATTTTGAGTTATGTTCCATTTTAGCATGTTTAAATCCATGAATAAGTTAATTATTCTAAATGTCCATAGTCGATCATATTTGTGGGAACAAATATGAAGGTAAGACTATTATGAACTCGGATTGGTGGATATTCATTAGTATGAATATAGAGCAAAGTGTTGCTGCCAAAGTTCATAGATATTTGTGGGATACAAATATTGGACTGACCCGCTCTCAAGTATTACTACATGGAGTCTTTGTGATTGATCATAATAATTTTGAGTAAAGGAGAATATCATAGTATCCTCTGACCTGAGATACATATTGGGTCTTGATATTCACCAAATGTTATACTTTGACTTAGTTCTTTGCTGTTCTGAAACATGACAGTACATGAGGCTAAGCTCAGGTGTGGTACGAGGTGATTGTGAGAGACGTATGTAGTCAAGATGGGATTTGTTCCTCTTATTCGTTGAGAGTAAGATGTCTAAGGCCTGCTAAAGTTAAATCAACAGAGAATGATCACTCTATGTCTCTGGATTTGACATGACATCTGTAACGAAAGGATAAATGATAGTTTCACCTAAATCATGTTCAAGTCAGGGACTTGAAGGGGATGATGTTATTGAATGGCACTTCGTCATACGTATTAGGGGTAGTAAACCGTTGTTAGGCGGTATTTGCTACTTGCATCAATCTTACATGTATCTTGTGCAAGTGGGAGATTGTTGGAATCGGTATGCCCAAGACACATATTAAATTGATGTGTCTAGTACGTTATGATCCAAGTCGGGTCATACCCAATAACAAGCTAGACTAACACTTATAATATTTATTTTATGATATGATCAAACAAATAAATATTAACACTTAGAATATTTAGAAATTGGTTTTCTAAATAATTGCACTTGAGAAACTAATAAATTATATGGATAATTTATTTCTAGAGAATATTTTATATTGTTATTTAATGGGTTAAGTAACATTATAAATAATTGTGATATGTTGCATAAGTCGTATAACATGTGATGTTATAATTTTATAAAAGGTTATAAAATAAATGTAAGACTTACTTTAAAAATAAAATTGAAAAATCTTGGTTGGAAAAGGCCTTTGTGGCCGTCCACTTTGGGCTTCCCAAGGTGGATTTTCCACCAATGAAACTTCATGCAACAATCACATAATCCAACACAAGATCCTACAAGATCATATGTATTTTGATTTATTCTCACACACCTTTTTTAGAGTAACAATTCAAGTTGAAAGAATACTTGTGAATGCTCTAAAAAAAATCGGCCAAACATAGTGTTTGTCCAAAAGTTTTTTTTAAGTTAATTCAAGTGCAAGAACTCTAAGAAGAAGATCTCAATTTTCGGCCAAAAGGGTTTTGTCCAAGAGTGTTTCAAGTGAGTTCATAAGTGTAGAAATCCTAGTATAATCAAGGTGTTTGTTGGAAAGCTTGGGGTATACAAGCTTGAGATCTTCTACTTAGAAGATTACCATTCAAGAAGTATCATCTTCTTCACCTACTTGTTCTTTGGAAGGTAGTATTCTAAACACCCTATGTTTGTATTTTGATAGCATGCATGTTCATATATGGATTCGGGTTTTGGTTTTACATATAAAATGGGTTTTATATCTTGTAAGTAACATGTTTTAAATAATTATTCCGCTGAGTTTTTATTTTATACGGATAAAATAACTTTGATAAACATGTCAAAATCGCAACACATAAAAGTGCCGAAAATGTTCGAACGGTCGAACGAAAGACATATCGGCCACCCTAACTCATCATATATTCGTCTAGCGAAATAGTCATGAATATTTTGGGGTCGGAAATGCACTAATTAGACACCATATTAGTTGTGGTAGTCGAAAACAAAGGCTTCCGGTACTAAATAAATAGTTCTGTTTATTAGCGAATATTACGACGACGAGCGATCTAGCGACATATCCGTTATCCGAAACTTATTTTGGAGAATCATATGGATTAAATGCTATGTAAATACACCCTAAACATACGTCTTACGCTTAAGATGCTAGAAGGTTAACCCTAATCACTATACTTATCTTAATTACCAAACTATCTCATATTTTAACATAAAAAATAAGTTACACTTCACCCCCTCCATTTTGACGGTCACAAGTGGGTCCCACCCCACTTGATTTTGTTGAAAAACTAAGCTTGCAAGTATGGTGTGAAAGATATTGATAGAATTTGAAAGATACACATGATTATATATGATAACTTCTTATAATCTTATCATTTTTACAACCAAAAAAATTGCAACATTTTCCCCTCTTCCTCCCTTCATCTCACGACTACAACACCACCACCCTATACCACAATTTTGCAAACCAAAAACATCACATCTTACACCACTTAAAGCTTAATCAAGTCCCTAAAAGAAGCCAGCATGGAAGGAGATCATTAGGGATTCTTAAGGAGCTTCATTTTTTATGTATAAGAATTTATACATCTTTAAAACGTCAAATAGACCCCGCTTACGCGAGAACTTGTCGTATTTTCATTGATTTAGATACTCATTTGAGTTATTTGTGAAAATGCAGGTCCGGGCTTCAGCCCGGTAAAGAAACAAAGGCTTTTGGAGCAAATTGGAGCAAAAACGGAGTTTTCCAGCAAACTGCCAGATATGGCACGACCGTGCCAACCACTGGCATGACCGTGCCAACCACTGGCACGACCGTGCCAGGCCAACCCTTATCGGCACTCTCATCAGCACGCTCAGATTCTAGGCGAACCAGGAAGATTTGACGATTGGCACGACCGTCCAAAGCTTGGCACGACCGTGCCAAGCCCACTCTGAGATCAGCTTATTCCCGGGATCATTTCAGCCATTTTCGAATACTTTATCGAGAAGCACGACCATGCCAATGGTTGGCACGACCGTGCCAACTCAGAAACGTTTGAGCGGGATTTTTCCCAAAATGGCTAGCAAACAAGTCAACACTCGAAAAAGGCACTTGACACTTACCAAGCACGACCATGCAAAATGGTGGCACGGTCGTGCCAAATGCACAGTAGCTTAAATACATGAATTTAGCTCATTTGAAGGAGAGTTGGAGCATTTGGGTGGATTTCTCTCTCAAGAAGCTGATCTTGGAAGCTTGGAGATTGAAGAAAGGAGCCTTTAGGAGGTTGTATCACTTGATAATCCAACTCATTTAGCTAATTATCTTGTCTTAAACATTAGTATTTTCACTTGTTATTCATGAACAATCCATATTACTTTATGTTTGTCTTAGTTATCATGAGCCTTGTAGGCTAAACATTTGGTGTTGTCTAAACTAGTTGAAGCTTATGAATATGTGATAATCATGGAAGTTGATGTGGTGATTGTTTTTGTTAATCTTCATAGTAGTGCTTGAATCTTGTTCTTGGAGTTCTTATACATGCTTAAAGTCCTTGTTCTTGAATGTTTGGTCATAAGTATTTACATGTTGTGTTGGAAACCCATGTAAAGATTATGATTATTGAATTGTAGTAACTTGTTAGCATGATTCATAACATGAAACTAGGAATGGTAATTGTTAACATGACTTGAATGATGATTTGAACATGTGTAGGAATTCTTGCATTTAGATTTGGAAAAATCATAATAATGTTTACTTGGATTGTATAGTTGTGTTTGTGTTAGACTGATGATTTTTGGCCAAGATTGTTATCTAGCATGACCATGCTTGTGGTTTTTTGTCAAGAACTTGATGATAGTGCTACTTACTTGAAAGCAAGTTAGGGTGATTGTTATGTTGTTCATGGTAATTTTCCCAAACTTGTAGAGTTAGGAGTTTTGACCAACAAATAACTCTTGTTTAAAGGTTAACATTAACTAAGCAAGTGAGCTTCAAATAATATTTTTTAGGTGATTAGAGTGATTATTTCATTTTAGTTTTCCTAAGGTTTATTAAACTAGGAAATCTTGATTGGAGACTTAGTTAACTTAGAGCTTGCATCACCATTAATCCTCCACTTAGTTGTCACATGTTTGTTTGTGGATACTTAGTTTAGGCAACCCTTTCTTAGATATTGTCATTCTCTAGTTTAGTAGTAGTTTATTATTTTGCATGATAAATTAGAAATAAAACCAACTCATCAATTGGAAAGGTTTAAAAGTCACGAAAATTTAGTACTGAGACACCGAGTCCACGGATTGATATCCGGTTCTTACCAGAGAACTATACTACCACCTGACGGGTACACTTGCCCTATGTGTGTGTAGTTGGTTTTAAGTAAAAACTATTTTAAAACCTAATCTTGTGTGAACGAAAATTATAATAATAAAAATATATTTAATTCACGCACATCCATTTTCTTCTAAATCTTCAAGATACTTGTGCACCCCTTGTAAGCTAAACTCCTCCATAATTTAGCTTATGTTTATTTTTAGATTATTAGTGTACAAGCTGATCATCTTGAAAATCAAGAAAAGATAAATCATAAACCCTAAAACACAACATAATAATAACACTAAATATTGTTTAGTATGTGTTGATTATATGTTTATATGATTGTTAGATTGCATGTGGAAGTTGTTTATGTTGATAGTATGATATAAAAGTGGGATGATCTTGTGTGATTTAGTATAAAAGTGAAGATTTAAACATGTTAAGGTTTAAATCTAAACAAGATCATCAACTACATCATCCATGAAAAATACTACAACTTAAAAATAATTTTTATGCATATGAATGATTTTTATGAGAAGTAAACACTTAAATTTAAGTTGTAATCACCTTAAAAATGTGTAATAATCAAGGGGTTTAGTGCATGAACTTGTCTAAACAACATGCTAAAGCATTGATTTGAAAAACTAATAAATATTAAAAACCCACTTGATTTACTAGGATTTTTATCTATAAAAGTCATGGATGATGCTAGTTTAAATTTTGCAAAATAAATATTGATGGATTGTTGATGATGATTATGAGCTTAAACAGGTTTTGAATACGTTTTTGAAATGTGGAAAACGCCATAGTTTAGGGGAAACTATGGCGAAATTTTCTAAAAATCTAATCGCGATTAAAACATGATTAGTGGGGTGATTAGTGGGACTAAACGCGATTACTAACTTAAATCGTCATTAAGTGGACTCTAATGACAAGGGTTATCCCTAAATAGCCAAGTGTTAAACAAAGTTATAAATATATATTTATAAGTAAAAATAAATGTTTTTACAAATATATATTTCTACTTGGAAAATAATACAAGTATTTGTATGCATATTTGTTACCAATAAATTGTATGTGTACATATATGTATTGTATGTGTATGTATTAGAAACTTAGGGTATTTGCAATAAAAATAACCAATCTTATACAAAATACAAACACTTGATCAATACACTAAGAGTTGGTAACATAATAAATACATTCTCACAATGAGTCGAAACAATAAATCGGACAATCAAAGCAATGCGAACAATAGGCGAACATTCAAGATTTCACCATCGCGTCGACGACCAACAGGTGAATCGCCGGCACGAAAGGTCATTATGACAATGGGTGATTGTCGACGAAAATGAACATATAACGAACGACGCCGATGACGAGTCTAAATATATATTTAGACGTTCAACATATATGTATACATATGTTATCGAAATGAAAAATTCGGAAAGTTAAGTACATTAAAAGTTAGAAAAATCATAAGTAAATACTTATAATAAAAATGGGCTTATATATATATACACACACACTCAGTGGGCTAGGCCCAAATTGTGAAAATCATATACTAGGCCCAAATTCCATAATATTTATGGATGTGACCCAAAACCAATAAAAGCCCAAGGACACATAAATACATGGGCTAGGCCCAAAGACATAAGAACATGGGCTAGGCCCAAAGATATAAAATACATGGGCTAGGCCCAAAGACATAAAACATGGGCTAGGCCCAATGACATAAAAACATGGGCTAGGCCCAAAGACATAAATTACATAGGCTAGGCCCAATGACATAAATACATGTGCTAGGCCCAAAGACATAAATTACATGGGCTAGGCCCAATGACAAGAAAACATGGGCTAGGCCCAAAGACATAGATGACATGGGCTAGGCCCAAAGACATGTGAAAGGCAAGGCCTAGTTCACACACGATATGAAAACAATAATGCATATATATATATACAAGACACATAACAAGAATTCAAGATGAACGAGTACAAGGTCCGTTGAGACCTAGGTGTCTAATGAAACCAATACGCATGTAGGTTACGTACGTTGCGGACACCGATCGATATATAGTACGACTTAAAGGAACGCAAAAACTGTGAGTTCATGTCCCTCCTTTCAATTATTTCAAGTTTTGTTTTAAACTATCGAGGGGAAATACATGTCATGTCAAAACAGTATGTTAGCTATGGGTTAGTAGATAACAGATCACTTTGCGTAAGTAGGATGATGACAATAGTAACCATTAATCACTTAGTGACCAAGGTGCAAAAGAAGTAGATCTATTGAGTTTGAGACCCGCTCCACTCCTGGTTGGTATACCCTTCAGAGTGCTTTTGTGATCCCAATGATGTCAAAGTAGTCTCGGTTTGGTTACTTACTTATGGCACAAGTATGTCAGGGTGCTTGCGACACACTGATAGATCCTTAAATAACTTATTAATGCTAATAACATACTTGGATTTCAATACAGGTTTTCAAGGATGACATTTTGATACGAAAGATTAAACTGCATGAACTCGCCAACTTTATGTTGACCTTTTAAAATTACATGTATTTCAGGACACAGGACTTGAGCTGATAATGGGATCCGGGTATGGGATTAGTCAAGACAACGATGTACTACCTTTTAGTGTGACATCCCGGTTTTTCGGATAACTTAAACGCAATACTTGTCGAATAAATTATGTGCTACGTATTAAACGTTTATAAGTTGGTGCGTTATTATGTGATATCCGAGTTCGTGTTTTATGTTAGTTATAATGTATAGACGTAGTAAATAAACAAATGAATCGAGCCGAACCGCGACACGAGCCGGCCTCTTTTCTTGCCACTCAAGGAACTAAACTTGGGGATCAAGTTTTAAACCCAAACCTTAAACTCAAACCATCCGGTCGCGAGCAAACAACCCAAACCGACCCACCCAAGTCCCTTCGGCCGCGAGAACAAACCCAAACCGCAACCCATTCCCTTCATCTCTTGCGCCTATATATACAAACACATGCATGCTTCCTTCACAACACAAAAACCCTAATATCTAAGAAGCCGACGGCAGCCTTGCTACACTCCCTTCGGTCGCGAGCAGCCCCTTGTTCACCTCCTTGATCGCAAACAGCCCTCTTGTCCCTTGATCGCGAGCAGCCCTCCTTTCAGTCCCTCGACCGCAAGCAGCTTGTTACAACTCCATCTTCATCCTCGGTCGCGATTCTTTTGATCATTGGTTCCTCATCTCACTCACGGCTCATTGATCTTGTTATTAAAGGTTAGGATTATAATTGTTTGCAAGATCATATTCGGATTATATGTTTGAATGTAAGGTTATGTTAGCCGATTTATTGATGATGTTTGCAAGTTGATGTTTGTTCGAAATCTGGAAACATAGGCTGTGTTTTGTTTATAAAAACTAGAGATTATGATTTGGGTTTGCATGGATATGATATATGTATTGATCTATGATTGGAAAAATCAGTTCTTGATCGCCTAGGTTCATTGTATCGACGGTTATTGCGAATTAGTTGTGATAAAATGCTGAAACAGGTTGCTGAATGATAGTTACAGCCGACTTCAACTGGCTGTAACTCGGTCATTAGTTGTCAAAAAACGGATTTTCTGAAGTCTAAAACGTAGAGATTTGAATAACGAATCTAATGGCGCTGGATTCATATTTTTCTGAAGTCGTTTGATATTTTTAAGTGGCCAATTAAGTTCAGTAACTAAAGCTGTGGAAATCCTGAAATTTTGTTAGTTGTTTATCGAGTTGGATTTTATAATCTGTAGGGAGTCGAATCATGAAATTTTTACAGAAACTAGGTATGGAAATTTCCGGGCAACTCCCACTGGAATTTTGTTAATTGGACGATCGGTGATTTTTAAATAAATTCTTCCGTGGACTGCAGTCAGAAAGCGACGAATGTGACTGCAGCCTAGTATATTAATATTTATGGTTAATTGGTAAAGTATTAGGACTTGAAAAATTTATATAAATTTCTACAGTATAGTTGCCACCTGCTGTAAAATAATTGGAATTTTTGGAACGTTGGAACTATTTTATAAAAATCCTAGAAAACAGCCGAATTATGAGTATGTAAGCTGAAACTTGATAACTTGTGAATGTGTGCACCAAAGTGTTGCATGGATTGGGTTATGTTCATGATAAATTGTTTTGATTACTATGTTCACATGAGGATACTTGCATGCATGTTTGAGTGTTAGGAATTTTGATTGTGTGTATCACTTTGTGCGTAAATTATGTGTAAAATTTTGTATTGGTGTGTTCACACACTGACTTGAAATCAATTGGTTTGTTAGGACGCAATTAGCGGTCCCATCCTTTACGACTTCTTTGCTACACTAACCGAGCAACTAAAGGTGAGTTCACGGCCCCTAATTTTATCCGGTTTTAAACAACAGGGGGAGAAACATGTATACACTCTTCAAACTCAATCTCTTTACGTTATACGAATTTAACGTCACATAACTATTCGGTAACTAAGTTAATGTTAATGTAACGTTATGGTCACTAAGCAGCTATATCACATAAGTCCTCGACAATCTCTCGGATCGTTAGTATTGGGTTTAAATAGCGGGGAAATTATAAGTAGTACTACTGGGCCCGACAAGCCCCATCCGAGCTAGCCGCGCTAGCCGACCGGGTATGGTCAACGGGTGAATAATTTGGCCTAACTTCGCCATGGTCAGTGATAGGCCTGGCAACACGGAGGCACAACAGTCAGCTTCGATCGCGAACACTTACGTGACATAACTTTAGGCTAGCTACCTATATATGTTAACATTGAACTTAATTACGAATCAACTATATTATCCCGGGTTGGGGATAATGGAAACAACAACCATATTATCCCGGGTTAGGGATAATGGAAACAACAACTTTATTATTCCGGGTTTGGAATAATGGAACCAACATCATTATTATTCCGGTTAAGGAATAATGGAACTATCGGTATTATTCCGGGTTGGGAATAATGGAACTAAATCGTTATCCCGGGTTAGGGATAACGGGGGAAACGAACTCATAACCGAACAAACGAATTTATGAAAACCTGTGAACTCACTCATCTTTAATGTTGACACTTGTTTCTTTACATGTTTCTCAGGACGCTAGGAGCTCTAGGTGCACTCACTTGCATTGATCAAGACATCTTTTATCGAGTCTCATTTAAAAACATTGTTTTGGGTTTTTCTTTGGTTTTGGCGTTTATGTTGGCGCCCGTTTCACTACTTATTCTATGCTTCCGCTCAACCATAAAAACTAATGCTTCCGCTAAACATTGGTAACTAACTAAGACAATATAAAATCTACGATGAATGGTTAAACAAATGATTTTTGGAAAACGTATTATCAAATTATATAGAGTCGTTCGACGTACTAGTGTTTCAGATTCTGGTTTGTTCACACGCCTCGCAGTAAAACTCCGCAAGTGGAAATTGAGGGTGTGACAGATTGGTATCAGAGCCACTAGCTATAGAGAACCAGGTTTGCATTAAAAGTAGACCTAAACTATAGCTGATTACACGACACTAGACGTAGTTTGGCACCGAACTGATTATATCTTATTATGTGATGTACTACAACTGTGTATGTAGATTATGACTTCGTAATAAGAAATGAAAACAACTCGTAACTAACTACACGACCTAACAGGCAATGTCATCATCATCATCATCATCCGACAAACTTTCGCACCCAAGGGTGCCAGGAAAGGCACCTATGGTGGAACCCTTACCATCTTATGGCGTGGAAACACGCTCAGCTGCGAGGAAAAGGCTCGCCCTGGGGGAGGAGTCGTCATCACGCCCAACCATCGCTGTGCCGGTCAAACCGGTTAACTCTGTAGAAGTAGGAAATGACCTACTTAGAAACATGATACATAAACAACAAGAACAATTAGAAAGAATGCAGGAAACCATCCTAGCACAGGGATGGATGATCCGACAACTGACAGGTAAAACCGACTCGCTCGAGGAAGAGCAACATACGAGTAAGATAGCTCGTAACACCGTAGCCAGAGATCTGCGTGCTGAGCAGATAAGAGCCGACTGGCTCGAAGACAGAGTCCTGGAAAATAGTTGGAGAATTCAGGAGCTAGAGCAAAATCAAGCACCTGCACCAGTACCGGCCCCTCCAGTGCCGGTAGAGGAGGATCCGGAAGAGGATCCAGAAGAGGATCCGGAAGAGGATCCGGAAGAGGACCCAGAGGAGAATCCAGAGGAGGATCCGGAGGAGGACCCAGCTGTAGAAGCCGGGAATGCCGCGCAGGATGATGGCAACGATAGTGATCTGGGGGATGGAGACGTAGACGACTGACACGTCTCGCTTATTTTATTTACTTTCCTTCAGTCTATTTATTTTCCCACTTGTGTTTAACTTGAGACTTTATAGTGAATTCATATGTTGGGTTGGCACTTTGTAAGACGTTGAAACTTCATTTAATCAAGTATTTCTTTTGACTATTTAATATATTTGAGTTGACATAACTTGATAATTATTTAAGTACGAAGTAGGATAACTATATTGGATATATAGACTTATCGGGGTGTGTTTATGTTGTTTTTCGAAGATCTAAATGGCAACTGGACGACGTGGAAACCTTAACATGACGCCCGAAGAACTAGCTACAATGATTCAAGAGCACGTGAACGCGGCTCTAGCGGGTGTTCAGAACCAACCGGCAGGTAACCATTATTAAATTTTCATGTGAAAATCTAATAGTTGGGCTAGTAGAATTCCTCGCTGACTACCTGTCCTCTGTCAGCAGGGGGGGGATTTAACCCCTACAAGATGTTCCTCGACGCGAAACCAAGCAAATTCTCGGGGGCAGAAGGGCCCATAGGACTGGTCCGCTGGATCGAAAAATCTGAATCAGTATTTGAAATGTGCAACTGTCTAGAGGCCAACAAGGTCAAGTATGCAGCCTCAACACTGGAAGATGGGGCACTAACTTGGTGGAATGCACAAGTCCAAACGCACGGACTTATTGCTGCAAATGCAATGGCCTGGGCCGAATTTAAGGCCCTAATCAAAGAGGAGTACTGTCCACGAGACAGAGTGCGACAGTTGGAGCAAGCCTTATGGAACCACAAGATGGTGGGATCTGAAATCGAAGCATACACAGCGAAACATCACGACTTGGTATTTCTATGTCCCGATTTGGCTAACACTGTGGAAAAACGACTCGAGTTTTACCTTGGGGGTCTGGTTCCGGAGATTCAGGGTATGGTAATGGCTAGTAACCTTGCAACTGAACATCAAGCAATCCGATTGGCGCACAAACTCACCGATAAGGCGGTGGAACAAAAGAAGTTGCCAGCTCGGGGTACAACTGAAGTTGCCCCTGATAATAAAAGAAAGCTTGAAGACTCGTCTGTTCGACAGTCTTCGTCATCCCAGCCACAACAGGGGAACCAGAAACGGTTCAATCATTACAACAGCCATCGGGGTCACCAAAATCAGCCCGCCAACAACAACAACAACCAGAACGCAAGCGGCTATGTAGGTCGAAAGCCGCAGTGCAAACGCTGTAATCTTCATCATCACGGCCCTTGTGCCGGGAATCGCTGCCAACGATGTGGCAAGGTGGGACATGCGGCAAAGGATTGTCGTGGGGAAATCATGTCCCGACAGAACCAAAATCAACCCCAAGGCCCACAACAGGGTGTTAACCGGGGATGCTATCAGTGTGGTAGCACTGCCCACTTCAAAAGAGACTGCCCACAGCTCCGTAACAACAACAACAACAATGGTGGGAACAACCACAACCACAATAACCACAACAACAACAATAACAACAACAACAATGGAAATGGCGGCACAGGAGGTGCCAAAGGTCGCGCATTTACATTGGGCCGCGGAGAGGCCAGAAACGACTCGAACATGGTCACCGGTAAGTTTCCCCTTAATGAACATTTTGCTACTGTGCTTTTTGATACGGGTGCGGATAGGAGCTTTATATCTGAGTCTTTTAGGAAGAACCTAAATCTCACGCCTAAACCCTTAGAGACTCCTCATGTCATAGAACTAGCAGATGGTAAATCCGTAGATGTGACCCATGTAGTATCCGGCTGTCAACTCAAACTTGCGGGTCACACCTTTACCATTGATCTGATGACAACTACCCTGGGTAGTTTTGACGTGGTAGTCGGAATGGACTGGCTATCCGACGTCCGGGCTGAAGTTCTCTGCTTCGAAAAATCTATCTGTATTCCGCTCTCTAACGACGAAATCTTGACGGTGCAAGGCGAGAGGCAGGCGCCGTCACAAACATCATCTCTTACATGCAAGCGCAGAAGTATAGCCCTTATGGGAGTTGCACAAGGCCAAGACTAAGGCGAGAGCAACTCGTACTTGGTCTTGAAAATAAAAAGAACTTGATCCCCACAAGTTCACGCTGGCCAAAAAGCACAAATATGGCCACGCGGTAAGGAGAAGCGCAAAGAGACATCGATCAAGTACAAAGGTACAAAAAGCAGAGCTGTGACCCAATAGGCGCTCGGCATGATGTGCCAGACCACTAACGGCTGATGACAGACCAGACAACAAGGACAACCGCCAGGACACGTGGCCCTATCCACCGCGCACCAAGCGCTCTTGCTGCCAGGGACCACTAACGGTCGTAGCAGAAGAGACAGAATGGATATTCCTGGTTGTCGGTTCTAGGCCGAAGGCCCATCAGCCCATCTCCCTCACCCATCTATTTGGCTATAAAAAGGATCGCATCTCCAGGTAACTCACTCACTAATTACTTGCGTTATTCTTTGCAAAACCAATATACTTATTCTCACGTCGGAGTGTGGTCATGGAGAAAACTATCTCCTTTTCTCCAGTGGCGAGACTAGCGGTGTTTTCAGTTTTGTAGTGAGCTTGTATCGAGATCACATCGACGGGCAAACAAGAGATAACCTTTATATGCAGAGACCTTGTGCCAGAATCTAGATATCTCCAGATATAGTTTGGTCCAGTGTTTCTTCATTGGCGCCATCCGATTTTCTCTCTTCTTACATCTTTGTCTCTTGTTTGTTTATCCAAATTCCATTTTCAATGGCTGACGGTCAGTCAAGTGTACACGAGGTCCTCGGGCCGAGGGCAAGAACCCAGTTCATGTTCCTCGGGCCGACGGACAAGTGGAAGAGGGATTTTCCGAAGACGTTGGTGTTCATCACGATTCAGGTCGTGTGAACGACCCGGTGACTCCGAGATTCCAAGCTGAAACTCCTTTTGTGCCAATCACATCAATATTATCTCCCCGGGAAACTTCGATGTCATGGTATGTCAAGTCGCAAACTGCTTTAAATGTCGTTTATGCGCAACTTTGTGCACAAACCCACGCATCTGCTGCACCAGTACAACCGCCTACAGCTCACATGCATGCCTCGCCTGCACCGCGGCTCGAGAGAATGTGTCGTCACATTCTCCTATCAGAGAAACAGAAGCGCACTCTCAGTCTAGACCAAGATATGAGTCAAACACTTAAAGGCGAGCGTCAATTCATTCTCGGCTGGGTTAGTCGAGGCAATAGCGTAGTTTTACCGTCACGCTTTCGTTTAGTATCGGAACGGGAGAATGTTTCGATCTTGGTTGTCTTTGGCTCTTCCACTGAAACCTTGTCAGTTGTGCCCTTCTTTTTAAAGTCTCCATTTCGGATATGGTTTTCGGTGAGTTTGGTGGCTAATTCTATTGCAGCTTCCAATGTTGCGGGTACAGTGCTCATTACGGAATCCTGGATACCAGAAGGAAGACCCCTAATGTAATGTTCAATGAGATGGTAAGGAGGAGTGAACATATTTGGGACCATCTGGTTCAGCTCGAGTAAACGCTTGTTATAGGCCATATGGTCTCCATCATTTTGCTTTAAGCGGGAGAATTCGTCCTCCAACTTCTTGATCTCACTCCAAGGACAGAACCGTTTAGTCATTAGTTCCTTGAGTTGTTCCCAAGTTAGGGCCACAGCAGCTTCAGCCCCTCTTCGACCCTTTTCAGCGTTCCACCAGGTTAAAGTTGCCCCAATGAGACGACCGGTAGCATAACGAACCTTGCGATCGTTAGGGCAATCACAATTTAGGAAGGTGCTTTCCATTTCCTTGAACAATCGCAGGAGTGTAGTGACCCCTTCTGTTCCCTCATATTTGGGGGGGGGGGTCACAAGACTTGAAGTACTTATAGGAGCACTTGGATTTAGTTATGGGAGCATTTACAGCGTTTGGTTCGACTTGATTGACTTGGTTATTAGTGAGGACTTGTTGAACTTGGATCACAATGTTTGGAATCACGGCGGCCATTTGCTTGGTAATTTGGGCAGTCATGCGTCTACTGGAGTTTCCGGTTCTTTTTCCTCCAAGAAGGTGCCTAAAGGACATCTACAGGAATTCACGCAAACGAGATTGTGAGATTCTATTGATGGATTTGCTAGCATGGATGCGAAAAAAAAATATAAACATATGATAAAATGAAACTTTGGGGTGTATTTGAAAACAATAACTTATGATAACACAACACTTTTAAAGTGTTCTTGGGCTTTGCTCGTAATTGGGCCTTGCATGCCGCCATACTTCACCTTCGTAATCATGTGGGCCCCCATGATTACCGGGATTTCATATGGTTCGCATGTGTTAGCCTGGTAACGTACACTAAAACCCGGAGAAAAATCGAGAAATGTGAATGTAACGTATGAAAGTAGGAGTGCATCCAGGTGTGGACACGGTGACACCTCAAAATGGGGTTGGTTCACATAACGTTTGGTGCGGCATGCTTTGGCCTAATAGGTCCTTCGTACTCTCATCAGTAGTCCCCAGGTAGACAAACTGGTCCGTTAATTTGGATTTATACGAATACCAATCCTAGATAGGACATCCCGACTACCGGTACTCGAACCCTTCCAGTTACTACATGCCTGTCATATGAACTCACCTTGATAAATTTTGAAAACGAAAAACATCACAAAAGTTTGAATAACATAAAAGTAAGTATTTGGAAAATGAAGAGAAATGTTTCGAAAATTTAAAGGAAATCGAGAACTTATAAATAAGGGTTTCATAAGTTTCGTATGGTACATTTCAGGTGGAGTGATATGTATATATGTAACATATATGTAGACTTCATGACATAATTATAACACATTGCACGTATCACATAATCAAGTAACAAAGAGAGTGCTTGCATGCATTTCTGTTTGAAATGAAAGGAATTTAAATGTCTGGGCAATAGCAAATCATAAGTCAAACAAAACATGAAATCACATAAGCACATAGGTCCTAGTTGACTAAAGTATAGGTTCTAAGGGTCTAATAACCTATCCTATATCCCTAAAGTCAATGGCTCTTATACCAATCTGTCACACCCCGACCCGCAGCATAATAGGTGATCGGGACATGATTGGGTTAACTCGAGAGCTTATGACTTGCTATTACTTGTTTTAGATATTCACTAATTCATATCAAGTGTCTCACAATACAAATAATTCACATAAACAATTACAAACACATGACGATGTTTATAACAAGTATATTGCACTAATTCGTTTCTTGTTAACTAAGGCTCATCCTATGTCCAATCTTCTCTTCGTACCTGTTCACTTGTATCATGTGTAAAAATGGTTTTGGGTCAACAAAGGTTGGCGAGTGAATCTAAGTTAAACATTAAACAGTTTGTTAAATTGGTTATTTCAATAAAAATGTGCAGGGATCATATATGAGCATATGTATATATAATTAAATCACAAACCACTAAATATCAACAATGAACATATGAACATGATGAATGATCAACTTGAGATCAAGGCTCAATCAAACGGAGCCGAGCTAATGAGGCACCTGATGCTCAACTCGTATCCCACGAGGAACTGATGGGCCTTAAATGAATGATTGCACTGAAATGATAAAATGTAACCACACATAACCACAACAAACAAATATACACATTAGATCACATAATATCAACAATGAACATATGAACATGATGAATGATGAACTTGAGATCAAGGCTCAATCAAACGAAGCCGATCTAATGAGGCACCTGATGCTCGACTCGTATCCCACGAGGAACTGATGGGCCTTAAATGAATGATTGCACTGAAATGATAAAATGTAACCACACATAACCACAACAAACAAATATACACATAAGATCACATAATATCAACAATGAACATATGAACATGATGAATGATGAACTTGAGATCAAGGCTCAATCAAACGGAGCTGATCTAATGAGGCACCTGATGCTCGACTCGTATCCCACGAGGAACTGATGGACCTTAAATGAATGCTTGCACTGAAATGATAAAATCTAACCACACATAACCACAACAAACAAATATACACATTAGATCACATAATATCAACAATGAACATATGAACATGATGAATGATGAACTTGAGATCAAGGCTCAATCAAACGGAGCCGATCTAATGAGGCACCTGATGCTCGACTCGTATCCCACGAGGAACTGATGGGCCTTAAATGAATGATTGCACTGAAATGATAAAATGTAACCACACATAACCACCACAAACAAATATACACATTAGATCACATAATGGTGGTAGCACATGTATTTGTATAAATAAAGTAAATTACGACACATGATACACCCCAAAACGTGAATAAAAAGGGGGGAATTTGTAAGGATTCACTCACAGTGTTGCGTTTTTAATCCTTAGTGAAAAACCGCACGAGAATAAGGAGAAAATCCAATTGATAAGCGTGATTTAAGCTAGACAAACGAATGCAACAAAAAAAGTAAACGTTATGCTAGGCATAGCTAAATGAACGAACATGATATGTTAGACTCGTTGAGCCTAACGATCCTCTACAAGGCTATGAAAAGCCTAAAGGCGAGCCTAATGCTCCTTAACTAAGAACCTAAACTAAACTAATTAAACTAAGAAAACAATAAATAAATGAATATTAAAAAATAAAAAAATAAAACAAAGAAAGGAAGATTACCTCGAAGAAGAACTTTACAAAATGAGAATAGCTTGAAGGGCAGCACCTCCTCGTCGAAAGCGGAAATAAAAACTACTACACACCACACCCAAAGGGGTATTGTGCTTGTGGAGCCACCAAATTTGGTTATTCCACTTGTTTATACTCAAACTAGGAGTTGCAAGTTATAAAGAACCAAGCAAGGGTATTTATAGGTGTGAAATAGAGCACAAAATGGTGATTGGGGCGATGTGGGATAACTTTAAAACAAGATTTTCGCGTCTTTCAAATCAGCAACAAACACCAAACTTGTTTTCGCGATTCCCGCTTCGTTATAACTCCGTTTCCCGCATGGTTTTCGCCTACGTTCATTATTTTTAGAGTACTATCATATGGAAGAGAGTAATCCAACATCCATGGTGTCGAGAATTGGGCTTAAACCTTGGGTCTTGATGCGGGTCGAGAGTTATGTTCTAAAACTTGTGTTTGTGATTCCCGTTACGCTGGAGCTCAGTTTTATGCACCATTTGAACCTACTTGATCCTTAGTATACCAAGTATATCTTAGAGCTTTGAATGGACCAGAATGATAGCTCAAGGATGGAGAAAAGTTAGCAAGAAAGTCACCCGAAAGTCATCTTATGACAAAACTAAGAATACGACATGTAGCGTTTTTTACTTGTGATCATTTACATCTAAACTCTCCAAAACACAATATCCTATCTTAAGGCATGTATATAATGAAGTTTGAATGATAAGAAGGTTAGGATGTGATGTGTTAGGTATGTTCACGAGGTCTCCAAAGTTTTTTATTAACTTAAGGAAAACCTTAGTTTTAGACCTTAAGATATAGAGGGTTGCTTCAAATTACATGTAAATGAATTTACAAGGTTGTCTAAAACATGTATAAGATTATAAATCACCAGATATGATAACATGTATGATCAAAACATAGAATCCAAGACATTTTATTGCTTAAACATTAAACAAAATTACGTGGAATATGAAAACGAATCGAGGTACAAAAACAAGTCAGGTTTTAGGATTCACTCATTTTTTTTGTCGAATGTTACAAAGAAGGTGTGTGAAGATGAAGCCATGTGTTAGAGGTGTTCTATGATCATCACAAGTGTCTAGCAAGGTGTCAAGAGCTGCAAGAATGTGGCATTTTGCAGGAGAGGTGGCATCTTGACAAAATTTTGGGGTATTGACACTTTTAGTCCCTCAAAAATAATTTTGTGGATTGTCATGAATTGTCTCTTGACTTATATTCAATGACATAATGATACAACTTGGTCTTGTCGTTCAACACGAGATGTATTGAAGAAGAGTACGAATAACCGAATGTTAATGGGTGTCACACTAGGTGTTTTTACGACTTATACGTGTTTACTAGCTTAAACGTGTAAGATATGAATACTTATGGTTTCATGAGTTAAATTACCCAAGCTAGTAAGGTTAGATGTTCGGTGAAGATGTGTGATAATCAAGAATGGTGAATCAAAAGATATCACCTTAACCGGGAGTCGTTCGGGTCGAAAAATGACTTGGTTATGCAAGGAAAATATAATAATAAAGTCTAGGGGTCTTAGGGTTATTGGTTGAAAGTTAAAATGGTGAAAAACTAAGGTTTCGGGGCTTCGCCGTAGCCAGACTGTAGCTTATGGTTAGTTATAAATTATAACCAGAAAGTCTGGATCGTAGCTTATGGTCCGGGACCGTAAGCTACGGTCAGGTTTAATTTTTTTGTTAGATTTATGGACACGTTTAAGGAGTTGAGTGGCTAACTCATTTGAGGTATTTTCCAAGGGCATGTACACGTGTCGGTTTATTACCGAACACGAATTTTACGAGGTGTTACAAATATATGTAGGTACGCTTCTAAATAGGCGACAGTCCCTACTGCTAGCGAATCAACCTCATCGAAAAGGGCACGAACAAACTCGTCCCAAGCTCAATCTGATGCTCGTGATCAAGAGCTTGATCTAAATTTGGATGATTCTGATGATTCTCTATCCCGTCCACCAAGTAGAGACACTTCAAAAAAAACGGGCTCAAAAAGTTAGATCAAGCTCGACATCAGCCTCGGGTTCAGCCCCTAGTTCGGCTTCGAGCAAAGGGTTCTACATCGACCAGTTGGAAGATATTGGGTCGAAAATTGTCACATTCAAATTCATCCAACAAAAAAAGTTCGAGGCTCGCGAAAAAAAAAAACATCTCACAAAAAAAAAGCTTGTGGATGTGAAGTTTATTATCATGAACGTCAATCACCTATATGACGTGGAATTGGCATCAATGTTGAAGATGGAAAAAGAGCTCCTGAAAAAATATAACAAGAATGAATGATAAAGTTTTTAACTTTTTTTATTTTAATGTAGTTGGTTTTTAAATTTTTGTACTTTTTTAAATTTTATTTGTATTTTTTATTTTACTAGCTTCTTATTTTATCTATTTTTAAATAACTAAAAAAAATTTATTTCACATGGCTGGCCACGCGAACCGAAGTCACGCCATACCATACCCACAATTTTGATGAATTGTGAACGGGTCCCCATGTTCGCCACGTGTCGCCCCAAGCCTCTAAGCCACACCAACCCACACCCCACACCCTTATTATTTTACAACATATTTTAGCTTTTTCATTTTCTTTTCATAACACATTTAGCAATTAAAAGTTTTAAATACTTATGTCACAAATAAAAAGTTTAAAACCTGCTCATGAAACAAAAAGAGTACAAACAGGTATATTATTTACCAGTAATATTGTTTAGCATTTATTTATTTTTGATTGTTTTACTTAAGTTCTATCACTCCCATAGTCCTCTACAAAGAAAAGTATTTGGTCCATTTTATGAGTTAATATGTAGTGTCGTAATGCGCGGATGATTCAACGCTTTAACGTTTGTTTTTCGATTTAACAGCCTCGCTGCAATGCATAAGGTCCCGAAACTCGTTTAATAAAAAAAAGGGTTGACCATTGTTGATCAATTGTGTGCGTAACCTGTTCGTGAGTCGCTCCCAGTTTAACACTATCTAACTTTATTAAATCGTAAAGAGCAACTTAATACATAAAATGATCTTATTTTTAACGTAAAAAAATAGTTTTTATAAAACTCGAGACAAAATAGTAACTTTGAAATTATAATGACAAATAAGGATTAATTTTTAACATATAACTAAAAAGTATTTGTTATCTTTGATATTTACTACAGTACTATTAGTATGTATAAACTAAAGAGAACGATGATGAAGAAGCAAGCAAACTTCATATAATACGATAGACCATCTCACTCTCAGATGGGCAAGCATCATTTGATTTGGGCGTTGACCATGTTGGTGATGAGGGAGAACTCTATTAGAAATACTCTCTTACATTCTTATAAAAAAGTTGATTGGAAACATTTGTAAGATACTTTGGCAACTTTTGTTTGCACCCCTAATTCCCTGAAATTAAACATGATACTCATTAACTTATGATATGAAACAATAATATTATAAGACCAAGATGCTTATATTAACTATTTCAATCAAACTAAATAAAATAATACGCAGCACAAATAATTGTAATAATCAATAAACAAATTGACCTTTTACATTGAAAATCAACTAAGCATTTTTCTAATAAGAGCTTAAGTTACAATTGGAAAAGAGTGATTAAGAAAACGTCTTTAATATCACAAAAACATTCCTAATAAAAAATGTGAAAAAAAAGAATACATGCTTAAGTGATAATGAGAATGTTACCTGCAAGTGTTTACTTGCCAATCAAAACCCCAAACACTAAAATTCAAGAATCATTCCCACTGGAACCCGAAACCAATGAAAATCAAAGTTATAGAACTGAAATCACAGAAAGTAAAAACCAAGTAAAACCCTAATGGGTATGAACCTGCAGTGACGTATATCACTAAGGTAAGAAGCAAACTTCATATAATACTAACCTTTCTGAAGCACAAAGACACGTGATGTTGATAGTTGTTATGAGTTCAACAAGACGCCATTGAAGATCTGCTTGACGAACTTCATCCTTGTATAACGTCTGGAAAACAATTTGTTCCAGGAAATGTGAGAGAAATAAATAGTTGTCGAATTAGTATGTGGTGCGAAACATAAATGACTGCATGTGTGAATTATGTTAACCAAGATTTTTCAGTCCCACACAATCAAATGAACCTATATGAAACCCTACCGCTAAACACAAACCTAGTCTATTTTCAAGAGATAGTTATCACTCCATACAACATTCGTTAAATCTTAAAATAATATCAAATCAAGCATAATAGATTAAATCTTTTAGATCCTATTTTGTTGGAGTAAAATTATAACATAAGTCATCTCCATAATATGTAAACAATGCTTTTTATTGAAATTAAGAAAATGGAGTAAAACTCGAATCCACGAAGGAACTCAACATAAACTTGTAATCGGCTAAAGAAACTCAAACAATGTTAAAAGTACAAAATGTTATTAGAGTAAACTAAAATCTGAGTCCATGTGATTAACACTTAACTCTAGGGATGAACATTTGGTACCGGATATCGGTATCGAACCATACCGGATATATTCGATACTGGTACCGGTATCCACTTTCTCGTTTTTCAGTACCGGTATTTACGCAAAAAACACAGGTAAGTACCGGTATCGAACCGGTATACTCAGTACCGGTACCCACTTTTCTCATTTTCGATACCGGTACTTTCGGTACAGAATGAGTATCATGCTCATTCCTACTTAACACTCAATGGCACATTGAGTCCCTTTATTGGAAAATTGAACAATCAGGTCCATGTGATTATTGATGTAACACCCCAACCGATGGCGGAAACATCGGGATGAGACGAAAACGAGATTGCTCATTGCTCACAACATTAATAAGTGACAATAATTAATTAAACCATATTTCATTTCATAAGAATTGTCAAATACATCAATGTAACAAAACAAAGAACAACATAACATTTGCAAAGTCATAACAAAATTGATACATCGACATTAAACCTAACGTCTAATCTGTGTGTATCTAGTCCTTGCTATATTGTTTTCATAGCATCATCTCCTTCAACCTGTAACATGTTTTAAAATAATGTCAATGCGAAAGCAAAGGCGAGTACACAAGTTTAGGCATAGCATACGTATACGAATAAGTTTAAACAATCCACATGGCAACCAAATCTATACAAGAGCAATATCAAGGCATGCAATACTAATAATCAAACCCTTAACGCAATCACGATGTTTTAACATGACCTCACGAATAACACGATGGAGGTGGATGCGTGAATTCCTATAGCGCTAAGCATGTCAAACGAAGGCTAAAAATAGTTAATGACTAAAGCATAGCAATACGAATATCCAAGATGCATCAAGTATAAGATTCAAGTTTTCATGTATATGGGATTGTTTGTGTGTTTCATAAAGTTGAAGTGTTCGTGATTTTGTATATGGAAACATGTTACACCCGAAAAGTGTTATAAACAAAGTGGGTCGAGTGTACTCACGGTTTTGCTAAGTCTTTTCTACACTTGACAATCCGTGAAGACGTTGGTTCGAGGATGACGCCGAATTATCCTACAAGAGGAAACGAGGCGTATGAGTATAGAGTTTCAACGGGAGATTCGGAGTATTCGAGCATGATTAAAATAAGTTTGATAAAGTATTATGATACGAAAGTATTCACTAAGATGTAACACTCGTTCTTGACACTATAGTAACTCTTACAAGTTGGGTGTGATTTCATAGGTTCGGGGCCTATTAGAATCGTGACAAGGAATTACATACTTTAGTGTTAAACTTAATAACTTGATAGGTGATTATAAGTTCATTATCAAGGTTTCGGTTTTAGAATTATAATATAGTTATATATATATATATCATTATAATCATGTAGGAGGTGGGAGGATGAACCATCCACTTTGTAACCTCTAGAGTCATGTATGTCAAGTATGAGGTGGGAGGTTAAACCATCCACTTTGAACCTCGGATTATGTTCACCACTGCGCAAGTTACCATTGGTAACAAGGAGGGTACAAGAACTATATACTATACAAGAATGTAAGGACAAGAATGATAAGGTGTCATCTAGATACCAAGTAGCCAAGTATTCAACAACCCGACGAGCACACGAGGACAATCGTCAACGGCTTTGTGGGGTTGTGACACTTTAAGTCTAGCAAACTATCTTGGAATCTTGATGAAAAATCATCAAGTGATGTGTGGTCTCAAGTTAGGATAGCCCAAGCTTCCTTGGTGGACAAACATGAACAAGTTTAAGAACTTGCATCACTTGTGAGCTCAATGCTCTTCAAAAACAGAAAGTTTAGGGTGTTAAAACAGCCCTTAGTTCATGTTAACAAGCTTGGTTAGGCTTTACTAATCATAAGCTTGATTGTAAGCACAAGAACACAAGTTTGTTGAAGTTAAAACACAAGTTTCATAAAAGTTTACACAAAACAGAAAGTTTGTGGACATTTTGGGGCATTTCCAGGTCTGGATTCTCCATGGAGAACCCTAGGAATTCAACCCAAAGTTTATCCAAGCAAGTAGGAAAAAGAATGGAGTGATTTCATTAAGACATGAGTGAGTTACACTCACTTTAGTAAGATGTATATAATCTGCTCGAAAATCTGATGTTGCAAGGATCTTGAGGTGATTTGAGAGTGATTTGAGAGAGATTAAAGTGTAAAAATGCTTGGATTAGAGGTGGGTTTTATAGGGGAAGGATTAGGGTTAGTTAGGTGGGGTTTAAGCGAGTATTAAAGGCCTCAAAAACACAAAAAATAAAAAAAACCCGCCCAAAAGGGCTGCTGTCCGCGCTTGCTGCATTTCATCTCGACCGGGAACAAAGCATATAAGGCTTTTGTTCCCAGGTTACTTCAGATTTGTGGCGAGTGGCGGAGTGGTTAAGGTCTTGCATGTTGAACCGGAGGTCCCGGGTTCGAGTCCCGCGCCTCCGGTTTTGTTTATTTATTTATTTTTTATTATATAATACCCATTAAATCAGTTTCATAAATGGCAGGAATGGTCCCTGTAGTTCAAGAATTCAATATTTACTCTTTAAACCTTGGACTTATTTAAAGAAGGATATATATTAACATTAAATTCTAAATGTTAATATATTTATAAAAAAATTAGAATTTTAAATTTTTGTAAAATAAATCAATTAATTTTATTAATTAATTTAATTAATTAATTTAATTAATTAATTTGAATTAACTAACTTAATAAATGAATAGGTAACTGTATTATCGTAACGAATTTAATTTAACGATTACGAGTTTCACGCTTGAGTCTCGATTACGCATGCATACCATGTTCGCAAGTTATCACACATTTACGATTGAGAGTACCACGAATACGTTTACATGTTTAAAGTATGAACAAGTATAAGTGTAACAAGATTATGATTAACACAACATGAATAAAATACGAGTTTCTCATTACGATCCAAGTCTCGGTTTACAACGTTTACAACAGAAGATGAAAACAAGATACAACGCTTACTAAAAATAGAAGTACGATACAAAGTTTCCAAATACAGAAAGTATAGAAACGCGGAGCGTTACAGTCTCCCCTCCTTTAGGAAATCTCGTCCCGAAATTTAGGAAGATGTAACGAAGAGATATGGATACTTAGTCTTCATATCACTTTCAAGTTCCCAAGTGAATTCGGCGCCACGTTTACCTTCCCATCGAACCTTGACAATAGGAATACGACTACGCCTCAGTTGCTTGGTTCCTCGGTCCATGATTTCGACCGGTTTCTCCACAAAGTGCAAAGTATCATTGATCTGAAGATCTACGAGTGGAACTTGAAGTCCTTCTTCGGCTAGACACTTCTTCAAATTCGAAACATGAAACACAGGATGAACATTGCTGAGCGTTTGAGGTAGATCCAGTCGATACGCTACCTTGCCTATCCTTTCGAGAATCTTGAAAGGACCCACATAGCGAGGAGCGAGTTTGCCTTTCTTACCAAACGAACAACACCTTTCCAAGGTGCAACCTTGAGAAGTACGTGGTCACCTATGTCAAATTCCAAAGGTTTGCGTCTTCTATCAACATAGCTCTTTTGTCGACTTCGAGCTTTGAGCAAGTTGTCACGAATCTGTAGGATCTTGTCCGTCGTCTCTTGTATAAGTTCGGGACCGGTGAGTTGTACGTCTCCGATCTCGTGCCAACAAATAGGCGAACGACATTTGCGACCATACAGTGCTTCAAATGGAGCCATTTGAATACTTGTGTGATAGCTGTTGTTGTACGAGAATTCTACCAAGGGTAAGTGCAAATCCCAGTTGCCGCCAAAATCGATTACGCATGATCGAAGCATATCCTCTAGAGTTTGAATAGTACGCTCGGTCTAACCGTCAGATTGAGGATGAAAAGCGGTGCTAAGATTCAAATGAGTGCCAAGGGCGGATTGGAAAGTTTGCCAAAGGCGAGAAGTGAAACGAGCATCACGATCAGAAATAATATCAAGAGGAGTACCGTGACGACTAATGATTTCACTCGTGTAGATACGAGCCAGTTTCTCGACTTTGTAATCTTCACGAATGGCGAGGAAGCGTGCGAATTTGGTCAAACGATCGATGATAACCCAAATACTGTCGTGACCAGACGAGGTACGAGGCAATTTCGTGATGAAATCCATGGCTATCCTCTCCCATTTCCAGACCGGAATTTCTGGTTGTTCGAGCAAACCGGAGGGACGTTGATGTTCTGCCTTGACTTTGGAACACGTAAGGCATTTGGAGACGTAGAGAGCGATATCACGTTTCATTACAGGCCACCAATAGGATGCTCCCAAGTCATGCTACATCTTATCAGCGCCAGGATGAATGGAGTATCGGGATTTGTGAGCTTCGTCCATCAAAGTAGGCCGAAGATTGAGACGATCGGGAATCCAAATGCGACTATGGTAGTAAAGAATACCATCAGGCTTAGCTTCGAGTGGGTTTTCGATTCCACAATTCAACTCGTTATCGAGGTTACCCTCGTTAATGACGGCAAATTGTGCTTGTCGAATTAACTCATTGAGTTTTCCCACGATTTGGTAGCAACGAGCACTCTTGACATGAGTCTTACGACTAAGTGCATCGGCCACGACATTCACCTTACCAGGGTGGTAGCGGATATCGCAGTCGTAGTCGTTTAACAATTCTAACCCAACGACGTTGACGCATGTTGAGTTCCTTTTGATCAAAGATGTGTTGGAGGCTCTTATGGTCGGTAAAGACCGTACACTTTGTACCATAAAGGTAGTGTCGCCAAATCTTTAATGCAAAAACAACTGCACCAAGTTCAAGGTCGTGAGTAATATAGTTTTTCTCATGAATTTTGAGTTGTCTCGACGCGTAAGCGATTACTTTGTCCCGATGCATGAGAACGCAACCAAGACCCTGGTTAGAGGCATCGCAATACACGACGAAATCGTCGTTCCCATCGGGGAGAGTGAGAATAGGAGCATTACAAAGCATGTCCTTGAGCGTTTGGAGAGACTCTTCTTGTTTGGGACCCCAAACAAAAGGTTTATCTTTTTGAGTCAACGAAGTCAAAGGAACGGCAATCTTCGAGAAGTTCGAGATGAAACGGCGATAATACCCAGCTAGGCCAAGAAACGAACGAATTTCAGAGGGCGGCTTAGGTGCAATCCAATTCTTCACAGCTTCTATCTTTGCAGGGTCAACATGAATACCAAGTTCATTGACGGTGTGACCTAAGAATTGAACCTCTTTTAGCCAAAATTCACACTTGGAGAATTTGGCATAAAGACGTTCGGTTTGCAAAAGCTGAAGAATAAGACGCAAATGTCGTCCATGTTCTTCTTTCGTCTTGGGGTAGATTAGGATATCGTCGATGAATACAATGACGAAATGATCGAGAAAAGGCTTACACACACGGTTCATGAGATCCATAAACACTGCAGGAGCGTTGGTCAAACCAAAAGGCATGACCACGAACTCGTAGTGTCCATAACGTGTGCGAAATTCGGTTTTGGGTACATCTTCCTCGAAAACCCGAAGTTGATGATAGCCAGAACGGAGGTCAACCTTTAAAAAGCACTTCGCGCCTTGCAATTGATCGAAGAGATCGTCAATACGAAGAAGTGGGTATCGGTTTTTGACTGTAAGTTTATTGAGCTCACGATAATCAATGCACATCCGAAAAGACCCATCTTTCTTCTTGACGAACAACACGGGAGCGCCCCAAGGGGAAGTACTAGGGCGTATAAAGCCTTTATCAAGAAGATCTTGAAGTTGGCTTGATAGCTCTTGCATCTCCGAGGGTGCTAAACGATAGGGAGCCTTCGCAACAGGAGTTGCGCCAGGAATGAGGTCAATACGAAAATCGACAGCTCGAGGAGGCGGAGGACCAGGGAGATCCTCGGGGAAAACAGAAGGGAACTCACAAACGACAGGAACATCACTTATGCTAGGACCTTTGTCTTTCTTTTCCACAACGTGGGCGAGAAAGGCAAAGTACTCCTTACGCAAGTACTTGTTCGCTTTGATGCATGACATAAGCTTGAGACCCTTAGAAGGTTTCTCACCATAGACGTGTAAAGAGTCACCTTGAGGTAGGGGAAGACGAATGAATTTCTTAGAACAAACGACTTCAGCACGAACTCGTTTAAGCCAGTCCATGCCTACTATGACGTCAAAGCTACCCATTTGCATAGGTATGAGGTCGATGGAAAACTTATGATCGTTTAAGATTAGGGAGCAACCAGAAAGAACAGAGTCAACGGAGATGGTCTTACCATTAGCGACTTCGACAGCAAAAGGATTAGGCATTTTAGTTCGTTCGCACTTAAGCAAGGGTTCAAATTCAACGGATACAAAACTTCTATCCGCGCCAGTATCAAACAGACAAGTAGCATAGATATGGTTCACAAGGAACGTACCAGTGATGACGTCATTCGAACTTTGGGCTTGAGCTGAGGTGAGAACGAAAGCTCGTCCTTTCGCAGGTTCGGTTTGTTGTTGCTGTTAGTTGTTGGTGTGTTTCGGGCAAACGTTGGCGAAGTGGTTAGGATCGCCACAATTGTAGCAGGTTCGACCAGGTGTAGCTTGGGTTTGGCGGTTTGGGTTTGTATTGGGTAAAAGGGCTTGGGTTTGCTGGTTCTGGGTAGGCGACAGTAGTTGGAGAGGTGTCCCAACCTATTACAGTTGGCACATTTTCGGCATGAGGTGCCAACAGGGTGATGGTAGTTGCAAGTGGTACACTTGGGGTGAGAGCCAATGTAACCTTATCCAGGTTGGTTGGTGTTTTGGGTAGGCGGAAGTGACGACAGCATTGTTTTGAGAAGAAGCCTTCCGCTTCTTGTTCTTGTTATGGGGCTTCTTGGCTGGAGGGGTAGGTGATTCGGTGGTGTTGGCAATGGCTTGGTGCGCATGCTTCATAGGGACCTTGCCGTAGGCCCCCTGAAGGATGCAGTTATGGTTGAGTTGGAGGGTTATGGCATAGGCTTCCTCGAGGGTTTTCGGGTTGGCTGCGGCTACATGGTTCATGATCACCGGTGAGAGGCAACGGATGAGCTTGGCGATTGACTTGGGAACAGTATCGACTTGCCTAGGGCAAATGATACTTAACTGTTTAAAGCGCGCAATCAATCCTTCAGCGTCGCTCCCCTGTTGTGTGAGATTCCAAAACTCGTTTTCAAGTTTCTGGGTCTCATGGGGAGGACAGAATTGCTCCTTCATGAGCTCCTTACGCTCTTCCCAAGTCATCGCTGGGCTGCTTCGTTTCCACGCGTGTTTCGTTCGGTGGTCCACCACTCGAGGGCTCTTTTGCGGAAGACCCCGGGGCATTAAGGGTTCGGAGTTCCTCAGGGCAGCCGCCCTGAAGGAAGATAAGCTCCATTGAATCAAACCAATTGATCATGGCGGTGACACCGTCCATGCCAGTGAATTCCACTGGTTTACAAGCCATGAAATGCTTGAATTGGTAAGATGGTTTGGGGGTATCGGCTTTGGAATCAGCGGATGATTTAGGTGTGGCTTCGGCGTGTATGGTGTGGATTTGACTAACAATGTCGGGTATGATCTTAGCCAATTGCCCAGCCATTTGCTCCGAAACGAGCCCAATCAGTTCTTGCTTCAATATCGAGTCCTCATTGTTGGATTCTTTCTGGGAATACGTCTTCTTGGACTTCTTGAGGCGGTTCAACGAGTTACGGAAAGGAGGCATCTAGAGGTTGTAAACAAGACAAAAGCATGAGACTTGATTGTAATAAAGAAAATAGGTTTTGCATGCATGAGTATTAATAAAATTCACATAAGAAACATGTGTTCATCAAGTATGGTTCACATAGTTTGCATGAGTTCAACAAGTATAACATGTATACTCACGTATGAATACAAATAAAGAGTATAAATTTAGTTTGTTCACGAGGATTAGTATTGTTTTTGATTGCGATAAATGTGTGAGTGTGTAACGGTTTGAAATGAACGAGGTAACAAGTATCAAAACACATAAAATTTGAGTAACATAAAAAGAATAGGCTCGTAAAACATGGGAATGATTCGGGTAGAGAATCGTCGACAATTCCAAAGTGAATCGAAGATCTTTTCGAATTAGAGAAACGTGCTTTGGCCTATAGGTAAAATGCTCTCATCGAGAAGCGACTAACGACATTTTACCCTTCCAGTTACTACACGTCTCTAACCGATCGGAAAATCGAGACTTTGGCGAGAGCGAAAATCAAGGAATGGGACTTAATCGACAAGGTGCGGGTTTCACCCCTAACTTGAAGATTTTGTACCCTAAGTGTGGTTGGTACTTACCAAACGAAGAGCAAATTCCGATTCGTTGGTAAGGGTCCACTAGAGTTTTGAGTTGGAAATTTTCCATCAAGGTTTGGATTTCACTCCTAACTCGATGGCATAATTGCGTGCAAAAAGAATAAGTATAGCGGATTGAGAGTCGTTCACCAAATTGCGGTTTTCACACCTATTTAAGGGAAGTCGTCTCGTTTATATTACGAGTGTCTTCAAGCGTCCAAACGTGTATTGTGTAAAAGTGTCTTAGGAAGACACCATGTATATGTATTAAGACCAAAAGGAAAGAGAGAAGCAAAGTAGGAAGCATAAAGTTTTAAGCATAATCAAGAATGGTCACAACGGGTACTTAGAACTATAGACTAGGTCGAACATGGCAATTCTACCTAATTCCCTATAGTTATGGCTCTGATACCAATCTGTAACACCCCAACCGATGGCGGAAACATCGGGATGAGACGAAAACGAGATTGCTCATTGCTCACAACATTAATAAGTGACAATAATTAATTAAACCATATTTCATTTCATAAGAATTGTCAAATACATCAATGTAACAAAACAAAGAACAACATAACATTTGCAAAGTCATAACAAAATTGATACATCGACATTAAACCTAACGTCTAATCTGTGTGTATCTAGTCCTTGCTATATTGTTTTCATAGCATCATCTCCTTCAACCTGTAACATGTTTTAAAATAATGTCAATGCGAAAGCAAAGGCGAGTACACAAGTTTAGGCATAGCATACGTATACGAATAAGTTTAAACAATCCACATGGCAACCAAATCTATACAAGAGCAATATCAAGGCATGCAATACTAATAATCAAACCCTTAACGCAATCACGATGTTTTAACATGACCTCACGAATAACACGATGGAGGTGGATGCGTGAATTCCTATAGCGCTAAGCATGTCAAACGAAGGCTAAAAATAGTTAATGACTAAAGCATAGCAATACGAATATCCAAGACGCATCAAGTATAAGATTCAAGTTTTCATGTATATGGGATTGTTTGTGTGTTTCATAAAGTTTAAGTGTTCGTGATTTTGTATATGGAAACATGTTACATCCGAAAAGTGTTATAAACAAAGTGGGTCGAGTGTACTCACGGTTTTGCTAAGTCTTTTCTACACTTGACAATCCGTGAAGACGTTGGTTCGAGGATGACGCCGAATTATCCTACAAGAGGAAACGAGGCGTATGAGTATAGAGTTTCAACGGGAGATTCGGAGTATTCGAGCATGATTAAAATAAGTTTGATAAAGTATTATGATACGAAAGTATTCACTAAGATGTAACACTCGTTCTTGACACTATAGTAACTCTTACGAGTTGGGTGTGATTTCATAGGTTCGGGGCCTATTAGAATCGTGACAAGGAATTACATACTTTAGTGTTAAACTTAATAACTTGATAGGTGATTATAAGTTCATTATCAAGGTTTCGGTTTTAGAATTATAATATAGTTATATATATATATATCATTATAATCATGTAGGAGGTGGGAGGATGAACCATCCACTTTGTAACCTCTAGAGTCATGTATGTCAAGTATGAGGTGGGAGGTTAAACCATCCACTTTGAACCTCGGATTATGTTCACCACTGCGCAAGTTACCATTGGTAACAAGGAGGGTACAAGAACTATATACTATACAAGAATGTAAGGACAAGAATGATAAGGTGTCATCTAGATACCAAGTAGCCAAGTATTCAACAACCCGACGAGCACACGAGGACAATCGTCAACGGCTTTGTGGGGTTGTGACACTTTAAGTCTAGCAAACTATCTTGGAATCTTGATGAAAAATCATCAAGTGATGTGTGGTCTCAAGTTAGGATAGCCCAAGCTTCCTTGGTGGACAAACATGAACAAGTTTAAGAACTTGCATCACTTGTGAGCTCAATGCTCTTCAAAAACAGAAAGTTTAGGGTGTTAAAACAGCCCTTAGTTCATGTTAACAAGCTTGGTTAGGCTTTACTAATCATAAGCTTGATTGTAAGCACAAGAACACAAGTTTGTTGAAGTTAAAACACAAGTTTCATAAAAGTTTAGACAAAACAGAAAGTTTGTGGACATTTTGGGGCATTTCCAGGTCTGGATTCTCCATGGAGAACCCTAGGAATTCAACCCAAAGTTTATCCAAGCAAGTAGGAAAAAGAATGGAGTGATTTCATTAAGACATGAGTGAGTTACACTCACTTTAGTAAGATGTATATAATCTGCTCGAAAATCTGATGTTGCAAGGATCTTGAGGTGATTTGAGAGTGATTTGAGAGAGATTAAAGTGTAAAAATGCTTGGATTAGAGGTGGGTTTTATAGGGGAAGGATTAGGGTTAGTTAGGTGGGGTTTAAGCGAGTATTAAAGGCCTCAAAAAACACAAAAAATAAAAAAAACCCACCCAAAAGGGCTGCTGTCCGCGCTTGCTGCATTTCATCTCGACCGGGAACAAAGCATATAAGGCTTTTGTTCCCAGGTTACTTCAGATTTGTGGCGAGTGGCGGAGTGGTTAAGGTCTTGCATGTTGAACCGGAGGTCCCGGGTTCGAGTCCCGCGCCTCCGGTTTTGTTTATTTATTTATTTTTTTATTATATAATACCCATTAAATCAGTTTCATAAATGGCAGGAATGGTCCCTGTAGTTCAAGAATTCAATATTTACTCTTTTACCTTGGACTTATTTAAAGAAGGATATATATTAACATTAAATTCTAAATGTTAATATATTTATAAAAAAATTAGAATTTTAAATTTTTGTAAAATAAATCAATTTATTTTTGTAAAATAAATCAATTAATTTTATTAACTAATTTAATTAATTAATTTAATTAATTAATTTGAATTAACTAACTTAATAAATGAATAGGTAACTGTATTATCGTAACGAATTTAATTTAACGATTACGAGTTTCACGCTTGAGTCTCGATTACGCATACATACCATGTTCGCAAGTTATCACACATTTACGATTGAGAGTACCACGAATACGTTTACATGTTTAAAGTATGAACAAGTATAAGTGTAACAAGATTATGATTAACACAACATGAATAAAATACGAGTTTCTCATTACGATCCAAGTCTCGGTTTGCCACATTACTACTCTAATGTTTATTATTTCCCAACATGTTTAACTCTGTGCTTTGTTTTCTTGAATCAGCATTCCGAGTCGATATGATGCATTCTGGAAGGAGCTTGATCATGTGAAGCAACTAATAAAACGAGGAAGGATCTTAACACCGAAGATATGGGGATTGCTGCTCTTTTTGGGCTCGAGTGTTTTGCTTGGTACTGTGCTGGAGAGATTGTAGGACGAGGATTTACTATTACCGGTTACTATGTTTAATTAACTTCTGATATAATTATATATGGATATCCAACATTGCAATTTTCTATGTTAAGTGTGGACGATGTAAATCAGTCGAACAAGACTCAGTCGACGTAATAGGGCTCGTCATGGGCCTTGGACCGGACTGACCCGGTTGTAATTGGATTGCGAACACTTAGAAATGGGAAGCGCCAACAGACAGAAGGGATGCAATGGGCTGCAGTATCTAAATTGATTGGCTGCAAAGAAAGAAGACAGAATCTCAAATAGAATATGTAAATTAAGAACGGTAACATTTGAAAAGTTGAACATGCAAAGTTGTAAACCGGGTGACATTGTCTAAAACCAAGGTGTAAGGCGCAATAGCACCACTTTAGTTGGGCATGGTCTGAAACCGACAATTGAGGGAGATGGACTTAGTTATTACTTTAGTTGGTCGATCGTTGGTTTGGGTAGTCCAAACTATAATGAACCCCCCACCTCACCACCACCCAAAAACCTAACCCAAAAAAAAATTATACCCCACCAAAAACCTAAACCCTCCACCCCCGCCCCTCAAAAACCTAACCCCTCCCAAAAACATAAAAAAAAAAACCAACCCCCCCTTCCGAAAACCTAAAAAACCTTCATAAGTATTGCGAGATTATAATTTGTAAGCACTTTTATATTCAAGTATTAATGGTGTAAAATGGTTATGTATAATTAACTAATTAGTTTTTTTTTTACCAAACGCCTCACGTATATGAAGCTACCTTACGTCTAGCGCTCAACGCCTTGCCCTTTTGGAATCCTAGTGCCTCACACATTGCCTTTTTGGGATCCTAGTGCCTCATGCTCTTTACCCTCTAAAACGGGCATGGTTTGAAACCGACAATTGAGGAAATATGGACTCCGTTAGTACTTTAGTTGGTCGATCATCGGTTTGGGCAGTCCAAACTATGACTTGCTCATCAGTCGTTTTTTTTCTTCATGATTTGTTGATTAAACTTGGGTAGTTAACCACATGTTGACAAAATCTGGACGATTCGTAACCAGCTGATTGCCAAATTGAACCGTCAAAACAATAAAAATGCTCTAAAAATCTTATGAGCAAGTTAGAAAAAGATACCAAAAAACACCAACAGGGCCCCGTAATATAAGTCAGACCGAGTCGTACAAAAAAACGGGTTTGGCAAAAATTGGTCAAGAACCGAACCACCGGTTTGTTATGGGGTTGGCTCGTCAAAACCAGTTAAAACTAAACCAAGCCGATCCTTTAGCACTTAAAAACCGATTGAAACCACAACCAGTTTGCCACAAAGCCAGGCTTTTATTGTATCACCACCCTAACTCTAAAAATATAGACCGATGTTTACTTTAGGTTCAAAATTTCAAATAATCAAAAGTTTGGTAGGCCCATTTCACGTAATGGGCTCAGTAATAGTCTCATGGCTTCAAATTAGGGTTTTGAACCACAACTAACATTCTCTTTTTAATACATGCAGCTCAAACCCTAACAAAGATACCAAACCAAACTCTCTCATTCGTCTCCTGCTATATATATTCTTCCCCATCCCCACAATATCATCGTATCGATCCCCACTTCCTTCTAGGGTTTCCTCAACCCTCTTCATCCTTCCACCCACTCAATGGCTGACGACGCATACTACACCGCCTGAAACTTCACCGGTTAACGCAAGTACGACGACTCCACCACACCGCCGCCGTCATCCGCCCGCCGGCAAACCGGATTCTCCGCCCCAATCATCCGCTCACAGTCTCCTGATTCCACTTCAACCTACAACACCATACCTCCGCCTGTAGATGAGATCGAGCTCGCGAAACAGAAGGCTCAGGAGATCGCTGCTCGCCTGTTCAACAACGCTGGAGCTAAACGACCGAAGTTTGACAACGGTGGAGGTGGTGGTGGTTATGATAATAATGATAGCAAGGGTTTCAGTTCTGGTCCTGCAGGTTTGATTCGTTGCTTGAATATAATGTCGCTTTATGTTGTGCTTGTGATTTTAGGGTTTTTGATTGTGGTAAGTACCTTGGTGACAATTTGATAGTTAGAATATATTTGAAATACAATATAATTATGGTGATCACGTTTCATATATTTTTAAGGTGTTAGGCCTTTCAGTTGTGTTGTGAATGTTAAATCAGATCTTGTTGTGATTTTGTTCCCAAGGGACATGGTGTGGTGGTAAGGTGAATCTATTTTAAAGCTTATGCGTGATACGAGGAATGTATGAATCTATTATTATTGATATTGATATCAGGACTGTTTAACGGGTGGTGGGTAGTTCAAGTTTTTTGTGAAGCAAACAAGAACCGGTATGGTTTCAACCCTTTTCTGTATAAAAAATTGAAAAGTTACTATTGCTATGGAGATATGAGGTTAAGGATAGTTAATATCCATCACACTGCTTGGAGCTAGTATTAACGTTATTTTATTCTAGTAGGATTACATTTATAGCTTTCTTCTTACCTTACTGACTGCAGTCTGTAGTAGTGTTATGTTAAACTTTTATTATATTATGTTGATGCTTTGTTGGTAATTTAGCAACTGTTTAGGGTTTATCATATTATATATGTTGTTTGAGAAGATTGTATAGTTTTGCGTTTTGTTTTGTACCATTCACTTCGAATAGGGAGAGCATGGGCTTCTGCTGGAGTATCCTTCTCGGTAAAACTACTCAACCTGTACGGTATGTAGGCACCTAAACCCGTCTTGATATAAAAATTCATAATTACTATCTTTGTGCCATTTTTGATATAGTTGTGCTACTTGTATTCAGGTTTCTTATATATGTAATTGTCTATATGCATGTCAACAGCAATATGCATTATGGAAGCTTGTATGGCAGTGGCTATCCCTAACAACTGCCACCTGCGTATTCTGCTAATGGCGCTGCTCCCGCATCTCAAACTCTGGACGATTCGTAACCCGCTGATTGCCAAATTGAACCGTCAAAACAATAAAAATGCTCTAGAAGTCTTATGAGCAAGTTAGAAAAAGATCCCAAAAAAACACCAACAGGGCACTGTAATATAAGTCAGACCGAGTCGTACAAAAAAACGGGTGTGACAAAAATTGGTCAGGAACCGAACCACTGGTTTGTTACCGGTTTGTTACGGGGGTTGGGTTACCCTCCTCAAAACCAGTTAAAACTAAACCAAACCTATCTTTTAGCACTTAGAAACCGATTGAAACCAAAACCAGCTTGCCACAAAAGCCAGGCTTTTATTGTATCACCACACCAGTTCTAAAGGTATGGACTGATGTTTACTTTAGGATTCAAAAGTTCAAATAATCAAAAGTCAGTCGGCCCATTTCACGAATTGGGCTCAGTAATAGTCCCATGGCTTCAAATTAGGGTTTTGAACCACAACTTACACTCCTCTTTATATACATATGCATGCAGCTCAAACCCGAACTAAGATACCAAACCAAACTCTCTCATTCCTCTCCTGCGATCTTCACGGTAATCTTATCATTCTCGTTCACACTAGTATTTCAAAAAATCAAGTCTTGTTTTATACCTTATGATTTCCAATTTTAGGGCTCTATCATCAGAGACAACAGCGGGCGTCGATTTATTAGCGACTTGACTGCCGCTTAGAGCCTAGATTAAAACTCCGGTTTAAGACCCATGGAAATTAGTTTTATGTTTTCATGACACAATATATCGGATAAATGTATATATAATTTATGAAGAAAAGGCATACTTAGACACAGGGGCTCCGTTCCATCTCAAACAATCCACCTTTTGCACGGTGACGATATATTGCTACTTAATCAGATTGGAGGAAAATGTTTTTTGCACTTTTTTCTTCAAATTACTAGTAGTTAAATTCGATATGTTATTTTAGTAGTTGTTTGTTGTAGACATTTTACTTTATAAATTTGGAATACGTAGAATGGTGAAATTGCAATGATGAGAAAGCTAACATGTAAGTAGATGCTCAACTTTGTGTTTAGTGTTTTCAATGAAATATTCTTGTTACGCTTGGCTTCTGAGCATACAATTATTCTAAACGTGATTGATTAAGTTTGTTTATCACTTTAATTTTTAATTTCATGTTAAAAATTACTGGAAGCAAATTTTACCACAAGAAATAAAAATCATAAGTTCTTGTTTAAGAAACCGCAACTTTGATTTTAATATTATTATTATTATTATTATATTAATGGTCATACTATTTATTTTCACAACAGTATGCCAGTCGTATCATGAGTTTGAGCCGTATTGGTAACCAAAAAGTAAGAAATTATGATGGTAAAATATAGTCAATAACTTATGCTTGAGTTAATAATGATGTAAGAAATTATGATGGTAAAATATAGTCAATAACTTATGCTTGAGTTAATAATGCTGACCACATCTTAATTACTGATTTGTTAAAGTTGACTAAATTTTTTAATTGTCAATTAAGGTAAAGAGGGCTGATCAATCTGTTCGTTGCTCGCTTGAAAATTGGTTGGAAAATGTTGTTTGATTTGATGTTTGGTTGTAAACGAGCTGCTCTGCTTGTTTGGCTTGTAGACAAGACAAGGATGAACAAAGGTCCGCTTGGCTTGGTTCGAAACCGACAAGCCAAACAAGCAGAGCATGAGCAAAGTTTCTTTTGCCCCTGTTTGGCTTGAATTATTATTCTTGATTACTATTTATATATATGTATGCACATACATATATAAACATGTATATAAACATACAGGAATGGGTTAAAATAGGAATCATCTTTAGATACGAAAACTGTAGGAATCATTATCTACTCTAGATTTCTTATGTATTAGTGGTTGATATTGAAATTTTTAGTTTGATCTGTTTGATTTTATTGATTAAAAAGAATAAATAGTAAAAAAGTGTATTTTAGAAAATTTGATGTCAACTTGTTACACTGACTATCAAACATCATACACTACATTACTTATCATGTAAACATTAATTACGTGTATCTATTTAAAAAAAAGAATTAATTATAACGCATGATTTTTTATTCAAAAAATTTACAGTATATGTATAAAAAGAAAACGTCTTCAATCTTTGATTTTTATCTTCATTTTTTGTTCTTTATCCTAGTCATTTGAACGTAAAAGCCCCAACATCTACGAAAATCAAAGAAAAAACAGAGCGTTAACATTCCACAAACGTTTAGAGGAACTCGAGTCGACGAGCAGTGGCGTAATTTTTTTAATCTTGTGTAAAACATTTTCCTACAATCGACACTATGCGCGAATTTATTTTTTTCATTCGACATCGTGCGCAAAAAGATATTTTACATTTGATAACTTACGTAAAAACATTTTCCAAACGTACGTAAAAACTATTTTACGTCTTCCGTGTTTACATACGTTTGGAAATTAGATTTACGTGTAACGTTTAGAGGAGCTGTGGTCGGCGATCAGGGACGTAAAAAAGACTTTCTTAACGCACGTTGTCAAAACATTGTTTTATTTATTTTTTACATAGTGGTGGTTCATACTTAGTTCATGTACATGTTTACGCACCCAAAGTGTAAAGCGTAAGAGGGTGTGCGTGAGTATACTGAGTCGGATGATAGATCCAGATTCTGAAACAGAAAGTGGAGGGGTATGGTGCCAAAAATCTTGCGCTTGCGCAAGATACCATACCCTCATAATGATAACAGATCACTTGCGTAACCTTGCGCGCTATGCGCAACGGTACGCCAACCTTGAAGACAACAGGTTGCTTAACAAACCTTACGCACCTCGCGCAACGGCAAGTTAAACCTGAAAGAGCAGGTCCTAGATCCTGCGCTTATTAAGCAAGCTTCTAGCTACGACTTTCTAAAACCTTGCGCCGACTCCCCAGCCCTTATGGGAGTTGCACAAGGCCAAGACTAAGGCGAGAGCAACTCGTACTTGGTCTTGAAAATAAAAAGAACTTGATCCCCACAAGTTCACGCTGGCCAAAAAGCACAAATATGGCCACGCGGTAAGGAGAAGCGCAAAGAGACATCGATCAAGTACAAAGGTACAAAAAGCAGAGCTGTGACCCAATAGCCGCTCGGCATGATGTGCCAGACCACTAACGGCTGATGACAGACCAGACAACAAGGACAACCGCCAGGACACGTGGCCCCATCCACCGCGCACCAAGCGCTCTTGCTGCCAGGGACCACTAACGGTCGTAGCAGAAGAGACAGAATGGATATTCCTGGTTGTCGGTTCTAGGCCGAAGGCCCATCAGCCCATCTCCCTCACCCATCTATTCGGCTATAAAAAAGGATCGCATCTCCAGGTAACTCACTCACTAATTACTTGCGTTATTCTTTGCAAAACCAATATACTTATTCTCACGTCGGAGTGTGGTCATGGAGAAAACTATCTCCTTTTCTCCGGTGGCGAGACTAGCGGTGTTTTCAGTTTTGTAGTGAGCTTGTATCAAGATCACATCGACGGGCAAACAAGAGATAACCTTTATATGCAGAGACCTTGTGCCAGAATCTAGATATCTCCGGATATAGTTTGGTCCAGTGTTTCTTCATTGGCGCCATCCGATTTTCTCTCTTCTTACATCTTTGTCTCTTGTTTGTTTATCCAAATTCCATTTTCAATGGCTGACGGTCAGTCAAGTGTACACGAGGTCCTCGGGCCGAGGGCAAGAACCCAGTTCATGTTCCTCGGGCCGACGGACAAGTGGAAGAGGGATTTTCCGAAGACGTTGGTGTTCATCACGATTCAGGTCGTGTGAACGACCCGGTGACTCCGAGAATCCAAGCTGAAACTCCTTTTGTGCCAATCACATCAATATTATCTCCCCGGGAAACTTCTATGTCATGGTATGTCAAGTCGCAAACTGCTTTAAATGTCGTTTATGCGCAACTTTGTGCACAAACCCACGAATCTGCTGCACCAGTACAACCGCCTACAGCTCACATGCATGCCTCGCCTGCACCGCGAGTGTTAAGTTACAATTCGCCGACTCGAGAGAATGTGTCGTCACATTCTCCTATCAGAGAAACAGAAGCGCACTCTCAGTCTAGACCAAGATATGAGTCAAACACTTAAAGGCGAGCGTCAAGTCATTCTCGGCTGGGCCCGCGCCCATTAGAGGGGCGGGACACCCAGCGCGAAGAAGTTGACAGAACATATGACGAAGGCGACAGTGCTAGCGTGTTTCACCGATTGCCAAAAGATCACGCTGCATACAAGCCTACATCACGAGCCGTATACAATCCGGAGGCCGAACATAATTACAACTTGATCTACAGGCCAGCGGAATCAGCAGAACATTCTAAGTTTGTGAAGGAGGTTGCGTTAACCCCACTTGAACGCGCAAAGTTACCTTCCAATGTGGGAAAGTTCAATGGGTTGACAGACCCAGATGATCACATGCGCTTGTTCACCGGCGCAGGACTTATTGGAGGTTGGACACTGCCTATGTGGTGTCATCTGTTTGTCCAAACCCTCACAGGTGCCGCGCTTATGGTTTGACAACTTACCAACGGGTAAGCTCACTTCTTGGAACGATCTCAAGAATAAGTTCCTGACCCACTTTAGCCAGTAGTGGCGATACGACAGAGATTATTCAGACGTTATGAATATTTGGCAGAGGGATGATGAAATTTTGGAAGATTTCATCACGCACTACAACAAAGAGGTTTTGGAGATCGGCGATGTACACGAAGACCTGATTCATGCGCAGTTCAAGTATGATGTCCGGTTCGATGTTATGATAAAAGTCTTAGCAGGAACCGCTGGTCTCCCAAAATGTTGGGAGAAACTCATGGCGGCAGCCAAGGTTTACGCACAGACGGAGCGCAACCTGAACTCCAACCGACCTCCTATGACTCAGTATCGCCCGCAAGATATGAGCAGAAGTTTTGGGAAGAAAAACAAGAAAAACTGGAAAGAGTCGAATCAGAACTCTTCTTACTCGCCAATCGATGCGCGCACAACGATCAACAAGATTGTTACTCAAAGAGCAATAAAACAAGATAACCGGGACAGGCAATGGACACTGCTAACGAAGACCCCAGCAGAAGTGCTCGGCACTGAGGATCATCAGACAACCACTGCCGACGAAAAATAAAAAAGGTTAGGATCCTAATCTTTTTTGCGATTATCACAAGGACACCGGGCATACCACCGACAATTGCATATGCCTGTGCACGGAGATAGAGAAGGCACTAAAGAGTGGAAAACTCACCCACCTACTCCAGAACGTGCACAAGGAAGTGCGTCAAAGTACTTGCGGTGAGGAAGGCCCGAGTAACAAGAAAATGAAGTAGGCTTTTGTCCATATGATACAATGTGGTCCAGCGCAAGCGTTGTCATCAGAAGAGTTGTACGCCACACTGGCGTGAGCAGCAAGTTATATTTCCATATTTCCATTATCGCATCGATTACATGTTCATCGACACGGGAAGTTCTATGGACATCATCTACGAGCAGTGTTTCAAACAACTAGACCCGGAGGACAAAGCGCGCTTAGAACCGGTTGATTTTCCACTAACTGGTTTCTGTAACGAAGCCGTTTTTCCCCTCGGGCAGATCTCCTTCCCGGTCACTCTTTCAGACGGACGACACTCGCGCACGGTTCCTTTTTATTTTATGGTGATGTCAGCAACATCTCGCCATGACGTGTTACTCGGACGTCGCGCGCAAAGGAATTTCAACATGATCACTTCAACTCCTCACGTCGCATGCGGTTTTCCAACAGAAACCGGTGTGGCAATCATGTATTCCACGAAAGAAGTCATGTCCATAGAGGAAGAACCGCCAGTGAAGGTAGCGAAGTCATCCCCAGACGATGAACCAGAAAAATGGGTACTCAACAACAAGTACCCAGAACTAACGTTGTTGCTAGGTCCCGCTATGACTCCTACAATCAAGGTGCGACTTAAACAACTCTTGTTCTGCAGTGTGGATATTTGTGCATGCTCAGCGGCATACATGACGGGGGTACCCAGGGTGATTGCAGAGCATGCGCTGCAGACATTTCCATCGGTCGAGCCGGTCGTACAGAAAAAGGGCAGTTTTGGAGCAGAGAAAACTCGCGCAATGAATGAACAAGTTTCAGAGCTCCTCAAAGCTGACATTCTCAGAGAAGTGCGCTATCAAACATGGGTGGCCAATCCGGTTATGGTCAAAAAGCACAATGGCGGTTGGCGCATGTGCGTCGATTTCAAAGACTTGAACAAGGCATGCCCAAAAGACTGCTACTCTTTGCCAGAAATCGATAAAAAGGTGGACTCCCTCGCTTCGTTCTGGCGGAAATGCCTCCTTGATTGCTATAAAGGCTACCACCAAATTCCGATGAAGAAAGAAGATGAAGACAAAACAACTTTCCGCACAGATAAGGTGATCTTTTGCTACACAAAGATGCCCTTTGGGTTGCGCAATGCGGGAGCACCTATCAGCTCTTAATGGATCATGTCTTTGGAGAAGACATAGGTGTGACTGTGGAAGTGTACATCGATGACCTAGTCATCATGAGCCCGGACGAGGAAATGATATTGACAAACATTCAAAAAACTTTTGCATCCCGGCGTAAGGTCAATCTGAAATTGAATCCTGAGAAATGTTCGTTCGGGATGGACGAAGGGAAATTCTTGGGGTTTATTGTCACGCGCGAAGGCCTTAAGGTCAAGCTTGAGAAATTCAAAGCAATTCAGCGTATGCCTTCAACTATCAAGGAAATGCAACGGTTGGCTCGGCGACTGGCTGCGCTGAACCGATTCTTAGCAAATCATGCGACGAAATCCTTCCCATTCATCAGTACTTTGAGAAATTGTATAAAGCAGAACAAGTTCCAGTGGACTCCTGATGCGGATAAAGCCTTTCAACAGATGAAGGAATGTTTGATTCAACTGCCTACTCTCACCGCCCCACAAAAGAACGAACCATTGGTTCGATACCTCCCCGCATCGGATATCGTTGTTGGCGTAGTCTTGCTGGTCGAATGCGCAGGAGTCCAAACTCCGATTTACTATGTCAGCAAGATGTTAACCGACCCAAAGACAAGATACCCGATGATGGAAAAACTTGCTTTAGCATTGGTTCATGTATCTTGTCGGTTGCGTAGGTATTTTTCTAGCCACGTGATCACAGTTCTTACGAACTATCACCTGATTCAAGTTTTATCCAAACCTGACATCTCAGGCCGATTAGCGAAATGGGCAATCGAAATAGGAAGACACAATATTGTGTACAAACCACGTCCAGCTATCAAAGGCCAGATATTAGCCGACTTCATCACGGAAGTCCCGAGCAACAAGATGCATGAATGTGAGGCTGTCCAACGCCTGTCATGGATGACCGCGCATGGACCCTCCACACCGATGGCGCATTAACGATGACCGCGCAGGGGCTGGTCTGCGTTTAATAAGCCCTAATAGTCAGGAGTTTACCTATGCCATTAGGTTGGAATTCGAGAGCACCAACAATGAAGCCGAATATGAAGCGTTTCTGGCAGGCCTTCGGTTAGCCATCAAAATGGGCGCTAGGAATTTAGAAGCGCACGTCGACTCTCTTTTGGTTGCAAGGCAAATCAATGGCCTTATGATACAAAAGGCGAGACGATGGCCCTGTACCTCGAACAGGCGCAGTCTTTGATCAATAAATTCCATAATTTCAAAGTGACCCACATCAATCAAAGTGAAAACAAGCATGCAGATGCGCTCAGTAAACTGGCGGCAACAAGCTTCAAACACCTCGCGCGAGAAGTGCGCATCGAGGTGCTAAAAAACCCTCCTGTTTCGCTACGTCAAGTGAACGTGATAGAAATGGGAAATCCTTCCTGTATGTCTCCCATCATCATGTTCTTGCAATCTGGGATACTATAAGGAAACAAGGCGGAGGCGAGGAAAGTCCAATATAAGGCGCTGAATTATGAAATGGCAAACAGAGTACTTTACCGGAAATCATACCTTGGACCACTCCTTCGCTGCGTAGATCCATAGGACGCGCAATACTTGATCCGCGAAATACATGAGGGGTTGTGCGGAATTCATGTCGGCTCGCGCATGGTGGTCGCAAAAATCATGAATGCTGATACTATTGGTCAGGCATGCACTTAGATGCAGTCGAAACGCTGAGGAAATGCGCATCATGTCAGCGACACGCGCCTAAGACATTGCGCCCCAAAAATCCTTTGATCCCAGTGACAACAACGTGACCTTTTGAGCAGTGGGCAATCGATATGGTGGGACCTTTTCATGATGCCCTAGGTGCCGTAAAGTTTATAATCGTAGCTGTCGATTACTTTACCAACTGGGTAGAGGCCAAGCTACTCGCATCAACCACGGCAACAATAATTCGCAAATTCATTGGGAGCACATTATTTGTTGTTTCGGTCTGCCTCTGCGCATTGTCAGTGATAATGGCCCCAATTTTGCTTCTGAAGATCTACAACGATGGATGATTGAGGTGCATATTGAGCACGTGTTCACTTCGGTTGTGCATCCCCAAGGGAATGGCCAAGTTGAAAGCAACAACAAAAGTATAGTCGAAGGATCATGACATGATTAGGGACGACACGGAGAGGTTGGGTTGATGAGCTGCCAACTATCCTTTGGGCTCATCGGACCATGCCGAAAACCAGCACCGGCGAGATACCATTTAGTCTGGTTTATGGGACTGAAGCAGTAATCACAGCTGAGGTTGGTCTCCCATCACCACGCATGATCGCTATGCGAAGCCAAAATAACAATGAAGCGCGTAGGCTTGATCTGGACCTCTTAGAGGAAAGGCGTGAAAACGCCGCAATCAACGAAGCAAAATACAAGTCAAAGCTTGAAAATACTACAATGTGCGAGTCCGCATATGCACTTTCCTTCCTAGAGATTTCGTCTTAAGAGATAATGAAGCGTCTAATGCTGAGCGTACAGGGAAGCTTGCGCCTATGTGGGAAGGCCCTTACGTAATCCACGAAGTCTTAGAAAAAGGGGCTTGCACCCTCAAGCGTTTAGACGACACAACCACTCCTAGGACCTTGAATGCGCAACAATTACGGCAATGTTATATGTAATCCGAGCATCTTCATACGCATCGGCCTTACGCTTTATCAGTGTTTGTGCAAAAGACTATTAAACTTATGATCTAATCTTATCGATTTTGTACACAACTCTTGCGCCTTATCGTTAGTACGAGGAACAAAATTGATACATGTCATTCATTATTTAGCCATTTTGTTACAAATGCGCGAAACCACTTTGGGTATACGCAAAAACATTATGGTATAGCATGACTCATGAACAGAAGTCACCTCATTTTCAGCAGTCAACTATTGTATGCGCATGGGTTGTGACGTTTATACATAAGCTCATTAACAATTTTATTCGCTCTACCTATACAAAGTGGTTATTTTCATGAAAATATTGTAACTTCAAATTTATACATCAGATTATCATTTCAACTTACCCGCACGGGTTAAGTATAACATCAGTCACCAAACAAACACATGTTGCGCGATTACATGAAATTACAATCAAGATTCCTAAGTCATCCTAAACATTACACGCGGAAGGCACTCGCACCCTACTCCTCTGACTCTTCAACTTCCGCTGCTTCATCATGAAAAACACCCTTTAAACGATCAACTAAGTCGCCGTGTTGAGCGCTTCACTTACAAATCCATCACTGGTAGTTGCAGACGGCCGTACTCTTGCTTCGCCTTGGAAAAGGCAGCATCTGTATTGACCCCATGGGTAACGGCGCGGCTGGTATCCCAAGCAACATCCAAAGCACGAGTTACGTGGTGAGCGCACTCTGGATAGCCCTGCGATATCCATCATGGCGTGTTGTGACCATCAGCTTGACCATAACATTGTCCTACTCTACCGAGTTGAGGATTGAATTGGCAAGCTGCACAGCGCATGGAAAGAAAATGAGAATCAAGATATACGGTGATCAAAATAATAACAGTGTACTTACATTCACGACTCCGTGCTGCTGCATCCAGAGCATGTTGTTCGTCAAAGGCTCAATCACACTCTCTGCAGTGGCTCGGGCCGCCTTTGAATCTTCTAATTTTTGCTCTGCAAGTTCGACGCGCTTCTTACCCGCGCTCACCTTCACTTCAGAGAGGCGCAACTTTTCTTGATCCTCCAAGTGCCTACGCTATAATTCTGCCTTTTCAACCCTGCCAGCTTGGAGATCTTTCTTCGCGCCTTCAAGAGCTGCCCTAGTCTCCGCCTGATTACGCAATAAGGATGTAAGTTTGCCAATATCTTGATTTCGTAAAATAAGAAGGGCGGAAATTTCTACCTCTTTCTGCTCACTTCGCTCCCGATGAGACCTCGCCTCTTCGGCGGCAGCGGTAGCTTCTTCCTTCTCCTTCTTGAGGCGCTCAACCTCAGCGCGCAAACCCACCGTTCATTCCTTGGCAGTATTTTTTCGTTGTTATCTCTTTCACAAGCCTCCTTTCGCAGCTTGCGCTCCTTAGCAAGCGTGGCGGTGGCGTTCTCGGGATTCTTCCTACACCCCAGCATAGAATACTCTTCGGTCCTTTGTGCTTTAACAAACTTGGCCTTCTCAGCCTACAGCTCTTGTTTTTGCGTGACCATTTGGGCCCGCTCGAGGGTCATCTCTCTCTTCGAAGACTCAAATCTTTCTTGGTCTCTGTGCATACTGCGCCATTCTCTAATGATCTTGTGAGTGTTGGAGGCGGAGCTGGCGGCTAATTGTAGGTACGCGCGGTACGTTTGTTCAAAACTTTGCTCCCTGCGCGCCCTCACCTCCGCTGGGGGGAATGCACCCTTGAACCACTCCCAGCATACCTGCCAGTGGCTAAACTTCTCACCCTGCTTCAACTTCCAGATAGGAGAATGGATCTCAGCAGCTCGGTTCTCTGAATATGATCGGTAATAGTAGTCACCCGGGTTTTGTCCGGACGAATTGGGGACCCTTCGTCAGAGGGGTGCTCCCCAAATTCCCCAGCCGGGTACCTGTTCCGCTAACTGAGCCCCTGGAAGAGAACTATCTTGGAGCGCATCCTCAACAACCTTTCCCCTGCCCTCTTCAACTACAATTTCCTCTTCATGCACAACTGCCTCAACATCCACGCTTGCCTCCGCTACTCTGGCACTTGACTCACCACCTTTAACACTTGACGCTTGCGCAACCTCATAAACGGGTGGTGTAACATTTGTCAAAAACGGGTTTCCAAAACCCGCTCCATTTTCTAATCGAATATCAAGTTATAAAAATCACGTTGAATATTTATGATTATTTTGACTTAAAATGATACATAATTAATAGATAAACTAAACTATAAAAAGTATATTTGATAAAAGGTTAAAACAAAATAAATAAAAAAATATGATGCTGCCGGGACTCGAACCCGGGTCAGCCAGAATCAACTTTCGCGACTTAACACACACTCACAAGACCACTCCGCCACATTGTGTTTTCAGTTATCTCTAGGAACACAAATGAGATTTATACACAAACCCGGTTAAACCGGTTGCGCCAACTGAAAAACGGTAATCGGCAAATCAATCGTCAATTCGCTTGTTTACTCGCACATTCAGTTTATAACCGATGCACCGACGATTTTTAATCAAGTCAGAATTGATTAAACATAAAGTCTCATCATTATCGGTTTTTATAACCGAAAAATCATCAAGTCCAAATTCCTTCAACTTCAGACCCTTCCTGCGACTCAAAACACTCTGCAAGACTTTCAATTACATTTCCGCAACCTTACAGTCCACCGGAGAAGCTTAAATCAGCTCGCCGGAATTTTCTGCAAAAGTCGCCAGAAAACCGTATTCAACTCAAACCGGTAAAATACCTCGACTTTACTGTTTCAATCAATTGTTAGAACTTTACTAACATTAACCCATCGCTCATACTCAACCACAGACGACATTGCTGGACTTTCTGTTCTCACCGGAAAAACTCCTGGATTTGTCGGAAACTCGCTGATTACCGGTATGCTCATTCAAACGTGCTGATAATCAATACTCGTTAGTTCAATTTCACATCTAACCCCTTAAACCTGTTAATTGATTCTCACAGCCGAAGGTTCCAAAACAGAGCCGACGAGCTTCGCCGGAGTCTCTGAAGAAGACGATCTGTTCGGTATTTTCTTTCCCCAAACGTTTCGGTTCAATGCTTTCAAATTGATCATCTTGTTCATTAACTAAATTAACCACGTATCAGTTCCTTTGATTGATGTCTGTGTTTGAAATGAAGAAGACGAGTTCAGAGATGACATAAGATTAATTAAAATCGGAATTATAAACGGGTTAGACACACAGTCCAGCGGTGGACTGTGTGCAAACAAAAATCATACACGTCCCGAGTTCGATCCCTGCTACGCGCACTCCTTATGTAATAAAATGCCTTTTTGTTTAAAAACTAAACCGGGTTAACTCAGTTAGTTGTTAAGTATAATAAAAACCGAGATAATAACCAGGTTAGACACACAGTCCAGCGGTGGACTGTGTGCAACACTGAATCGCACGTCACGAGTTCGAAACCCATCACAGGCACCGGTCCGTTGAATTAAAATGTTTTTGCAATTAAAAGGAATTCGGTTAAACTGAATAAGTGTATAAATATAATTAAAAACAAGATTATTTCGGGTTAGACACGTAGCTCAGTTGGTAGAGCTGCGTGCACGCGTACGGGAGGTCTCGGGTTCGAGCCTCACCCAGCGCAAACCATGTCCCTGACCGAACCGGTCAACAGGTCAACAGGTCAACGGTCAACGGTCAACGCTAAATAAACAATTTTTTTTATATTTTTATTTATTTAATTTAATTTAAAAATCAATTAAAAATACTTAAAAATAACATTTTTAAAGATAGAAAATAGCCTTGAACTCACAAAAATATATCTAAAAATTTTATTAAAATCCTTAATAAAATCCACTCGTTTAATATATTTTTCTGTTATTATTTAGGTTAGTATTTCTCGTTGTTCCGCTCATCTAATTCGTGCGCATCTCACCATCTCCAATCCAACGCACCCAATGTGAGTGAATCTTTACAAATTCCCCGTTTTAATCACGTTTTGGGGTGTATCATGTGTCTTGTTATATATATATTATAATTAAACCATTGTGCATACATCATATCATGAACATGTGTATTCAGTTTGTTTCAACTGTTGTGTAGTTATTGTTGGATGCAATTTATTATTTTCAGTACATGCAATTTCATAGGCCGCCGCTCCCCATTACATTATGAGCGTTGAGCATGGTCCCCATTTCATTATGAGGTTGAACCTGGCGTGCCCACATACGATCGGCTCCGTTTGATTGAGCCTTAATCGCACAGATAATTTACATTTTCAGTACATGCAATACGATCGGCTCCGTTTGATTGAGCCTTGATCGCACAGTTTCAATTATGTTATTTATTGTATGATGTTGGTATGTTCAAGTATGCTATCATATGTTATTGTATGTTATAGTTGTGATTGCTATTTGCCACTGCTTGATTATTTACATTTGCTCATTTATGACTATGCACAATTTTTCATTGATAAACTAACAAGTAATTCATTAATAAATGTTTATCTAATAAGGTTCACTCGCCAACTTATGTTGACCCAAAAACCCCCATTTTTACACATGATACAGGTGACCAGCAGCAGCTAGGAACACATAGGATTGGACTAGAAGAATAAAATGATTTAGAGTTAGGATTGTTATGTTTGGTTTATTTTCCTTGTAATGTATGAACATGTTTGTATATATGGAAATGTAACTTTGACTTTATTAAATATGAAACATATTAGTAAATGTCATGAGCTTTGATGATAACCCAATTATGCCCCGACTCTTATTCCGCTGCGGGTCGGGGTGTGACAGGTGGTGGCATGGAAGTGGACTCGACAGACACGGTCGGAGCAGACGGTACAAAAAATGGCGTTTCATCCTTTCCTGTACAATGAAGGCACCAAGAAGGTTAAACAGGAAGGATGACAAATTAAGCGCAAGATAAAGTTTTTACCTGAGGAAAATTTGGCTGCAAGCGCTTCAAGATTCCCATGCTTGCCAATGGTTTTCCTCCGAGCAACCTTCTTCGGAGGTTGCGCAACTGTATCGTCCTTAGGAAGGGCCCTCATCTCAGTTTTCCTCTTGAGCGGTTCCTGTAACATTTGTCGAAAACGGGTTTTTCCAAACCCGCTCCATTTGTAATCGAATATCAAGTTATAAATGTTCGTTGCCTATTTATGCTTATTTTAATTTTTAATGATACATAATTAATAAACAAACTAAACCATAAAAGTTATAATTGATAAAAAGTATAAATAAAGTGATTAAAAATAAAATGGGGCTGCCGGGACTCGAACCCGGGTCAGCCGGGTTGTAACCCCAAAGACTTAACACTCACACGCATAACCACTCCGCCACTTGTTTGTTTTCTGTCATCTATAGGAAACAAATAAATCTTATAGACAAATGTAAATCAATCGGTTACGCCAACTGTAACTGAAATCGGTTATCAAACGCTCAAAGACGATCTGAATACTCGCGGATCACTGAGTATAACCGATATACCGACGTTTTTAATCAAGTTGCCTTGAATGAACTTGAATTCTAGAAGTGGATCGGTTTTTATTACCGAAAATCTTCAATTCCAGTTTTACTTCCATCTTTGTACTCCTTCACGACTCAAACATAATCTACAGACCTCCAATTACATTTCCGCACACTTTTCAGTCCACCGGAGAAGCTTTTTGAGCTCGCCGGAAAGTTTCTGCTGTTCGCCGGAAAACCGTATTTTTCATCAAAACGGTGAGTCTTTCAATACCGTCGTGGTCTAACAATTGTTAAGCTATTTCTAACTCAAACCTTTCAATTGAAATCAAATTCAGACGCTGCTATCGGATAATTCCAGTTCGCCGGAAAAATTCTGGAAATCTTTATTTTCATCTGTGAATCGGTAAGGACATTCAAACACTCTGTTAACGTTTGTTTATCACTTCAATTCCGCGATTAGCTAATCAAAACGGTTAATTGTCTTGTTCAGTTGAAGTTCATAAAAACAGAGACCGACACCTTGCCGGAATTCTGAAATAAATCGTTCACCGGTATGTTTACTTCTAATTATCGTCTCTGCCATTTCATATTAGTCTGTTCAATGTTTATCAATCGAATTAAACAAGATATAATGGTGTAATCTACTGCCTGTAAAAACTAACGAAGAAGATGAATTGTGATAACATTATAAGGATAATTAAAATTGGTATTTTGAACGGGTTAGACACACAGTCCAGCGGTGGACTGTGTGCGAACAAAAACACGCATACGTCCCGAGTTCGATTCTTGACACACGCACCTTCGCAGTAATAAAATGCCTTTTTGTTTAAAACTGAACCGGGTTAACTCCATTAGTTGTTAAGTATAATAAAATTTGTATATTAACCAAGTTAGACACACAGTCCAGCGGTGGACTGTGTGTAACGTTAAAGCACAGGTCCTGGGTTCGAGACCTGTTAGTGGCACCGGTTCGATGAATTAAAATGATTTTGAAAATAAAAGGATTTTGGATAAATTGAGTTAATATATAAGTATAATTAAAAACAGAATTATTTCGGGTTAGACACGTAGCTCAGTTGGTAGAGCTGCGTGCACACGTACGGGAGGTCTCGGGTTCGAGCCTCACCCAGCGCATTTCAGTCACACAATAAACCGGTCAAACAGGGAAAGTCAAAAAGTCAATGGTCAACCCAAAAAGTCAACATATTTTTATATTTTTTATTATTTAATTTAATTTAAAAATCAATTAAAAATACTTAAAAATAATGTTTTTAAAGATAGGAAATAGCCTTAAACTCGTAAAAATATATCTAAAAATATTATTAAAACCCTTAATAAAATCCACTCATTTACTATATTTTTCCGTTATTATTTAGGTTAGTTAATTCTCGTTGTTCCGCTCTTCCAACTCGTGCGCATCTGACCATCTCCAATCAAACGCACCCAATGTGAGTGAATCTTTACAAATTCCCCGTTTTAATCACGTTTTTGGGGTGTATCATGTGTCTTGCTATTTATTATATTTAAATCATTGTGCATACATCATATCATGAACTAATGTGTATTCAGCTTGTTTCAACTGTTTGTGTGGTTATTGTTAGATTTAATTTATTATTTTTCAGTACATGCAATTTCATAGGCCGCCGCTCCCCATTACATTATGAGCGTTGAGCAAGTTCCCCATTACATTAGGAGCGTGAACCTGGCGTGCCAACATACGATCGGCTTTGTTTGATTGAGCCTTGATCGCACAGATATTTATCATTTTCAGTACATGCAATACGATCGGCTCTGTTTGATTGAGCCTTGATCGCACAGTTTCATTCATGTTATTTATTGTATGATGTTGGTATGTTAATGTATGCTATCATATGTTATTGTATGTTATAGTTGTGACTGCTATTGCTGCTGTTTGATTATTTACATTTGCTCATTTACGATTATGCACAATTTTTCGTTGATAAACTAACAAGAAAATCAATAATAAATGTTTATCTAACAAGGTTCACTCGCCAACTTATGTTGACCCAAAAACCCCCATTTTTACACATGATACAGGTGAACCAGCTGCAGCAAGAAACACATAGGATTGGACTAGAAGAATAAAATGATTTAGAGCTTGGAATTGTTTTGTTTGGTTATTTCCTTTGTATTGTATGGACATGTTTGGATTATTGGGAATGTAATTTTGACTTTAATAAATATGAAACATATTAGTAAATATCATGAGCTTTGGTGATAACCCAATTATGCCCCGACTCTTATTCCGCTGCGGGTCGGGGTGTGACAGTTCCGGGCATGACTCCAGATCTACTGGCTCATCTGGGTTCGCAGCCGGTATCTCCGCAGCATCTTGCGGCTCAGCCTTGGGTTTTTCAAGCCTACAGGTGCAAGACCTTCCATTGAATCAGAAACCACCACATAGTCAACCCAAGTGTCAGGCACAGAGCACGTACCTTTGGGCGGGTCCGCCTTGGGTTTAGCCGGTTTCCTGACCAACACTAGGCCTCGAGCGCCTTTTCTTCTTTGAGTCTGGGCCAACACCCAGGTTCCGCAGCGCACCTACATGTTGGCGCAATACACAGTAAATACTCCGAAAGGATGCAAGTAATAAATTGTTAACGCTTACCACTTCCGGGCAGAGGGGCTGTTATATCCGCACCCCGAGGCAACTCAAAGTTCCCAAGTATTTGGGAATACCAGGTTGGTTCGTCCGGATTAAGCAGATTATTCTGCATCCGCCCTCTTTCCCTCTGAAAAACTGCTATGTACAGCGCAACCCCTGCAAAAACGTGCGTGGTTTAGTCACAAAGCATAAGGAGAAATAACACAAGAATGAAGCTTACTCTTGTCATCTTCCATATACACCGGTTTTTCATGGTGGTCAGATTTCCATAATAAGCTCATTCCGGCAGCAACCAACACCCTCTCCGGCAACTGAACGGCCGGAATCTCCTTCATGTCTTGATACCATGATTCTTGGTCCGGAATCGACATAGTCTCCATAGGAATGTCCTCGGCCCCGCGAAAGTGCATCCTTAGAGGGATGACCCCAACTTTGATGAAGAAAAACTTTTGCTTCCAATCATGGTATGACTTGGGAGGAGTGTGGAGGATCTTCTTCGCCTGTATACTGTGCTGAAAGGAGTAAAACCCCAAAGAGCAGTGCAGTTGATAAAAAACCTGAAACCGGTTGACGGTTGGTTGGATGCCCATGGAGTGGCATAAGAATTCAAAATGTTTGATTCTGACCATTCCCATCGGATTCAACTGGGAAATATAAAAACGGTAGTGGTCCAGGATGTTCAAGAAGAACTTTGTCGCTGGCAGCGGAAATTTATGTCGGCAAAGTAATCTAAGAACGGTGTGATGAAGCCAGGTGGGGCGTCTGCGGCACTAAGGTGTCTCTTGTGGTGATTTTGTTCCCAAGTAATCGAAGATCTTGTGGTGATTTTGTTCCCAAGGGACATGGTATGGTGGTAAGGTGTCTCCTTTTTATCCTAGAGTTGGAGGGTTCAATTCCTGCAAGGTGCGGGTATTGGTGGTTAATGAGAGTAGATGATGGGTAGGTTAGTTTGTCTTTTAAAAATAACTATCATTTGGTGATTTAATCATTTGGTAAATACAGATTATGGGCAGAAGCCTTATATATCTGCTCCTTCAGTACCGTCTGCATATGGTGGTTATGGTGGAGTTCAGGTAAAAAGATTGATATACCAAATTGACGGGTAGGTGTGATCATTGGTAAAGGTGGAGAAACTATAAAGTATCTTCAGTTACAATCTGGAGCAAAGATTCAGGTTACCAGTAACGGTTGAGCTTACAGGTACTTCAGAAGCCATCGCTAAAGCCTGATTAACGATGTCCTTGCTGAGGTATATAGACTCAAGTTTTTTCTTTACTATTTTATTTGTAACTTTCTAACTTATTTAGTTTTGTAACGCAGGCCGAGTCTGGAGGTTATGGAACTGTTTCTAGGAGGTTACCTGGTCAGCAAGGCGGGGCTGAACAATTTGTGATGCAAGTGCCAAACAACAAGGTTCTTTGTGCATGAAGCAGGTTCAAGTTTACTGCACACCGTTGTTGTGCGTGTTCTATAACGGTTTTGTTATTTTATTTTTGCGTCTAGGGTGTGTTAATCATTGGTAAAGGTGGAGAGACCATAAAACTATGCAAGCTAGTTCTGGAGCTCGTATTCAGGTTGATCCAGATTCTTTATCAACTTTATTTCACTTTTATGGAGTTATTTTAATGTTATGATCCTCGCCACATGTATTTTCTATTGATTATTAACGTCACAAGTAAAATGATTATAGCTAAAGAAATTGTGGTTATCATTAGGTGGTACTCTACACCTGCCCCTGGTGATACATCAACAGAAAGGACTGTACAGATAGATGGATCCAGTGATCAGATTGAGGCTGCAAAACAGTTGGTCAATGAAGTAATCAGCGGTGAGGTATGTGGATATCTGTTTGGAGACCAAGCTCGTGCTTGGTTTCACAAACCACATGCTGCATTTCACTTGCTTTTCAGTAGAGCACTAGGGTTGATTCGTTTGTGAATGAGAGTATCTTTATTCTTACTTGGACATATGATAGTATACTATGATTGTTTTGTTATGACAGTTACGTGAATCTGTTCGCTGCATTTAATCTATAACTGAATTTTTAATGAATACCTAGATTCTTTATGTCAATTTAAAGTGGACATCAGATGCGTTATGTGAATCAGTTTGTTGCAGTCTAACCGAAACTGATCTCTTAATAAATATCTAAAATTTTTTCTTTTGTCATTTTAAGGTGGACATCAGATACTAAAAGGTTTTTACACTTCAAATCTCTGCCATCGTTGTTGCTTTTCTTCTTATTGGTCATTTGGTATGTGCTTTCCTAACTTTAAACAGGAACCCTTTATTATCCAACTGATGTATTTTCAACTATCCTATTGTTAAGGTTACTACATATCATAGTTTACCAACTATTTATTATTCATGATTGCGATCATCTGCTTCTTTTCCATATATTCCACTTGTATAGTCTGAGGTTGCAGATTCTTCTGTTGCTGTTTTTCGGCATGAACAGCTCAGCTGGCTTATTCGCCCTGCTAGAGTCGAAAGTATTTTTATGGCGGATTGGACGGTAACTGTGTTTGGGCTCACATATCTTATATCTCCATATTGAATCGAAGATTTCTTTATATATTGGATTATGTCTGCAGGACTGTTGGAGCATTGGCGGTTCTTTATTTGATTGAGTATTACTAACTGATAATATTATTGCATTGAGGTATAAAGCAAAATACAATGTAGTTTTTTGGTTATGAAAATGGATATATGATTTAGCGAGGCAGCTATAGAGGATGTATTTGAGAATCATATATATATATATGTATATATATATGGCCTTCTTCTGGAGTATCCTTTTAGGTAAAACCACTCGACCTGTACGGTATGTAGGCACCTAAACATGTCTTGATGTAAAAATACATAATTACTATCTTTGTGCCATTTTTGATATATTTGTGCTACTTTTATTCAGGTTTCTTATATATGTAATTATCTATATGCATGTCTAACAGTAATATGCATTATGGAAGCTTGTATGGCAGTGGCTATCCCCAACAACCGCCACCTGTGTATTCTGCTGATGGCGCTGCTCCCGCATCTCAAAATCTGGACGATTCGTAACCCGCTGATTGCCAAATTGAACCGTCAAAACAATAAAAATGCTCCAAAAATCTTATGAGCAAGTTAGAAAAAGATACCGAAAAACACCAAAATGGCACCGTAATATAAGTCAGACCGAGTCATACAAAAAAACGGGTTTGGCAAAAATTGGTCAGGAACCGAACCACCGGTTTGTTATGGGGTTGGGTTACCCTCGTCAAAACAAGTTAAAACTAAACCAAATCGATCTTTTAGCACTTAGAAACTGATTGAAACTAAAACTAGTTTGCCACAAAAGACAGGATTTTATTGTATCACCATACCAATTCTAAAAGTATGGACTGATGTTTACGTTAGGGTTAAAAATTTTAAATAATCAAAAGTCAATTGGTCGGCCTATTTCACGGATTGGGCTCAGTAATAGTCCCATGGCTTCAAATTAGGGTTTTGAACCACAACTCACACTCCTCTTTATATACACATACATGCAGCCAAACCCGAACTAAGATACCAAACCAAACTCTCTCATTCGCCTCCTGCGATCTTCACGGTAATCTTATCATTCTCGTTCACACTAGTATTTTAGTAAATCAAGTCTTGTTTTATACCTTATGATTTCCAATTTTAGGGCTCTATCATTAGAGTCAACAGTAGGCGTCGATTTATTGGCGACTTGACTGCCGCTTAGAGCCTAGATTAAAACTCCGGTTTAAGACACATGGAAATTATTTTTATGTTTTCATGACACAATATATCGAATAAATGTATATTCAATTTATGAAGAAAAGGCATACAAACATAGGGCTCCATTCCATCTCAAACAAGCCACCTTTTGCACGATGCCGATATGTTGCTACTTAATCACGATTGGAGGAAAATGTTTTTTGCACATTTTTCTTCAAATTACTAGTAGCTAAATCCGATATGTTATTTTAGTAGTTATTTGTTGTAGACTTTCTACTTTATATATTTGGAATTCGTAGAATGGTGAAATTGCAATGATGAGAAAGCTAACATGTAAGTAGATGCTCAACTTTGTGTTGAGTGTTTTCAATGAAATATTCTTGTTATGCTTGGCTTCTGAGCATACAATTAATCTAAACGCGACTGGTTAAGTTTGTTCATCACTTTGAGTTTTAATTTCATGTTAAGAATTACTGGAAGCAAATTTTACCACAAGAAATAAAAATCACAAGTTCTTGTTTGAGAAACCGCAACTTTGATTTTAATATTATTATTATATTAATGGTCATCCTATTTATTTTCGCAAGAGTATGCCAGTCGTATCATGGGTTCGAGTCGTCATAATTTGAACCAAGCGTCATTTTATCTTCATTTTTTGTTCTTTATCCTTGTCATTTGAAAGTAAAAGCCCCAACATCTACGAAAATCAAAGAAAAAAAACAGAGCGGTTACATTCCACAAACGTTTAGAGGAACTCGAGCCAACGAGTAGAGGCGTTATTTTTTTATTGTGTGTAATAAAAAAACATTTTCCTACATTTGACACTGTGCGCGAATTTCTTTTTATATTCGATACCGTGTGCGAATCTATTTTTATATTCGACATCGTGCGCGAATTTTTTTACATTCGACAACGTACGAAACTGTTTTTCAAACGTATATAAAAACTAAACGTTTACGCCTCCTAATATACGTTTAAAAAATAGATTTCGCGTGACGTTTAGAATAGCTTGGACCGGCGATCGAGGACGTAAAAAACATTTTTTTTTCATTCGACATAGTGCGCAAAAAATTATTTTACATTTGACAACTTTCATAAAAACCTTTTTCAAACGTACGTAAAAACTATTTTACGTCTTCCGTGTTTACATAAGTTTGGAAATTAGATTTACGTGTAAAGTTTAGAGGAGCTGGGGTCGGCGATCAGGGACGTAAAAAAACTTTCTTTACGCATGTTGTTAAAACATTGTTTTATTTATTTTTTACATAGTTTTGTTTCATACTTAGTTCGTGTAAATGTTTACGCACGTTGTCAAACTTTTTCAACGTACATTGTTAAAACTTTTTTTACGCACGTTGTCAACTTTTTTTACGCACATTGTCGATTTAAAAACAATTATAGTGCAAAGTAATCAAAAGTTAAGGAATGAAATAGAAATTCTCATTCTCAATAAATATATAAGACAAATATAGCTTACATTTTATAAAGAACATTATGTTAAAATTAGGGAAAAGAGAGCAAAAACAAGTAGATATCATTTCGATAATTTTGTATTTTCAATAAACATATAAGACAAATATGACTTGCATTTTATAAAGAACATTATGTCACAATTAGGTAAAATAGAGCAAAAAGAAATAGATATCATTTTCGAAATTTTTGTATTTTCTAAATTACGTAATTCTTTTGATATTTGAATTTAAAAACTAAGATATTTTTTTCTCAATTTTAAATAAAAAAGTAAAAAAAAATAAAGAAAAGAGATATTGTTATATAGACATATGTATGATAATGTGATGTGTTTTAAAGATAAGAGAGTTGATGTAAAATTAAGATAAAAGGACTAAAAACCCTATTTTCTAGTTTTCTTTAAGTTTAACATGTTGCAATCCTCAAAAACTTCATTCTCTAACTAACCTTTCAAAAGCTTTTTTTTCTAAATAGTTTACAATTAAACGAAAAACTCTATCAAGCTTTTTCGAATATAGTGGTCATTCTCTATCACATTTTTCTTCATATGATAGCTCTAGACTACGTAGCTATAGAAAACTGGCTAGAAAATTTATTCTAAGGATCCTATTGGGGTTTGGCATTTTGGGGTGTTGTTCGTGTCACACCCTCAAAATCCACATATGGAGTTTTACCGCAAGGTGTGTGACATACCAGGATCTAGCCACTAATCATGTTGAACTAATAGTAAATGTTCAAAGACAAAGTCATCATGTCAACATGAATAGTGAATTCCAATTAAATCATTTTAAAAATAGTATGTATTCAGCAGAAGCAAATGTAAATATCTCAAACAATCGAAAATAAAATGTTTTAAAGCGTAAAGTTATATTATTTGCAATCAAGTAACACGCCCCATGACACTTAAGCTCCCCAGACAATAAATTCCCATGCAATGATTATCTAACGACCTGCAAGCATGCAGAAAAGTATATCAGTGATTAAGCCGGCGAGTTCACAGCTTTATTTAACGAAAACGGGTTGGTGTTTAGTTTAAAGACATGTCACTAATAACTCGATACCGGATGACGTATGTTTGTTTACCCTCATCAATACCTATCAACATTGGCCATGTGTTTAAGGTCCTTAGTTCACGGCCGGCTCCCAGCACGGTGTGAGGTTTGTCAAGCCTAATAGCGCTACCTCGTTGCCTCCCAGGAAACTAGTTCGGTAGTAAGTAGGGACTTTTATGATGGAGTTTGAGTTTATTAACTAACATCGAAATTAAACTATAACATTTAAAAAAAGTATTCCTCCAAGGAATAGTAGTTTGTCTCCTCGGACGCATGCCTGTAAAAGAGTAGTGAACCCATCTTTGAATACTCGGATTAAGGAATGGAAAGAAATACGCGAGATGGAACTGGTCAATCACATCCTAACATGATTACCTTTAAGAGTTAGTGTGTGTGCTCACGCGGAAACACGAATCCTACACGTATCTAGTACGTAGCACATTTTATCATACAATACTAATTGTCATGCATGCATCTATCACGACATCGCGTAGCGACAACACAAGTGTCACAAAAGTTTTAAAATACTCTTCAATAAAAATTCAGCAATGTAGTGCATTTTCGGACAGTTATCGGAGTGTTATCCGAAAAAGTTCGTGTATAAGAAAATTCCCAAACAATTACAGGACGTGTCAATTAGAGCAGCGACTATTGTGTAAAAATTTGGTGACCAACTCCCTATAGATTTTCCGTGAAAAATCTTGCGCCAAACAGTGATCATATTCGTCACTTTCTAACTGCAGCTCACGGAAAAATTCATTTAAAAATCCTAGATTATCTGATCGACATAATTCCAGTTGGAGGTTCGCACAGACATCAATGGCCATCTATAGTATAAATTTCATGTTCTAACAGTAAATATTTACCCAGTTATGACATAAAACATAACACGTAAAATCTGCAGAAAAATGCAGCTTTAATTACTGAAACGAAATAATTTATTTAAAATAGCAAACGACGCCCAAAAATTGCAATTCCTATGCCATTAGAAGCGTATTTCGAAACTCTACTTCGTGGACTCAAGAAAATTCAGTTTTCGTTAAATTATGACCTAACTGTCAGACAAATTCCATTTTCGCTACCCGACCTCCCCAACCGAATAATATATGCACCCAACGACCCGTAACATTTACTCACAACAGGTTGTACGTCATATAAATCAGATTTAACACGTTCAAACTTCAAAGATATCACCCTAAACCATGTTCCTAGGCGTATACACCATATTGACAAAGCTACGCATATCAAACTCATCAACTAAACATAAACGCAACCATGATCACTTAATACAAAACATTCTCAGCAGGTCCTTGGTTATTTATATATCGTATTGGTTGCACCATATCATCAATATCATAAAGCATCACGACCTTAATCAACCATACATGCCCATCACCTATCAAAACCGAAATACGAATACTCACATACATTCCTTATGGTTTCTAATCTACCAGTTACGCATCAAAACGTTAAATTCATTACGATTCTAGCAACCCAGCCATGAAACATAAATAGAAACTAATAATAGATGCCACAAAAATACTAACCGAGAGAAGAGGAAGATGCGAGAGTGTGTAGGTTCGGTTGAGGGAAAGAGATCGCGATGGGGGGAGTCCTCCTTGATGTCGTCGCACTGCAAGAGGGAGGGAAAGGGCAGTCACGTCGTAGGTTGTACTATGTAGATTAGGGTTTGGAGTTGTATTTGTGTTATAATTAAAACATGCATACTTACATAAATTTAAAGATGAAAAGATCCGGTGGCGGTTGTGGTTTATTGAAGTGGACCGTAAACCTTGTAAATGAGTGTAAGCATTATGGGCTGCAACTAATAATAGTGGGCAATAGTTGTGTGGACCAAAATTAAAAGGAGATATGGGAGATGGGCTGCAAACAGAAGTAACAACTTTGAATAAGAAAGAATGTTGTTATATTATTATTATTATTATTATTATTATTATTATGGTTAAACCCTAAAATTAATGATTAAACAAACCTTTAGTTAATGATTTACCATAAAATTCTAATCGATAGTTTTACTTTTTTTTAAACCCATTTTGTTATTTAATAAACTTCTAGATAACTCGTGGGTATTATAGCATAGGTGTAGTAAACACATTTTCTTTAGGAGTTGAACTAGGAGAGTTTTTAACCCAATTTCTTATTTAATAACTTCTAGATAACTCGTGGGAATTATAGTATAGGTGTAGTACGCTCATTTTCTTTAGCAGTTCAACTAGTAAAGTATGGCTGGCCTATTTTGATATAGATACTAATTTAGTGAAGTGTTCAAATGAGAAGAAAAATTTTGTAAAAATAAAAAGAATAACTTTTAAATCAATAGAAAATTTTCATTTACTTCATTTAATGTTATGAAAAAGGGATATAGGTAAATCTATAATTGTCATTAATTAGCTAATTAATTAAACTTGTAACTCATTCTTTTAAGACTCTTTCAATATAAAATAATTTACAGTGAAGGACAATTTTCAACATGTGTAGGATAAATTTTAGTATGTGTAGCATGAATTTTGAAATGTATAGAGAAATTTACATGTGTGTAGGGTAAATTCCGGTAAGTGTAAGACATATGTAGGATAAATTTTGAAATATGTAGGATAAAATGTTTTTTTTTATTAATGAGAGATAATATAATTAATGAGAGAAATTATAATTTTACCATAATGCCCTTTTTTTCTTACATTAATTTCTTCTCAAATAAATATTTTCCTATAATTTATTACTTTTTATTTAAAATATATATGTCAAGTTTTAAACAGATCAAGAAGTACGAAGTATATAATAATCTTATCGAGGTAATAAAACAAAATAGCGAAATTAAATAATAGATATCAAAGTATTCACTAAGAAGGAAGTTAAAACATATTTATATGTGGAAATATCTTTGCATGATGGAACTGTCACCATTAATCAGAAAGATTATATATTCTATTGGCAGAAATATACAACTGTAAAAATACACACGAACTTCTTGACACTGGTGTAGTTTGACATTTATAACGGTGCAAGTTTAGGCAGAGCTGCAAAAAAAAAACTCGAATCCTGACTGAACTCAGAAAAAACCTGAACCCGGGTGTTAGAAAAATCGGGTTTTTTAAACCCAAACCTGACCCTATCTGTAGGGTAGGGACCGGGTATGTGTATTCTGTTCAATACCCGATGCCGAGTTCTTTTCATACCCGGGTCTCCATAAAACCCGTACCCGGATTTTTGTAATACCCGTAACCGGGATTTCATAATACCCGGACACGGGTTTTCGTAATACTCGGGCCCGTTATGTACAATAGCTTTTTTTGAACGTTTAGAGCTTGCGTGGATTTTTGGACAGATTTTAAAACATACAATATGTATAAATAAAGGTTTCTATTATATATCTATGACAAAAAAAATGACTCGAAATGATTGATACCAGAACCCGAACCATACCCGACCAATACCCAAAGCCGAAAATAGGGTATTCTAATACCCGGGTGTTGAAAACCCGAACCGAACCCTACCCGAACCCGGATACACAAGGTATAGATTTTATGGCCAATATCCAGACCTGACCCCGACCCGGGTATGGCCAATACCCGAAAAATCAAAACTCGATCATATCCGTACCCGGGTACATACCCAGACACGAGTGTTACAAAAAACCTGATTTGTGCACCTCTAATTGTTGGGACACTCTACGATGAGCCCAAAGTACTTAAATGGGACCATTAATAGAAGAGTGTCTCTTATTTTTATTCAAATTGAACCTGAAGTATCTAACTGTTGGGACAATGTCAACTTGTTACACTGACAATCAAACATCATACACTATATCACTTTTCATTTAAACATTAATTACGTTTATCTATTTAAAAAAAAAGAATTAATTATCACGCATGATTTTTTATTCAAGAAAATTTACATTATATGTATAAAAAGAAAACGTCTTCAATCTCTGATTTTTATCTTCATTTTTTGTTCTTAATCCTCGTCATTTGAACTTAAAAGCCCCAAAATCTACGAAAATCAAAGAAAAAAACAGAGCGTTTACATTCCACAAATGTTTAGAGGAACTCGAGCCGACAAGCAGGGGCGTAATTTTTTTATCGTGTGTAATAAAAAATATTTTTTACATTCGACACTGTGCGCGAATTTCTTTTTATATTCGATACCATGTGCGAATCTATTTTTATATTCGACATTGTGCGCGAATTGTTTTTACATTCGACAACGTACAAGAAACTGTTTTTCAAACGTATATAAAAACAAAACATTTACGCGTGTTGTTTTTACATACGTTTAAAAACTAGATTTACACGTGACGTTTAGAGGAGCTCGGACCAGCGATCAAGGACGTAAAAAACATTATTTTTTCATTTGACATCGTGCGCAAAAAAATATTTTACATTTGACAACTTTCGTAAAAACCTTTTTAAACGTACGTAAAAACTATTTTACGTCTTCCGTGTTTACATACGTTTGAAAATTAGATTTACGTGTAATGTTTAGAGGAGATTTGGTCGGCGATTAGAGACGTAAAAAAACTTTCTTAACGCACGTTGTCAAAACATTGTTTTATTTATTTTTTACATAGTGGGTGTTCATACTTAGTTCATGTACATGTTTACGCACCCAAAGTGTAAAGCGTAAGAGGGTGTGCGTGAGTATACTGAGTCGGATGATAGATCCACATTCTGAAACAGAAAGTGGTGGGGTATGGTCCCAAAAATCCTGCGCTTGCGCAAGATACCATACCCTCATAGTGATAATAGATCACTTGAGTAACCTTGCGCGCTATGCGCAATGGTACGCCAACCTTGAAGACAACAGGTTGCTTAACAAACCTTGTGCACCTCACGTAACGGCAAGTTAAACCTGAAAGTGCAGGTCTTAGATCCTGCGCTTATTAAGCAAGCTTCTAGCTACGACTTTCTAAAACCTTGCACCGACTCCCCAGCCCTTATGGGAATTGCACAAGACCAAGAGTAAGGCGAGAGCAACTCGTACTTGGTCTTGAAAATAAAAAGAACTTGATCCCCACAAGTTCACGCTGGCCAAGAAGCACAAATAAGGCCATGCGGTAAGGAGAAGCGCAAAGAGACATCGATCAAGTACAAAGGTGCAAAGGGCAGAGCTGTGACCCAATAGCCGCTCGGTAGGATGTGCCAGACCAGTAACGGCTGATGACAGACCAGACAACAAGGACAACCGCCAGGACACCTGGCCCCATCCACCGCGCGGCAAGCGATCTTCCTGCCATGGACCACTAACGGTCGTAGCAGAAGAGACAAAATGGATATTCCTGGTTGTCGGTTCTAGGCCCAAGGCCCATCAGCCCATCTCCTACACCCATCTCTCTGGCTATAAAAAAAGGATCGCATCTCCAGGTAACAACGCGCTGGTTCTAACTCACTCCCTAATTACTTGCGTTATCCTTTGCAAAACCAATATACTTATTCTCACGTCGGAGTGTGGTCATGGAGAAAACCCTCCCTTTTTCTCCCGTGGCGAGACTAACGGTGTTTTCAGTTTTGTCGTGAGCTTGTATCGAGATCACATCAACGGGCAAACAAGAGATAACCTTTATATACAGAGACCTTGTGCCAGAATCTAGATATCTCCGGATATAGTTTGGTCCAGTGTTTCTTCATTGGCGCCATCCGATTTTCTCTCTTCTTACATCTTTGTCTCTTGTTGTTTATCCAAATTCCATTTTCAAAGGCTGACGGTCAGTCAAGTGTACCACGAGGTCCTCGGGCCGAGGGCAAGAACCCAGTTCATGTTCCTCGGGTCGACGGACAAGTGGAAGAGGGATTTTCCAAAGACGTTGGTGTTCATTACGATTCAGGTCGTGTGAACGTCCCCGTGACTCCGGGAACCCAAGCTGAAACTACTTTTGTGCCAATCACATCAATATTATCTCCTCGGGAAACTTCGATGTCATGGTATGTCAAGTCACAGACTGCTTTAAATGCCGTTTATGCGCAAATTTGTGCACAAACCCACGCATTTGCTGCAACGGTACAACCGCCTACAGCTCACATGCATGCCTCGCCTACACCGTGAGTTTTAAGTTACAATTTGCTGGCTAGAGAGAATGTGTCATCACATTCTCCTACCAGAGAAAAAGAAGCGCACTCTCAGTCTAGACCAAGATATGAGTCAAACATTTAAAGGCGAGCGTCAATTCATTCTCGGTTGGGCCCGCGCCCATTAGAGGGGCGTGACACCCAGCGCGAAGAAGTTGACAGAACATATGACGAAGGCAACAGTGCTAGCGTGTTTCACCGATTGCCAAAAGATCACGCTGCATACAAGCCTACATCACGAGCCGTATACAATCCGGAGGCCGAATATAATTCCAACTTGATCTATAGGCCAACAGAAGCAACAGAACATTCTAAGTTCGTGAAGGAGATTGCGCTAACCCCACTTGAACGCGCAAAGTTACCTTCCAATATGGGAAAGTTCAATGGGTTGACAGACCCAAATGATCACATGCGCTTGTTCACCGGCGCAGGACTTATTGGAGGTTGGACACTGCCTATGTTCGTGAAGGAGATTGCGCTAACCCTCACAGGCGTCGCGCGCTTATAGTTTGACAACTTACCAACGTGTAAGCTCACTTCTTGGAACGATCTCAAGAATAAGTTCCTGACCCACTTTAGCCAGTAATGGCGATACGACAGAGATTATTCAGACGTTATGAATATTTGGCGGAGGGATGATGAAATTTTGGAAGATTTCATCACGCACTACAACAAAGAGGTTATGGAGATCGGCGATGTACATGAAGACCTGATTCATGCGCAGTTCGAGTATGATGTCCGGTGCGATGTTAGGAACCGCTGGTCTCCCAAAATGTTGGGAGAAACTCATGGCGGCAGCCAAGGTTTACGCGCAGACGGAGCGCAACCTGAACTCCAACCGACCTCCTATGCCTCAGTATCGCCCGCAAGATATGAGCAGAAGTTTTGGGAAGGAAAACAAGAAAAACTGGACAGAGTCGAATCAGAACTCTTCTTACTCGCCAATCGATGCGCGCTCAACGATCAACAAGATTGTTACTCAAATAGCAATAAAACAAGATAATCGGGACAGGCAATGGACGCTGCTAACGAAGACCCCAGCATAAGTGCTCGGCACTGAGGATCATCAGTTCAAACAACCACTGCCGATGAAAAAGAAAAAAGGTCAGGATCCTAACCTTTTTTGCTATTATCACAAGGACATCGGGCATACCACCGACAATTGCATAAGCCTGTGCACGGAGATAGAGAAGGCACTAAAGAGTGGAAAGCTCAGCCACCTACTCCAGAACGTGCGCAATGAAGTGCGTCAAAGTACTCGCGGTGAGGAAGGCCCGAGAAACAAGAAAATGAAGCAGGCTTTGGTCCATATGATACAATATGGTCCAGCGCAAGCGTTGTCATCAGAAGAGTTGTACGCCACACTGGCATGAGCAGCAACTTATATTTCCACAGATCCCGGCGGCCCTCTGGAAGAGCAACCGGTAGTGATAACTGGTATTTTCGGCCATTATCGCACCGATTACATGCTCATCGACCCGGGAAGTTCTATGGACATCATCTACGAGCCGTGTTTCAAACAACTAGACCCGGAGGACAAAGCGCGCTTAGAGCCGGTTGATTTTCCACTAACTGGTTTCTGTAACGAACCGTTTTTTCCCTCGGGCAGATCTCCTTCCCGGTCACTCTTTCAGACGGACGACACTCGCGCACGGTTCTGTTAACTTTATGGTGATGCCAGCAACATCTCGCCATGACGTGTTGCTCGGACGTCGCGCGCAAAGGAATTTTAACATGATCACATCTACTTTTCATGTCGCGTGTGGTTTTCCAACAGAAACCGGTGTGGCAATCATGTATTCCAAGAAAGAAGTCATGTCCATAGAGGAAGAACCGTCGGTGAATGTAACGAAGTCATCCCCAGACGATGAACCAGAAAAATGGGTACTAATAACAAGTATCCAGAACAAACGTTGTTGCTAGGTCCCGCTATGACCCCTACAGTCAAGGTGTGACTTAAACAACTCTTGTTCTGCAATATGGATATTTGTGCCTGGTCAGCGGCATACATGACGGGGGTACCCAGGGTGATTACAGAGCATGCGCTGCAGACATTTCCATCGGTCGAGCCAAGTGTCAGGCACAGAGCATGTACCTTTGGGCGGGTCCGCCTTGGGTTTAGCCGGTTTCCTGGTAGCACCAACACTAGGCCCGGCGAGCCTTTTCTTCTTTGAGTCTGGGCCAACACCCAGGTTCCGCAGCGCACCTACATGATGGCGCAATACACACTCAATACTCCGAAAGGATGCAAGTAATAAATTGTTAACGCTTACCACTTCCGGGCGGAGGGGCTGTTATATCCGCACCCCGAAGCAACTCAAAGTTCCCAAGTATTTGGGAATGCCAGGTTGGTTCTTCCGGATTAAGCAGAATATTCTGCATCCGCCCTCTTTCCCTCTGAAAAGCTGCTATGTACAGCGCAACCCCTACAAAAACGTGCATGCTTTAGTCACAAAGCATAAGGAGAAATAAAACAATAATGAAGCTTACTCTTCTCATCTTCCATATACACCGGTTTTTCATGGTGGTCAGATTTCCATAATAAGCTCATTCCAGTAGCAACCAACGCCCTCTCCGGCAACTGAACGGCCGGAATCTCCTTCATGTCTTGATACCACGATTCTTGGTCCGGAATCGACATAGTCTCCATAGGAATGTCCTCGGCCCCGCGAAAGTGCATCCTTAGAGGGATGACCCCAACTTTGATGAAGAAAAACTTTTGCTTCCAATCATGGTATGACTTGGGAGGAGTGTGGAGGATCTTCTTCGCCTGTACACGGTGCTGAAAGGTGTAAAACCCCAAAGAGCAGTGCAGTTGATAAAAAACCTGAAACCGGTTGACGGTTGGTTGGATGCCCATGGAGCGGCATAAGAATTCAAAATGTTTGATTCTGACCATTCCCCTCGGATTCAACTGGGAAATATGAAAACGGTAGTGGTCCAGGATGTTCAAGAAGAACTTTGTCGCTGGCAGCGGAAATTTCTGTCAGCAAAGTAATCGAAGAACGGTGTGATGAAGCCAGGTGGGGCGTCTGCGGCAGTAAGGTGTCTCTTGTGGTGATTTTGTTCCCAAGTAATCGAAGATCTTGTGGTGATTTTGTTCCCAAGGGACATGGTGTGGTGGTAAGGTGTCTCTTTTTTATCCTAGAATTGGAGGGTTCAAATCCTGCAAGGTGCGGGTATTGGTGGTTAATGAGAGTAGATGATGGGTAGGTTAGTTTGTCTTTTAAAAATAACTATCATTTGGTGATTTAATCATTTGGTAAATACAGATTATGGGCAGAAGCCTTATATATCTGCTCCTTCAGTACCGTCTGCATATGGTGGTTATGGTGGAGTTTTAGGTAAAAAGATTGATATACCAAATTGACGGGAAGGTGTGATCATTGGTAAAGGTGGACAAACTATAAGGTATCTTCAGTTACAATCTGGAGCAAAGATTCAGGTTATCAGAGCAGTTGAGCTTACAGGTACTTCAGAAGCCATCGCTAAAGCCTGATTAACGATGTCCTTGCTGAGGTATATAGACTCAAGTTTTTCTTTACTATTTTATTTATAACTTTCTAACTTATTTAGTTTTGTGACGCAGGCCGAGTCTGGAGGTTATGGAACTGTTTCTAGGAGGTTACCTGGTCAGCAAGGCGGAGCTGAACAATTTGTGATGCAAGTGCCAAACAACAAGGTTCTTTGTGCATGAAGCAGGTTCAAGTTTACTGCACACCGTTGTTGTGCGTGTTCTATAACGGTTTTGTTATTTTGTTTTTGCGTCTAGGTTGGGTTAATCATTGGTAAAGGTGGAGAGACCATAAAAACTATGCAAGCTAGTTCTGGAGCTCGTATTCAGGTTGATCCAGATTCTTTATCAACTTTACTTCACTTTTATGGAGTTATTTTAATGTTATGATCCTCGCCACATGTATTTTCTATTGATTATTAACGTCACAAGTAAAATGATTATAGCTAAAGAAATTGTGGTTATCATTAGGTGATACTCTACACCTGCCCCCTGGTGATACATCAACAGAAAGGACTGTACAGATAGATGGATCCAGTGATCAGATTGAGGCTGCAAAACAGTTGGTCAATGAAGTAATCAGCGGTAAGGTATGTGGATATCTGTTAGGAGACCAAGCTCGTGCTTGGTTTCACAAACCACATGCTGCATTTCACTTGCTTTTCATTAGAGCACTAGGGTTGATTGGTTTGTGAATGAGAGTATCTTTATTCTTACTTGGATATATGATAGTATACTATGATTGTTTTGTTATGACAGTTACGTGAATCTGTTCGCTGCATTTAATCTGTAACTGATCTTTTAATGAATACCTAGATTCTTTATGTCAATTTAAAATGGACATCAGATGCGTTATGTGAATCAGTTTGTTGCAGTCTAACCGAAACTGGTCTCTTAATAAATATCTAAAATTTTTTCTTTTGTCATTTTAAGGTGGACATCAGATACTAAAAGGTTTTTACACTTCAAATCTCTGTCATCGTTGTTGCTTTTCTTCTTATTGGTCATTTGGTCTGTTCTTTCCTAACTTTAAACAGGAACCTTTATTATCCAACTGATGTATTTTCAACTATCCTATTGTTAAGGTTACTACATATCATAGTTTACCAACTATTTGTTATTCATGATTGCGATCATCTGCTTCTTTTCCATATATTCCACTTGTATAGTCTGAGGTTGCAGATTCTTCTGTTGCTGTTTTTCGGCATGAACAGCTCAGCTGGCTGATTCGCCCTGCTAGAGTCGAAAGTATTTTTATGGCGGATTGGACGGTAACTGTGTTTGGGCTCACATATCTTATATCTCCATATTGAATCGAAGATTTCTTTATATATTGGATTATGTCTGCATGACTGTTGGAGCATTGGCGGTTCATTATTAGATTGTGTACTACTAACTGATAATATTATTGCATTGAGGTATAAAGCAAAATACATGTAGTTCTTTTGGTTATAAAAATGGATATATGATTTAGCGAGGCAGCTATAAAGGATGTATTTGAGAATCATATATATATATATATATTTAAAGCTTATGCGTCATACGAGGAATGTATGAATCTATTATTATTAATATTGATATCAGGACTGTTAAATGTATGAATCTATTATTATTAATATTATATATGTTGTTTGAGAAGATTGTATAGTTTTGCGTTTTGTTTTGTACGCATTTACTTCGATAGGGAGAGCATGGGCTTCTTCTGGAGTATCCTTTTAGGTAAGACCACTCGACCTGTACGGTATGTAGGCACCTAAACCTGTCTTGATATAAAAATACATAATTACTATCTTTGTGTCATTTTTGATATATTTGTGCTACTTTTATTCAGGTTTCTTATATATGTAATTATCTATATGCATGTCTAACAATAATATGCATTATGGAAGCTTGTATGGCAGTGGCTATCCCTAACAACCGCCACCTGCGTATTCTGCTGATGGCGCTGCTCCCGCATCTCAAAATCTGGACGATTCGTAACCTGCTGATTGCCAAATTGAACCGTCAAAACAATAAAAATGCTCCTAAAATCTTATGAGCAAGTTAGAAAAAGATACCGAAAAACACCAACAGGGCACCGTAATATAAGTCAGACCGAGTCGTACAAAAATAACGGGTTTGGCAAAAATTGGTCAGGAACCGAACCACCGGTTTGTTATGGGGTTGGGTTACCCTCTACAAAACAAGTTAAAACTAAACCAAACCGATCTTTTTGCACTTAGAAACCGACTGAAACCAAAACTAGTTTGCCACAAAAGACAGGCTTTCATTGTATCACCACACCAATTCTAAAAGTATGGACTGATGTTTACTTTAGGGTTAAAAATTTTAAATAATCAAAAGTCAATTGGTCGGCCTATTTCACGGATTGGGCTCAGTAATAGTCCCATGGCTTCAAATTAGGGTTTTGAACCACAACTCACACTCCTCTTTATATACACATACATGCAGCTCAAACCCGAACTAAGATACCAAACCAAACTCTCTCATTCGCCTCCTGCGATCTTCACGATAATCTTATCATTCTCGTTCACACTAGTATTTCAGTAAATCAAGTCTTGTTTTATACCTTATGATTTCCAATTTAGGGCTCTATCATCAGAGTCAACAGCATGCGTCGATTTATTGGCGACTTGACTGCCGCTTAGAGCCTAGATTAAAACTCCGGTTTAAGACCCATGGAAATTATTTTTATGTTTTCATGACACAATATATCGAATAAGGTATATTCAATTTATGAAGAAAACACATACAAACATAGGGGCTCCGTTCCATCTCAAACAAGCCACCTTTTGCACAGTGCCCATATATTGCTACTTAATCACGATTGGAGGAAAATGTTTTTTGCACATTTTTCTTCAAATTACTAGTAGCTAAATCTGATATGTTATTTTAGTAGTTATTTGTTGTAGACGTTTTACTTTATATATTTGGAATTCGTAGAATTGTGAAATTGCAATGATGAGAAAGCTAACATGTAAGTAGATGCTCAACTTTGTGTTGAGTTTTTTCAATGAAATATTCTTGTTACGCTTGGCTTCTGAGCATACAATTAATCTAAACGTGACTGGTTAAGTTTGTTCATCACTTTGAGTTTTAATTTCATGTTAAGAATTACTGGAAGCAAATTTTACCACAAGAAATAAAAATCACAAGTTCTTGTTTGAGAAACCGCAACTTTGATTTTAATATTGTTATTATATTAATGGTCATCCTATTTATTTTCGTAAGAGTATGCCAGTCGTATCATGGGTTCGAGTCGTCATAATTTGAACCAAGCGTCATTTTATCTTCATTTTTTGTTCTTTATCCTTGTCATTTGAACGTAAAAGCCCCAACATCTACGAAAATCAAAGAAAAAAAACAGAGCGGTTACATTCCACAAACGTTTAGAGGAACTCGAGCCAACGAGCAGAGGCGTTATTTTTTTTATTGTGTGTAATAAAAAAACATTTTCCTACATTTCGACACTGTGCGCGAATTTCTTTTTATATTCGATACCGTGTGCGAATCTATTTTTATATTCGACATCGTGAGCGAATTTTTTTACATTCGACAACGTACGAGAAACTGTTTTTCAAACGTATATAAAAACTAAACGTTTACGCCTGCTGATATACGTTTAAAAAATAGATTTACGCATGACGTTTAGAATAGCTTGGACCGGCGATCGAGGACGTAAAAAACATTTTTTTTCATTCGACATAATGCGCAAAAAATTATTTTACATTTGACAACTTTCATAAAAACCTTTTTCAAACGTACGTAAAAACTATTTTACGTCTTCCGTGTTTACATAAATTTGGAAATTAGATTTACGTGTAACGTTTAGAGGAGCTGGGGTCGGCGATCAGGGACGTAAAAAAACTTTCTTTACGCATGTTGTCAAAACATTGTTTTAATTATTTTTTTACATAGTGTTGTTTCATACTTAGTTCGTGTAAATGTTTACGAATGTTGTCAAACTTTTTCAACGTACATTGTTAAAACTTTTTTTACGCACGTTGTCAACTTTTTTTTACGCACGTTGTCGATTTAAAAAAAGTTATAGTGCAAAGTAATCAAACGTTAAGGAATGAAATAGAAATTCTCATTCTCAATAAATATATAAGACAAATATAGCTTATATTTTGTAAAGAACATTATGTTAAAATTAGGGAAAAGAGAGCAAAAACAAGTAGATATCATTTCGATAATTTTGTATTTTCTAATAAACATATAAGACAAATATGACTTGCATTTTATAAAGAACATATGTCACAATTAGGTAAAATAGAGCAAAAAGAAATAGATATCATTTTCGAAATTTTTGTATTTTCTAAATTACGTAATTCTTTTGATGTTTGAGTTTAAAAACTAAGATATTTTTTCTCAATTTTAAAAAAAAAAGCATAAAAAATAAAGAAAAGAGATATTGTTATATAGACATATATATGATAATGTGATTGTTTTAAAGATAAAAGATGTGATATAAAATTAAGATAAAAGGACTAAAAACCCTATTTTCTAGTTTTCTTTAAGTTTAACAAGTTGCAATCCTCAAAAACTTCATTCTCTAACTAACCTTTCAGAAGCTTTTTTTTCTAAATAGTTTACAATTAAACGAAAAACTCTATCAAGCTTTTTCGAATATAGTGGTCATTCTCTATCACATTTTTCTTCATGTGATAGCTCTAGACAACGTAGCTATAGAAAACTGGCTAGAAAATTTATTCTAAGGACCCTATTGGGGTTTGGCATTTTGGGGTGTTGTTCGTGTCACACCCTCAAAATCCACATGTGGAGTTTTACCGCAAGGTGTGTGACATACCAGGATCTAGCCACTAATCATGTTGAACTAATAGTAAATGTTCAAAGACAAAGTCATCATGTCAACATGAATAGTGAATTCCAATTAAATCATTTTAAAAATAGTATGTATTCAGCAGAAGCAAATGTAAATATCTCAAACAATCGAAAATAAAATGTTTTAAAGCGTAAAGTTCTATTGTTTGCAATCAAGTAACACGCCCCATGACAATTAAGCTCCCCAGACAATAAATTCCAATGCAATGATTATCTAACGACCTGCAAGCATGCAGAAAAGTATATCAGCGATTAAGCCGACGAGTTCACAGTTTTATTTAACGAAAACGGGTTGGTGTTTAGTTTAAAGACACGTCGCTAATAACTCGATACCGGATGACGTATGTTTGTTTACCCTCATCAATACCTATCAACATTGGCCATGTGTTTAAGGTCCTTAATTCACTCCCGGCTCCCAGCACGGTGTGAGGTTTGTCAAGCCTAATAGCGCTATCAACTAATACCTCGTTGCCTCCCAGGAAACTAGTTCGGTAGTAAGTAGGGACTATTTTGTAAAAATTTGGTGGCCAAACTCCCATATGATTTTCCGTGAAAAATCTTGCGCCAAACAGTGATCATATTCGTCACTTTCTAACTGCAGCTCACGGAAAAATTTATTTAAAAATTCTCGATTATCCGATCGACATAATTCCAGTTGGAGGTTCGCGTAGACATCTATGGCCATCTACAGTATAAATTTCATGTTGTAACAGTAAATATTTACCCAGTTATGACTGAAAACATAACATGTAAAATCTGCAGAAAATGCAGCTTTAATTACTGAAACGAAATAATTTATTTAAAATAATAAACGATGCTCAAAAATTGCAATTCCTATGCCATTAGAAGCGTATTTCGAAACTCTACTTTGTGGACTAAAGAAAATTCAGTTTTCTTTAAATTATGACCCAGTTACAGCCGATTAAAGTCGGCTGTAACTGTCAGACAAATTCCATTTTCGCTACCCGACCTCCCCAACCGAATAATATATGCACCCAACGACCCGTAACATTTACTCACAACAGGTTGTACGTCATATAAATCAGATTTAACATGCTCAAACTTCAAAGATATCACCCTAAACCATGTTCCTAGGCGTATACACCATATTGACAAAGCTACGCATACCAAACTCATCACCTAAACATAAACGCAGCCATGATCACTTAATACAAAACATTCTCAGCAGGTCCTTGGTTATTTATATATCGTATTGGTTGCACCATATCATCAATATCATAAAGCATCACGGCCTTAATCAACCATACATGCCCAACACCTATCAAAACCGAAATATGAATACTCACATACATTCCTTATGGTTTCTAATCTACCAGTTACGCATCAAAACGTTAAATTCATTACGATTCTAGCAACCCAGCCATGAAACATAAACAGAAACTAATAATAGATGCCACAAAAATACTAACCGAGAGAAGAGGAAGATCCAAGAGAGTGTAGGTTCGGTTGAGGGAAAGAGATCGCGATGGGGGGAGTCCTCCTTGCTGTCGTCGCACTGCAAGAGGGAGGGAAAGAGCAGTCACGTCGTAGGTTGTAGTATGTAGATTAGGGTTTGGAGTTGTATTTGTGTTATAATTAAAACATGCATACTTACATAAATTTAAAGATGAAAAGATCCGGTGGCGGTTGTGGTTTATTGAAGTGGACCGTAAACCTTGTAAATGAGTGTAAGCATTATGGGCTGCAACTAATAATAGTGGGCAATAGTTGTGTGGACCAAAATTAAAAGGAGATATGGGAGATGGGCTGCAAACAGAAGTAACAATCTTGAATAAGAAAGAATGTTGTTATATTATTATTATTATTATTATTATTATTATTATTATTATTATTTTTACAACTAATGTAACTTGTCACTAAAATAAATTGTATAACATTCATGCTATGGTTCGGGCCTCATAGGTTTCGAGCTATGTGAGTGGGTCGGATCGACACAGAGACAAGTGTTTTGGTTCGAACGGTTCGCGTTGTTCAACGCGATATGGATTAGGTTCGAATACACGTTTATATATAATTTATCAAACAAAATAATTATATACTTTGGTTTATATAAATACGAGACAAGCGGTTTTTACCTTAAAATCACGGATTGTCACAGTTCGTGGTAGAGAATGATCTCAATATTTTGGGGTGTTGTTCATGGTTTGTACCACGTAGTGCGAGGGAGGGAGGGAGAGAGAGAGAGGGAGAGGGAGAGGTTGATTGGTTGATGATTGTCTTGATCAATCTAATTTTTTTTATTTCAAATTCAAACCCATTAGTTTCACACTACTCACCATTACTCTATTTTACCTAATTTTCAGGTCTTGATGACGTGGACGACACATGAAAAAAAAAACAAACAATTTGGATGGCCATATTATACATGATCTTAGAGCATTCACATTAGAATTCTTATTTTCATATGTATAATTTAAATAAAAAATACTGATAAAGTTTGTACACCATTTAAAACCCCACTACATCTTGTTTAAGTTTGTATTTTTACTAATGATTTCTGATTGATGGTTAAACCCTAAAATTAATGATTAAACAAACCTTTAGTTAATGATTTACCATAAAATTCTAATCGATAGTTTTACTTTTTTTATAAACCCATTTTGTTATTTAATAAACTTCTAGATAACTCGTGGGTATTATAGCATAGGTGTAGTAAACACATTTTCTTTAGGAGTTGAACTAGGAGAGTTTTTAACCCAATTTCTTATTTAATAACTTCTAGATAACTCGTGGGAATTATAGTATAGGTGTAGTAAGCTCATTTTCTTTGGCAGTTCAAGTAGGAAAGTATGGCTGGTCTACTTTGATATAGATACTAATTTAGTGAAGTGTTCAAATGAGAAGAAAAATTTTGTAAAAATAAAAAGAATAACTTTTAAATCAATAGAAAATTTTCATTTACTTCATGAAAAAGGGATATAGGTAAATCTATAATTGTTATTAATTAGCTAATTAATTAAACTTGTAACTCATTCTTTTAAGACTCTTTCAATATAAAATAATTTACAGTGAAGGACAATTTTCAACATGTGTAGGATAAATTTTAGTATGTGTAGCATAAATTTTGAAATGTATAGAGAAATTTCAATGTGTGTAGGGTAAATTCCGATAAGTGTAAGACATATGTAGGATAAACTTTGAAATATGTAGGATAAAATGTTTTTTTTTTATTAACGAGAGATAATATAATTAATGAGAGAAATTATGAACTATTTAATTTTACCATAATGTCTTTTTTTCTTACATTAATTTCTTCTCAAATAAATATTTTCCTATAATTTATTACTTTTTATTTAAAATATATATGTCAAGCTTTAAATAGGTCAAGAAATACAAAGTATATAATAATCTTATCGAGGTAATAAAACAGAATATCAAAATTAAATAATAGATATCAAAGTATTCACTAAGAAGGAAGTTAAAATATATTTATATGTCTAAATATCTTTGCATGATGGAACTGTCACCATTAATCAGAAAGATTATATATTCTATTGGGCAGAAATATACAACTGGAAAAATACACACGAACTTCTTGACACTGGTGTAGTTTGACATGTATAACGGTGCAAGTGCAGGCAGAGCTGCAAAAAAAACTCGAATCCTGACTGAACTCGGAAAAAACCTGAACCCAGGTGTTAGAAAAATCGGGTTTTTCAAACCCAAACCTGACCCTATCTGTAGGGTAGGGACCGGGTAGGTGTATTCTGTTCAATACCCAAACCCGGGTTCTTTTCATACCCAGGTCTCAATAAAACCCGTACCCGGATTATTGTAATACCCGTAACCGACCCGGACCCGGGTTTTCGTAATACTCGGACCCGGGTTTTCGTAATACTCGGACCCGTTGTGTACAATAGCTTTTTTTGAACGTTTACAGCTTGCGTGTGGATTTTTGGACAGATTTTAAAACATACAATATGTATAAATAAAGGCTTCTATTATATTTCTATGACAAAAAAAATGAATCGAAATGATTGATACCGGAACCCAAACCATACCCGACCAATACCCAAATCCGAAAATAGGGTATTCTAATACCCGGGTGTTGAAAACTCGAACCGAACCCTACCTGAACCCGGATACACAAGGTATAGATTTTATGGCCAATATCCAGACCCGACCCCGACCCGGGTATGGCCAATACCCGAAAAATCAAAACTCGATCATATCCGTACCCGGGTATATACCCAGACACGAGTGTCATAAAAAAACCTGATTTGTGCACCTATAACTGTTGGGACACTCTAAGATGAGCCCAAAGCACTTAAATGGGACCATTAATAAAAGAGTGTCTCTTATTATTATTATTCAAATTGAACCTGAAGTAGCTAACTGTTGGGGCAATGTCAACTTGTTACACTGACAATCAAACATCATACACTATATCACTTTTCATTTAACATTAATTACGTTTATCTATTTAAAAAAAAGAATTAATTATCACGCATGATTTTTTATTCAAGAAAATTTACATTGTATGTATAAAAAGAAAACGTCATCAATCTCTGATTTTTATCTTCATTTTTTGTTCTTAATCCTCGTCATTTGAACGTAAAAGCCCCAAAATCTACGAAAATCAAAGAAAAAACAGAGCGTTTACATTCCACAAACGTTTAGAGGAACTCGAACCGACGAGCAGGGGCGTAATTTTTTTATCGTGTGTAATAAAAAAATATTTTTCTTCATTCGACACTGTGCGCGGATTTCTTTCTATATTCGATACCATATGCGAATCTATTTTTATATTCGACATTGTGCGCGAATTGTTTTTACATTCGACAACGTACAAGAAACTGTTTTTCAAACGTATATAAAAACTAAACATTTCCGTGTGCTGTTTTTACATCCGTTTAAAAAATAGATTTACACGTGACGTTTAGAGGAGCTCGGACCGGCGGTCAAGGACGTAAAAAACATTTTTTTTCATTTGACATCGTGCGCAAAAAAATATTTTACATTCGACAACTTTCGTAAAAACCTTTTTCAAACATACGTAAAAACTATTTTACGTCTTCCGTGTTTACATACGTTTGGAAATTAGATTTACGTGTAACGTTTAGAGGAGCTTTGGTCGGCGATTAGGGACGTAAAAAAAACTTTCTTAACGCACGTTGTCAAAACATTGTTTTATTTATTTTTTACATAGTGGTGTTTCATACTTAGTTCATGTACATGTTTACGCACCCAAAGTGTAAAGCGTTAGAGGGTGTGCGTGAGTATACTGAGTCGGATGATAGATCCAGATTCTGAAACAGAAAGTGGAGGGGTATGGTCCCAAAAATCCTGCGGTTGCGCAAGATACCATACCCTCATAGTGATAATAGATCACTTGAGTAACCTTGCGCACTATGCGCAACGGTACACCAACCTTGAAGACAACAGGTTGCTTAACAAACCTTGCGCACCTCGCGTAACGGCAAGTTAAACCTGAAAGTGCAGGTCCTAGATCCTTCGCTTATTAAGTAAGCTTCTAGCTACGACTTTCTAAAACCTTGCACCGACTCCCCATCCCTTATGGGAATTGCACAAGACCAAGAGTAAGGCGAGAGCAACTCGTACTTGGTCTTGAAAATAAAAAGAACTTGATCCTCACAAGTTCACGCTGGCCAAAAAGCACAAATAAGGCCACGCGGTAAGGAGAAGCGCAAAGAGACATCGATCAAGTACAAAGGTACAAAGGGCAGAGCTGTGACCCAATAGCCGCTCGGTAGGATGTGCCAGACCAGTAACGGCTGATGACAGACCAGACAACAAGGACAACCGCCAGGACACCTGGCCCCATCCACCGCGCGCCAAGCGATCTTCCTGCCAGGGACCACTAACGGTCGTAGTAGAAGAGACAAAATGGATATTCCTGGTTGTCGGTTCTAGGCTCATCAGCCCATCTCCTACACCCATCTCTCTGGCTATAAAAAAAGGATCGCATCTCCAGGTAACAACACGCTGGTTCTAACTCACTCCCTAATTACTTGCGTTATCCTTTGCAAAACCAATAGACTTATTCTCACGTTGGAGTGCAGTCATGGAGAAAGCCCTCCCCTTTTCTCCCGTGGCGAGACTAACGGTGTTTTCAATTTTGTAGTGAGCTTGTATCGAGATCACATCAACGGGCAAACAAGAGATAACCTTTATATGCAGAGACCTTGTGCCAGAATCTAGATATCTCAGGATATAGTTTGGTCCAGTGTTTCTATATTTGCGCCATCCGATTTTCTCTCTTCTTACATCTTTGTCTCTTGTTTGTTTATCCAAATTCCATTTTCAATGGCTGACGGTCAGTCAAGTGTACCACGAGGTCCTCGGGCCGAGGGCAAGAACCCAGTTCATGTTCCTCGGGTCGACGGACAAGTGGAAGAGGGATTTTCCAAAGACGTTGGTGTTCATTACGATTCAGGTCGTGTGAACGTCCCAGTGACTCCGGGAATCCAAGCTGAAACTCCTTTTGTGCCAATCACATCAATATTATCTCCCCGGGAAACTTCGATGTCATGGTATGTCAAGTCGCAAACTGCTTTAAATGTCGTTTATGCGCAACTTTGTGCACAAACCCACGCATCTGCTGCACTGGTACAACCGCCTACAGCTCACATGCATGCCTCGCCTACACCGCGAGTGTTAAGTTGCAATTCGCTGGCTAGAGAGAATGTGTCGTCACATTCTCCTACCAGAGAAACAGAAGCGCACTCTCAGTCTAGACCAAGATATGAGTCAAACATTTAAAGGCGAGCGTCAATTCATTCTCGGCTGGGCCCGCGCCCATTAGGGGGCGGGACACCCAGCGCGAAGAAGTTGACAGAACATATGACGAAGGCGACAGTGCTAGCGTGTTTCACCGATTGCCAAAAGATCACGCTGCATACAAGCCTACATCACGAGCCGTATACAATCCAGAGGCCGAACATAATTCCAACTTGATATATAGGCCAACGGAAGCAGCAGAACATTCAAGTTCGTGAAGGAGATTGCACTAACCCCACTTGAACACGCAAAGGACCTTCCAATGTGGGAAAGTTCAATGGGTTGACAAACCCAGATGATCACATGCGCTTGTTCACCGGCGCAGGACTTATTGGAGGTTGGACACCGCCTATGTGGTGTCATCTGTTTGTCCAAACACTCACAGGCGCCGCACGCTTATGGTTTGACAACTTACCAACGGGTAAGCTCACTTCTTGGAACGATCTCAAGAATAAGTTCTTGACCCACTTTAGCCAGTAGTGGCGATACAACAGAGATTATTCAGACGTCATGAATATTTGGCGGAGGGATGATGAAATTTTGGAATATTTCATCACGCACTACAACAAAGAGGTTTTGGAGATCGGCGATGTACACGAAGACCTGATTCATGCGCAGTTCAAGTATGATGTCCGGTGCGATGTTATGATAAAAGTCTTGTCAGGAACCGCTGGTCTCCCAAAATGTTGGGAGAATCTCATGGCGGCAGCCAAGGTTTACGCGCAGACGGAGCGTAACCTAAACTCCAACCGACCTCCTATGCCTCAGTATCGCCCGCAAGATATGAGCAGAAGTTTTGGGAAGAAAAACAAGAAAAACTGGAAAGAGTCGAATCAGAACTCTTCTTACTCGCCAATCTATGCGCGCGACACGATCAACAAGATTGTTACTCAAAGAGCAATAAAACAAGATAACCGGGACAGGCAATGGACACTACTAACAAAGACCCCAGCAGAAGTGCTCGGCACTGAGGATCATCAGTTCAAACAACCACTGCCGATGAAAAATAAAAAAGGTCAGGATCCTAACCTTTTTTGCGATTATCACAAGGACACCGGGCATACCACCGACAATTGCATAAGCCTGTGCACGGAGATAGAGAAGGCACTAAAGAGTGGAAAGCTCACCCACCTACTCCAGAACGTGCGCAAGGAAGTGCGTCAAAGTACTTGCGGTGAGGAAGGCCCGAGTAACAAGAAAATGAAGTAGGCTTTGGTCCATATGATACAATGTGGTCCAGCGCAAGCGTTGTCATCAGAAGAGTTGTACACCACACTTGCATGAGCAGCAAGTTATATTTCCATAGTTCCCGGTGGCCCTCTGGAAGAGCGAACGGTAGTGATAACTGGCATTTTCGACCATTATCGCACCGATTACATGCTCATCGACCCGGGAAGTTCTATGGACATCATCTACAAGCCGTGTTTCAAACAACTAGACCCGGAGGACAAAGCGCGCTTAGAGCCGGTTGATTTTCCACTAACTGGTTTCTGTAATAAAACCGTTTTTTCCCTCGGGCAGATCTCCTTCCCGGTCACTCTTTCAGACGGACGACACTCACGCACGGTTCCTGTTAACTTTATGGTGATGCCAGCAACATCTCGCCATGACGTGTTACTCGGACGTCGCGCGCAAAGGAATTTTAACATGATCACATCTACTTTTCATGTCGCGTGTGGTTTTCCAACAGAAACCGGTGTGGCAATCATGTATTCCAAGAATGAAGTCATGTCCATAGAGGAAGAACCGTCGGTGAAGGTAACGAAGTCATCCCCAGACGATGAACCAGAAAAATGGGTACTCAACAACAAGTACCCAGAACAAACGTTGTTGCTAGGTCCCGCTATGACCCCTACAGTCAAGGTGTGACTTAAATAACTCCTGTTCTGCAATATGGATATTTGTGTGTGGTCAGCGGCATACATGACGGGGGTACCCAGGGTGATTGCAGAGCATGCGCTGCAGACATTTCCATCGGTCGAGCCAAGTGTCAGGGACAGAGCACGTACCTTTGGGCGGGTCCGCCTTGGGTTTAGCCGGTTTCCTGGTAGCACCAACACTAGGCCACGCGCGCCTTTTCTTCTTTGAGTCTGGGCCAACACCCAGGTTCCGCAGCGCACCTACATGATGGCGCAATACACACTCAATACTCCGAAAGGATGCAAGTAATAAATTGTTAAAACTTACCACTTCCGGGCGGAGGGGCTGTATATCCACACCCCGATGCAACTCAAAGTTCCCAAGTATTTGGGAATACCAGGTTGGTTCATCCGGATTAAGCAGAATATTCTGCATCCGCCCTCTTTCCCTCTGAAAAGATGCTATGTACAACGCAACCCCTGCAAAAACGTGCATTGTTTAGTCACAAAGCATAAGGAGAAATAACACAATAATGAAGCTTACTCTTGTCATCTTCCATATACACCGGTTTTTCATGGTGGTCATATTTCCATAATAGGCTCATTCCGGCAGCAACCAACGCCCTCTTCGGCAACTGAACGGCCGGAATCTCCTTCATGTCTTGATACCACGATTCTTGGTCCGGAATCGACATAGTCTCCATCGGAATATCCTCGGCCCCGCGAAAGTGCATCCTTAGAGGGATGACACCAACTTTGATGAAGAAAAACTTTGCTTCCAATCATGGTATGACTTGGGAGGAGTGTGGAGGATCTTCTTCGCCTGTATACGGTGCTGAAAGGAGTAAAACCTGAAAGAGCAGTGCAGTTGATAAAAAACCTGAAACCGATTGACGGTTGGTTGGATGCCCATGGAGAGGCATAAGAATTCAAAATGTTTGATTCTGACCATTCCCATCGGATTCAACTGGGAAATATGAAAAGGTAGTGGTCTAGGATGTTCAAGAAGAACTTTGTCGCTGGCAGCGGAAATTTCTGTCGGCAAAGTAATCGAAGAACGGTGTGATGAAGGCATGTGGGGCGTCTGTGGCAGTAAGGTGTCTCTTGGGGTGATTTTGTTCCCAAGTAATTGAAGATCTTGTAGTAATTTTGTTCCCAAGGGACATGGTGTGGTGGTAAGTGTCTCTTTTTTATCCTAGAGTTGGAGGGTTCAAATCCTGCAAGGTGCGGGTATTGGTGGTTAATGAGAGTAGAAGATGGGTAGGTTAGTTTGTCTTTTAAAAATAACTATCATTTGGTGATTTAATCATTTGGTAAATACAGATTATGGGCAGAAGCCTTATATATCTGCTCCTTCAGTACCGTCTGCATATGGTGGTTATGGTGGAGTTTCAGGTAAAAAGATTGATATACCAAATTGACGGGTAGGTGTGATCATTGGTAAAGGTGGAGAAACTATAAAGTATCTTCAGTTACAATATGGAGCAAAGATTAAGGTTACCAGAGCAGTTGAGCTTACAGTTACTTCAGAAGCCATCGCTAAAGCCTGATTAACGATGTCCTTGCTGAGGTATATAGACTCAAGTTTTTTCTTTACTATTTTATTTGTAACTTTCTAACTTATTTAGTTTTGTGACGCAGGCCGAGTCTGGAGGTTATGGAACTGTTTCTAGGAGGTTACCTGGTCAGCAAGACGGGGCTGAACAATTTGTGATGCAAGTGCCAAACAACAAGGTTCTTTGTGCATGAAGCAGGTTCAAGTTTACTGCACGCCGTTGTTGTGCGTGTTCTATAACGGTTTTGTTATTTTGTTTCTGCGTCTAGGCTGGGTTAATCATTGGTAAAGGTGGAGAGACCATAAAAAGTATGCAAGCTAGTTCTGTAGCTCGTATCCAGGTTGATCCAGATTCTTTATCAACTTTACTTCACTCTTATGGAGTTATTTTAATGTTATGATCCTCGCCACATGTATTTTCTGTTGATTATTAACGTCACAAGTAAAATGATTATAGCTAAAGAAATTGTGGTTATCATTAGGTGATACTCTACACCTGCCCCCTGGTGATACATCAACAGAAAGGACTGTACAGATAGATGGATCCAGTGATCAGATTGAGGTTGCAAAACAGTTGGTCAATGAAGTAATCAGCGGTGAGGTATGTGGATATCTGTTAGGAGACCAAGCTCGTGCTTGGTTTCATAAACCACATGCTGCATTTCACTTGCTTTTCAGTAGAGCACTAGGGTTGATTGGTTTGTGAATGAGAGTATCTTTATTCTTACTTGGATATATGATAGTATACTATGATTGTTTTGTTATGACAGTTACGTGAATCTGTTCGCTGCATTTAATCTATAACTGATCTTTTAATGAATACCTAGATTCTTTATATCAATTTAAAGTGGACATCAGATGCGTTATGTGAATCAGTTTGTTGCAGTCTAACTGAATCTCTTAATAAATATCTAAATTTTTTTCTTTTGTCATTTTAAGGTGGACATCAGATACTAAAAGGTTTTTAAACTTCAAATCTCTGCCATTGTTGTTGCTTTTCTTCTTATTGGTCATTTGGTCTGTTCTTTCCTAACTTTAAACAGGAACCCTTTATTATCCAACCAAAACTGATGTATTTTCAACTATCCTATTGTTAAGGTTACTACATATAATAGTTTACCAACTATTTATTATTCATGATTGCGATCATCTGCTTCTTTTCCATATATTCCACTTGTATAGTCTGAGGTTGCAAATTCTTCTGTTGCTGTTTTTCGGCATGAACAGCTCAGCTGGCTGATTCGCCCTGCTAGGGTCGAAAGTATTTTTATGGCGGATTGGACGGTAACTGTGTTTGGGCTCACATATCTTATATCTCCATATTGAATCGAAGATTTCTTTATATATTGGATTATGTCTGCGGGACTGTTGGAGCATTGGCGGTTCTTTATTAGATTGAGTACTACTAACTGATAATATTATTGCATTGAGGTATAAAGCAAAATACATGTAGTTTTTTTGGTTATGAAAATGGATATATGATTTAGCGAGGCAGCAATAGAGGATGTATTTGAGAATCATATATATATATATATATTTAAAGCTTATGCGTCATACGAGGAATGTATGAATCTATTATTATTAATATTGATATCAGGACTGTTAAATGTATGAATCTATTATTATTAATATTATATATGTTGTTTGAGAAGATTGTATAGTTTTGCGTTTTGTTTTGTACGCATTTACTTCGAATAGGGAGAGCATGGGCTTCTTCTGGAGTATCCTTTTAGGTAAAACCACTCAACCTGTACGGTATGTAGGCACCTAAACCTGTCTTGATATAAAAATACATAATTACTATCTTTGTGCCATTTTTGATATATTTGTGCTACTTTTATTCAGGTTTCTTATATATGTAATTATCTATATGCATGTCTAACAATAATATCCATTATGGAAGCTTGTATGGCAGTGGCTATCCCTAACAACCGCCACCTGTGTATTCTGCTGATGGCGCTGCTCCCGCATCTCAAAATCTGGACGATTCGTAACCCGAGGATTGCCAAATTGAACCGTCAAAACAATAAAAATGCTCCAAAAATCTTATGAGCAAGTTAGGAAAAGATACCGAAAAACACCAACAGGGCACCGTAATATAAGTCAGACCGAGTCGTACAAAAAAAACGGGTTTGGCAAAATTGGTCAGGAATCGAACCACCGGTTTGTTATGGGGTTGGGTTACCCTCGTCAAAACAAGTTAAAACTAAACCAAACCGATCTTTTAGCACTTAGAAACCGATTGAAACCAAAACTAGTTTGCCACAAAAGACGGGCTTTTATTGTATCACCACACCAATTCTAAAAGTATGGACTGATGTTTACTTTAGGGTTCAAATCTTTAAATAATCAAAAGTCAATTGGTCAGCCCCTTTCACGGATTGGGCTCAGTAATAGTCCCACGTCTTCAAATTAGGGTATTGAACCACAACTCACACTCCTCTTTATATACACATACATGCAGCTCAAACCCGAACTAAGATACCAAACCAAAGTCTCTCATTCGCCTCCTGCGATCTTCACGGTAATCTTATCATTCTCGTTCACACTAGTATTTCAGTAAATCAAGTCTTGTTTTATACCTTATGATTTCCAATTTTAGGGCTCTATCATCAGAGTCAACAGTAGGCGTCGATTTATTGGCGACTTGACTGTCGCTTAGAGCCTAGATTAAAACTCCGGTTTAAGACCCATGGAAATTATTTTATGTTTTCATGACACAATATATCGAATAAATGTATATTCAATTTATGAAGAAAACGCATACAAACATAGGGCTCCGTTCCATCTCAAACAAGCCACCTTTTGCACAGTGCCGATATATTGCTACTTAATCACGATTGGAGGAAAATGTTTTTTGCATATTTTTCTTCAAATTACTAGTAGCTAAATCCGATATGTTATTTTAGTAGTTATTTGTTGTAGACGTTTTACTTTATATATTTGGAATTCGTAGAATGGTGAAATTGCAATGATGAGAAAGCTAACATGTAAGTAGATGCTCAACTTTGTGTTGAGTGTTTTCAATGAAATATTCTTGCTACGCTTGGCTTCTGAGCATACAATTAGTCTAAACGTGACTGGTTAAGTTTTTTCATCACTTTGAGTTTTAATTTCATGTTAAGAATTACTGGAAGCAAATTTTACCACAAGAAACAAAAATCACAAGTTCTTGTTTGAGAAACCGCAACTTTGATTTTAATATTATTATTATATTAATGGTCATCCTATTTATTTTCGCAAGAGTATGCCAGTCGTATCATGGGTTCGAGTCGTCATAATTTGAACCAAGCCTCATTTTATCTTCATTTTTTGTTCTTTATCCTTGTCATTTGAACGTAAAAGCCCCAACATCTACGAAAATCAAAGAAAAAAACAATGCGGTTATATTCCACAAACGTTTAGAGGAACTCGAGCCAACGAGCAGAGGCGTTATTTTTTTTATTGTGTGTAATAAAAAAACATTTTTCTACATTCGACACTGTGCGCAAATTTCTTTTTATATTCGATACCGTGTGCGAATCTATTTTTATATTCGACATCGTGCGCGAATTTTTTTACATTCGACAACGTACGAGAAACTGTATTTCAAACGTATATAAAAACTAAATGTTTACGCCTGCTGATATACGTTTAAAAATAGATTTACGCGTGACGTTTAGAATAGATTTACTAATCATGTTGAACTAATAGTAAATGTTCAAAGACAAAGTCATCTTGTCAACATGAATAGTGAATTCCAATTAAATCATTTTAAACATAGTATGTATTCAGCAGAAGCAAATGTAAATATCTCAAACAATCGAAAATAAAATGTTTGCATAAAGTTCTAATGTTTGCATAAAGTTCTATTGTTTGCAATCAAGTTACACGCCCCATGACACTTCAAGCTCCCCAGACAATAAATTCCCATGCAATGATTATCTAACGACATGCAAGCATGCAGAAAAGTATATCAGCGATTAAGACGGCGAGTTCACAGTTTTATTTAACGAAAACGGGTTGGTGTTTAGTTTAAAGACAGGTCGCTAATAACTCGGTACTGGATGACGTATGATTGTTTACCCTCATCAATACCTATCAACATTGGCCATGTGTTTAAGGTCCTTAGTTCAAACCCGGCTCCCAGCACGGTGTGAGGTTTGTCAAGCCTAATAGCGCTATCAACTAATACCCCGTTGCCTCCCAGGCAACTAGTTCGGTAGTAAGTAGGGACTTTCATGATAGAGTTTGAGTTTATTAACTAATATCGAAATTAAGCTACAACATTTAAAAAAAGTATTCCTCCAAGGAATAGTAGTTTGTCTACTCGGGACGCATGTCTGTAAAAGAGTAGTGAACTCATCTTTGAATACTCGGATTAAGGAATGGAAAGAAATACGCGAAGTGGAAACAGTCAATCACTTCCTAACATGATTACCATTTCAGAGTTAGTGTGTGTGCTCACGCGAAAACACGAATCCGACACGTATCTAGTACGTAGCTCATTTTATCATACAATACCAATTGTCATGCATGCATCTATCACGACATCGCGTATCGACAACACAAGTGTCACAAAAGATCTAAAATACTCTTCAATAAAAATTCAGCAATGTAGTGCATTTTCGGACGGTTTTCGGAGTGTTATCCGGAAAAGTTCGTGTACAAGAAAATTCTTGAAAAATTACAGGACGTGTCAATCGGAGCATCGACTATTGTGTAAAAATTTGGTGACCAAACTCCCTACAGATTTTCCGTGAAAAATCATGCACCAAACAGTGATCAGATTCGTCATTTTCTGACTGCAGCTCACGGAAAAATTCATTTAAAAATCATCGATTATCCGATCGACATAATTCCAGTTGAAGGTTCGCACAGACATCTATGGCCATCTACAGTATAAATTTCATGTTGTAACAGTAAATATTTACCCAGTTATGACTGAAAACATAACATGTAAAATCTGCAGAAAAATGCAGCTTTAATTACTGAAACGTAATAATTTGTTTAAAATAGCAAAATACGCTCAAAAATTGCAATTCCTATGCCATTAGAAGCGTATTTCGAAACTCTACTTTGTGGAATCAAGAAAATTCAGTTTTCGTTAATTTATGACCCAGTTACAGCCGATTAAAATCGGCTGTAACTGTCGGACAAATTTCATTTTCGCTACCCGACCTCCCCAACCGAATAATATATGCACCCAACGACCCGTAACATTTAGTCACAGCAGTTTGTACGTCATATAAATCAGATTTAACACGTTCAAACTTCAAAGATATCATCCTAAACCATGTTCCTAGGCGTATACACCATATTGACAAAGCTACGCATACATCAACTAAACATAAACGCAGCCATGATCACTTAATACAAAACATTCTCAGCAGGTCCTTGGTCATTTATATATCGTATTGGTTGCACCATATCATCAATATCATAAAGCATCACGACCTTAATCAACCATACATGTCCAACTCCTATCAAAACCGAAATACGAATACTCACATACATTCCTTATGGTTTCTAATCTACCAGTTACGCATCAAAACATTAAATTCATTACGATTCTAGCAACCCAGTCATGAAACATAAACAGAAACTAATAATAATTCATAAAAATACTAACCGAGAGAAGAGAAGATGCGAGAGAGTGTAGGTTCGGTTGAGGGAAAAAGATCGCGATGGGGGAGTCCTCCTTGCTGTCGTCGTACTGCAAGAGGGAGGGAAAGAGCAGTCACGTCGTAGGTTGTAGTATGTAGGTTAGGGTTTGCAGTTGTATTTGTGTTATAATTAAAACATGCATACTTACATGAATTTAAAGATGAAAAGATCCGGTGTCGGTTGTGGTTTATTGAAGTGGACCGTAAACTTTGTAAATGAGTGTAAGCATTATGGGCTGCAACTAATAATAGTGGGGCAATAGTTGGGTGGACCAAATTTAAAGGAGATATGAGAAATGGGCTGCAAACAGAAGTAACAACTTTGAATAAGAAAGAATGTTGTTATATTATTATTATTATTATTATTATTATTATTATTATTATTATTATTATTATTATTATTATTATTATTATTATTATTATTATTATTATTATTTTTACAACTAATGTAACTTGTCACTAAAATAAATTGTATAACATTCATGCTATGGTTCAGGCCTCATAGGTTTCGAGCTATGTGAGTGGATCGGATCGACACACGAGACAAGTGTTTTGGTTCGAACGGTTCGGGTTGTTCAACGCGATATGGATTAGATTCGAATACACGTTTACATATAATTTATCAAACAAAATAATTATATACTTTGGTTTATATAAATACGAGACAAGCCGTTTTTATCTCAAAATCACGGGTTGTCACAGTTCGTGCTAGAGAATGATCTCAATATTTTGGGGTGTTGTTCATGGTTTGTACCACGTAGTGCGAGGGGGGAGGGAGAGAGAGAGAGGGAGAGGTCGATTGGTTGATGATTGTCTTGATCAATCTAATTTTTTTATTCAAATTCAAACCCATTAGTTTTACACGACTCACCATTACTCTATTTTACCTAATTTTCAGGTCTTGATGACGTGGACGACACATGAAAAAATCATACCATTTGGATGACCATTATACATGATCTTAGAGCATTCACATTAGAATTCTTATTTTCATATGTATAATTTAAATAAAAAACACTTATAAAGTTTGTACACCATTTAAAAACCCACTACATCTTGTTTAAGCTTGTATTTTTACTAATGATTTCTGATTGATGGTTAAACCCTAAAATTAATGATTAAACAAACCTTTAGTTAATGATTTACCATAAAATTCTAATCGATAGTTTTACTTTTTTTTAAACCCATTTTGTTATTTAATAAACTTCTAGATAACTCGTGGGTATTATAGCATAGGTGTAGTAAACACATTTTCTTTAGGAGTTGAATTAGGAGAGTTTTTAACCCAATTTCTTATTTAATAACTTCTAGATAACTCGTGGGAATTATAGTATAGGTGTAGTAAGCTCATTTTCTTTAGTAGTTCAACTAGGAAAGTATGGCTGGCCTACTTTGATATAGATACTAATTTAGTGAAGTGTTCAAATGAGAAAAAAATTTTTGTAAAAATAAAAAGAATAACTTTTAAATCAATAGAAAATTTTCATTTACTTCATTTAATGTTATGAAAAAAGGGATATAGGTAAATCTATAATTGTCATTAATTAGCTAATTAATTAAACTTGTAACTCATTTTTTAAGACTCTTTCAATATAAAATAATTTACAGTGAAGGACAATTTTCAACATGTGTAGGATAAATTTTAGTATGTGTAGCATAAATTTTGAAATGTATAGAGAAATTTACATGTGTGTAGGGTAAATTCCGGTAAGTGTAAAACATATGTAGGATAAATTTTGAAATATGTAGGATAAAATGTGTTTTTTTATTAATGAGAGATAATATAATTAATGAGAGAAATTATGAACTATTTAATTTACCATAATGTCATTTTTTTTCTTACATTAGTTTCTTCTCAAATAAATATTTTCCTATAATTTATTACTTTTTATTTAAAATATATGTCAAGCTTTAAATAGGTCAAGAAGTACAAAGTATATAATAATCTTATCGAGGTAATAAAACAGAATATCGAAATTAAATAATAGATATCAAAGTATTCACTAAGAAGGAAGTTAAAATATATTTATATGTGGAAATATCTTTGCATGATGGAACTGTCACCATTAATCATAAAGATTATATATTCTATTGGGCAGAAATATACAACTGGAAAAATACACACAAACTTCTTGACACTGGTGTAGTTTAACATGTATAACGGTGCAAGTGTAGGCTGAGCTGCAAAAAAAACTCGAATACTGACTGAACTCGGAAAAAACCTGAACCCGGGTGTTGGAAAAATCGGGTTTTTTAAACCCAAACCTGACCCTATCTGTAGGGTAGGGACCGGTATGTGTATTCTGTTCAATACCCGAACCCGGGTTCTTTTCATACCCAGGTCTCCATAAAACCCGTACCCGGATTTTGTAATATCCGTAACCAGGTTTTCATAATACCCGGACCCGGGTTTTCGTAATACTCGGACCCGTTGTGTACAATAGCTTTTTTTGAACGTTTAAAGCTTGCGTTTGGATTTTTGGATAGATTTTAAAACATACAATATGTATAAATAAAGGTTTCTATTATATTTCTATGACAAAAAAAATGACTCGAAATGATTGATACCGGAACCCGAACCATACCCGACCAATACCCAAATCCAAAAATAGGGTATTCTAATACCCGGGTGTTGAAAACTCGAACCGAACCCTACCTGAACCCGGATACACAAGGTATAGATTTTATGGCCAATATCCAGACCCGACCCCGACCCGGGTATGGCCAATACCAGAAAAATCAAAACTCGATCATATCCGTACCCGGGTATATACCCAGACACGAGTGTTATAAAAAACTTGATTTGTGCACCTCTAACTGTTGGGACACTCTAAGATGAGCCCAAAGTACTTAAATGGGACCATTAATAGAAGAGTACCTCTTATTTTTTTCAAATTGAACCTAAAGTATCTAACTGTTGGGGCAATGTCAACTTGTTACACTGACAATCAATCATCATACACTATATCACTTTTCATTTAACATTAATTACGTTTATCTATTTAAAAAAAAAATTAATTATCACGCATGATTTTTTATTCTAGAAAATTTACATTATATGTATAAAAAGAAAACGTCTTCAATCTCTGATTTTTATCTTCATTTTTTGTTCTTAATCCTCGTCATTTGAACGAAAAGCCCCAAAATCTACGAAAATCAAAGAAAAAACAGAGCGTTTACATTCCACAAACGTTTAGAGGAACTCGAGCCGACGAGCAGGGGCGTAATTTTTTTATCGTGTGTAATAAAAAAATATTTTTCTATATTCGACACTGTGCGCGAATTTCTTTTTATATTCGATACCATGTGCGAATCTATTTTTATATTCGACATTGTGCGCGAATTTTTTTTACATTCGACAACGTACGAGAAACTATTTTTCAAACGTATATAAAAACTAAACATTTACACGTGCTGTTTTTACATACGTTTAAAAAATAGATTTACGCGTGACGTTTAGAGGAATTCGGACCAGCGATCAAGGACGTAAAAAACATTTTTTTCATTTGACATCGTGCGCAAAAAAATATTTTACATTTGACAACTTTCGTAAAAACCTTTTTCAAACGTACGTAAAAACTATTTTACGTCTTCCGTGTTTACATACGTTTGGAAATTAGATTTACGTGTCACGTTTAGAGGAGGTGTGGTCGGCGATCAGAGACGTAAAAAAACTTTCTTAACGCACGTTGTCAAAACATTGTTTTATTTATTTTTTACATAGTGGTGTTTCATACTTAGTTCATGTACATGTTTACGCACCCAAAGTGTAAAGCGTAAGACGGTGTGCGTGAGTATACTGAGTCGGATGATAGATCCAGATTCTGAAACAGAAAGTGGAGGGGTATGGTCCCAAAAATCCTGAGCTTGTGCAAGATACCATACCCTCATAGCGATAATAGATCACTTGAGTAACCTTGCGTGCTATGCGCAACAGTACGCCAACCTTGAAGACAATAGGTTGCTTAACAAACCTTGCGCACCTCGCGTAACGGCAAGTTAAACATGAAAGTGCAGGTCCTAGATCCTGCGCTTATTAAGCAAGCTTCTAGCTACGACTTTCTAAAACCTTGCACCGACTCCCCAGCCCTTATGGGAATTGCACAAGACCAAGAGTAAGGCGAGAGCAACTCGTACTTGGTCTTGAAAATAAAAAGAACTTGATCCCCACAAGTTCACGCTGGCCAAAAAGCACAAATAAGGCCATGCGGTAAGGAGAAGCGCAAAGAGACATCGATCAAGTACAAAGGTGCAAAGGGCAGAGCTGTGACCCAATAGCCGCTCGGTAGGATGTGCCAGACCAGTAACGGCTAATGACAGACCAGACAACAAGGACAACCGCCAGGACACCTGGCCCCATCCACCGCGCGCCAAGCGATCTTCCTGCCAGGGACCACTAATGGTCGTAGTAGAAGAGACAAAATGGATGTTCCTGGTTGTCGGTTCTAGGCCCAAGGCCCATTAGCCCATCTCTTACACCCATCTCTCTGGCTATAAAAAAAGGATCGCATCTCCAGGTAACAACACGCTGGTTCTAACTCACTCCCTAATTACTTGCGTTATCCTTTGCAAAACCAATATACTTATTCTCACGTTGGAGTGCGGTCATGGAGAAAGCCCTCCCCTTTTCTCCCGTGGCGAGACTAACGGTGTTTTCAATTTTGTAGTGAGCTTGTATCGAGATCACATCAACGGGCAAACAAGAGATAACCTTATATGCAGAGACCTTGTGCCAGAATCTAGATATCTCAGGATATAGTTTGGTCCAGTGTTTCTATATTTGCGCCATCCGATTTTCTCTCTTCTTACATCTTTGTCTCTTGTTTGTTTATCCAAATTCCATTTTCAATGGCTGACGGTCAGTCAAGTGTACCACGAGGTCCTCGGGCCGAGGGCAAGAACCCAGTTCATGTTCCTCGGGTCGACGGACAAGTGGAAGAAGGATTTTCCAAAGACGTTGGTGTTCATTACGATTCAGGTCGTGTGAACGTCCTAGTGACTCCGGGAATCCAAGCTGAAACTCCTTTTGTGCCAATCACATCAATATTATCTCCCTGGGAAATTTCGATCTCATGGTATGTCAAGTCGCAAACTGCTTTAAATGTCGTTTATGCACAACTTTGTGCACAAACCCACGCATCTGCTGCACCGGTACAACCGCCTACAGCTCACATGCATGCCTCGCCTACACCGCGAGTGTTAAGTCACAATTCGCTGGCTAGAAAGAATGTGTCGTCACATTCTCCTACCAGAGAAACAGAAGCGCACTCTCAGTCTAGACCAAGATATGAGTCAAACATTTAAAGGCGTGCATCAATTCATTCTCGGCTGGGCCCGTGCCCATTAGAGGGGCGGGACACCCAGCGCGAAGAAGTTGACGAAACATATGACGAAGGCAACAGTGCTAGCGTGTTTCACCGATTGCCAAAAGATCACGCTGCATACAAGCCTACATCACGAGCCGTATACAATCCGGAGGCCGAACATAATTCCAACTTGATCTATAGGCCAACGGAAGCAGCAGAACATTCTAAGTTCGTGAAGGAGATTGCGCTAACCCCACTTGAACGTGCAAAGTTACCTTCCAATGTGGGAAAGTTCAATGGGTTGACAAACCCAGATGATCACATGCGCTTGTTCACTGGCGCAGGACTTATTGGAGGTTGGACACTGCCTATGTGGTGTCATCTGTTTGTCCAAACCCTCACAGGCGTCGAGCGCTTATGGTTTGACAACTTACCAACGGGTAAGCTCACTTCTTGGAACGATCTCAAGAATAAGTTCCTTACCCACTTTAGCCAGTAGTGGCGATACGACAGAGATTATTCAGATGTTACGAATATTTGGCGGAGGGATGATGAAATTTTGGAAGATTTCATCACGCACTACGACAAAGAGGTTTTGGAGATCGGCGATGTACACGAAGAATTGATTCATGCGCAGTTCAAGTATGATGTCCGGTGCGATGTTATGATAAAAGTCTTGTCAGGAACCGCTGGTCTCCCAAAATGTTGGGAGAAACTCATGGCGGCAGCCAAGGTTTACGCGCAGACGGAGCGCAACCTGAACTCCAACCGACCTCCTATGCCTCAGTATCGCCCGCAAGATATGAGCAGAAGTTTTATGAAGAAAAACAAGAAAAACTAGAAAGAGTCGAATCAGAACTCTTCTTACTCGCCAATCGATGCGCGCGCAACGATCAACAAGATTGTTACTTAAAGAGCAATAAAACAAGATAACCGGGACAGGCAATGGACACTGCTAACGAAGACCCCAGCAGAAGTGCTCGGCACTGAGGACCATCAGTTCAAACAACCACTGCCGATGAAAAATAAAAAAGGTCAGGATCCTAACCTTTTTTGCGATTATCACAAGGAAACCGAGCATACCACCGACAATTGCATAAGCCTTTGCACGGAGATAGAGAAGGCACTAAAGAGTGGAAAGCTTACCCACCTACTCCAGAACGTACGCAAGGAAGTGCGTCAAAGTACTCGCGGTGAGGAAGCCCCGAGTAACAAGAAAATGAAGCAGGCTTTGGTCCATATGATACAATGTGGTCCAGCGCAAGCGTTGTCATCAGAAGAGTTGTACGCCACACTGGCATGAGCAGCAAGTTATATTTCCATAGTTCCCGGCGGCCCTATGGAAGAGCGACCGGTAGTGATAACTGGCATTTTCGGCCATTATCGCACCGATTACATGCTCATCGACCCGGGAAGTTCTATGGACATCATCTACGAGCCGTGTTTCAAACAACTAGACCCGGAGGACAAAGCGCGCTTAGAGCCGGTTGATTTTCCACTAACTAGTTTCTGTAACGAAACCGTTTTTTCCCTCGGGCAGATCTTGTCACACCCCGACCCGCAGCGGAATAAGAGTCGGGGCATAATTGGGTTATCACCAAAGCTCATGACATTTACTAATATGTTTCATAATTAATAAAGTCAAAGTTACATTTCCAAATGTCCAAACATGTTCATTCAATATAAAGAAAATAAACCAAACATAACAATCCCAACTCTAAATCGTTTTATTCTTCTAGTCCAAGTCCTATGTGTTCCTAGCTGCTGCTGGTTCACCTGTATCATGTGTAAAAATGGGGGTTTTTGGGTCAACATAAGTTGGCGAGTGAACCTTATTAGATAAACATTTATTAATGAATTACTTGTTAGTTTATCAATGAAAAATTTTGCATAATCATAAATGAGCAAATGTAAATAATCAAGCAGTGGCAAATAGCAATCACAACTATAACATACAATAACATATGATAGCATACATGAACATACCAACATCATACGATAAATAACATAAATGAAACTGTGCGATCAAGGCTCAATCAAACGGAGTCGATCGTATTGCATGTACTGAAAATGAAAATGTCTGTGCGATCAAGGCTCAATCAAACGGAGCCGATCGTATGTGGGCACGCCAGGTTCAACCTCATAATGAAATGGGGAACATGCTCAACGCTCATAATGTAATGGGGAGCGGCGGCCTATGAAATTGCATATACTGAAAATAATAAATTGCATCCAACAATAACTACACAACAGAAACATACTGAATACACATGTTCATGATATGATGTATGCACAATGATTTAACTATAATATATATACAAAGACACATGATACACCCCAAAACGTGATTAAAACGGGGAATTTGTAAAGATTCACTCACATTGGGTGCGTTGGATTGGAGATGGTGAGATGCGCACGAATTAGATGAGCGGAATAACGAGAAATACTAACCTAAATAATAACGGAAAAATATATTAAATGTGTGGATTTTATTAAGGATTTTAATGAAATTTTTAGATATATTTTTGTGAGTTTAAGGCTATTTTCTATCTTTAAAAATGTTATTTTTAAGTATTTTTAATTGATTTTTAAATTAAATTAAATAAATAAAAATATAAAAAAATTTGTTTATTTTGCGTTGACCGTTGACCGTTGACTTGTTGACTTGTTGACCGGTTCGGTCAGTGGAATTGTTTGCGCCGGGTGAGGCTCGAACCCGAGACCTCCCGTACGCGTGCACGTAGCTCTACCAACTGAGCTACATGTCTAACCCGAAATAATCTTGTTTTTAATTATATTTATATACTAATTCGGTTTAACCAAAATTCTTTTAATTCCAAAAACATTTTAATTCAACGAACCGGTGCTAGTATCAGGTTTCGAACTCGTGACGTGCGATTCAGTGTTGCACACAGTCCACCGCTGGACTGTGTGTCTAACCTGATTAATATCTCGGTTTTATTATACTTAACAACTAACGGGATTAACCCGGTTTAGTTTTTAAACAAAAAGGCATTTTATTTCATAAGGAGTGCGTGTATCAGGGATCGAACTCGGGACATGCGTATAGATTTTGCACACAGTCCACCGCTGGACTGTGTGTCTAACCCGTTCATATTACTGATTTTAATTAAACTTATAACTTAACTAACTTCGTCTTCTACATTCAGATTACAGTCAACTGATTCACTAATCCGTTCCTTGTTTTTACGATTAACAAACATTCTTAAGGCTAAAATGAAATGGCAGAGACGGTAATTAGAGGTGAACATACCGATGAACGGTTTATTTCAGAATTCCGGCAATGTGTCGGTCCCTGTTTTTATGCTCTTCAACTGAACAATACAATTAACCGTTTTTATTAGCTAATCGTGAAATTGAAGTGATCCGCAAATGTTAACAGAGGGTTTGAATGCCCTTACCGATTCTCAGATGAATATAGAGATTTTCAGAATTTTTCCGGCGAACTGAAATTAGCTGAATACAGTGCCTGAATTCGATTTCAATTGAAAGGTTTAAGTTAGAAATAGCCTAACAATTGTTGAACTACAATGTTATTGAAAGATTTACCGTTTTGAGGATAACGGTTTTCCGGCGAATCTTGCAGAAATTTCCGGCGAGTTGTTTTAAGCGCTCAGACGGACTGAAAGTGTGACGAAAGTGAAATGGAATGTTGGTATGATGTTTCTGAGTCGCGAGAGGGGTCTTGAGTTGAAGTAATTGGGACTTGATTATTTTCGGTTATAAAAACCGATGATGATGACAATTAACGTTCATTCAATCTGAATTGATGAGAAAACGTCGGTGCATCGGTTATAACCTGAATGTGCGAGTAAACAAACGAGTTGACGATTAAATTGCCGATTTCCGTTTCTCAATTGGCGCAACCGGTTTAACCGAGTTTGAGTATAAAGGTTATTTGTTTCCTAGAGATGACAGAAAACAACAAGTGGCGGAGTGGTGATGTGTGTGTGTGTTAAGTCATTGAAACTGTGAACCGGCTGACCCGGGTTCGAGTCCCGGCAGCAACTTTTTATTTTTATTTATTTTGTTTTCACTTTTTATCAAATATAATTTTTATAGTTTAGTTTGTTTATTAATTATGCCTCATTAAAAATCAAAATAACCATAAATATACAATGTGACATTTATAACTTGATATTCGATTTCAAAACGGAGCGGGTTTTGGAAACCCGTTTTTGACAAATGTTACAGATCTCCTTCCCGGTCACTCTTTTAGACGGACGACACTCGCGCACAATTCCTGTTAACTTTATGGTGATGCCAGCAACATCTCGCCATGACGTGTTACTCGGACGCCGCGCGCAAAGGAATTTTAACATGATCACATCTACTTTTCATGTCGCGTGTGGTTTTCCAACAGAAACCGGTGTGGCAATCATGTATTCCAAGAAAGAAGTTATGTCCATAGAGGAAGAACCGCCGGTGAAGGTAACGAAGTCATCCCCAGACGATGAACCAGAAAAATGGGTACTCAACAACAAGTACCCAGAACAAACGTTGTTGCTTGGTCCCGCTATGACCCCTACAGTCAAGGTGTGACTTAAACAACTCTTGTTCTGCAATATGGATATTTGTGCGTGGTCAGCGGCATACATGTCGGGGGTACCCAGGGTGATTGCAGAGCATGCGCTGCAGACATTTCCATCGGTCGAGCCGGTCGTACAGAAAAAGCGAAGTTTTGGAGCAGAGAGAACTCGCACAATGAAGAACAAGTTTCAGAGCTCCTCAAAGATGGCATTCTCAGAGAAGTGCGCTATCAAACATGGGTGGCCAATCCGGTTATGGTCGAAAAGCACAATGGCGGTTGGCGCATGTGCGTCGATTTCAAAGACTTGAACAAGGCATGTCCAAAAGACTGCTACTCTTTGCCAGAAATCAATAAAAAGATGGACTCCCTCGCTTCTTTACGGTGGAAATGCGTCCTTGATTGCTATAAAGGCTACCACCAAATTCAGATGAAGAAAGAAGATGAAGACAAAACAGCCTTCCGCACAGACAAGGGGATCTTTTGCTACACGAAGATGCTCTTTGGGTTACGCAATGCGGGAGCCACCTATCAACACTTCATTGATCATGTCTTTGGAGACGGCATAGGTGTGACTGTGGAAGTGTACATCGATGACCTGGTCATCATGAGTCCGGACGAGGAAATGATATTGACAAACTTTCAAAAAACTTTCGCATCCCTGCGTAAGGTCAATCTGAAGTTGAATCCTGGGAAATGTTCGTTCGGGATGGACAAAGGGAAATTCTTGGGGTTTATTGTCACGCGCGATGGCTTTAAGGTCAACCTTGAGAAAGTCGAAGCAATTCAGCGTATGCCTTCACCCTCAACCATCAAGGAAATGCAATGGTTGGCTGCGCGACTGGCTGCACCGAACCAATTCTTAGCAAATCACGCAACGAAATCCTTCCCATTCATCAGTACTTTGAGAAATTGTATGAAGCAGAAAAAGTTCCTGTGGACTCCTGATGCGGATAAAGCCTTTCAACAGATGAAGGAATGTTTGATTCAACTGCCTACTCTCACCACCCCACAAAAGAACGAACCATTGGTTCTATACATCCCCGCATCGGATATCGCTGTTGGCGTAGTCTTGCTGGTCGAACGCACAGGAGTCCAAACTCCGATTTACTATGTCAGCAAGATGTTAACCGACCCAAAGACAAGATACCCGATGATGGAAAAACTTGCTTTAGCATTGGTTCATGCATCCGGTTGGTTGCGTAGGTATTTTTCTGGCGGCAACAAGCTTCAAACACCTCACGCGAGAAGTGTGCATCGAGGTGCTAAAAAAACCCTTCTGTTCCACTACGTCAAGTGAACGTGATAGAAATGGGAAATCCTTCATGTATGTCTCCCATCATCATGTTCTTGAAATCTGGGATACTATCAGGAAACAAGGCGGAGGCAAGGAAAGTCCAAACCAAGGCGCTGAATTATGAAATGGCAAACAGAGTACTTTACCGGAAATCATACCTTGGACCACTCCTTCGCTGCGTAGATCCATAGGACGCGCAATACTTGATCAGCGAAATACATGAGGGGTTGTGCGGAATTCATGTCGGCCCGCGCATGTGGTCGCAAAAATCATGAATGCTGATACTATTGGCCCGGCATGCACTTAGATGCAGTCGAAACGCTGAGGAGATACGCATCATGTCAGCGACACGCACTTAAGACATTGCGCCCCAAAAATCCATTGATCCAGTGACAACAACGTGGCCTTTTGAGTAGTGGGCAATCGATATGGTGGGACATTTTCATGATGCCCCAGGTGCCGTAAAGTTTATAATCGTGTTGTCGATTACTTTACCAACTGGGTAGAGGCCAAGCCACTCGTGTCAACCACGGCAATGATAATTCGCAAATTCATTGGGAGCACATTATTTGTCGTTTCGGTCTGCCTGTGCGCATTGTAAATCATAATGGCCCCAATTTTGCTTCTGAAGATCTACAATGATGGATGATTGAGATGCGTATTGAGCACGTGTTCACTTAGGCTGTGCGTCCCCAAGGGAATGGCCAAGTTGAAAGCATCAACAAAAGTATAGTCAAAGGGATCAGGACAAGAATAGAGACGACACATAGAGGTTGGGTTGATGAGTTGCCAAGTATCCTTTGGGCTCATTGGACCATGCCGAAAACCAGCACCGGCGAGACACCATTTAGTCTGGTTTATGGGACTAAAGCAGTAATCCCAGCTGATGTCACACCCTGACCTGCAGCGGATAAAGTAGTCGGGGCATGATTGGGTTTTCAACAAAGCTCATGACATTTACTATTATAAAGGTTTAATATTTATTATTCCAAACTTAACTAAAATATTCCAACAACACATATTCAAACAAACACAATATTGTTCCAAACAAACTTGCAAATAACGTTTTAATTCTTCTAAGGCTCATATCTTATGTGATCCACGCTTCAAACCTTTTCACCTGTATCATGTGTAAAAACAAAGTTTTAGGTCAACAAAAGTTGGCGAGTGAATCCCTTTTTATCATTGAGAAAAATGATATATTTAGTATTTTATAAAAACGTGCATTAAACAAATATGAGAACGTCGTGTATGTTATCTAAATCACAAACCATATCATCAATCATCAGCTAATAATGAACATGTGTGCACGATAAGCGATGTGCTGCGAGATCAAGGCTCAATCAACGGAGCCGATCTAGTATATTAGGCTACGCGACGCTCTACCCGTAAGCAACGGGGAACAAATGGCCTAATGTGAGAAACTTACTGCAATGAGAATATACACACTAAATGGCAATAAACAAAACAACGTCACATAGCACGTTAGATCACATAATGGTAATAGCTCGAGATTCTAAATAACGAGGTAACAATATATATAGCAACACATGATGCACCCAAAAAACGTGAATTAAAAGGGGAGTTGTAAGATTCACTCACAGTGGGTGCGATTAAGATTCGTTGGAGATAGCGTACGAGTTGTGAAGTTGAGATACCAAATAGCAAAAACGGCTAACCTAAATATTCACATAATAATTTAGCAAATTATATATTTAATCTTTTTAATCTTCTTGTAATTTATTAAATTATTTAAAACTATATTTATTAATTTCATTGTTTATATTTTTATTGGTTTTAACTTATTTTTATAGGTGATTTTTAATTAAGCATGTTTTTTAAAATAATAAAAGGTTTTTGAAGAGATAATAATTACTAATTGGAGATCTAAAATAAAATAATAAAAAAAATTGTTTTTTTTTCCGAATTAGTCAGAAATTCGCTCAAAAAATCGGCAACGTGTGGGATCGAACCAGTGACCTCTCGTTTGTGTGCACGCAGCCCGACCTACTGGGCTGCGTGTCTAACCCGGAATATATTGGATTTTAATTATACTTATACACTTACTAGCTCTAACCATGTGATGATTAATAAAAAGGATTTGTATATTATAGGGACAGTGTACGTAACCGGTATCGAACTCGTGACCTTAGCTTTGTGTGTGCACACAGCCTGACCAATTGGGCTGTGTGTCTAACCCGTTGAATATAAGATTTTAATTAACTTTATATGCTTACCGACTCCTTTCATGATTTGGTTAAGTAAAAAGGTTTGTATATTGTAGCGACCGGATCACACAACGGCTCGAACCCGGGAACTTTGGCTTCATATGCACACAACCCAACCAACTAGGCTGTGTGACTAACCCGGTTTATATTCGATTTTAAATTCGTTTAACTGATAACTCAAGTTCATCTTCTTCATAAAAAGAACATAAATGTTGAAATCATGATTAGATTGATTTGTTTAGCATTTCATTTATCAATCTCCAAATAACTACACATGAAATTAAATAAAATTTGAAGAAATAGATGAAAGATATACCGAAACAGAGATGCTCTAGATCTCGGGCGGTTTTCCGGCGATTGCAGGTATTTCCGGCGAGGAGTTCTGATGAACAGAGATTTGCAGAAGGGTTGGAGAGAGTGTGTGCGCATTCCGATGGGTTCCAAAGCTCTCTATTTATAGATGAAAGATGTCGCTTGGATTGGGTTTCGGTTTCGGGAGTTTTGGGTTAAATTCGGTATGGCGATTTGTCCGTAGTCATGGTTTGGCACAGATTTGCGTCTAGATTCAGGATTGGGAGTGGTTTCTTCATTCAATCGCGAAGAAATAGCCATATTGATGATTAACGGTTTGAATGAGAGCCGTTACTTAGGCGGCATTGCCAAGAAGATGAATGCGAAGTAAGACACAAAGGATTATTCTGATGGGTTATTTCAGATGTAGAGTGAGTGGTGTAGTGGTGTGTTGTGCGTTTGGTTAGGGGTGAGACCCGGGTTCGATTCCGCGGTCTACCCCTTTTTATTGTTTTAAATTTTATATCTATTATATATATTTTATTTATTATTATTATTACTGCTATTATCTTTATTATTATTTATTATTTTACATTATTAATATAATGAATCTCTTAAACGATTAACATAAATACGTAACGAAAAGATCATATTATAAACTCGATTACAAAATGGTGGGGGTTTTAGAACCCGTTTTTCGACGGATGTTACAGCTGAGGTTGGTCTCCCATCACCACGCATGATCGCTATGCGAAGCCAGAATAACGATGAAGCGCGCAGGCTTGATCTGGACCTCTTGGAGGAAAGGCGTGAAAACGCCGCAATCAACGAAGCAAAATACAAGTCAAAGCTTGAAAATACTACAATGTGCGAGTCCGCATATACACTTTCCTTCCTAGAGATTTCTTCTTAAGAGATAATGAAGCATCTAACGCTGAGCGTCCAGGGAAGCTTGCGCCTATGTGGGAAGGCCCTTACGTAATCCACGAAGTCTTAGAAAAAGGGGCTTGCACCCTCAAGCATTTGGACGACACAACCATTCCTAGGACCTGGAATGTGCAACAATTACGGCAATGTTATATGTAATCTGAGCATCTTCATACGCATCGGTCTTACGCTTTATCAGTATTTGTGCAAAAGACTATTAAACTTATGATCTAATCTTATCGATTTTGTACACATCTCTTACGCCTTATCATTAATACGAAGAACAAAATTGATACATGGCATTCATTATTTAGCCATTTTGTTACAAATGCGCGAAACCACTTTGGGTTTACGCAAAAACATTATGGTATAACATGACTAATGAACAGATTCACCTCAATTTCAGCAGTCAACTATTGTATGCGCATGGGATGTGACGTTTATACATAAGCTCATTACCAATTTTATTCGCTATACCTATTAAAAGTAGTTATTTTCACGCAAATATTGTAACTTCAAATTTATACATCAGATTATCATTTCAACTTACCCGCATCGGGTTAAGTATAACATCAATCACCAAACAAACACATGTTGCGCGATTACATGAAATTACAATCAAGATTCCTAGGTCATCCTAAACATTACACGCGGAAGGCACTCGCACCCTACTCCTCTGACTCTTCAACTTCTGCTGCTTCATCATGAAAAACACCCTTTAAACGATCAACAAAATCGTCGTGTTGAAGCACTTCACTCTTGTCATCTTCTATATACACCGGTTTTTCACGGCGGTCAGATTTCTATAATAAGCTCATTCTGGCAGCAACCAACGCCCTCTCTGGCAACTAAACGACCGGAATCTCCTTCGTCTCTTGATACCACGATTCTTGGTCCAAAATCGACATAGTCTCCATCGGAATGTCCTCGGCCCTGCGGAAGTGCATTTTTAGAGGGATGACCCCAACTTTGATGAAGAAAAACTTTTGCTTCCAATCATGGTATGACTTGGGAGGAGTGTGCAGGATCTTCATCGCCTATATACGGTGCTGAAAGGAGTAAAACCCCAAAGAGAAGCGTAGTTGATAAAAAAACCCGAAAACCGGTTAACGGTTGGGTGGATACCTATGGAGCGGCATAAGAATTCAAAATGTTTGATCCTGACCATTCCCATCGGATTCAACTGGGAAATATGAAAACAGTAGTGGTCCAGGATATTCAAGAAGAACTTTGTCACCGGCAGCGGAAATTTTCGTCGGCAAAGTAATCGAAGAACAGTGTGATGAAGCCAGGTGGGGCGTCTGCGACAGTAAGGTGTCTCTTGTGGTGATTTTGTTCCCAAGTAATCGAAGATATTGTGGTGATTTTGTTCCCAAGGGACATGGTATAGTGGTAAGGTGTCTCTTTTTTATCCTAGAGTTGGAGGGTTCAAATCCAGCAAGGTGCGGGTATTGGTGATTAATGAGAGTAGATGATGGGTAGGTTAGTTTGCCTTTTAAAAATACTATTATTTGGTGATTTAATCATTTGGTGATTTAATCATTTGGTAAATGCAGATTATGGGCAGAAGCCTTGTATATCTGCTCCTTCAGTACCGTCTGCATATGGTGGTTATGGTGGAGGTTCAGGTAAAAAGATTGATATACCAAATTGAAGGGTATGTGTGATCATTGGTAAAGGTGGAGAAACTATAAAGTATCTTCAGTTACAATCTCGAGCAAAGACTCAGGTTACCAGAGATATGGATCATGATCCTCAATCACTCACCAGAGCAGTTGAGCTTACAGGTACTTCAGAAGCCATCGCTAAAGCCAAGCAGCTGATTAACGATGTCCTTGCTGATGTATATAGACTCAAGTTTTTTCTTTACTATTTTATTTGTAACTGTCAAACTTATTCAGTTTTGTGACGCAGGCCGAGTCCGGATGTTCTGGAACTGTTTCTAGGAGGTTACCTGGTCAGCAAGGCGGGGCTGAACAATTTGTGATGCAAGTGCCAAACAACAAGGTTCTTTGTGCAGGAAGCAGGTTCAAGTTTACTACACACCGTTGTTGTGCGTGTTCTATAACGGTTTCGTTATTTTGTTTCTGCGTCTAGGTTGGGTTAATCATTGGTAAAGGTGGAAAGACCATAAAAAGTATGCAAGCTAGTTCTGGAGCTCGTATTCAGGTTGATCCAAATTCTTTAGTTAGTACTTTAGTTGGTTGATCGTCGGTTCGGGCAGTCCAAACTATGACTTGCTCATCAGTCATTTTTTTCTTCATGATTTGTTGATTAAACTTGGGTAGTTAACCACATGTTGAAAAAATCCGGACGATTTGTAACCCGCTGATTGCCAAATTGAACCGTCAAAACAATAAAAATGCTCTAAAAATCTTATGAGCAAGTTAGAAAAAGATACCAAAAAACACCAACAGGGCCCCGTTATATAAGTCAGACTGAGTCGTACAAAAAAACGGGTTTAGCAAAAATTGGTGAGGAACCAAACCACCGGTTTGTTATGGGGTTGGGTTCTCTCGTCATAACCAGTTAAAACTAAACCAAACCTATCCTTTAGCACTTAGAAACCAATTGAAACCACAACCAGTTTGCCATAAAGACATGCTTTTATTGTATCACCACCGCAACTCTAAAATTATGGACTGATGTTTACTTTAGGTTCAAAATTTCAAATAATCAAAAATCAATTGGTCCACCCATTTCACGTATTGGGCTCAGTAATAGTCTCATGGCTTCAAATTAGGGTTTTGAACTGGATTGCGAACACTTAGAAATGGGAAGCGCCAACGGACATATGGGATGCAATGGGCTGCAATATCTAAATTGATTCGCTGCGAAGAAAGAAGATAGAATCTCAAATAGAATATGTAAATTAAGAACGGTAACATTTGAAAAGTTGAACATGCAAAGTTGTAAACAGGGTGACATTGTCTAAAACCAAGGTGTAAGGCACAATAGCACCACTTTAGTCGGGCATGGTCTGAAACCGACAATTGAGGAAGATGGACTTCGTTAATACTTTAGTTGGTCGATCGTTGGTTTGGGTAGTCCAAACTATAATGAACCCCCCACTCCACCACCACCCAAAAGCCTAACCCAAAAAAATAAAATAAAAATTATATCCTACCAAAAACGTAAACCCTCCCCTCAAAAACCTAACCCCTCCCAAAAGCATTCAAAAACCTAACCCTCCAAAAACATAAAAAAACACCACCCCCCCTAAAACCTAAAAAAACCTTCATAAGTATTGTGAGATTATAATTTGTAAGCACTTTTATATTCAAGTATTAATGGTGTAAAATGGCTATGTATAATTAACTAATTAGTTTTTTTATGTACCAAACGCCTCACGTATATGAAGCTGCTTTGCGTCTAGCGCTCAACGCCTTGCCCTTTTGGAATCCTAGTGCCTCACACATTGCCTTTTTGGGATCCTAGTGCCTCATGCTCTTTACCCTCTAAAACAGGCATGGTTTGAACCGACAATTGAGGAAATATGGACTTCGTTAGTACTTTAGTTGGTCGATCGTCGGTTTGGACAGTCCAAACTATGACTTGCTCATCAGTCATTTTTTTCTTCATCATTTGTTGATTAAACTTTGGTAGTTAACTACATGTTGACAAAATCTGGACAATTCGTAACCCGCTGATTGCCAAATTGAACCGTCAAAACAATAAAAATGCTCTAAAAATCTTATGAGCAAGTTAGAAAAAGATACCGAAAAACACCAACAGGGCACTGTAATATAAGTCAGGCCGAGTCGTACAAAAAAAAACGGGTTTGGCAAAAATTGGTTAAAAACCGAACCACCAGTTTGTTATGGGGTTGGGTTCCCCTCGTCAAAACCAGTTAAAACTAAACCAAACCGATCCTTTAGCACTTAGAAACCAATTGAACCACAACAGTTTGCCACAAAACCAGGCTTTTATTATATCACCACCCAACTCTAAAAGTATGGATTGATGTTAAAATTTCAAATAATCAAAAGTCAATTGGTCAGCCCATTTCACGTATTGGGCTCGATAATAGTCTCATACCCTTCAAATTAGGGTTTTGAACCACAACTCTCTCTTTTTAATACATGCAGCTCAAACCCTAACAAAGATACCAAACCAAACTCTCATTCGTCTCCTGCTATATATATTCTTCCCCATCCCCACAATATCATCGTATCGATCCCCACTCCCTTCTAGGGTTTCCTCAACCCTCTTCATCCTTCCACCCACTCAATAGCTGACGACGCATACTACACTGCCGGAGACTTCACCGGTTAACGCAAGTACGACAACTCCACACACCGCCGCCGTCATCCGCCCGCCGGCAAACCGGATTCTCCGCCCCAATCATCCGCTCACAGTCTCCTGATTCCACTTCAGCCTACAACACCGTACCTCCGCCTGTAGATGAGATCGAGCTCGCGAAACAGAAGGCTCAGGAGATCGCTGCTCGCCTGTTCAACAATGCCGAAGCTAAACGACCGAAGTTTGACAACGGTGGAGGTGGTGGCGGTTATGATAATAATGATAGCAAGGGTTTCAGTTCTGGTCCTGCAGGTTCGATTCGTTGCTTGAATATAATGTCGCTTTATATTGTGCTTGTGATTTTTAGGGTTTATGATTGTGGTAAGTACCATGGTGACAATTTGATAGTTCGAATATATTTGAAATACAATGTAATTATGGTTATCACGTTTCATATGTTTTTAAGGTGTTAGGCCTTTTCAGTTGTGTTGTGCATGTTAAATTAGATCTTGTGGTGATTTTGTTCCCAAGGGACATGGTGTGGTGGTAAGGTGCCTCTTTTTAATCCTAGAGTTGGAGGGTTCAAATCCTGCAAGGTGTGGGTATTGGTGGTTAATGGGAGTAGATGATGGGTAGGTTAGTTTGCCTTTTAAAAATAATTATCATTTGGTGATTTAATCATTTGGTAAATGCAGATTATGGGCAGAAGCCTTATATATCTGCTCCTTCAGTACCGTCTGCATATGGTGGTTATGGTGGAGGTTCAGGTAAAAAGATTGATATACCAAATTGAAGGGTAGGTGTGATCACTGGTAAAGGTGGAGAAACTATAAAGTATCTTCAGTTACAATCTGGAGCAAAGATTCAGGTTACCAGAGATATGGATCATGATCCTCAATCACTCACCAGAGCAGTTGAGCTTACAGGTACTTCAGAAACCGTCGCTAAAGCCGAGCAGCTGATTTACGATGTCCTTGCTGAGGTATATAGACTCAAGTTTTTTCTTTAATATTTTTTTTTAACTTTCAAACTTATTTAGTTTTGTGACGCAGGCCGAGTCCGGAGGTTCTTGATCTCTTTCTAGGAGGTTACCTGGTCAGTAAGGCGGGGCTGAACAATTTGTGATGCAAGTGCCAAACAACAAGGTTCTTTGTGCATGAAGCAGGTTCAAGTTTACTGCACACCGTTGTTGTGCGTGTTCTATAACGGTTTCGTTATTTTGTTTCTGCGTCTAGGCTGGGTTAATCATTGGTAAAGGTGGAGAGACCATAAAAGTATGCAAGCTAGTTCTGGAGCTCGTATTCAGGTTGATCCAGATTCTTTATCAACTTTACTTCACTTTTATGGAGTTATTTTAATATTATGATCCTCGCCACATGTATTTTCTGTTGATTATTAACGTCACAAGTAAAATGATTATAGCTAAAGAAATTGTGGTTATCATTAGGTGATACCTCTACACCTGCCCCCTGGTGATACATCAACAGAAAGGACTGTACAGATAGATGGATCCAGTGATCAGATTGAGGCTGCAAAACAGTTGGTCAATGAAGTAATCAGCGGTGAGGTATGTGGATATCTGTTAGGAGACCAAGCTTGTGCTTGGTTTCACAAACCACATGCTGCATTTCACTTGCTTTTCAGTAGAGCACTAGGGTTGATTGGTTTGTGAATGAGAGTATCTTTATTCTTACTTGGATATATGATAGTATACTATGATTGTTTTGTTATGACAGTTACGTGAATCTGTTCGCTGCATTTAATCTATAACTGATCTTTTAATGAATACCTAGATTCTTTATGTCAATTTAAAGTGGACATCAGATGCGTTACGCGAATCTGTTGTTGCAGTCTAACCGGAACTGATCTCTTAATAAATATCTAGATATTTTTTTCGTCATTTTAAGGTGGACATCAGATACTAAAAGGTTTTTACACTTCAAATCTCTGCCATTGTTGTTGCTTTTTTTCTTATTGGTCATTTGGTCTGTTCTTTCCTAACTTTAAACAGGAACCCTTTATCATCCAACCAGAAACTGATGTATTTTCAACTATCCTATTGTTAAGGTCACTACATGTCATAGTTTACCAACTATTTATTTTTCATGATTGCGACCATCTGCTTCTTTTCCACATATTCCACTTGTATAGTCTGAGGTTGCAGATTCTTCTGTTGCTGTTTTTCGGCATGAACAGCTCAAAATCTGGACGATTCGTAACCCGCTGATTGCCAAATTGAACCGTGAAAACAGTAAAAATGCACCAAAAATCATATGAGCAAGTTAGAAAAAGATACCGAAAAACACCAACAGGGAACCGTAATATAAGTCAGACCGAGTCGTACAAAAAAAACGGGTTTGGCAAAAATTGGTCAGGAACCGAACCACCGGTTTGTTATGGGGTTGGGTTACCCTTGTCAAAACCAGTTAAAACTAAACCAAACCGATCTTTTAGCACTTAGAAACCGATTGAAACCAAAACCAGTTTGCCACAAAAGCCGGGCTTTTATTGTATCACCACGCCAATACTTTAGGGTTCAAAATTTCAAATAATCAAAAGTCAATTGGTTGGCCCGTTTCACGAATTGGGCTCAGTAATAGTCCCATAGCTTCAAATTAGGGTTTTGAACCACAACTCACACTCTTCTTTATATACACATACATGCAGCACAAACCCGAACTAAGATACCAAACCAAACTCTCTCATTCCCCTCCTGCGATCTTCACGGTAATCTTATCATTCTCGTTCACACTAGGATTTCAATAAATCAAGTCTTGTTTTATACCTTATGATTTCCAATTTTAGGGCTCTATCATCAGAGTCAACAGCGGGCGTCGATTTATTGGCGACTTGACTGCCGCTTAGAGCCTAGATTAAAACTCCGGTTTAAGACCCATGGAAATTATTTTTATGTTTTCATGACACAATATATCGGATAAATGTATATTCAATTTATGAAGAAAAGGCATACTTAGACACGGGCTCTGTTCCATCTCAAACAAGCCACCTTTTGCACGGTGCCGATATATTGCTACTTAATCACGATTGGAGGAAAATGTTTTTTTGCACATTATTCTTCAAATTACTAGTAGCTAAATCCGATATGTTATTTTAGTAGTTATTTGTTGTAGACGTTTTACTTTATGAATTTGGAATATGTAGAATGGTGAAATTGCAATGATGAGAAAGCTAACATGTAAGTAGATGCTCAACTTTGTGTTGAGTGTTTTCAATGAAGTATTCTTGTTACGCTTGGCTTCTGAGCATACAATTAATCTAATCGTGACTGATTAAGTTTGTTTATCACTTTAATTTTTAATTTCGTGTTAAGAATTACTGGAAGCAAATTTTACCACAAGAAATAAAAATCACAAATTCTTGTTTGAGAAACAACAACTTTGATTTTAATATTATTATATTAATGGTCATCCTATTTATTTTCACAAGAGTATGCCAGTCGTATCATGAATTCGAGCCGTATCGGTAACCAAAAAGTAAGAAATTATGATGGTAAAATAAAGTAGTCAAAACACTTACGCTTGAGTTAATAATGCTAACCACAGCATTTTAATTACTGATTTGTTACGTTGACTAAATTTTTTAATTGTCAATCACGGTAGATAGTGCTGATCAAACCGTTTGTCGCTCGCTCGAAAATTGGTTGGAAAATGTTTGTTTGATTTGACGCTTGGTTGTAAACGAGCTGCTCTGCTTGGTTTGTCTTGTAAACAAGATAAGCATGAGCAAAGGTCCTCTTGGCTCGTTTCGGCTCGAATTATTTTTTTTAATTAGTATTTTTATATACATATACACATACATATATGAACATGTATATACACAGAGGAAGCAAACATGAGCAAAGTTCCGCTTGGCTCGGTTCGGCTTGAATTATTATTTTTAATTAGTATTAATATATACATATACACATACATATATAAACATGTATATACACATATAGGAAGCCAAGCATGAGCAAAGTTTCGCTTGGCTCAGTTCGGCTCGAATTATTATTTTTAATTACTATTTATATATACGAATGCATGTACATATATAAACATGTATATACACATACAAAAATGGGTTAAAATAGGAATCATCTTTAGATACGAAAACTAGGAACCATTATCCACTCTAGATTTCTTATGTATTAGTGGTTGATATTGAATTGTTTTAGTTTGAATTTATTGATTAAAAAATAATAAATAGTAAAAAAATTGTATTTTGGAAAATTTGACTTGTGTACTATTCATGTCAACTTGTTACACTGACAATCATACATCATACACTACATCACTTATCATGTAAACTTTAATTACGTCACTTATCATGTAAAAAACACATGATTTTTTATTAAAAAAATTTACATAAAAAGAATTAATTATAACACATGATTTTTTATTCAAAAAATTTACATTATATGTATAAAAAGAAAACGTCTTCAATCTCTGATTTTTATCTTCATTAGTGGTCCAGGATGTCCAAGAAGAACTTTGTCACCGGCAGCGGAAATTTCCGTCAGGCAAAGTAATCGAAGAACAGTGTGATGAAGCCAGGTGGGGCGTCTGTGGCAGTAAGGTGTCTCTTGTGGTGATTTTGTTCCCAAGTAATCAAAGATCTTGTTGTGATTTTGTTCCCAAGGGACATGGTGTGGTGGTAAGGTGTCTCTTTTTTATCCAAGAGTTGGAGGGTTCAAATCCTGCAAGGTGCGGGTATTGGTGGTTAATGAGAGTAGATGATGGGGGTAGGTTAGTTTGCCTTTTAAAAATAATTATCATTTGGTGATTTAATCATTTGGTAAATGCTGATTATGGGCAGAAGCCTTATATATCTGCTCCTTCAGTACCGTCTGCATATGGTGGTTATGGTGGAGGTTCAGGTAAAAAGATTGATATACCAAATTGAAGGGTAGGTGTGATCACTGGTAAAGGTGGAGAAACTATAAAGTATCTTCAGTTACAATCTGGAGCAAAGATTCAGGTTACCAGAGATATGGATCATGATCCTCAATCACTCACCAGAGCAGTTGAGCTTACAGGTACTTCAGAAGCTGTTGCTAAAGCCGAGCAGCTGATTTACGATGTCCTTGCTGAGGTATATAGACTCAAGTTTTTTCTTTACTGTTTTATTTGTAACTTTCAAACTTATTTAGTTTTGTGACGCAGGCCGAGTCCGGAGGTTCTGGATCTCTTTCTAGGAGGTTACCTGGTCAGCAAGGCGGGGCTGAACAATTTGTGAAGTGCCAAACAACAAGGTTCTTTGTGCATGAAGCAGGTTCAAGTTTACTGCACACCGTTGTTGTGTGTGTTCTATAACGGTTTAGTTATTTTGTTTCTGCGTCTAGGCTGGGTTAATCATTGGTAAAGGTGGAGAGACCATAAAAGTATGCAAGCTAGTTCTGGAGCTCGTATTCAGGTTGATCCAGATTCTTTATCAACTTTACTTCACTTTTGAGTTATTTTAATATTATGATCCTCGCCACATGTATTTTCTGTTGATTATTAACGTCACAAGTAAAATGATTATAGCTAAAGAAATTGTGGTTATCATTAGGTGATACCTCTACACCTGCCCCCTGGTGATATATCAACAGAAAGGACTGTACAGATAGATGGATCCAGTGATCAGATTGAGGCTGCAAAACAGTTGGTCAATGAAGTAATCAGCGGTGAGGTATGTGGATATCTGTTAGGAGACCAAGCTCGTGCTTGGTTTCACAAACCACATGCTGCATTTCACTTGCTTTTCAGTAGAGCACTAGGGTTGATTGGTTTGTGAATGAGAGTATCTTTATTCTTACTTGGATATATGATAGTATACTATGATTGTTTTGTTATGACAGTTACGTGAATCTGTTCGCTGCATTTAATCTATAACTGATCTTTTAATGAATACCTAGATTCTTTATGTCAATTTAAAGTGGACATCAGATGCGTTACGCGAATCTGTTGTTGCAGTCTAACCGGAACTGATCTCTTAATAAATATCTAGATATTTTTTTCGTCATTTTAAGGTGGACATCAGATACTAAAAGGTTTTTACACTTCAAATCTCTGCCATTGTTGTTGCTTTTTTTCTTATTGGTCATTTGGTCTGTACTTTCCTAACTTTAAACAGGAGCCCTTTATTATCCAACCAGAAACTGATGTATTTTCAACTATCCTATTGTTAAGGTCACTACATGTCATAGTTTACCAACTATTTATTTTTCATGATTGCGACCATCTGCTTCTTTTCCACATATTCCACTTGTATAGTCTGAGGTTGCAGATTCTTCTGTTGCTGTTTTTCGGCATGAACAGCTCAAAATCTGGACGATTCGTAACCCGCTGATTGCCAAATTGAACCGTGAAAACCATAAAAATGCTCTAAAAATCTTATGAGCAAGTTAGAAAAAGATACCGAAAAACACCAACAGGGCACCGTAATATAAGTCAAACCGAGTCGTACAAAAAAAACGGTTTTGGCAAAAATTGGTCAGGAACTGAACCACCGGTTTGTTATGGGGTTGGGTTACCCTTGTCAAAACCAGTTAAAACTAAACCAACCCGATCTTTTAGCACTTAGAAACCGATTGAAACCAAAACCAGTTTGCCACAAAAGCCGGGCTTTTATTGTATCACCACGCCAATACTTTAGGGTTCAAAATTTCAAATAATCAAAAGTCAATTGGTCGGCCCATTTCACGAATTGGGCTCAGTAATAGTCCCATGGCTTCAAATTAGGGTTTTGAACCACAACCACACTCTTCTTTATATACACATACATGCACCACAAACCCGAACTAAGATACCAAACCAAACTCTCTCATTCCCCTCCTGCGATCTTCATGGTAATCTTATCATTCTCGTTCACACTAGGATTTCAATAAATCAAGTCTTGTTTTATACCTTATGATTTCCAATTTTAGGGCTCTATCATCAGAGTCAACAGCGGGCGTCGATTTATTGGCGACTTGACTGCCGCTTAGAGCCTAGATTAAAACTCCGGTTTAAGACCCATGGAAATTATTTTTATGTTTTCATGACACAATATATCGGATAAATGTATATTCAATTTACGAAGAAAAGGCATACTTAGACACAGGGGCTCTGTTCCATCTCAAACAAGCCACCTTTTGCACGGTGCCGATATATTGCTACTTAATCACGATTGGAGGAAAATGTTTTTTTGCACATTATTCTTCAAATTACTAGTAGCTAAATCCGATATGTTATTTTAGTAGTTATTTGTTGTAGACGTTTTACTTTATGAATTTGGAATACGTAGAATGGTGAAATTGCAATGATGAGAAAGCTAACATGTAAGTAGATGCTCAACTTTGTGTTGAGTGTTTTCAATGAAGTATTCTTGTTACGCTTGGCTTCTGAGCATACAATTAATCTAATCGTGACTGATTAAGTTTGTTTATCACTTTAATTTTTAATTTTGTGTTAAGAATTACTGGAAGCAAATTTTACCACAAGAAATAAAAATCACAAATTCTTGTTTGAGAAACAGCAACTTTGATTTTAATATTATTATATTAATGGTCATCCTATTTATTTTCACAAGAGTATGCCAGAATTCGAGCCGTATCGGTAACCAAAAAGTAAGAAATTATGATGGTAAAATAAAGTAGTCAAAACACTTACGCTTGAGTTAATAATGCTGACCACAGCATTTTAATTACTGATTTGTTACATTGACTAAATTTTTTAATTGTCAATTACTGTAGATAGCGCTGATCAAACCGTTTGTCGCTCGCTCGAAAATTGGTTGGAAAATGTTTGTTTGATTTGACGCTTGGTTGTAAACGAGCTACTCTGTTTGGTTTATCTTGTAAACAAGACAAGCATGAGCAAAGATTCGTTTGGCTCGTTTCGGCTCGAATTATTATTTTTAATTAGTATTTTTATATACATATATACATACATATATGAACATGTATATACACATAGAGGAAGCCAAACATGAGCAAATTTCCGCATGGCTCGGTTCGGCTTGAATTATTATTTTTAATTAGTATTAATATATACATATACACATACATATATAAACATGTATATACACATATAGGAAGCCAAGCATGAGCAAAGTCTCGCTTGGCTCAGTTCGGCTCGAATTATTATTTTTAATTACTATTTATATATACGTATGCATGTACATATATAAACATGTATATACACATACAAAAATGGGTTAAAATAGGAATCATCTTTAGATACGAAAACGTAGGAACCATTATCCACTCTAGATTTCTTATGTATTAGTGGTTGATATTGAATTGTTTTAGTTTGAATTTATTGATTAAAAAATAATAAATAGTAAAAAAATTGTATTTTGGAAAATTTGACTTGTGTATTATTCATGTCAACTTGGTACACTGACAATCATACATCATACACTAAATCACTTATCATGTAAACATTAATTACGTCACTTATCATGTAAAAAACACATGATTTTTTATTCAAAAAATTTACATAAAAAGAATTAATTATAACACATGATTTTTTTATTCAAAAAATTTACATTATATGTATAAAAAGAAAACGTCTTCAATCTCTGATTTTTATCTTCATTAGTGGTCCAGGATGTCCAAGAAGAACTTTGTCACCGGCAGCGGAAATTTCCGTCGGCAAAGTAATCGAAGAACAGTGTGATGAAGCCAGGTGGGGCGTCTGCGGCAGTAAGGTGTCTCTTGTGGTGATTTTGTTCCCAAGTAATCAAAGATCTTGTTGTGATTTTGTTCCCAAGGGACATGGTGTGGTGGTAAGGTGTCTCTTTTTTATCCAAGAGTTGGAGGGTTCAAATCCTGCAAGGTGCGGGTATTGGTGGTTAATGAGAGTAGATGATGGGGGTAGGTTAGTTTGCCTTTTAAAAATAACTATCATTTGGTTATTAAATCATTTGGTAAATGCAGATTATTGGCAGAAGCCTTATATATCTGCTCCTTCAGTACCGTCTGCATATGGTGGTTATGGTGGAGGTTCAGGTAAAAAGATTGATATACCAAATTGAAGGGTAGGTGTGATCATTGGTAAAGGTGGAGAAACTATAAAGTATCTTCAGTTACAATCTGGAGCAAAGATTCAGGTTACCAGAGATATGGATCATGATCCTCAATCACTCACCAGAGCAGTTGAGCTTACAGGTACTTCAGAAGCCATCGCTAAAGCCGAGTAGCTGATTAACGATGTTCTTGCTGTTTTTTCTTTACTATTTTATTTGTAACTTCCAAACTTATTCAGTTTTGTGTCGCAGGCCGAGTCCGGAGGTTCTAGATCTGTTTCTAGGAGGTTACCTGGTCAGCAAGGCGGGGCTGAACAATTTGTGATGCAAGTGCCAAACAACAAGGTTCTTTCTGCATGAAGCAGGTTCAAGTTTACTGCACACCGTTGTTGTGCGTGTTCTATAACGGTTTCGTTATTTTGTTTCTGCGTCTAGGCTGGGTTAATCATTGGTAAAGGTGGAGAGACCATAAAAAGTATGCAAGCTAGTTCTGTAGCTCGTATTCAGGTTGATCCAGATTCTTTATCAACTTTACTTCACTTTTATGGAGTTATTTTAATATTATGATCCTCGCCACATGTATTTTCTGTTGATTATTAACGTCACAAGTAAAATGATTATAGCTAAAGAAATTGTGGTTATCATTAGGTGATACCTCTACACCTGCCCCCTGGTGATACATCAACAGAAAGGAGGACTGTACAGATAGATGGATCCAGTGATCAGATTGAGGCTGCAAAGCAGTTGGTCAATGAAGTAATCAGCGGTGAGGTATGTGGATATCTGTTAGGAGACCAAGCTCGTGCTTGGTTTCACAAACCACATGCTGCATTTCACTTGCTTTTCAGTAGAGCACTAGGGTTGATTCGTTTTTGAATGAGAGTATCTTTATTCTTACTTGGATATATGATAGTATACTATGATTGTTTTGTTATGACAGTTACGTGAATCTGTTCACTGCATTTAATCTATAACTGATCTTTTAATGAATACCTAGATTCTTTATGTCAATTTAAAGGTGACATCAGACGCGTTATGTGAATCAGTTTGTTGCAGTCTAACCGAAACTGATCTCCTAATAAATATCTAGAATTTTTTTTGTCATTTTAAGGTGGACATCAGATACTAACAGGTTTTTACACTTCAAATCTCTGCCATTGTTCCAGTTTCGAGTGTATTCTTGGATAGTTATAGCGGCCCATAGGCGCGAGATGTACCTTGTGGGGGTGGGGGGGGGGGGGGGGGGCGGCGGTCCCATGGACGTAGTCCTTTCAGGCAGTGGCCGTTGTTGGTCATTTGGTCTGTCCTTTCCTAACTATAAACAGGAACCCTTTATTAACCAACCAGAAACTGATGTATTTTCAACTATCCTATTGTTAAGGTTACTACATATCATAGTTTACCAACTATTTATTATTCATGATTGCGACCATCTGCTTCTTTTCCATATATTCCACTTGTATAGTCTGTGGTTGCAGATTCTTCTGTTGCTGTTTTTCAGCACACAGCTCAGCTGGCTGATTCGCCCTGCTAGAGTCGAAAGTATTTTTATGGCAGATTGGACGGTAACTGTGTTTGCGCTCACATATCTTATATCTCCATATTGAATCGAAGATTTCTTTATATATTGGATTACGTCTGCAGGACTGTTGGAGCATTGGCGGTTCTTTATTAGATTGAGTACTACTAACTGATAATATTATTGCATTGAGGTATAAAGCAAAATACATGTAGTTTTTTTGGTTATGAAAATGGATATATGATTTAGCGAGGCAGCTATAGAGGATGTATTTGAGAATCATATCATATATATATATATATATATATACATATATATATATATACATATTATATATATATATATATATACATGTATATATATATATATACATAAAGCTTATGCGTCTTACGAGGAATGTATGAATCTATTATTATTAAAATTGATATCAGGACTGTTTAATGGGTGGTGGGTAGTTCAAGTTTTGGTGAAGCAAACGAGAAACCGGTATGGTTTTAACCCTGTTCTGTAAAAAAATTGGAAAGTTACTATTGCTATGGAGATATGAGGTTAAGGATAGTTAATATCCATCACACTGCTTGGAGCTAGTATTAACGTTATTTTATTTGAGCAGGATTACATTTATAGCTTTCTATTTACCTTACTGACTGCAGTCTGTAGTAGTGTTATGTTAAACTTTTATTATATTAGGTTATTGTTGGTAATTTAGCAAATGTCTAGGGTTTATCATATTATATATGTTGTTTGAGAAGATTGTTTAGTTTTGCGTTTTGTTTTGTACCCATTTACTTCGAATAGGGAGAGCATGGGCTTCTTCTGGAGTATCCTTTTAGGTAAAACCACTCGACCTGTACGGTATGTAGGCACCTAAACCTGTCTTGATATAAAAATACATAATTACTATCTTTGTGCCATTTTTGATATATTTGTGCTACTTTTATTCAGGCTTCTTATATATGTAATTATCTATATGCATGATATGCATTATGGAAGCTTGTATGGCATTGGCTATCCCCAACAACCGCCACCTGTGTATTATGCTGATGGCGCTGCTCCCGCATCTCAAAATCTAGACGATTCGTAAGCGCTGATTGCCAAATTGAACCGCAATAAAAATGCTCTAAAAATCTTATGAGCAAGTTAGAAAAAGATACCGAAAAACACCAACAGGGCACCGTAATATAAGTCAGACCTAGTCGTACAAAAAAAAACGGGTTTGGCAAAAATTATTCAGGAACCGAACCACCGGTTTGTTATGGGGTTGGGTTACCCTCGTTAAAACTAAACCAAACCGATCTTTTAGCACTTGGAAACCGATTGAAACCAAAACCAGTTTGCCACAAAAGCCAGGCTTTTATTGTATCACCACACCGATTCTAAAAGTATGGACTGATGTTTAGTTTAGGGTTAAAAATTTTAAATAATCAAAAGTCAGTTGGTCGGCCCATTTCACGAATTGGGCTCAGTAATAGTCCCATGGCTTCAAATTAGGGTTTTGAACCACAACTTACACTCCTCTTTATATACATATGCATGCAGCTCAAACCCGAACTAAGATACCAAACCAAACTCTCTCATTCCTCTCCTGCGATCTTCACGGTAATCTTATCATTCTCGTTCACACTAGTATTTCAATAAATCAAGTCTTGTTTTATACCTTATGATTTCCAATTTTAGGGCTCTATCATCAGAGTCAACAGCGGGCGTCGATTTATTGGCGACTTGACTGCCGCTTAGAGCCTAGATTAAAACTTCGGTTTAAGACCCATGGAAATTATTTTTATGTTTTCATGACACAATATATCGGATAAATGTATATTCAATTTATGAAGAAAAGGCATACTTAGACACTGGGGCTCTGTTCCATCTCAAACAAGCCACCTTTTGCACGGTGCCGATATATTGCTACTTAATCACGATTGGAGGAAAATGTTTTTTTGCACATTATTCTTCAAATTACTAGTAGCTAAATCCGATATGTTATTTTAGTAGTTATTTGTTGTAGATGTTTTACTTTATGAATTTGGAATACGTAGAATGGTGAAATTGCAATGATGAGAAAGCTAACATGTAAGTAGATGCTCAACTTTGTGTTGAGTGTTTTCAATGAAGTATTCTTGTTACGCTTGGCTTCTGAGCATACAATTAATCTAATCGTGACTGATTAAGTTTGTTTATCATTTTAATTTTTAATTTCTTGTTTAGAATTACTGGAAGCAAATTTTACCACAAGAAATAAAAATCACAAATTCTTGTTTGAGAAACAGCAACTTTGATTTTAATATTATTATATTAATGGTTATCCTATTTATTTTCACAAGAGTATGCCAGAATTCGAGCCGTATCTGTAACCAAAAAGTAAGAAATTATGATGGTAAAATAAAGTAGTCAAAACACTAACGCTTGAGTTAATAATGCTGACCACAGCATTTTAATTACTGATTTGTTACATTGACTAAATTTTTTAATTGTCAATTACTGTAGATAGCGCTGATCAAACCGTTTGTCGCTCGTTCAAAAATTGGTTGGAAAATGTTTGTTTGATTTGACGCTTGGTTGTAAACGAGCTACTCTGTTTGGTTTATCTTGTAAACAAGACAAGCATGAGCAAAGATCCGCTTGGCTCGTTTCGGCTCGAATTATTATTTTTAATTAGTATTTTTATACATATACACATACATATATGAACATGTATATACACAGAGGAAGCCAAACATGAGCAAATTTTCGCATGGCTCGGTTCGGCTTGAATTATTATTTTTAATTAGTATTAATATATACATATACACATACATATATAAACATGTATATACACATATAGGTAGCCAAGCATGAGCAAAGTCTCGCTTGGCTCAGTTCGGCTCGAATTATTATTTTTAATTACTATTTATATATACGTATCGCATGTACATATATAAACATGTATATACACATACAAAAATGGGTTAAAATAGGAATCATCTTTAGATACGAAAACGTAGGAACCATTATCCACTCTAGAATTCTTATGTATTAGTGGTTGATATTGAATTGTTTTAGTTTGAATTTATTGATTAAAAAATAATAAATAGTAAAAAAATTGTATTTTGGAAAATTTGACTTGTGTACTATTTATGTCAACTTGTTACACTGACAATCATACATCATACACTACATCACTTATCATGTAAAATTAATTGCAAGATCCTCTTGTCACTACCAAGCACTTCCATCCTATTTCGTATTGTGCCTGCAGCTTAGTCTTTTGAAAATACGTCAGCTTTCGCTGGTAAATACACTCAACCGACTCATTTTGAAAATATTTCAAAATATGTTTTAAGTGCATATCAGCACAAAATCTTTTTATAACTTGGAAAAGTTGTCGTTGCAACCTTGTTAAACGATTCACTTGTTTGTCCATACATACAGGGCCCAGTATGAAAACCGAGACATGATTAAATATACACCACTTACGAACTTACGAAGGAGTTATCCCCAACGTCTTGGGTAATTGCATTTAAGCGACTGTCAGGTGTATGCCTACACCCCGCGCTAAGGTCGTGACCATTATCTAATGTAATGAGCCGAGGATATCCAGGACACGGTAATTTAACCCCTGATGTTTAAGTTATCAAACAAAAACTGATTAAAACGGAATATGTGGATTTACTAGCCACAATCCGACATTCGATGATCCCATTTCCGACCAAGCGGTAATAACTTACTGTAACCCATGCCCATATAGGGGAAATAAGTCGAGAGTATTTACCTGAGCTAGTCTTCTTTTAGATTTTAATAACTCAGCCGTACACAAAAACCAGATAACATTTACCGGAATGTCTCTACTCTGATTATGGCATAAGCTAACCAATTAAATACTATCGGTCTTGATTTAAGTCATAGACTTAGACCGAGTAGTGTACATGATCAAAACGTATAACGCTTAATTAAACGAATATTGGATAGAATGTAGTTTATACCCGACAAGTACCTTGACTTGTATAATATGGGTAAACTATAAACATTCTGGATTTTGAAACTTAAATGACAAGGTTAAACCCGTTTCGGTTAATTTCCATAAAATAGTTACATATACTTAACCGTACGCATATTAGCAATATCGGGTAACCGGATAAGTCATGGACAAGTTCTATATGCCACTGTATTTCAAATAAGTTAAAATATCAGTAAGATATCAACTTATATGCCCGATAAGGTTTTAAAACGAAACTATGCCTCATAAGGGCATATTGGTAATTATATACCGTATAAAAGGAACTTGAATATAGTTTAAGTTTATAACCATAAGTATTCTGGAAAAATAGTTTATTTATGATATAACATTAGTAGGATATTAATTATGTGTGCATTATATCTTTTATGACCAAACTATGCACCGAAGGGGCATTTTGGTCATTTCACACATACTTTATAAATTATTTGGGATTCTGAGTTTATATTGTAAACCTACTATAAAAATTTTTAAAATAAGTTTTAATATCAGTAGGTAACAAGTCTTAGTCCATTAATATGGTTTTAAACCATACTATGCGCCGAAACGGCGCTTATGTCGTAAAATGACGATTTATTCGATATTTAACGAGAACTGTTGTTATGGTCTGATTAAAATGTTTTGGATATGTTATTTAATATAACATATCAGTAGGTAAAAGATTTACCTTGAAAAGATATGATTAACACCATTTTATGAGCCATAAGGGATTTATCGTCATTTACCGACATAATACAAGGACTTGCATGAAAACTCAGTTTATAATCTGATTTATGATCCCAAATAATCCTACTTATAATATTACATCAGCAGGTAACTTAATTTCAAGTTTATTATATTTAGAACCTTGTTTTATGCAAAAAGGGCATTTTAGTCAAAATGGCATAACTACGGAACTTGCGCATAAACTCAGATTCTGATTCTGATTATTTAATATAACCTCAGAGGGTTATGCTACATTATATTACGATTATAATGCAACTTTAGATCAGTAGCTAACTAATCTAAATTGGTTCAGAATTGAAAGTCAAAGCAGAAGTCAAACTTCGCGACTTTCGGTTGCGAACCGACCCTAGAACTGAAATTGACGAGCCGAACATGTTTAAACATGTTCTAATAATTATTACCAACTTGTTTAAGTGTCAAAACAGGTTTCATAACGTATATAATTTCAATTTATGATTTTTCCGAAAAATTGCCTGTTTGACTTTTTAATATTATAACTTTGACCCGTCAATTGGTCTAGCAAACGTGATCTTTAGGAGGTGCCCTTTATAGGGATTAACACCTACCTTATTACGATCACTTAGCCATGTTTGTTACGAACAATGGCTGGACCATAATGGTCTTAACCGAAAGTCAAGGCGTTTTCAGAAAAACGCTTGACTTTTGACTATAAAAGCCTATAAACAAAAATGCACAAAGAGGGAACACTTACCAGTGATTCCTAGAGTGCAAAAGAACTATGTTGGATTCTCCTTTCAGTTAGGAACTTCCAGAGTAGGGAGAATAGATGAATGAGAAAGGTCCAAGTTGAAATGGTGAACTTGAACACCTATTTATAGTTGGAGAGCTTGAAGGAGGTGATGCCAGGTGTTTAGGGGTGTAAGAGGGAGCTTACAAGTGTCCCAAAACGTGGCATAGCTGATTACAAGTCCATGGTTTCGAAAACATGGTTTGGCAACATGTGTGGAGGCCAAACAAAACTTTCTGCACCAGAGCCTTTCTCGCGCCCCGCGAGAGACACAAGCCATGTATCTCACGCCCGCGATCGCCCCACGACCACTTTCAAAATTTGACACTTTTAACCCCTTAACTTATTTAAGCTTTTAAAAACCTTCTAAAACACCTTTTTGGCATATTTAGCTATCCGTAGCCCATAGTTGGCATACCCGGGATTATGCTCGGACATTGTCGAGCTCTCGGTTTGTTAAAAGGTCACACAGAGGTATAAATTAACATGTTGACACTTTTAATCCCTCCATAGTTCAACTTTCACAATTTCACATATTTAATCATTCTCGTCCAGCAAACGGAACATATGAGAGTTAGGACTTCGTAAAGGGTCATTCAGGCGCTCACGTTTAACCATGTTGACATATCAGTCATTCAGAGGCTAAGCATGTTGACATATCAGTCACTCAGAGGCCACGTTTCAAGCATGTTGACATATCAGTCACTCAGAGGCTAGGCATGTTGACATATCAGTCACTCAGAGGCCACATTTCAAGCATGTAGACTTATCAGTCACTCAGAGGCTATGTTTGAGCATGTTGACACCTTTAATCCTTATTAGTCTTTAATCGACTATGTTAAAAATATAACACGTGTCACTATACTATTGGACACGATTTTACAGGGTGTTACAGTTTGGCTTGTAAACAAGACAAGCATGAGCAAAGGTCCGCTTGGCTCGTTTCGGCTCGAATTATTTTTAATTAGAATTTTTACATACGTATACACATACATATATAAACATGTATATACACATAGAGGAAGCCAAACATGAGCAAAGGTCCGCTTGGCTCGGTTCGGCTTGAATTATTATTTTTAATTAGTATTAATATATACATATACACATACATATATAAACATGTATATACACATATAGGAAGCCAAGCATGAGCAAAGTTTCGCTTGGCTCTGTTCGGCTCGAATTATTATTTTTAATTCCTATTTATATATGCGTATGCATGTACATATATAAACATGTATATACACATACAGAAATGGGTTAAAATAGGAATCATCTTTAGATACGAAAACGTAAGAACCATTATCCACTCTAGATTTCTTATGTATTAGTGGTTGATATTGAATTGTTTTAGTTTGATTTGTTTGAATTTATTGATTAAAAATAATAAATAGTAAAAAACATATTTTGGAATATTTGACTTGTGTACTAATCATGTCAACTTGTTACACTGACAATCATACATCATACACTACATCACTTATCATGTAAACATTAATTACGTTTATCTATTAAAAAGAAAGAATTAATTATAACACATGATTTTTATTCAAAAAAAATTACATTATATGTATAAAAAAAACGTCTTCAATCTCTAATTTTTATCCTTGTCATTTGAACGTAAAAGCCCCAACATCTACGAAAACCAAAGAAAAAAAAAACAGAGCGTTTACATTCCACAAACATTTAGAGGAACTCGAGCCGACGAGCAGGGGCGTAATTTTTTTATCGTGTAATAAAAAAACATTTTTCTACATTCGACACTGTGCGCGAATTTCTTTTTATATTCGATACCGTGTGCGAACCCATTTTTATATTCGACATCGTGCGCGAAGTTTTTACATTTGACAACGTACGAGAAACTGTTTTTCAAATGCATATAAAAACTAAACATTTACGCGTGCTGTACGAAAAATAGATTTACGCGTGACGTTTAAAGGAGCTCGGACCGGCGATCAAGGACGTAAAAAACATTTTTTTTCATTCGACATCGTGCGCAAAAAAATATTTCACATTTGACAAGTTTCGTAAAAACCTTTTTCAAACGTACGTAGAAACTATTTTACGTCTTCCGTGTTTACATACGTTTGGAAATTAGATTTACGTGTAATGTTTAGAGGAGCTGGGGTCGGCGATCAAGGACGTAAAAAAAACTTTCTTTACGCACATTGTCAAAACATTGTTTTATTTATTTTTTACATAGTGTTATTTCATACTTAGTTCGTGTAAATGTTTACGCACGTTGTCAAACTTTTTCAATGTACATTGTTAAAACTTTTTTTTACGCACGTTGTCAACTTTTTTACGCATTTAAAAAAAAGTTGTAGTGCAAAGTAATCAAACGTTAAGTAATGGAATAGAAATTCTCAATAAATATTTAAGATAAATATAGCTTATATTTTATAAAGAACATTATGTTAAAATTAGGGAAAAGAGAGCAAAAACAAATAGATATCATTTCGATAATTTTGTATTTTCTAATAAACATACAAGACAAATATGGCTGGCATTTTATAAAGAACATTATGTCACAATTAGGTAAAATAGAGCAAAAAAAAAAAGATATCATTTTCGATATTTTTGTATTTTCTAAATTACGTAATTCTTTTGATGTTTCAATTTAAAAACTAAGATATTTTTCTCAATTTTAAATAAAAAAGTATAAAAAAATGAAAGAAAAGAGATATTGTTATATAGACATATAAATGATAATGCGATGTGTTTTAAAGATAAGAGAGGTGATGTAAAATTAAGATAAAAGGACTAAAAACCCTATTTTCTAGTTTTCTTTAAGTTTAACATGTTGCAATCCCCATAAACTTCATTCTATAACTAACCTTTCATAAGCCTTTTTTATTCTAAATAGTTTACAATTAAACGAAAACTCTATCAAGCTTTTTCGAATATAGTGGTCATTCTCTATCACATTTTCCACATATGATAGCTCTAGACTACGTACCTATAGAAAACTGGCTAGAAAATTTATTCTAAGGACCCTATTGGGGTTTGGCATTTTAGGGTGTTGTTTGTGTCACACCCTCAAAATCCACATGCGGAGTTTTACCGCAAGGCGTGTGACATACCAGGATCTAGCCACTAATTATGTCAAACTAATAGTAAATGTTCAAAGACAAAGTCATCATGTCAACATGAATAGTGAATTCCAATTAAATCATTTTAAACATAGTATGTATTCAGCAGAAGTAAATGTAAATATCTCAAACAATCAAAAATAAAATGTTTTAAAGAGTAAAGTTCTATTGTTTGCAATCAAGTAACACGCCCCATGACACTTCAAGCTCCCCAGACAATAAGTTCCCATGCAATGATTATCTAACGACCTGCAAGCATGCAGAAAAGTGTATCAGCGATTAAGCCGGCGAGTTCACAGTTTTATTTAACGAAAACGGGTTGGTGTTTAGTTTAAAGACATGTCGCTTATAACTCGATACCGGGTGACGTATGTTTGCTAGCCCTCAGCAATACCTATCAACACTGGCCATGTGTTTAAGGTCCTTAGTTCACGCCTGGCTCCCAGCACGGTGTGAGGTTTGTCAAGCCTAATAGCGCAATCAACTAATACTCCGTTGTCTCCCAGGCAAATAGTTCGGTAGTAAGTAGGGACTTTCATGATAGAGTTTGAGTTTATTAACTAACATTGAAATTAAACTACAACATTTAAAATAAGTATTCCTCCAAGGAATAGTAGTTTGTCTCCTCGGGACGCATGCCTGTAAAAGAGTAGTAAACTCATCTTTGAATACTCGGATTAAGGAATAGAAAGAAATACGCGAGGTGGAAACGGTCAATCACGTTCTAACATGATTACCATTTAAGAGTTAGTGTGTGTGCTCACGCGGAAACACGAATCCGACACGTATCTAGTACGTAGCACATTTTATCATACAATACCAATTGTCATGCATGCATCTATCACACCATCGCGTAGCGACAACACAAGTGTCACGAAAGATTTAAAATACTCTTCAATAAAAATTCAGCAATGTAGTGCATTTTCGGACAGTTTTCGGAGTGTTATCCGGAAAAGTTCGTGTATAAGAAAATTCCTGAAGAATTAAGAACGTGTCACTCGGAGCATCGACTATTGTGTAAAAATTTGGTGACCAAACTCCCTACAGATTTTCCGTGAAAAATCTTGCACCAAACAGTGATCAGATTCGTCACTTTCTGACTGCAGCTCACGGAAAAATTCATTTAAAAATCCTCGATTATCTGATTGACATAATTCCAGTTGGAGGTTCGCACGGACATCTATGGCCATCTACAGTATAAATTTCATGGTCTAACAGTAAATAGTTACCCAATTATGACTGAAAACATAACACGTAAAATTTGCAGAAAAACGCAGCTTTAATTGCTAAACGAAATAATTTTTTTAAAATGTCAAACGGCGCCCAAAAATTGCGATTCCTATGCCATTAGAAGTGTATTTCAAAACTCTACTTTGTGGACTCAAGAAAATCCAGTTTTCGTTAAATTATGACCCAGTTACAGCCGATTAAAGTCTGTTGTAATTGTCTGACAGAATCTATTTTCGCTACCCGACTCCCCAACCGAATAATACATGCACCCAATGACCCGTAACATTTATTCACAGCAGGTTGTACGTCATATAAATCAGATTTAACATGTTCAAACTTCAAAGATATCACCCTAAATCGTGTTTCTAGGCGTATACACCATATTGACAAAGATACGCATACCAAACTCATCAACTAAACATAAACGCAGCCATGATCACTTAACACAAAACATTCTCAGCAGGTCCTTGGTTATTTATATATCGTATTGGTTGCACCATATCCTCAATATCATAAAGCATCATGACTTTAATCAACCATACATGCCCGACACCTATCAAAACCGAAATACGAATACTCACATACAATTCTTATGGTTTATAATCTACCAGTTACGCATCAAAACGTTAAGTTCATTATGATTCTAGCAACCCAGCCATGAAACATAAACAAAAACTAATAATAGATGCCACAAAAATACGAACCGAGAGAAGAGGAAGATGCGAGAGAGTGTCGGTTCGGTTGAGGGAAAGAGATCGCGATGGTGGGAGTCCTCCTTGCTGCCGTCGCACTGCAAGAGGGAGGGAAAGAGCAGTCATGTTGTAGGTTGTAGTATGTAGATTAGGGTTTGGAGTTGTATTTGTGTTATAATTAAAACATGCATCCTTACATAAATCTAAAGATGAAAAGATCCGGTGGCGGTTGTGGTTTATTGAAGTGGGCCGTAAACCTTGTAAATGAGTATGAGCATTGTAGGCTGCAACTAATAAGAGTGGGGCAATAGTTGTGTGGACCAAAATCAAAAGGAGATGGGCTGCAAACAGAAGTAACAACTTTGAATAAGAAAGAATGTTGTTATATTATTATTATTATTATTATTATTATTATTATTATTACAACTAATATAACTTGTCACTAAAATAAATTGTATAACGTTCATGCTATGGTTCGGGCCTCATAGGTTTCGAGCTATGCGAGTGGGTCGGATCGACACACGAGACAAGTGTTTTGGTTCGAACGGTTCGGGTTGGTTCAACGCGATATGGATTAGGTTCGAATACACGTTTATATATAATTTGTCAAACAAAATAATTATATACATTGGTTTATATAAATACGAGACAAGCGGTTTTTACCTCAAAATCACGGGTTGTCACACTTCGTGGTAGAGAATGATCTCAATATTTTGGGGTGTTGTTCATGGTTTGTACCACGTAGTGCGAGGGAGGGTGGGAGAGAGAGAGAGAGGGGGAGATGTTGATTGGTTGATGATTGTCTTGATCAATCTATTTTTTTATTTCAAATTCAAACCCATTAGTTTCACACGACTAACCATTACTCTATTTTACCTAATTTTCAGGTCTTGATGACGTGGACGACACATGAAAAAAACCAAACCATTTGGATGACCATTATACATGATCTTAGAGCATTTACATTAGAATTCTTATTTTCATATGTATAATTTAAATAAAAAACACTGATAAAGTTTGTACACCATTTAAAAACTCACTACATCTTGTTTAAACTTGTATTTTTACTAATGATTTCTGATTGATGGTTAAACCCTAAAATTAATGATTAAACAAACCTTTAGTTAATGATTTACCATAAAATTCTAATCGATAGTTTTACTTTTTTTTTAAACCCGATTTGTTATTAATAAAATTCTAGATAACTCGTGGGTATTATAGCATAGGTGTAGTAAACACATTTTCTTTAGGAGTTGAACTAGGAGAGTTTTTAACCCAATATGTTTTATTTAATAACTTCTAGATAACTCGTGGGAATTATAGTATAGGTGTAGTAAGCTCATTTTCTTTAGCAGTTCAACTAGGAAAGTATGGCTGGCCTACTTTGATATAGATACTAATTTAGTGAAGTGTTCAAGTGAGAAGAAAAAATTTGTAAAAATAAAAAGAATAACTTTTAAATCAATAGAAAATTTATTTGCTTCATTTAATTTTATGAAAAAGGGCATATAGGTAAATCTATAATTGTCATTAATTAGCTAATTATTTAAATTTGTAACTCATTCTTTTAAGACTCTTTCAATATAAAATAATTTACGGTGAATGACAATTTTCAACATGTGTAGGATAAATTTTAGTATGTGTAACATAAATTTTGAAATGTATTGAGAAATTTACATGTGTGTAGGGTAAATTCCGGTAAGTGTAAGACATATGTAGGATAAATTTTGAAATATGTAGGATAAAATGTTTTTTTATTAATGAGAGATAATATAATTAATGAGAGAAATTATGAACTATTTAATTTTACCATAGTATCCTTTTTTTTTCTTACATTAATTTCTTCTCAAATAAATATTTTCTTATAATTTATTACTTTTTATTTAAAATATATATGTCAAGCTTTAAATAGGTCAAGAAGCACAATGTACGAAGTATATAATAATCTTATCAAGGTAATAAAACAGAATATCGAAATTAAATAATAGATATCAAAGTATTCACTAAGAAGGAAGTTTAAATATATTTATATGTGGAAATATCTTTGCATAATGGAACTGTCACCATTAATCAGAAAGATTATATATTCTATTGGGCAGAAATATACAACTGAAAAAATACACATGAACTTCTTGACACTGGAGTAGTTTGACATGTATAACGGTGCAAGTGTAGGCAGAGCTGCAAAAAAAACTCGAATCCTGACTGAACTCGGAAAAAAACCTGAACCCGGGTGTTAGAAAAATCAGGTTTTTTAAACCCAAACCTGACCCTATCTGTAGGGTAGGGACCGGGTATGTGTATTCTGTTCAATACCCGAACCCGGGTTCTTTTCATACCCGGGTCTCCATAAAACCCGTACCCGGATTTTTGTAATACCCGTAACCGGGTTTTCATAATACCCGGACCCGGGTTTTCATAATACTCGGACCCGTTGTGTACAATAGCTTTTTTTGAACGTTTAGAGCTTGCGTGTGGGTTTTTGGACATATTTTAAAACATACAATATGTATAAATAAAGGTTTCTATTATATTTATATGACAAAAAAATGACTCGAAATGATTGATACCGGAACCCGAACCATACCCGACCAATACCCAAACCCCGAAATAGGGTATTCTAATACCCGGGTGTTGAAAACCCGAACCGAACCTTACCCGAATCCGGATACACAAGGTATAGATTTTGTGGCTAATATCCAGACCCGACCCCGACCCGTGTATGACCAACACCTGATATTTTAAAACCCGGTCATATCCGTACCAGGGTATATACCCAGACACAAGTGTTATAAAAAACCCGATTTGTGCACCTCTAACTGTTGGGGCACTCTAAGATGAGCCCAAAGTACTTAAATGGGACCATTAATAGAAGAGTGTCTCATATTCTTATTCAAATTGAACCTAAAGTATCTAAATTAATTATGATAATGTTTTAAAACCACCTCGAATGAACGGAGCAATGAGCAAGTGCAATATTTTTTGCAACCAACCTCTTTCTTGGGTAAAGATATCAGGTTCACTGGCCAACAATTCGACCCCGAATCACAACCTGAAGCATTTGTGGTGGTGTACCCGATGGACCTGGTTCCCAATCCCGGAAGGAACCCCATTTACTGATCGAGGGTTACTTGATGAACTTCAGGTGAAACCTTCTGATCAGTTCAATAGTCAAGCGTGTCATTCACATAGTCCAATAATTAACACCAAGTATAACACTTTTATGTCTCATTCACCATGACAATTATAGTTGCGACTCATAGTTCACAAAATAATTAAAAAAAAGAATCAATTTCTCATGGTCAAATTGTGTTGAATTTAAAGCTTTCAAGACCAAATATGTTAATCCAAACACAATGCCAGTTTTAGTGGAAATTAAGTTCTCAAGGCATCTCTCTTCACACTTGACAATAATTTGAAAAGCAACAAGATAACCATCGCGCATATGAGATTGTTTTGCAAATATTTGGCACATGCTACTTTTAGTAGCCTTGGTAATTACTCAAAATTGTGATATTGAGATATACGACACACCGATCACATATATGTATTTATGGTGTATACTTTCTTAAGAAACCTGAACGTACTCACATTGGCCTAAATTTGCTTTCGAACCACTAGAGTTTTTCAAGATAGGTTGAACGCCTCTAATTAGACTATGTGTAGTGGGCAGTAAACAACTGCCACATCACACCATGGGCGCCATTCACCGTGCTATTGTAATCGAGATTGACTTGATGAACAAAGTGAATTATAATACATATCAAGCAAGTTAGGAGGTGCGGCAGTGTACGCTTGTTTGAGTGGTTATGGTTCAAGTGATCGGGCAGAGCCCCTAATTAATGGAAGTTCCAAAGGGGCAGGGGTTTGAGAGACAGCGCCCTTGATAATAGGGTCTAAGGGTCAGCCCTTGAGGAAAAATATTTTAATTTTTCTTTATTAAAATTGTATTAGAAAATTAATTTTATGGAAATTACCACTTATTTTTTAGATTAAACAATGATTCTAAAAAGAAGCAGTTCAAATAAAATAGAGATAACTGCCGCATAACAGGTACAAGACCCTAATCTCATAAATTCGAAATTGTTCTTTAGTTGCATTCCCTGGTTCATACAAATCTCTTAACACACACATAATAGAGTTCTAATTCTCAATCTGAGTTGTATCCGATTGAATTATTTGGGAGAACCACCGAAATAATTTGACATGAAAGTAAAATCCACTCCGATCATTCGTTGTATTCTTGTTTTCCCCCAACAAAGATCAAATTATTTTATATGCAAGATTACAAACAAGCAATTAGTGAAGGATATGATAAGCAAGTTTGACAAACTAGAGAAATTCGAAGGGCAGGATTTTCATCGATGACAGAAGAAGATGCACTTTCTTCTTACGACCCTGAAAGTGGTGTACGTGTTAACCACTCCCGTATCGGAGATCAGTGTTGCAAAAGTCGCTAGGCGGTCCCTAGTCGGCCGACTGGGAATGGGGAGTAATCGGAGTACTCGAACATGGTAAATATAAAGAAAATCAATTATTATATATTATATATATGTAAAAATAAGCATAGTTCATGTCAAAATTAGTATAATTTAAAATGAAACATGTTTGAAGTTCAAACCTCACCAAGTAGTCCGAGTACAAGGCCAAGTAGGCCGAGTACAAGTCAGAGTAGTCTAAATACAAGTCCGACTAGTCTGAGTACAAGGGTGATATTGATCGATTTTAACTGCTGCCGACTAGTCAAGTCCTACTAGAGTAAACTCGCCTCGGAGGTGGTTAGAGGACTGAGTACTCGCTGTGTACAAGGCTGAGTAGGCCGAATTTTACAACACTGCCAGAGATATTGGAGGAAGGAATTCTGGAATAAATTGGGAGACAGTCAAAGCGGGAGAATGATAATCACATCTGCCTTGGTCACATCTTAAATGGTATGTGTGATTCTCTGATTTAGGTTTATCAAAATGTAGAAACTACAAAATTACTATGGGATAATCTGGAAGCGAAGTATACGGGGGAAGATTCTTCTAGTAGGAAGTTTCTTGTGAGTAATTTCAACAACTACAAGATGGTTGATTCGAGTCCTATCATGGATCTGCATAATGAACTGTTGCGAATTCTAGGGCAGTTTCCCCAACATGACTTGAAGATGGATGGATCCATCTCAGTTTCAAGCATCATTGACAAGTTTCCTCCTTCTTGGAAAGATTCCAAACACAATTTGAAACATCACAAAAGGAGAGTTAAGTTTGGTTGAACTTGAAAGTCATTTCAGAATTGAAAAGGCTTTGAGAGCACAAGAAAAAATGTTGGTCAATGATAACAAGAAATAGGTTGGAATGTTTTTATTTGCGTTTAGTGAACATGGTTGAGACGGGTGAATCATCTAAGGGAAACAACAAGTTTAAAGGGAAATGAAAGTTTCAATGGAACAACAATTCAGGTCTAAACAAGAAGCCAAATTACCCTTGCTGGAAGTGTGGTAAGCTTGCTCACTTTAAGAGGGATTGTAAAGTGGTGAAGAATACCACGAATGGTATAAAAACAACTATGAGGTCGGTCTAAGTGGATCCAAGGACCCAGGAAAGCAAGTTCAGAATTTAGTACAAACTAATAATTCAGTTCAAAATTATGTATCACTAATTTCTGAAGCATTTTATGTGCAGGATGATGATATTGCTTGGAGGGTTGATTCAGGTTGCAACTAGTCATGTAGGCAAAGATCTTTGTTGGTTTAAAGACTTTCAACTAATTGAAGATGGATCTATCATCAAGATGGGAAATGTTGCAACTGAACCAATCAAAGGAATAGGAAGCGTGCAACTTACTTTTACTTCTAGAAAATGTTTACTTTTGGACAATGTTTTGTATGTATCCGGAATTTGAAAGAATCTGTTAAGTGGCATTGTGTTGAATAATTGTGGTTACAAACAAGTGTTGGAAAGTGACAAGTATATCTTGTCAAGACATGGTACTTTTGTACGTTTTGGTTATCTTTACAATTGTATGTTTATGTTGAATATTGATGTGTCTTTTGCATATGAATATGTTTGTGTAGCCTTTACTAGTAATGTTAATTGCATGGCTGCTACTAGTAATAATAACAACTTAAGTGATTCAGAAGTATGTCATGCAAGACTAGGACATGTAAATTACAAAAGGATTAAGGAAATGTCTAAAACGAGTTTAATGTCACACCCTGACCCGCAACGGAAATGGTAGTCGGGGCATGATTGGGTTTTCATCAAAGCTCATGACATTTACTATAATAAAGTTTCATATTTATTACTCACAATTAAAAGGATAAATTACAACAAATACGTATACATACAAGCACAATATGTTTTAAGCACAACATTCATGACTTCTTTATTTTTCTTCTAAGGCAATTTCCTATGTGTTCCTTGCTTCAACCTGTCCACCTGTATCATGTGTAAAAAATAGGGTTTTGGGTCTACAAAAGTTGGCGAGTGAATCTTATTTAAACATTTGAATGAATTAGTTATATTGGTTATTTAAATAAAAATGTGCATAAACCAAATATGAGTAAACGCATATGTAAATCTAACCACAAACCACATACTATCAATCAATGTACACACAAGCATGACAAATGATGAACAATGAGATCAAGGCTCAATCAAACAGAGCCGATCAAATGAGACACCTGATGCTCAACTCGTCTCCAATGAGGAACTGATGGGCCTAATGTGAATGATTGCACGCAACTGACATAAATGTAAACACACAAAACAAATAACATTTACATCACACATTAGATCATATAATGGTAATAGCACAAGTGTTTAAATAAACGAAATATATGAAACAACACATGACACACCCCAAAACATGAATAAAAAGGGGAATTTGTAAGGATTCACTCACAGTTGGTGCGTTTTCTTGGATTGACGACGAATGCGCACGAATTTGGATTTAACCACGAGAGAAACTAACCTAAATAATAACGTAATAATTCGATAAATAAATAAACTTTATTTGAAATTAATATTTTCAATTAGTGCTCTTTATTAGGTTTTTAGATTTTTTTGTGGTAATTAATGTAATTCTTAAACTTAAAAATCTTATTTTTAAACAATTTTAGATGGTTTTTAAATAATAATAATAAAGAAATAAATAAAACAAAATTAAAAAATTTGACCTTGTCAGGTCTGACAAGGTGGTCTGACCGGTTTAATGCTTGAAATTGGCAGCGTGTGTGAGGTTCGAACTCGTGACCTCCCGTATACGTGCACGCAGCTCTACCAATTGAGCTACGTGTCTAACCTGAAATAATCTTGATTTTAATTATATATATATATATATACTAACTGAGTTAAATCATAAATTCATTTAATTAAAAGGTTTTGTAAATGGTCGAACCGGTGACAGAGGCCGGGTCGAACTCGGGTCTCTTCTATCGTGTGCACACAGCCCAACTAGTTGGGCTGTGTGTCTAACCCGTTGAATATTGGTTTTTAATTAAATTTATACACTTGCCGAATACTGTTATATATAAGAAATAAAAAGGTTGGGTTTAATTAAGGAATTCAGACCGTATCTGAGACTCGAACCCGGGACACTTTGTTTAAGATGCACACAATCCACCACTGGATTGTGTGTCTAACCCGATTAAAAACCCGTTTTTATTTATATTTATATATTAACAAGACTTCACCTTCTTCATAAACAAAACCCAGAATCATCATACCCGACTGTTAATCCATTTATACAGATTGGATTAATGTATTATAATATATCACGAATCAAATGTTAATAAAAGGAAATTAAGTATTTGTACCGAATTTAGCAGTTCTCCGGTTTATTCCGGCGATGCACGGTTTTCCGGCGAGAAGCAGAATTGAGACTGTGGAGGTTCTTTCGAGAGTTTTAGAGAGATGAGAGGATGTGAGCGAGTTCAACTGAGGTGCAAGGATCCCTATTTATAGGTGAAAGTTGGTTTAAAGGTGGGTTTCGGTTTCGAGATTCCGGTCAAAACATTAAAATCTCCCCATAAATACATAACCATTTTGACCCAATGATTGCACTTAACTCACAAATTTGAAACTGTTTCTGTGGTTTAAATCGAACATGGGAGAATTGATGATGATTTTGGAGGTTACAGTTTTCTGATATTTTTTTAATCTTGCAGATTTGCTTGCGGTTTCATTATAAATTTAGTTTGTTTTCAAATTTAAACATAAGTGTGTGTGTAGTCTAGTGGTATAGGTTGTGTGAACTTTGTGGGGAAACCCGGGTTCGATTCCCGGCTCCCCCTTTGTTTGTTTCATTTTATTTTTTTATTATTTTTAGCTAATTCTCTTTATTTATATATATGTATATATTTTTTATAGATCTTAATTAATTACTTATTAACTATAAATATCAATTTAAATAACACAAATAAATGTGCAACGAACATCAAATAAATACTTGATTTTTAAAGGGTGCGGGTTTTAAAACCCGTTTTACATGAATGTTACATTTAACTCCTTGTTTTAACATAAACAATGATAAATGTCACATTTTCAAGGTGAATAAAACAACTAAAAATCCTTCATGCAACATGTTAATGTAACATCCGTCAAAAACGGATTTTACCAAACCCGCTCCGTTTATTAACCGAACAATCAGTTAAAAATTTCGTTGCGAATTTAATGCCCAAAATAATTTTAAACGATACATAATCAATTATTATATGGGAATATAAAATTAGTTTTTGAAAAACTGTTAAAAATAAGAAAATAAAAATGATTTGTTTCTGCCGGGTTTCGAACCCGGGTCAGTCACGGTTCAACAACAGACTTAACATTCAACTTTTAAACCACTGCGCCACTTGTATTATCTGTTAATTATTAGAATCATTTAATTCATATCATGACTTTCCGAATTCAAAACCGGCGCCCAAAGTTGCAGTCGTCGGAAATCCCGGCAATCTCGCGAAACTTAACGATTCTTTCCGTTATAACGTAAACTTTAACTACACATCGGTTATAACCGACGTCTGAGTCCGCGACACAAATTATAACCGCCGGAGTTTTTCTAACCGACGAATCAAGTCGAAAATCGGACCAAATTCATCGACGATTTGCCTTATAAATACCCCCTCGAACCTCTGCAAACATTTTCGCTCAAAACCGCACCCTTTCTCGGCGAAAACTCACTCGCCGGAATTCTTCTGCTCCTCGCCAGAAAACCAAGTCCTTAACTTCTAAGCCTTACTAAACCCTCTGAACTTATACCGAAGTCACCCACATACTTTGTAAGCTTTCTGAAGACTCTCTGCTGCAAGACACTCGTCGCCGGAAGTGATTGCTGTCGCCGGAGTTACGCCGGAGAAACAGAAGAATCCAGTCGGTTAATTTCACTCGTGGTTAAAACCACTTCGCGTGCATTCAACATCATCAACCGAACGCACCCACTATGAGTGAATCTTACAACTCCCCTTTTTAATTACACGTTTTGGGGTGTGTCATGTGTCACAAAATAATTAACTCGTTTATTTAAAATTGTGCCATATCATATCGTGATCTAAACTTAGATTGTTTATATTGTTGTGATTACTTATTTCATTTTGTCAAATTATATGAAATTCATTCATTAAGCCCATCAGCTCCTCGTGAGAGACGAGTTGAGCAACGCGTGCCTCAAAACCAATCCATTATTGTTCATGTGTGTATCATTGAGTTTATATTGTTTGTAGTTATGCCTTTCATATTATCATGGTTATGCAATTCATTCAATAGGCCCATCAGTTCCTCGTGAGAGACGAGTTGAGCAACGCGTGCCTCAAAACCAATCCATTATTGTTCATGTGTGTTTATTTAATATTTAATTATTGTTGAATAAGTTTACATCTATTTTTACTCATGAGTGGTTGTGCACATATTTCATAATCAATTTAAATAAACTTGTTCAAATGTTTTCCATAGGATTCACTCGCCAACTTTTTGTTGATCCAAAAACCCTTTTACACATGATACAGGTGAACAGGTTGAAGCAAGGAAAACATAGGAAATGCCTTAGAAGAGAACAAAGAAGCTTAGATTGATAGTTAGAACATGTTGTAATATTTATTGTAAATTTCCATTAAATTGTATTAATGAATATGAAACGTATAATAAATGTCATGAGCTTTGATGATAACCCAATCATGCCCCGGTCACCTTTTCCGCTGCGGGTCGGGGTGTGACAGTTAATAGGGAAAGTAACATATTAGATTTAGTACATAGTGATCTATGTATGCTACACCTTCACTAGGTAACAAACATTATGTAATTACATTTATAGATGATGCTACTAGATTGCATACTAAATATGAAGCTCTGCAAAAGTTTAAAATCTATAAACAAGAAGTAGAGCTTCATCGGAGTGGGTTGATTAAAACTCTGCATACTGATAGAGGCGGTGAGTATTTTGATCTAGTGTATTTCCAATCAACTAGGATAATACACAATACCGCAGCTCCTTATACACCAGAACAAAATGGTGTAGCAGAAAGGAAGAATAAGGTCCTAAAGGATATGGTTAATACCATATTGTCCTATTCAGGCCTAAGTGAAGGCTTCGGGTGAGGCTATGTTGACATCCTACTATTTGCTAAATAGGGTTCCTTATAAAAGGAAAAAGAGTACCCCTTTTGAGCTTTGGTATAAAAAACCACTAGACTTGAGTAAATTGAGAGTTTGGGGTTATAGAGCCGTGGTAAGGCTAACTGGTCCTAAGATAAGGAACACAAAATAAAGAGGTATAGACTATATTTTCATTGGGTATACTGAGCATTCATTTGCTCATAGGTTCTATGTCATAAAATCATGATCAATGATTGGTGGTCCATTGGCAATGGCAAAGCTTTTAAACACATTGGGAAGGGGTTGGGTTCAAGTCCCACAAACATTAGAGAATAAAAGAAATTTGCCGTTAAAAAAAGGTTCTATGTCATAAAATCAGTTGACTATATGTCTGTGCATACAGTAATTGAGGCAAGAACTGCAGATTATAATGAGAATAGATTCTCTTTTATGCCAGACCTAAGGATATGGTTCCAAGCTCTAGTAAATCTCAAGTGGTTGATTAAGTGATTGATTGTAACACCCCGATATTTTTAGATCGAATCCTATAGTGACACGTGTCTAGAAACATCTATTAGATGTGATAGTGTTGCTACCTTGGCTAAGGCCTATAGCCAAGTATATAATGGGAAGCCTAGACACTTAGGTGTTAGACACAACATGATTTGTGAGTTCATCATGCATGGTGTGATATTGGTGGAGTTTGTGAGAACTCAACAAAATTTAGCCGATCATTTAACTAAAGAGTTAAGTAGAGATCTTGTGTGCAAGGCGGCTGTAGGGGTGGGATTAAAGTCCACATAAAATTTCTCATGTTAAGATACCTAATTGCAACCTAATACGCCATTAGGTGTTGAATTCAGTGCGGATAACTTAACATCTAGAAATTGAAACATATTAGTAGCATCATCCCAACGTGTTCGGACTTGTAAATTAAAAGAGGTTGAAGACTATCTTCTTTATAGTTTTTTAAAAAATTGCATATGCAGGTGAACGAGTAAAGAGCTACTGATATGAGTATGAAATTTAGACGCTTCAAGAAGCTAGAACTTGGCTTTGATATGTTCATTGAACGATAGGACACAATCTAGTAAAATAGTGTCAATAAAGAACATAACAGTATGTAAACTTGTGTGTATATTATCTTCATGTATTCATTGTAAATAGAAAGGGTTTGATCCATAGCGACACCATAATATTTGAATATTTTGAATGTGTAATATACTAATGTGAAATTCACTCGTCGCGATATTTCATTTATGCATAAGTTTGTTTGTTGTGAGTTTTTTTTAAGTCAATCAAGGATTACGCTAAAATGGGGTAGGAATGTTGGATATCTTATTGTAATCGGGATTGACTTGATGACCAAAGTGAAGTATAATACATATCAAGCAAGTCAGGAGGCGCAGCAGTGCACATTTGCTTGAGTAGTTAGTTCTGAGTGTTCGGACGGACCCCCTAATTAATGGGGGTTCCAAAAGGCGGCAGCCCCTGATAGGGTCCCAGGGGCATAGCCCCTAGGAAAAATCTATTTTAATTAAATTGTTTCATTAAAACTGTATTAGATAATTAACTTTTTGGAAAGTACCTCTTATTTCGAGATTAAAAAATGGCTAAAAAATAAAGCAATTTAAATAAAATATGGATAACTGCCTCATGATAATTACCATACCTTAATCTCCTAATTTGGAAATTGTTCTTTGGTTGCATTTTCTGGTTCATACAAATCTCTCAGCATACACATATTAAAGTTCTAATTCTTAATCTGAGTTATATCCAATTGAATTATTTAATAGAACCATCATAATATTTTAATCTGAAAATAAAATCACACCTCTCAAATCATCATCAAATTCCTATTTTTCCAACATGTGCCACACTACCCTTTAATAGTTGCCAAAGCTTGGGGCATTACCCCATAACAAGCTCCAAAGTTTGGGTTCCAGTTAGACCATGTGTTGAGTGGTGGTGGTTTCAAGGAAAAGATGCCAAATACTATTACCCACATTTAATGGCTTAGTTACTTAGATCTCCACTTTCTATGTGAGAGTGACATAGTCTCATTTTTTCATTAATTAAGTAAACCACTACACATAATTTTACATTCAAACTGTGTTCTAATGAGCAAAACTTGCAAACAACTAAGTCCAAAACAGTTTCATCATTCTTAACCAATTTAACATAATATACTAGCTCACTTATGTGCATGCATATTTACATGGGTTAGCACATCAGATCAAATTTGACCCTTATTCTTTTTGTAAAATTCCAATTCGTTACTCTTTTGTTATAAATCATAAAAATTTATATGCCACTAATTAGCAACTTTTTTGTGTGTTCATATCTCATGCTTTCGGGTTTTCATTTTTTTTTTTGATATTTTACTCCTAAATCACAACCTTTTCTTCTTTTGTAATTTTAACCTCACAAATTTTTTTTCTAATTTTAACCCAAAACTTTTAATTTTTTGAAATTTAACTTCACAACTATTTTTATTCAACTTTGATCCTCTATACTTTTCATCTTAAGGAAATTTTTGTTTCACCATTCGTTCTAAATTTTACGAGTTAAAACGGTGCAAAGTCCCTGTGTGGTTCAACGTTTCTATGTTTCGTTTAAAATTTTGCAAGTTAACACGACGCAAGTGCATGTGTGGTTCAATAATTTTATGTTTATTTTTCCCATTTGTCAGCTTTGTCTCAACGCATGGGTCCTAAATCGATTTCGTATTAGTGAGCGCTGAAAGTGATGTGGCATTTGTGCTACATGGCATGATACTACAACGCAGGGGGCTTAATTCTAGTTAAAGCTAATTACTTCCTAACCAAGTCAACTACTAGCCTCAAATTATATATATATATATATATATATATATATATATATATATATATATATGTATGGGATATATCACGAGAAAACTAAAAAACACGTTAATTTTTTAAACAGTTTTTTGTGTTGTAAATATACTTTTTTAAAATACAAACAAAACATTGAAAAAAAATAGTATTACCCATGTGCAACACTACGAAAAAAACTAAACCCTCACCCCTCCCCCAAAAGAAGATTAAAAAACACACCAAAATTTAAAACATTTTTTTGCTGTAGGTGTAGAATTTTTAAAATAATTTTTTTACCAAAAAATTATAAATTAGTATTACACATGTGAAACATATATTATGTGGCACATGTGTAATTTAGTCTTAGGTTTTAAGTTTTTAGGTTAGGTTTTTGGTGAGTTTATATTTCAGGTTTTGTTTTTAGATTGGGGGAGGGGGGGGGGGGGTTAGGCTTTTGAGGGGTTTAAGTTTAGTGTGTAGAGTTTTTGGCTAGGGTTCGATGAGCCGGTTCCAATGTTGCTGGAATGAACTTAATTAGAGTTCGTTTGACCTGATTTACTACACTTCTTAAGTTAAGCATATATATGTTCATGAGATACACATATGTATTAGATACACATATGTATAGTTTAAAAATTGACTATATACATATGTGCTTAATTCAAAATTGACAATATACATATATGTATATATTAAACAAAGTCTAAAAAATGTGCGCTTAGAAATAAGTTTTTTTGACTTGAAGAAAATGTATGGTTCTGAATGCTTATCAAGTTTCTCAATTAGTGAGTGTTTCTCTTAGGATCTTATTCTCTATCATATATATATATATATAGATTGAATAATCAATAATATGTATATTTTTACAAAAACAAAATAATTTTAAAAATTCGGATGGAACGAAAAAAAAAGAAGAAAGAAAACTAAAAAAGATTTAACTTTATTAAAGTTTAGGGCCAACAATGTAAACTGGGTAAACGTTCAGGGGTATTATTTGAAACTTTTTGTTTAACAAAAAAAATCTAGAAACCGAAGTCCCCATGATTCAGGCTCCAACCCATTTGCCATACCAATACACTTTTCAATACATCCCTTCTTGCGTTTTCTACTCCTGTATGTATAACGATTAAGAAAACTAGAAAAATGAAGCTTAGTAGATGTCATGCAAAATTTGCAAGCTGGGCCGTCTCCTAACTCTACCAATGACAACGAATCATCGTCCACCTCACCCAATAACATGCAAGAACTATACATAGTTCGATTTCTTTTAACATTTTAGTTAATTGTTAATTAATATATTGAGTTAAATGCCAAAATTGTCCTTGAAAATTGGACATTTTTACTACTTCCATTAAAAACTGTAACTTTTTGTAGCTGCTGCATATTTTATTTTTGTTATCATTTCTATCCAAACCACCAACTTAATTAAAATGTATTGTTAACTCTTATCGACGATTTTATCAATTCCCAAACCTCAGGGACGCTTTTGGCAATTTGGCCATTTATTCTTTGTTTTTTAATATTTTTATTTTTTAAATAAAAGACAAAAATATAATGATAAATATTATATATATACATATGCCACACATTTATATGTACACACTTTTTTTAATTTAATTTTTACCATTAAATAAAAATAATAATAAATTAATGATGTTTGGTATGACAGGAAAGATGGGTGATACTTATATTTGGTATGACTGATCGACGAGGGGAGATGAGGTACGAGTATCGAGATAAACAAGGTGGTTGTGACAATAGTGGTGGTGGTGATGGATGGGGAGGTGGTTAAGAGAGAACGATAGAAGAGAGTCTATATGTATGAGTCTATATATATATATATATATATATTATAATTTATTATTATTTTTATTTAAAGATAAAAATAAAATTAAAAAATAAATGTGTATATATAAATGAGTTTGCATATATAAATATATATACATGTGTATATATGTATATATATTAAATTTATTATTATTTTTATTTAAAGATAACAATAAAATAAAAACAAAAGAGTAAATGAGTAAAGTGTTAAAATCGTCAAGTTAACGCGACATTTCAATTGAGTAGTAATTCAAATGTATATGACAATAAAAATAAAAATTGAGAGTCCAATTATAAAAAAATTCAATTTTAAATAAAACTGATGAAAATGCTTAAACCTCAGCATGATTTTATCATTTAATACTAGTTATAGCAGCAAAGTCAATTACCTTATAATACAAAAGCAACTTTTGACTATGAAGCAAGAATTTAAGAACACATAAAATTCATAATAGCAAAATATTCAATTAATTCATAATTGCTACAAATTTTAATTAATAACAACAAAGAAAAGTTTGATGTTACATTTAGTTATTTTAGGTATAATCCATTAGATAAAAGATAACTACCAAGTCTCTAAATAATAGAAAAATATATTTAATTAAAAGCATATATTTGATGCTTCAGTCTCACAGTTCTAGAACCTAACAATCTCCCACTAGACTGATGCATCAAATTGTCTTCATAATGCAAATTCAGCAACGTCTTCAACAGAATCTATGGTTGTCGGTACGCTGTAAGTGTTGTGGAAGTCAGTCTCATATTTTAGGACCTCACTCTTCAACGAACTCTCAGCACTAGGTCTCTTTCTTCAGCTCTTGCGGTTAGCTTCATATTAGGATCTTGATCAGCTTTGCTTGAAACATCTTTGACACAAAGAATGCGAGAGGAGGAACCTCAACAGCTCTTATCTTCTTCAATCTTTCTCTTCCAAGCAAGCAGATTCACAGGTACTTCTTCAAATGCACTATCACTGTCAGATGATGACTGGAATTTGGTTCTTCTGACTCAGGTGCTTCATGCTTTGTCGGCAACTAACAGCATCTCAATTTCAGCAACCCCTGTTTCTTGACCTAAATCAAGATCTGCACAATTCTCAGAAATTTATAAGCAAAACATTCTTATGCAACAGGGAGAGTACCACATGAACACTTGGTACATCCAAGTACTTGTACTCGGATCTAAAATCAAATTTCTTTCATCCTTTGATGATTAGTCAAATCTTCAAGAACGGTTAATAATTTTTTAATAAAACACTCTATTTTTGGATTTTTAATTTTCTATTTTTTTATTTATTATATTTTTTTATTTTTTTATTCTTAAATATAAAAATATAAACAGAATTACAAATAAACAAAGAAACTAGGTCAATAGTTACAACTATACAATTGCAATGGGATCATAATCGTTTTCAGACAGACCAAGGAACACTTTTCGGTGCGAACTTATTCAGACTGGTCTAAATGATTGCCAATATGTTTGTCTACTTAAACTTTAACGCTCAACTTTCAATTTTTAACTTGGTGATATGCTTAAGGTAGTATTATACTATAATACCCATGTGTCCCATACCATGACATACCCCCGCGATCAAGGTAAGCACAACGATTCATCGTAGCAGGTGAATATACTGAGATCATCCTTTATCTTTTACAATGTCAGACTATTGGTGAACAGGCTAGTACTTCCGGACAACAGAGAGATCAATAGTATCTAACGAGGGTTAGGCAAATACCTTATTTGGTATGTTTGGATTCACGGAATTTTCTCATAATGAGATTTCCTTTCTTTTAAGGTTTTGGCCTTTTATTTTGGCTCTTTTAAGAATATCTTGACCATGCCTAGGTCTGCATATAATCTGGATGCAACAGAAGGGCAGCCAAGATATCCCCGGATGACTCAACAACATAAAGACCCGAAATCTCAGATGTTGGCTATCTATCAACGCAAGATTAAGACCATGAAATCATACGCCGATGGTATGTTACCCATAAGATACATAGTTCTTTATGTTTATATCACTTAGTATCTTTTAATCACTTTGAGCGTAAGCCTACCGACATATCACACTAGATCCTAGTCTTTTTAGCTACGACACCTTACATGTGTCAGTCACACCCTTTATCACGAATATTCATTTCATTTCCCATGACTTTTTATTTTTGTTTTTCAAATAATGTTTTTGTATTTTTCTAATTTTCTCCCCCTCAAACTATACATATATTGCTCTCTTCCTCCCTAAATTTGTGCATCATACTTTATGCACAAATTTACCTAATAAAGAAAATGTATGCACAAAGTTTTAAACAAAAAGGAAAAGGAAAATATTTTTGTTGTTTTTGCTTAACCGTTCCGTCATTAGAGTAAGAACTTATCAATTTCAAAATTTAAAGCATGAAATTCAAATTTGTACCTTTTCGCTGATCTTTTCTTACCTCATCTCCTCCAAAGGAAACATCACAATCGTAAAAATTTGACCTTTTTGCAACAGTGAGATGTTATCCTTCATGTCCCTGGAACAACCGCTACCAACATTCCAGAGATTGTCAACAGCTCCTCCTTGACTGTTCCTGAGAAAATAAAGAGATTAGTAAGACAGTGGGACCCAGGCCATCGTGGTCCTGGGTTTCCCTGAAGCATCAAAATAAGACACTTCTTTAAGACACAACTCCCCTTTTGTTTTGAGGATTGATGATATTGCTGCTGATTTGGATTTGGGTTTGGGTTTCCAATCATTTTAACAAATGCGGTTGTTGCCTTTGATTTAGCAACTTTGACTGTTTCAGGTTTAGTCATTTTAGAAAAAGATTTTTGTTTCTGAACAGCCTTGCGTTTGTTTTAGCAACATTCCAATCCCTATCAGATGGTTTAACCTTGGAATTCACATTCTTCATTGCCTTAGGTGATGATACCTTCATCGGCTTGGAATGATTGTTATTCTTTGGTGTAACCTTCTGATTTTTAGCATGACACGGAACATGGGGACCACGTGTACAGTTTCGAGCAATGTGACCAGGAATGCCGCAATTGAAGCACGTTTTTCTTTTCACATGAAAAGCATTCTGATCAGATTGATTTGCTCGTACAGGCCTTGAAGGATGAACTGATCCCTTCCGTGCTTGATGTCCTTGCACGTTTCTTGCAGACGAGGATGAATTTGGATGTCTGTACTTGTCGTTTGCAAAGGCCTTCTTTTGTTGTGGAGATTTCTTTTGTTGTGGAGATTTCTTTTGATTCTTCTTATTTTGTTTAGACTGCAAGTCTTCTTCAGAAATCTCCCCAACCTTTCCAAAAGCTTTGCTAGCACGGTCAAAAGCATATTTTTCGCATTTACCATTGAAGACCGGCTTAACAAAGGCATTTTTCACAACACTAGCCTGTTGAGGGCTATTGCTGCCCACTGATGATTTTGGAGAGTGAGACTGTCCTTGACGTTTGGACTTCTGCTTTCTTCGTCTCCGATTTGCTCTTTTCTGCTCTTTTAGCTTGCTCTGAACCTTTTTATTAGAAGCAGAAGGTTCAGATTGTTCAGTTTGCGCACAAGGAGCCTCGTTCACTTCAGCTCTGCCTTCATCAGCAGAATCATTGGAAGAGTCAACAACACCAGATTGTTCCCGTGCGTCTGGAGTATAATCACTTGGTTTGCCGTACACCATATGCTATGCCTTTTCAATATCTTCGTCAATTTCAGGCATTGTTGTGTAGTTGTGATTATACGGCGGGGCAACCTGATTGAATCCAAAACCCTTCCCTTTGTTCCCTTTATATGCCAGCTGCACATTGCACACATCTTGAACAAGCTTGCTGGATGTATCAAACTTCTTTATATTAACTTCATTTTGTTGATATTTTCCAGTAAGAAGTCCCAGCTCAACTCTTACCAAGTCTCATTCCATGGTTTTTGATTCTAATATGGTTTTGTAATCATGGACCCAACATTTCTGTTGATTTACGTCCAGGTGGAGCTGAGCTATATCTTTCTTTGGTGCTTCAACCTTTTCCTTGAGTAACTTGTTGCTTTCTCGAAGGCTGATGCACTGAGCCGTTGAATTGTTATATTCATCGGTTATGTTGGAATTAAGAGCCCGGAGTTGAGCAACCCTATTCCTGCAAGGTTCAGTGCACACAAGATAGTTGACTGTGTCAATGGACGAGCTAGATTTGTCAGCGTTAGTTTGGGCTTGAGGTCGAGTTTGGGGTGTTGGACTACTGATGCTTGCTTGCTGTGGTTGAGGTTTCTGCTCAGACACTTCTTCAGGATTAGACTCAGTTGGTTTTGTATATCGATCTTGGAGATCTTGGTTTGATTGTAACCGATCCCATAACCAAGATACAAAAGAGTCTTTGCCATCACCCAAAAAGCTATTCAAATCATTCCTTACATCCTCTTTTTGCCTTCCATGGTCAAGCAAACGTATCACATAGTCAGCAACCGGATCAACATTGTAATCTCCGATAAGCTCATTCAGCTTTTCCTTCACTTCATCCCGCAGGCTCGAATGCTGAGTTTGGGCTGAAAACATCTTCGGATAATCGAAACCAGATCGATAAACACGATAAAAAGTGTCCGAAAACTGTTTTTACCAAAATGTACCGTTAGACTCGTCTCGACGATACGATTCTGATGATATATAATGTTCGATGGTGATTTCGGAATTTTCGTGCCTTTTTTTTGCCCTAAAAATCACACGAGTCTAGATGTGCAACTGGTTTGTCAAGAATGTTTATGGATCAAATTCTATGTGCGAAAACGTTTAACTCTGGTTACGTCAGCTGGTTAACTTTCCACCTTTTTGGGTGCAACTCGGAACAGTACCAAATTCGAAACAGTAGCTCGGATTAACAATCCGAGATGGAATCCAGAATTAGTGATCCAAGATACTAATCCGAGATGGTGATTCAAAACAGTATCCGAGATGGAATCCGAGATGCACTATTTCAGTCAGGAATGAAAATCTGGAATAGTAATCTGGAATGCTATCTGACACCCCAGCAACAGTGACAATCCGGAATAGTAATCCAGAACAGTAATCCGGAATGCTATCAGCTACACAACGATAGTGAGAATCCGGAACAGTAATCCGGAATGAAAGTCTATTCGAATTCGGAACAGTTACGAATCCGGAATCTTTGAAGATTATCCGAAATCCTTGAAGATTATCCGAAATCCTTGAAGATTTATCCGAAATCCTTGAAGACAATCCGAAATCCTTGAAGATTTATCCGAAATCTATCCGAAATGCAGCAGATTAAACCGAAATGCACCCAGAAAATCCGAAATCCTTGAATGTTGATCCGAAATGCTTGAATCTTCTTCGTGTTCTTCAGCAGAAAACCGAATAGAATCTTGTAATATAAGATCTGAGCCTGGAAAACAGGTTCAAACAGGCTCTGATACCACTTGTAATTCCCGATAATCAGGATCTAACACTGATATCACACAATCACCAAGGATGGGCGGAATCCAAACTTGATGATCTTCAAGAAAAACCGAAATGATGAAGAACAATAACAAATTCACTTAACACCTTGCACACGATTCTATTACTTGAACAAGCAAAACCGTCTGGTACAAGATGATAGTTCTCTCTAGAGAAATCTCTAAAGTCTTCAAAAGTTCTAACCCTAGGAATGACAAAATATTCTATTTATGCCTAGGGTAAGGCATAACCCTAATGGGCTTGCCTATGGGCTTGCCTGACCCACATGGCCTATGGCATCCCAAATGACCTATAAAGGTCCAAAACTAATACAAACTAACCTAGTTAAACCCAGTTAACTACCATAGACTGTTACATATATTTGATGCTTCAGTCTCACAATTCTAGGACCTAACATCATGAGACTGTGCCCTCTCAATGCACGGGTGTCACACCCCAACCGATGACGGAAACATTGGAGTGAGACGATAACGAGATTACTCATTGCTCACAACACTAATAATGACAATATTTAATTAAATTCGAATTTCATTTCACTAATAATTGTCAAGTACAACATTGAAGCAAATACAATAAGCACAATACAACAAAATTGATACAACAACTTTAACCTAAACGTCTAATTGTGTGTATCTAAATCCTTGCTATTTGATTTCATAGCATCCTCTTCATCAACATGTAACATGTTTTAAAATACAATTCAATGCAAAAGCAAAGGCGAGTACACAAGTTTAAGCATAGCATACGTATACGATTAAAGTTTAAACAAATTCTCATGGCAACTATGATTCTACAAGAGCATATACAAGGTATGCAATACTACTAGTCAAACCCTTAACGCAATCACGATGTTTTTAACATGCCTCAAGTTTACACGATGGAGGGGGATGCGTTACTTCCTAAAGCGCTTTACATGTCAAACGGAGGCTTAAAATAAGTTAATGACTAAAGTATCACATAAAGAATGTCCAAGATATAAGCATCACGTAAGCGTATCAAGTATTCATGTGTATAGGATTCTTTGTGCATTTCATAAAGTTGAAGTGTTGTAGTTTTGGTATAAGTAAACATGTTACACCCAAAAGTGTTTTAAACGAAAAGTGGGTCGAGTGTACTCACGGTTTTGCTAAGTGTTCAAACTTGACAAGTCCGCGAAGTGGGTTGATGGATGGGATGAGCGCCGAGTTACCTACAAGGGGAAAAAGTAGGTTGGTAAGTATTCGAACGATAACGAAGGATCTGGGAATTTAAACACAATAAAGTAGTTTATACGGAAAATAATCATCTAGACTTAACACTCATTTTTTACACTGTAAGACCCATTTGGGTTGATGTGTTTTCATGGGTTAGGTTACCCATTAGAATCGTAACGAGAGATTAAGTACTTAGGTGATGTAACCAAGTACCATGATGGATAATCATTTGATTATCATCAAGAGTTCGGTTAGTATATATATATTTATTATAGTAGATCATAAACATCATATAAATTCATAGAAGTCATGCATAGAGGTAGGTGGATAACTTTCCTTTTAAAACCTCTTTCGTATAGTATACCAATGCACAAGTCACAAGTCGTCACAAGGATGACAAGGATGGTCATGAGTACGTTTAAACATAAAAGTAAAAGACAAAAGTAAACAAAATCATCAAGTGAGGTGGTGGATCAAAGTTAGGATAGCCAAGGCTTCCAAGTGATCACACTCTACCAACACAAGTCTTGTTTCGAGAACAAGATTGGAAGGATACAATACTTGTGGGTAAAACCCTATTAAAACCAAAAAGGCTCTTACTCTTGGGACCTTTAGACATGGTGATGTTCCAAGTTAGTCTTCCTAAGAGACTTATGGAGACATTCCAAAAGGTATTTCAAGTAGTAAGAGAGAAGAAGATCAAAAGAGAGAGGTGAGTTAGAACTCACTTTTAGAGCCTTGATCTTTTAGAGGAGAAGAGCTCTTTGAGCTTTGAGAGAGAAGAGAAGAGATGAATTGAGGTGTGAAATGAGAGGAGATGGAGTGGGGTATTTATCGGTAAGACTGGGAGGGTGTTAGTTGGGGGTTTTTTGAATGGAAGAAGCACAAAATTGGCCAATCCATGAGCTTGAAACCAACATTTCCGGATCATGCCCCTCCTGCGGGCCACGAGAGGGTGAAGTAGTCTCGGTCGTGGGCCGCTAGAGGTCTGGCAGGGCGCGAGTGGGTTTAAGGGCTCAGTCGCGGGCCGCGAGGTAGGTTATTCCAGAAGATTCTTTGGTTTTTTTTATCACTTTTAGTCCTTAAACTTTGTTTATTTTGCCAATTTTACATGTTTTAATGCGTATAAGTATTGAGTGTGAATACGCGTACAAGTGTATTGAACGTCTAAATGCATATAAGACAAGTAAGTATCAAGTATAAGTTTTATTATGATTCAAGTCTCGGATTACAAGAAAAAGAAATACGAATACAAGTTTCCAAAAATAGAAATACGACAATACTTTCTAATTAAGGAAAGTATGAAAAAGCGAGGCGTTACAGTCTCCCCTCCTTTAGGAAATTTCGTCCCGCAATATATTCGGAGGAAGGTGTAACGAACAGGTGCGGATACTTAGTCTTCATATCACTCTTAAGTTCCCAAGTAAATTCGGCGCCACATTTACCTTCCCATCGAACCTTGACTATGGGAATTCGACTGCGCCTCAATTGCTTGATTCCTCGGTCCATGATTTCGACAGGTTTTTCCACGAAATGCAATGTCTCGTTGATTTGAAGATCTTCGAGTGGGACTTGAAGTCCTTCTTCAGCTAGACATTTCTTCAAGTTTGACACGTGAAATACTGGATGAACATTGCTAAGCGTTTGAGGTAGATCCAGTCTATACGCTACCTTGCCAATCCTCTCGAGAATCTTGAAAGGACCTACATAGCGAGGAGCGAGTTTGCCCTTCTTACCAAAACGGACAACGCCCTTCCAAGGGGATACCTTGAGAAGCACAAGATCATCTACGCTGAATTCCAAAGGTTTGCGTCTTTTATCAGCATAACTCTTTTGTTGGCTTCGAGCTTTAAGGAGATTATCATGTATTTGTAGGATCTTGTCCGTTGTCTCTTGTATCAGTTCAGGACCGGTGAGTTGTACGTCTCCGATCTCGTGCCAACAAATAGGCGAACGACACTTACGACCATACAATGCTTCAAATGGAGCCATTTGAATACCTGCGTGATAGCTGTTGTTGTACGAGAATTCTACCAAGGGTAAGTGCGAATCCCAGTTGCCACCAAAATCGATTACGCATGATCGAAGCATATCCTCTAAAGTTTGAATGGTACGCTCGGTTTGACAGGTAGATTGAGGATGAAAAGCGGTACTAAGGTTCAAACGAGTGCCAATGGCGGATTGAAAAGTTTGCTAGAGGCGGGAAGTGAAACGAGCGTCACGATCGGAAATGATGTCAATGGGCGTACCATGACGACTGATCATCTCACTCGTAGATACGAGCCAATTTCTCGACTTTGTAATCTTCACGAATGGCAAGGAAGTGAGCAGATTTGGTCAGACGATCGATGATAACCCAAAAGCTGTCATGACCTAAAGGAGTACGAGGCAATTTCGTAATGAAATCCATGGCAACACTCTCCCATTTCCAGACAGGGATTTCAGGTTGTTCGAGTAGGCCATAGGGACACTGATGTTCTGCCTTGACCTTAGAACAGGTCAGACACTTTGATACGTAAAGAGCGATATCACGTTTCATCCCAGGCCACCAATAAGATGTACGGAGATCATGGTACATCTTGTCAGCGCCAGGGTGTACGGAATATCAGGATTTATGAGCTTCATCCATCAACGTGGTTCGAAGAGTACAACGATCAGGAATCCACATACGGCCACGATAGTACAGGATACCATTGTTCTTCTGCTCAAGTGGTGTTTTGTCATCGGTATTCAACTCAGTTTCGAGGTTGCCCTCGTTAATGTTGAATATTGTGCATCTCGAATCAGATGGTGGAAATTTTCCATGGTTCTGTGACAACGAACACTTTTCACATGAATTTTGCGACTAAGTGCATCGGCCACAACATTCGCTTTGCCATGATGGTAGCGAATGTCACAGTCGTAGTCGTTTAACAATTCCACCCAACGGCGTTGTCGTATGTTGAGGTCTTTTTGGTCAAAGATATGTTGTAGGCTCTTATGATCGGTGAAGATCGTACACTTTGTACCATAAAGGTAGTCGCCAAATCTTTAATGCAAAAATGACCGCACCAAGTTCAACGTCGTGCGTGGTGAAGTTTTTCTCATGTATCTTGAGTTGTCTCGACGCGTAAGCGATAACCTTGTCCCGTTGCATGAGGACGCAACCAAGACATTGGTTAGAAGCATCGCAATACATGACGAAGTAGTCATTTCCATCGAGGAGTGTAAGGATAGGAACATTACAAAGCATGTCCTTGAGTATTTGGAAAGACTCCTCTTGTTTGGGACCCCAAACAAACGGTTTATCTTTTTTGCATTAAGGAGGTCAAAGGAACGACAATCTTTGAGAAGTTCGAAATGAAACGGCGATAATACCCAGCTAGGCCAAGAAACGATCGAATCTCAGAAGGTGATTTGGGTGAAACCCAATTCTTAACAACTTCAATCTTTGCAGGGTCAACATGAATACCGAGTTCGTTGACGGTGTGACCCAAGAATTGAAATTCCTTTAGCCAAAATCACACTTGGAGAATTTGGCATAAAGACGTTCGGTGTGCAAAAGCGTAAGAATGAGGCAATGTCGCCCATATTCTTCTTTCTTCTTGGAGTAGATGAGAATATCGTCGATGAAGACAATAACAAAGCGATCAAGAAACAGCTTACACATGCGGTTCATTGAATCCATGAACACGGCAGGTGCGTTAGTCAGACCAAAAGGCATGACCACGAACTCGTAGTGTCCATAACGTGTGCGGAATGCGGTTTTGGGTACATCTTCTTCGAGAACTCGAAGTTGATGATAACCAGAGCGGAGAACAATCTTTGAAAAGCACGTTGCGTCTTGTAATTGATCGAAGAGATCGTCAATGCGAGGAAGTGGATAGCGGTTTTTGACTGTGAGCTTGTTGAGCTCGCGATTGTCAATACACATGCGAAATGATCCATCTTTCTTCTTGACGAAGAGTACGGGAGCGCCCCAAGGAGAAGTACTAGGGCATATAAAGCCTTTATCAAATAGTTCTTGAAGCTGGCTGGATAGCTCTTGCATCTCTGAAGGTGCTAATCGATACGGAGCCTTCGCAACAGGAGTTGTGCCGGGAAGATATCAATACGAAATTCGACAGAACGAGGAGGAGGAAGACCAGGAAGATCATCCGGAAAGACACCAGGGAACTCACAAACGACGGGAACATCACTTAGGCTTGGGCCCTTGTCTTTCTTTTCCACAACGTGGGCCAGGAAGGGAAAGCATTCCTTGCGTAAGTATTTGTTCGTCTGAATACACGACATCAGCTTGAGACCTTTGGAAGGTTTATCACCATAGACGTGTAAGGAATCACCGCTAGGAAGAGGAAGGCGAAGGAAATTCTCCGAACAAGCAACTTCAGCACGAACTTGTCGAAGCCAGTCCATGCCTACTATGATGTCAAACCTACCCATTTTCATAGGTATGAGATCAATTGAGAACGTAAGACCGTTAAGATCCAAAGAACAACGAGGGAGGACATAGTTAACAGGAATGGTCTTACAGTTAGCGACTTCAACAGCGAAAGGATCGGGCAACTTAGATCATTCACACTTAAGCAAGGGTTCAAATTCAATAGATACAAAACTTTTATCTGCGCCAGTATCAAACAAGCAAGAAGCATAGACATGGTTCACAAGGAACGTACCAGTAATAACGTCGTTGGAGTTTTGGGCTTGAGCGGAGGTGAGCACGAAAGCTTGACCTTTAGTAGGTTCAGGGTTGGTGCTGCTGGCGTTGCTGCTGGTTGTTGACACACTTGGGGCATACGTTGGCGAAATGGTTAGGATCGCCATAGTTGTACATGCCCTAGCGGGAGTGGCTTCAGGTTGAGGGTTAGGGTTAGGTGTAATGGCTAAGGGTTACTGATTTTGGGGTGAGGGAAACTTCGGCAACGGTTGGATAAGTGCCCTAATCTCTGACATTGGATGCACTTTTGGCATGGAGTACCGACGGGATGATGGTAGAGATAGGTAGTACACTAAGGGTGAGATCCAGTGTAACCCCGTTTGAGCTGGTCGGTGCTTTGGGTAGTGGCAATGGCGTTTAGTGGTGTAGGGGTAGGCGGAGTAACAACCACGTTATTTTGGATAGAAGCCTTCCGCTTCTTGTTCCTTTTCTGGTTTCTCTTGGCTTGGGGGGGGGGAGGAGTTTCAGTAGCAGAGGTGTCGGCGATGGCTTGGTGCGCATGCTTCGTGGGGACCTTTTCGTAGGCCCCCTGGAGGATGCAGTTGTGGTTAAGCTGGATGGCTATGCTAAAAGCTTCATCGAGGGTTTTGGGGTTGGCGGCGGCTACATGGTTCATGATCACAGGCGAGAGCGAACGAATAAGCTTAGCAATCGCCTTGGGAACAGTATCCACCTGTCAAGGATAGATGATACTCAATTGTTTGAAGCGTGTGATCAAACCTTCGACGTCACTCCCCTGTTGAATAAGATTCTAGAATTCATTTTCGAGCTTCTGGGTCTCTTGGGGAGGACAAAATTGATCCTTCATGAGCTCCTTAATCTCTTCCCAAGTTAATACGTGAGCCACTTCGTTGCCACGCTTGTTGCGCTCGGTAGTCCACCACTCGAGTGCTCTTTTGCGAAAGACCCCAGTAGCGTTGAGGGTTCGAAGGTTATCAGGGCACCCGCCTTGAAGAAAGGTAAGCTCCATTGCGTTAAAACAGTTGATCATGGCGGTCACACCGTCCATGCCGGTGAACTCAACAGGTTTGCAAGCCATGAAGTGCTTGAACTGGTAAGACGTTTTGGATGTGTCGGTTTTCGAATCGGCAGAGGACCTAGGAGTGCCTTCGGTTTGGATGGTTTGGAGTTGGCTAACAATATCGGGGATAAAACGGGCCATTTGGTCAGCCATTCGCTCAACCACTAGACCGACGAGGTCTTGTTTTGACATAGAGTCAGCATTGTTGCTGGATCCTCTGTTGGACCTCTTTGACTTCTTGGAAGAGTTAGGAGAAGACATTTAGAGGTTCGAAATAGAGCAAGGGATGAGACTTGATCATAATGTAAAAATAACAAGTTTTGCATGTATGAGTATGTATAAGGTTCACATAATTTCACATAAATTGCATGAGTTTAACAGGTATAACATGTATAATCACGTATGAATGCGCATAAAAGAGTATAAATTTAGATTGTTCACGAGGATTAACATTTTTTTAGATTGCGATAAACGTGCAGATAGTGTAACGGTCCGAAATGAATGAGGTAACAAGTATTAAAAACACATAGAAATCGAATTACATAAAAATGATAGGCTCATAAAACGTGGGAATGTTTCGGGTAGAGAAACGTCGACAATTCAAAAGTGAATCAAAGTTTTTTTTCAAATTAGAGAAACGTGCTTTGGCCTATAGGTAAATGTTCTCATCGAGAAGCGACTAACGACATTTTACCCTTCCAGTTACTACACGTCTCTAATCGATCGGATAAAATTGAAACTTTGGCGAGAGCGAAAAATCGAGGAATGGGACTTAATCGACGAGGTGCGGGTTTCACCCCTAACTTGACGATTTCGTACCCTAAGTGTGGTTGGTACTTACCAAACGAAGAGCAAATTCCGATTCGTTGGTAAGGGTCCATTAGAGTTTGAATTGGAAATTTTTCATCAAGATGTGGATTTCGCTCCTAACTTGATGGTGAAATTTCGTGCAAAAGAATAAGGATAGCGGAATGAGAGTCGTTCTCCAAATTCGCTTGTGTTACGAGTGTCTTCAAGTCTTCAAAGTGTGTATTATGTAAAAATGTCTTAGGAAAGACATTATGTATATCTATTAAGACCAAAATAAAAGAAGAGAAGCAAAGTAGGAAGCATAAAGTTTTAAGCGTAAACAAGAATGGTAAAAAACAGGTACTTAGAACTATAGACTAGGTCGAACAAGCAATTCTACCTAATTCCCTATAGTTATGGCTCTGATACCAATCTGTCACACCCCAACCGATGGTGGAAACATCAAAGTGAGACGATAACGAGATTGCTCATTGCTCACAACGCTAATAATGACAATATCTAATTAAAGTCGAATTTCATTTCACTAATAATTGTCAAGTACAACATTGAAGCAAATACAATAAGCACAATACAACAAAATTGATACAACAACTTTAACCTAAACGTCTAATTGTGTGTATCTAAATCCTTGCTATTTGATTTCATAGCATCCTCTTCATCAACCTATAACATGTTTTAAAATACAATTCAATGCAAAAGCAAAGGCGAGTACACAAGTTTAAGCATAGCATACGTATACGATTAAAGTTTAAACAAATCCTTATGGCAACTATGATTCTACAAGAGCATATACAAGGCATGCAATACTACTAGTCAAACCCTTAACGCAATCACGATGTTTTTAACATGCCTCAAGTTTACACAATGGAGGGGGATGCGTTACTTCCTAAAGCGCTTTACATGTCAAACGGAGGCTTAAAATAAGTTAATGACTAAAGTATCACATAAAGAATGTCCAAGATATAAGCATCACGTAAGCGTATCAAGTATTCAAGGGTATAGGATTCTTTGTGCATTTCATAAACTTTAAGTGTTGTGGTTTTGGTATAAGTAAACATGTTACACCCAAAAGTGTTTTAAACGAAAAGTGGGTCGAGTGTACTCACGGTTTTGCTAAGTGTTCAAACTTGACAAGTCCGCGAAGTGGGTTGATGGATGGGATGAGCGCCGAGTTACCTACAAGGGGAAAAAGTAGGTTGGTAAGTATTCGAACGATAACGAAGGATCTGGGAATTTAAACACAATAAAGTAGTTTATACGGAAAATAATCATCTAGACTTAGCACTCATTTTTTACACTGTAAGACCCATTTGGGTTGATGTGTTTTCATGGGTTAGGTTACCCATTAGAATCGTAATGAGAGATTAAGTACTTACGTGATGTAACCTAGTACCATGACGGATAATCATTTGATTATCATCAAGAGTTCGGTTAGTATATACATATATATATATATATACATATATATATATACATATATATATATACAATATATATATATACATATACATATATATATATACATATACATATATATATATATTTTATATAGTAGATCATAAACATCATATAAATTCATAGAAGTCATGGATAGAGGTAGGAGGATAACCTTCCTTTTAAAACCTCTTTCGTATAGTATATCAATGCACAAGTCGTCACAAGGACAACAAGGATGGTCATGAGTACGTTTAAACATAAAAGTAAAAGACAAAAGTAAATGAAATCATCAAGTGAGGTGGTGGATCGAAGTTAGGATAGCCAAGGCTTCCAAGTGATCACACTCTACTAACATAAGTCTTGTTTCGAGAACAAGCTTGGAAGGATACAACACTTGTGGGTAAAACCTTACTAAAACCATAAAGGCTCTTACTCTTGGGACCTTTAGACATGGTGATGTTCCAAGTTAGTCTTCCATGGAAGACTTATGGAGACATTCCAAAAGGTATTTCAAGTAGTAAGAGAGAAGAAGATCAAAAGAGAGAGGTGAGTTAGAACTCACTTTTGGAGCCTTGATCTTTTAGAGGAGAAGAGCTCTTAGAGCTTTAAGAGAGAAGAGAAGAGATGAATTGAGGTGTGAAATGAGAGGAGATGGAGTGGGGTATTTATAGGTAAAACTGGGAGGGTGTTAGTTGGGGGTTTTTAATGGAAGAAGCACAAAATTGGCCAATCCATGAGCTTGAAACCAACATTTCCAGATCGTGCCCCTCTCGTGGGCCGCGAGAGGGTGAAGAAGTCTCGGTCGCGGGCCATTAGAGGTCTGGCGGGGCACGAGAGGGTTTAAGGGCTCGGTCGCGGGCCGCGAGGTAGGTTATTCCAGAAGATTCTTTGTTTTTTTATCACTTTTAGTCCTTAAACTTTGTTTATTTTGCCAATTTTACAAGTTTTAATGCGTATAAGTATATAAGTATTGAGTGTGAATACGCGTACAAGTGTATTGAACGTTTAAATGCATATAAGACAAGTAAGTATCAAGTACAAGTTTTATTATGATTCAAGTCTCGGATTACAAGAAAAAGAAACACGAATACAAGTTTCCAAAAATAGAAATACGACAATACTTTTTAATTAAGGAAAGTATGAAAAAGCGAGGCGTTACAACGGGAACCGAATGGAATCCGTAAACCCTCGCCTCCCGTCAGGTTCGAACCCGGAATTAAATGCGACACCCGGTCTGTACTGTACTAGTGTGACACGTGTTAGCAATGAATAAAGGCAATATTATGTTAAATTTGATGTTAAATGATGGCATTTGATGTGCTGGTAAATCCAAACTTTGTTAATAACTATGTTGGCAAAAATAAGATATGCGCTTATCGTGTAACGAACAAAATGCAACACGAACGTTGGTGACCGCCCGATTAATGTTAAAATCCTAAAAATATTCCGTTATGATTAAAGTGCTATTTTAATCATATCCGTGAGGAAAAATTAAGTAAAAGGCTTAAAAACACTGTTTTGCGAATTTAAGCACGTATTGCGCGATATCGTGCGTATCTTAGAAAATTTAAACGACGAAGTCAGTCAAGGAAAATAAAATATTTTCAGCAATATTATGGCAAGCTAATTTCTATTAATTAGTAGAAATAACATTCAAACGCATAAAAACCATAGTGCGTAGTTTCTAGTTCGCAATGCTCGAAATTGGCGCGCATATGACCCTTTTACGCACTTTAAAAGCGTGATACGCCAAGTAAAACCAAAATTTTTTATTATTGGATAAGAATATTGGTATTTGGTAGGAAAAAGTATTTGGATAATTATTAGATTAGGAAACTACCTAAAAGACACCTAATTTTTATAAACTTGCTTAATTTCTATAAAAAGTGAGATTTTAAAAAAAAAAAAGGAGGAACCCTTCCCCACTCAAACTTTTCGGCCAAATAAGGTTGGGCTCCACAAAATGCAGAATTTTAATCTGGGAATGATTATGTGGGTCTTGGAACATGGAACATGCAACACGTGTCTTTCATATGTGTGTTGGATGCATGCATGGCTTACACATGCCACCATTTCCCTTTCCAAGACATGCAAATTGGTTTTCTTTCCCTCCATAACCGTATACCTCCACCACCTCCCTCATTTTTTTTGTTTCAAACATTTCTCAAAGATTTAAGTGTAAATCCAAGTTCTTTCAAATTATTTTTGTGAAGTTTGTTGTAATTTTGAAGCTTTATGATGGAAATTCAAGTACATTCGGAAGATATACCCAAGAACATCCATCAAAACGTTTCATTTATTTTAATGGTCATCAAGGGTATGAACCTTCATCTTCCTTGTTTATAATTTTGCTTGTAAGTATTGATTTACAAAAGATTGTTTCTCAAAAGCTTGGATTTTTCATACACTTGAATTTTAAACAAGGAAATGGTTTATAAACAACAATAATGGAAGTATATATGTATGTGTGTCAGGCTGTAGGTATGTATATGTGTGGGTTAGAGATTGTGTTTTTATTGTTAGTTGATTCTTGATTGATGTCATTTTAGGGATGGTTGCATGCATGATCAAATAAGGTTTTTATAAAAGTTCATATGATTGATGATGAATAAATAAAAAGTGAGTTTTTGGAAGTGTATATATATATATGTGTGTGTGTGTGTGTGTGTGTGTGTGTGTCGTGTATGTATGCATGCACATGAGTTTTTTGTTTGTTAGTTCATAAAGGCATGAGAATGTTACATGTATTAATGTTATGAATGATTTGATGATTAAATGAAGATGATGTCTTGGATTTATTTGGAAGTTAAAATAAATGTATGGTAGATGCATTTAAAATCTTGGATGATAATGATATGATAATCATGAATTAGGTACTTGTACATAAGTATATATGATAATTAAATGATTATAAGTTGGTAAACCTGAAATGGTATGATAAAGATAGATTAAATCAGAATAAGCATGCTAAAATGATGCTAAAGGATGTGTTATGATGATATGAAATTATGTCATAAGTTTAGTAGCTTTGCATGTTGCACATGAAGCTTAAAAAGTGGTAAAATGGGTGGAATTACATGATTTATGTGTCTTACATGAAATCTGCACTAACATAGATATAATTACCATTTTATTTAATAAATAACATGTGTTATGTTAGAAAATGAAGTCGTGATGACTTGGGATGATTATAGTAAAGTTTGACACAAGACTATGCGTTAAAAACGGTAAAAATCGGCATTTAAAGTGATTATAGTAAAGTTCGGTACAAGACTGTGTAAATATGTTACGAAGCGTAAATCGTAGATATATTGTATATAAACGGGTGTGATAATGAATATAACATGATGAGAGTCATTAATAAAATCGTTAAAGTCACATAAATATTAAAATATATATATGAACACACACACACACACACACACATATATAGACACGCCAACATAACAAAAAATAAAGACATTTGGAGTAAATATCAAAGTTGTGTGAAAATTTTAAGTATTGGAGAAACTTAGGGATTTGTATAATAATTGGTTATTAAATCATTCCTACTTAAATTAGTTCATGTAGACCAATTTGTGGGATCACATTAGTATAAAAACGCACCCAAAGGTGTGTGTCACTAACCCATCTTTTCTATTTTATATAACGTTTGGGGAGGAAAACGCCTTAAAAAGGATAATTATATGTTTTTGTATAAAACATGCCTTTGAATAAATTATAAATATATTTTTATGGAAAATATGGTTTGGAATGATATAAATATGTTTTGAGGAAAACATGGTTTTGGAAATGTGATTGAATATAAATATGTTTTGGGGAGAAATGGGATTGAGCTAATAAATTTGTTTCGGGGAGAAACGGGGAGGATTACGATGTCCGGGGTTAAAACGACCGTATGGATTCAAAAATGTTAAAATCTAAAGTTGTGACGAATTTGCTTGATCTCAAGAGAGTAGGTATCTGGTAAGGCTTACGTCTCGATGGGGACTTCGGGGAATTCGTACAACGCAAAATATTAAATTTAGTATTTTAGTAGGATATATATTGTTCATGAGGCAGACACCATAAGTGACCCATTATGTGGCACTTTGCGAGAATTTATCCGTTTAATCATTAATACCGGTATGCGTAGAATTGTTGATAGATCTATCGGGTTGACCATCCCGTCGTAACCGGTAGTTTCGTGTCAAGTCAAACGACAAATTGATATTCTGTGATTATCTAACGTTGATTATACCCTTTTTGTTAATATATTGCTCGTAGGCCTTGCAAACCTATGAATCTGAAAAACTTGATACTAGAAATTTAATATATTAAATTAAATCTTGTGAAGATGATTTGTGTCGAAGGTTTTGGAAAAACGCTTGCGATTAGAGAATTGACCCTTGGATTTTTGATAAGGAAATAAAAATGACTTTCTTAATCATATATGGATGTTTTGATATAAAATTTATAATAAGAAAGTTTTCTTTAAATTGTTTACAATTTGAATATGTGAACTTATTAGCCTCTGTGTTGATACTTGATTTTGACGTGTTATTCAGGTACATGAGTTCGGCTTTGGGATTTTGACATATCTTGTGGTAGTTGATGCATTTTATGTTAAATAATATTTCAGACAACTTTTAAAACTATTTTGGGATGTGTGTACTAAGATCCATAAGGATCAAACAACTATGATGTGGTTATGGTTTATGTTTAAACTTTAAACTCTAAACTCTAAACTTTATGTTTTAATTAAGTTGTATGTCCAAAGTTAATATTGTATCATTCACTAAGATACTTATGGGTACCAACTCCGTCACCCCGCGTTTGTATTTCCGCTGCGATGTTTTTGGGAATGACATCAAAGCCCCGATTCATCCTTTCACCCAGATGTCCCTTGAAAGTGGCCAATCGAAAATCAAACCTGCTTCTCCACTAAGAAGGACAAGACAATTTATCACTAGATTAAGTTCTCACAACAAAATATATTATATTTAAATAAAGTTTGTATTTTCTTTAAATCTTTATTTACTAGGATGATTCGGAGTGTGTTCACCAATAAGAGTAACTTCCTCAACAACAGGAACACATTCATTAATTAAATAATATTAATATATTTATTAGCATGAACGACTTCATATTATCTAAATAATGGACAATCCGAGGAAGTAAAATATAAAAGGTTGCACTAAAAGCAATCACTAGATAAAGATATTTACTGGATTAAACAATCTAATACGAAATGAAAACGGATGTTGTGATTATTGAAGCAATAACCAAGTTCAAATAATTAGTGATTATTTCATCGGAAGCCACCAAATTGTAATCGCACCAATTCCTCGGTCGACACCAACTACGCCATTTGACGTTGCTACTACCCTACATCCATTTCCGCCACCGTTTGCCACCGGTAGCCTTCGTAAAGGACATCCAGCTCCTAATTTTTTTTCGGGATAGATTTTAGAGTGAACCAAAAAGAGTTTTGGGTTCATCTCACGTGTTGATTTTCGTTTATTTAATCTAGAGACCATATTGTTGTCTTGAAGTGTTTCAAATATGCGTAGTTCTCTACAGACAAAAAGGCATCCTTCTGTTATTAGTTTTATTGTATACATATTTGGACTCCTGTGGGCGTTTGTGAGATTGGTCAAGAACGGTTCGTACAAAGTCTTCCCTTGTATCAAGTATTAAAAACCCATGTGCGAAACCTGACAATGGTATTAGAGATGCTTTTCGAAAATCAAAAACTAAATCTATTATAACTGATTAAAGCAATCCCATTTTACTTTGCCAAGACTTTTCTTTGGCAAAAGATTGTCACAAGCCTATGAAAATGGTAGTTATATCTAGGTTGTGAGGTTAATTAGTAGTACTAGCACATCTTATGCTAGCTTTAGAAAAATAGTCAAGAGGAGTGAAAAATGTGAGGGTATGTATTGTGTAGGTATTCTATAAGAGTGGACCGATCGAAGCTTTAGTACCTTCTTGTTTCAAAATGTAACACCTAAGTGACTTGAAGAGGATCCTACCTTTGTTAGTCTTGGGGATTGGGCCGGGATTTATAAATTGGAAATAACATTGGTCCTTGTTGAAAATTTTTATGCAAATTATTATAAAGTTGATTTTTTTATAAAATGTATTGCTTACGGACAAACAATGTTCAAGTGTGGGGATATTTGATGTGTCTGTAAGACACCATGTTATTAAAGTCTAAAACCCACATTTTTATGGTTATTCGATTTAAATTTCACTTTGAATAGATTAAATGTTTGTTTCTTAATGATTTGCAAGTTCCTAGTTGAAATGTCGGATCTCAAGGTCAGATTGAGAGCTTTACTAAAGATATAAGAAGACCATATGGTTTGACTACCGTACGATATGGAACAAAGTATGGTTGTGGGCCAAGTATTGGGTTGCACCACCTTATTAGATTGAACCGTAGTGGGCCTGTCATGTCAAGCCAAAGATATTGGCAGTACCCGAGAGGAAGCTTACGGGTTGTACCCAACTCAAATCGAACCCGGACCATATAAATAGAATAAGTCATCCAAGAAACCCTAAGTTACGAATTCAGGAGTTAAGAATACCAAAAAAGGGTTGTAACAAGGAGGAAGATTCAAGGGTAGATCAACGGGAAGATGATTCAACAAAGAATGGCATATAGGAGGTTGAGATATCAACTCTTACTGAGTTAAACCCTTTCTATTATCATTTTATTTTTGATCTGATCATGTATTCGATGAATTCTTGTGTTTTAGTTATTTCTATGAGTAGCTAACCACTCTATTGCCAACTAGTTAGGATGAACTATAATACTATGTGAAGTTTGGATGATTTTATTATGTAAGTGTGTCTTTACTAAAATTTTTAGATGAACTTGTGATTGTGTAATCTATTGGATATGTATTGATCGTTGAATGAGTTTGTGTGGATGATTTAGGTCTTCTATGAAGTCATGCATGCTAGCTTTGTTTTTTCTATCTTTAGGCTATATATTGATCGTTACTCTAGGGCTGGAAACTTAGTAAGTAAAAGACAAACTTGTTTAAGAGTTGGTAAGTCATATGTGTCACCTATGGAAGAATCTAACTAAAAGGGTATAGAAGTTAGTTAGATCTTTCTTTAAATTGAGTAGCATAAATAGTAATTCGCTCGGTTCATTAGTTTATGTTGGTAGAACAATATTAGAAACTCTAAAATCACAAAGGAATGGTAAATGACTTAGTTACTTAGAACTTGAGAGTTAGGTATGTTTATGGCTTTGTTATTCGGGGACATGGGGTCATCCTGAGAGGGCACTGGCTTTTTAACAATACACCCATACTGTGACAACCGGCAAAATTCCATGTTAATTCCGTACAACTTAATCACTTTTTATACAACTTAATTCCATTCTTTTGATTTAATTTATGAATGATTGAGTTGTACAAAGCCTACCAGTGATAGAACATGTTAAAATATTACAATTAATATTGCCAAAAACAAACAATTTTGTCCCAATACGTTGGCAAACAAATGCAAGAAATCATTATTCAACTAAACACACTATTCATTATAGGAAGATTCTAATGTGAACTAGAATGACAAAAAGGGATATGAAAGCATATCCATATATATATATATATATGTATATATATATATATGTATATATAATCCCTAATTTTGGGAAATAATTGAAATGATATATATGAACTTTCGGGAAAACACCTAAACACCTAGCTGAAACATAAACTAGTTGATTCAGCACTTTGAAGAACTTTTTTCATCATTCCGCAACATCAACAAAGCTAGTAGATAATGTTAATTATCTTAAATGATCCCGAAGATATCATATATGCATTAAAGGTATTGTTACAGGTATCGTCGTGCACCTTCCATATTTTAACCGATAACTACCCAATAACGAATCTAGTGACATTTTTGATGTCTAAACCAAACATTAACTAGTCTAGTGGACTAGTCAAGCTCACTTAACATCCTAAACCATAATTAGCACCCTCATCATCCTCACTTATCCTAATGACCAAAATATCAAAAATTAGAATTACAACACATGTTATATTACTTATAATAATTAAATGTTACACTTTACCCCCTCAAGTGGGCCCCACACACACCATGTTGTGATTTTATAAAGATAAGAAAGTATGGTCTTGTGTGGACTTCTAGAAATTTTATGCAATGTTATTTTATAAAATAGATAAAACCAATTTTAACCACCATATAACCACATTTCCTACAACTTCCAAAAACAACCAAACAGCACTCTCTTTCTCCTTTTTTACCTACGGCTCCAACACCCCTCATATCTTCATCCATTTTATTCAACTTAACTCATAAAAACAAGCATTCATATTCCACTTGAACGTGATATTAGGTGGTGCAACGCTTGGAAGCGTATTAGGAACATCATACTCATCTTGTGGAGCTTCAACCTCTTCTTGTTATCTTCATCTTCTTCATCTAGTATCATCCCTAGCCTATAGCTGGTTGTAAGTCTTCAAACTTGTACTTTTAGGCTTCTTATCTTATGTAGATTAAAGATGTACATCTTGATCATCTTGAATCTAAAGATAAAATACAAGAAAAACCTAAATTAAACAAGATAATCTAACTTAACTATGTGTTTTTCTTGTTATTCTTGATGTTAGTTTAGTGTAGATTATGTTTGATTGAAGGATCTTGTATGAAGATGCTCAAAATTATGATCTAAGCATGTAGATGCTTAGATTTAAAGATCTACAAACTTGAAGTATCATGATTTTTGATCTAGTCTTTATATGATTTTTGAAGATATAAAGTTTGTAAAGAAGCTAAAGATATATCTTTAAAATGTAGATCTTGAAATTTAACATATACAAGCTTATGGAAAATGTTAAAGTAAGAATATAAACATAAAAGTGTTATTATTTTTAAGGATCTTAACAAAATATATAATAAAAGTTCACGATACTAGAAGTTGTGATTAGATGAATATGCATGAGAAATGATATTGTTTGATCTTGATTGAGTTTATGATGATATTGGGGATAAAAATTTGGTTAAAAATATGTTCTAAAAACTTGGAAAACACCCATAGTATAGGGGAAACTATGGTGAAATTTTCTAAAATTCTAATCATGATTAATGTGTAGTTTAACAAGTGATTATCTTAACTAAACGTGATTCGCGACTTTAATCATGATTAGGCAAACTTGAATGAAAATTTTAAGTTAAATACTTAAGGATGTTTTCATCAGCCAAATGGAAAAATATACATACACACACATAATATATATATATATATATATATATATATATATATATATATATATATATAGATACTTAGAAAACCAATCTTATGTGCATATATACTTGTGTGTATTTATGTTTTTGTATTTAAAAGTTAGGAGCTTGCTTAACTAAATACATATATATACAAACACTTGAAAACCCCCAAATACTTGAAGAATACACAAGTATATAAATGTATATGGTGACATATATAATACACACTTATCCTCAAAGCTTGTTGCATGGAATGTAATACACTAAGAGATATATAATTCGGTTATATTATGTCCTTAAACCTAGATTCGAACCATGGACAAATCAGATAAACGGACAAACTAACTTATATATCTTATATATATTGAAGAAATAATATATATATATATATATATATATATATTATATATATATATATATATATATATATATATATATACTATATTAATAAGCATATTCAAAGGGTAACTTAAGGTAATTTGCCACTTCCCTTAAAACTCCTTTAATGCATGAAGTACAACATCTTTAAGCACAACATGTTTGAGCGGCCAAATTTTGCAGTCAATTTTTCAATTCCCGCTCATCCCAGTTCCCCATACACACCTGCCACGGATATACATCAAGGGTTTTCTAGATTCATTCTTCATTTTCAAAATCCTCTACCCCCTTCTCTCTCTCGCGATTTAAGAGATCGGGGTTTCACAAGATGTTCAAGGTTTCACAAGTTCCAGTCCAAACGATTTGAGATCTTCACTGACCCTCTCTTATTTTCATCATATCTCAGGTTCAGAGCTCTCATTTTCATCTCATTCTCTCTGTTTCTTCATCCATTCAAGATCTAGATCTTGGTGAATACCAACATTTACTCTCTTATACGGTAATGGTATTGTTTATTTTTCAATTTGTAGATAGAATTTTAAATGTTCTTAATATAATGCTTTATAGCTCATCTGAAGATCAAGTCACTCGCCTAGAAGTTTAATGGTGTAAATTAAGGTAAGCTAAATAAAACCATTTATTAATTCAAGTTAGAACTATGAACTTTATGGTAAAAGAAAACCTAAATCTTGACCCTTCTTTGTTTACAGGTAGATGCAACGCCAGTGCAGTCGAAACAAGTTTATACGGTAAGTGATAGGTGCACTTCTACTAAAAGATTTCGTAAACTATATCTCAAGAAATAACAATAACATTAATCGTTATTATTTGTCAGATTAGATCAGCAACTGAGTGTAGCACGTCTGATTATGATGAAGAGAAATTGAAAGAAGGTTTAAATTACGTGATATGTTTTCTTTGCGTTTTAGGGGGAAGATAGGTGGTTCTCTCCTAGGGATTACAAAACACAGGTTATTGGCGGCAACCCGCCTTATTTAACATATAAAAAACTTTATATGTTAAATATGGCGGCTTGCTGCACATAACGTGTGTTTTGTAAACCCTGTGGAGAGAAGCACCCATCTTCCCCTTATAAGGCAAAGAAAATTTATATACGTAATTTGTCAAACTACACTAAATTCAGTAAAAATATGTGTTGGATATAAAATATATGTTGGAATTGAACCCTACAAAAGAATAGAGATAGAAAGCCAAATATACTACAACCTCTGATCCAAACAATAATGTAACATCTGCCCAAGTCAAGGTCTGCTGAAGACTAAATGTCCAAGGTCTGCCATAGCTAAACTCTGTTGAAGACAAAGCTTTGTTGAAGGTCTAACAAGGCAAAGCTCTGCTAAAGACTAAAGTTAAAAGTCTACTAAGGCAAAGCTCTTCTAAAGACTAAAGGCAAGAGGTCTGCCAAGACAAAGCTCTGCTGAAGATCAAAGCTAAAGGTCTGTCAAGGCAAAGCTCTGCTGAAGACCAACATAAGATGTATCATCAGTGTTTTCTATTAGTCCTTTTAATGTTTACAAAACACAGGTTATTAGCGGCAACCCGCCTTAATTAACATATAAAAAACTTTATATGTTAAATATGGCGGCTTGCTGCACATAACGTGTGTTTTGTAAACCCTGTGGAGAGAAGCACCCATCTTCCCCTTATAAGGCAAAGAAAATTTATATACGTAATTTGCCAAACTACACTAAATTCAGTAAAAATATGTGTTGGATATAAAATATATGTTGGAATTGAACCCTACAAAAGAATAGAGATAGAAAGCCAAAATATACTACAACCTCTGATCCAAACAATAATGTAACATCTGCCCAAGTCAAGGTCTGCTGAAGACTAAATGTCCAAGGTCTGCCATAGCTAAACTCTGTTGAAGACAAAGCTTTGTTGAAGGTCTAACAAGGCAAAGCTCTGCTAAAGACTAAAGTTAAAAGTCTACTAAGGCAAAGCTCTTCTAAAGACTAAAGGCAAGAGGTCTGCCAAGACAAAGCTCTGCTGAAGATCAAAGCTAAAGGTCTGTCATGGCAAAGCTCTGCTGAAGACCAACATAAGATGTATCATCAGTGTTTTCTATTAGTCCTTTTAATGTTTACAAAACACAGGTTATTGGCGGCAACCCGCCTTATTTAACATATAAAAAACTTTATATGTTAAATATGGCGGCTTGCTGCATATAACGTGTGTTTTTGTAAACCCTGTGGAGAGAAGCACCCATCTTCCCCTTATAAGGCAAAGAAAATTTATATACGTAATTTGTCAAACTACACTAAATTCAGTAAAAATATGTGTTGGATATAAAATATATGTTGGAATTGAACCCTACAAAAGAATAGAGATAGAAAGCCAAAATATACTACAACCTCTGATTCAAACAATAATGTAACATCTGCCCAAGTCAAGGTCTGCTGAAGACTAAATGTCCAAGGTCTGCCATAGCTAAACTCTGTTGAAGACAAAGCTTTGTTGAAGGTCTAACAAGGCAAAGCTCTGCTAAAGACTAAAGTTAAAAGTCTACTAAGGCAAAGCTCTTCTAAAGACTAAAGGCAAGAGGTCTACCAAGACAAAGCTCTGCTGAAGATCAAAGCTAAAGGTCTGTCAAGGCAAAGCTCTGCTGAAGACCAACATAAGATGTATCATCAGTGTTTTCTATTAGTCCTTTTAATGTTTAGTGTATAGCAGTGATTAGCTTAGCAGATGTTATTAGTTTGTTATTTTTGTTAATTGTCACTTTCATGCTGACATCATAATAAGATGCTCAGTGGTTAGGATTGTAGCATAAAAGAACACTACCTGTGCTGTTCTATTTGATCACTTTCACCGATTAACAATCTAAGCTATCTTCCTTACATTCTGTATGAACAAATCAGTAATCTTAGACTGAGGGGGAGATTGTGAGTCATATGCAAGTAATCATAATTATGAAAGCATAACAATGAAAACAATCTCTCAACTATTATGAATTAAAGCAAACTTGACATAAATGCCCACTAATGCAAACCACTGACTCACTATCCACTGATGCAACAAATGATGCAAGTTCATTTGATTTATCTTCTTTCATTTACCATTTTTAGAACTTATATAAATAGTTTCAAACTCAGATTCTAACAATATACAAATAACTTCATTTGAACCATTCTCAATATAGTCAACTTTTCTTACACCTATCATTTGAACCATTGTGAATATAGTCAACTTTTCTTACACCTGTCTTTAACGACCTCATTACTTAAGACAATAAGTATCAGTCATTGTAATCCTATCCACTAACATAAATGCAAACTTGACATAAATGCCCCTGAACTTATCCAACTGATCAGAAACCGCTGATGACAAACATGCTAACACACCAACAGTAGTGTATAGCAAAACCATTGATTCAACTACTAACTCACAACAACTGATGTTATACTCAGCATGTTGGCCAAACGGTTGTCTACCACAATAGTGTTTGCCTAACATCTGATGTTACTAGTCCATGAAATCAATCCATTGTTGAAAGTGTATCCTTGTTCTACTTCCATTGTTGGTGAAACAACTGTTCCCCAATCCCCTGTTGGTGAAACACTGTTTCCCAATCCATGTTGGTGAAACCATGTTTTCCAATCCATGTTGGTGAAACCATGTTTCCAAATCCTTGATCATTCTCTGTTCAGACCACTGCTTGTCTCCAGCAGAGTTTACACGTGCATGATGATAGCCATCAGATTTGAAACCGCTGCACGTCAGCATTCACTCTTCCCTTTATAAACCCTGTTTCATTCCAATAGAATTTCCACTTTCCGTTTCAATTTCAAAAACAAAAATCTCCCATAAATTTCTCCATTACTCCCTTCTTCTTCAAACCCTAAATTCACCATGAATCTTATCCTCAAAACTCCCCATAACTACTTTCCAATATTGAGACAACCAACAATAATACTACGTTTCACTGCATGATTGATGTTCTACAAACATCATCATACAAAGATGTGTTACTTGCAAAAGCCCCGATCTACATCAACACCCTTCCCAGTTCTGGGCAAACGCTGAACGGCAAATTCAGAAAAAAGGCTGTTGCCATCACATCAAAGATTGGGCCGTCACTTGTCCAGATATCTCCTTCTACTATCTCCACCCTTTCGGTCTTAATGACCTTGATAACCCCACATCTTTCTCAATGAAAGATTTAAACCAGAATTCATAGAGCGTGGATATGAAGGTAGCTTTCAGCATTTACCATTTTCAAACCGGAATTTCTTGCTGACATGAAATTCTTTTTTCACACCCTGTTACTGTGCCTGTCAGCAAAAACAACCGGTTTCAATAAAATACCTTTGAATATTCAATACATGGGTTATGATATTTTATCCAAATCAAAATTTAACTTTTCTCAGGTATTGTTTTCTGATCTGGTTGCTAATGTTAACAATCTTAAAAAGGGTAAAGCTTTTATAATACACCCTAGGTTGAGTTTCTATTTACAAAAACAAGTTTCTGAGTCTGATTTTAAACAAGGTGTCACCTGTGAAGTTGGCAGCCTCAAACATGGAACTTTTACTAGACTCTCAACTCAAAAAAATCTAAGGTGTTGAAAACTAAAGCAATAGAGACTAAGCAGATTTTGACAACTTCTACAACCAATGCTCCTTCCTCTGTTGCTAAGCCCACTGCTCCAGGTGACCACAACACTACAAACAGTGTTGTGAAACCCCCTCTAGTTAAACCCAAAAAGAAACCAACCAAATCCACCAAGCCCACCAAACACCCTAAAAAGGTAGCTCTGGAAGATGAGATCCTAGATGTCTTACCTATGATATCTCAAAAGTCACTTACAACCACTGGTGCTACTACCTCACAACAGATGGTTCAAAGATCTGAGCCATCAGAATCTCCTCTTTTTTCCTCACAAAAGGAAAAAAGTTGTAAGCACAGGGACACCACATTGTGAGGCAGATGTTTCACTTGAGCATTTTTTCTCCAACCCTTCTCCCAGGGCTATGTATCTTTGTACTCCCCTACCCACTACTCCAATTCCACCCACATTTATACCTTTGCTTGAGGCAATAGAGAAAACTCAGTCACTCAACAGTCCCTCTCACTCACCCATTAAAGAGAGTCAACCTCCACATTTGACTGAGTCTAAGACAACTCTATCTGCTAGCCCACAGGAAATTGAGGAAGTTACACCCCAAGAGTTACATGTAACTCTTGGTGGTAGGTCAAGTGAAGCAACTACTACCACTACTGGGACAACAGTGGCTCAGTTGGATAGTGGTTACATAATTAAGACTTCCTTGACGGCAACAATTGCTGAGGCTACAGTTGTATTCTTGGGCTAGTTGGAAGTCCCTAGAACCAAGAACAAGAGGCATTTTGGTCTGATACTATGGAGTTTACTCAAGTAGAAGATCCAAATAAAACTACCTCTGGTAGGAATTCAGATAATCCTATTAGATTAGGTTATGAATTAAGGTATAAAGAATTGACAGAGAGGATGTCTTCCATGGAATCATCTATAGATGACTCAAAACCATGATGAAACAGGTCCTACAAAACTCCCAACCTCAACCATCTCCCACACAAAATGCTGATGAGCTATGGAAGGTTGTTCAACCAATCATCCTTGCTTGGAGACAACTGGCCGATATTCAGCATGAAACCCATATGAAACTGATCGAAATATGTCGAGGCTCGCTATAAAGATACACAAGCTGAAATCAAAGCCATCAAAGATCATCTACTCAAAACTACTGGCTCTACCCTGGTGATCATTCTTCAAGATGACAATGAAGATGATGCCAAAAGGGGGATAAAGATTCAATGCAAAAGTTGCAGCCTGACTCAAAACTCAAACCTCAGGTGCACAACAACACAACAACAACTACTGAAGCATCCGAAGCAACTTTGGGTAAAGAAACTGACGAATCATTAAACAAAGAATCTGAAAGGATTACAAATGAAAATCAAGAAAGACATGATACACTTGAATAAAAATATTTGAGACTCGTAAAAGGAGTAAAGGCTAAGCAACTGGGAAAGGAAGATGTTGGAATTTCAAGGCAAAGAAGGTCTGCTAGAAGAGCAGGACAAGAAACTTCCATCTCTCCTACAACCACTGCTGCAGCTATGATAAATGTATCCTCTGTTACTCTACCCACAACAAATGTTTGGGTAGATGTTGTGACAGCAGATGCTGGAACAATACTGCTCCAACAGATGTTGTTCAAACCACTGCCTTGATCACCTTTCCAACCAAAATTGAACACTTCCCATACCATCCCAAATTCCCACACATCCACCTTCTCCCAAAATTAAATTCCAACACAAAAGAAAAGCTTTTGTTGTTGATGATGATGAAGACAACCAATCACCACTTCCCACCTCATCATAATCCATATCACAACCATCCTCATCACCTCACACTTTTAAACTCCATTTCCCCCAGTTCTAACCATGCACCAACCCTCCTCATTCCTTCCATTGGGTGCATTATACCCATGGAAATTTTAATAGTTAAAGGTGAGATTGAAGCTTTCTACAAAATAGAAGATCCAACAAAAAGAGAATTTCCTTCCTTGCTGGGGTATAGAAAGCCTAGGAACTTGGATGAGTATCTTAAGCTGAAGGCTAAACAGGCTGAATCTACTGCAAAAGAAAATTCAAAAGATAAAGATGATAGGGTTTACAACTCTCCTTGCAATACCAACTGAACAAAGTCAGAAGCATTGAAGAATTTCCCAAGGAGCTTAGTAAGTCTATATCTGAACATCCAGCCACTGATGATCCAAAACTGATAAAAGATTATCTTGATCATGTCATGAAGCATAAGCCTTAGAAAGCAACAAGGGCACAATTTAAAGGCTGGTTGGCTAATGAGCTTAAAGAAGAAACTGAAAGAATTCATTCTATGCTCAAAGATCTTCAAGAAGCCTAATCCTCCAGTTTGGAAAAATGCCAAAACTGAAAGCCAAGACCGTGCTTTAAAAAGTTAAGAGAATGAAAGCAAAGCTTGTTGATGCTTTATATGGAACAATAAGGCAGATTGCTAGATGGTCAGAATCTAAAGTGGTAGATACCTACAGAAGGTTGGAATAATTAAGAAAAAATAGTCCTTCTATTCCAAGAAAGCCAATCTATGAGCAAACAACCTCTGCTCTTAAATAGACCCTTGGTCCTAAAAGATTAACTTCAACCACCAGCTTATCCGCCATTGCCTTGAATCAAGCAAAGAGGGAAAAGTGGGTAGAAGAAGAAGATCAAAGGATGCATGAGGAATTGAGAAAAGAGGGAATAAAGAACCAAATTTTGTTTGGCTTAGATGCTGCAAGTGAGAAGCTTAGAGCCTCAATATCCACACATGTACACAGACCAACCTCCCCAACTCATCAAAAATAAACTACTCCAAGAAAACCATCCGACTCAAAAATTCTAAAATGGAAGTCTAACACAGAACAACCATGAATTAACCTTGCTTAGGTCAGATCGTAGAGTTCAAAGGATAAAGATGGAGGATGCATATGGTCTGGATGTAGCTGATCTCCAAGTCTTGCTGAATCTTGAGCTTGAAAGGGATGTAGAAGACATGATTGCCTTGGACTTTGAACTTCAGTTCAAAGGCCAAATAAGGGAATCATGATGAGTAATAAAGATCAATAATAAATTTTAGTTTTGTCATCATCTGTTCTTGTAATGTTTAGCGTACAACAAGTAATCATAATAAGTTCTTTTAATGTTCAGTTTTGGCATCATCTGTGCCTGTACTGTTCCATTTGATCACTTTCATCGATTATCAATCTAAGCTATCTTCCTTACATTGTGTACGAACAAATCAAGTGATCTTAGGCTGAGGGGGAGATTGTGAGTTTATATGCAAGTAATCATAATTACGAAAGCAGGACAATGAAAACAATCTCTCAAGTCTTATGAATTTAAGAAAACTTGACATAAATGCCCACTAATGCAAACCATTGACTCACTAACCACTAATGTTATAGTCACTAACCACTGATGCTAACCAATGATGCAAACCACTGACTCACTGATCAGAAACCACTGATGTAAAACCACTGATTCGACTACTGACTCACCTAACAACTATTGTAAACCATTGATGCAAACCACTACTCCACTGATCTGAAACCACTGATGCAAAACCATTGATTCAACCACTGATTGACTTAACCACTGATGTTATAGTCAACGTTTCGTACACCTGTCGTGAACAGAGCCCCTTTTCAATACAAACCTTTTAGTTAATTAGTTACAATCTACCTTAAACTGACATATTCTAGTTACTCTTCTGAGTACCAGCCATGGTTTAATAGCTGTGAAATACTAACATTTTCAACTACCAACTCCCTAAGTCAGGAATCTTTTCATTTAGTATTGCTGTCCTTTAGATTTTTTAATGCCTAACCTATCAGTCTTGCTTTATAGTTGCTTTTACAATAGTAAAGCAAACAGTGAATGGGTGGATGGTAAAGCATGCTTGGAGCTCTATAAATCTCTAAGACTCTACCGTCTCTCCACATTAAAGTCCAGAGTGCATTGTTGTAAGCTTTTCTACTTCTAGGTCTTCATTGTTGTAATCTTTCTCGCTTTTATTAGTTTGTTTTGTAACTTTCAACTGCTATAAACATAGCTATAACAATGTTTATTTATTGGTTTGTTTGTAATTAATATCTTTATATGCAGGTGCAATTAGAAATAATACGTTATATATAAATTTAAATATGTAAAGTTAATTTATAAATCTTTAAATTTTCTTTATATATAACCAAGCTATTTTTATATTGCTTTAAAATTGATTTTTCAGTTCACAATCACATGCAACACATATGAACTAAGAGCTATGGATGGTGGTTATCAATTCCACCTTATTCAATTATGCTGGTGACAAACCCTCTGCCTTATCCAATTCCTCCGGTGACAAACCCTCCACCGGCGATAAACCCTCTACATGATGATCCATGGTTTTTGAAGATGAAGAGTTGAATTGGGCGTATGACTTACCTTTGCTCAACTACAATTTGGTGGACTACAAACTAGGGAGGGGAAATCACCGTCCAGTGGAAAACACTCCTGTACCGCCACAAATCCTCCACCTTCAAACTGCCCTCATGTTGAAAACCCAGTCAAACACAAGAACTAACGAGTTGGGCTGAAGGGTACGAAACTGAACCTGGGGCAGAATACGAACCACCATTGGATGAAGAAATGGTTTGGGAACCTTAGAACAATTTTTATGATGGCTGCCTCCACAACAATGATGATGATAATGATATATTATGTGGTTCATCTAATGTTTTATTATGGTTACTTAAGTTTATCTCCATGCTCTTTTTTCTTGAATAGTTTGAATATTAATCATGTAGTTGTTTTACTTTTAATTATGTGTTAGTTCAAATTTAAATTTGTTGTTGTTTGATTTTAATCATGTTTTATAGCAAAGCCACTGATGACAAACCACTACTAACACACCAACAATAGTTATATAGCAAAACCACTGATGTTATATTCAGTAGTGGTTGGCTACCACCACCAACAGTGTTTGCCTAACATCTGATGTTATTACTCCATCGGAGGTTAGCAATATCATTAGTGTTTGTCTGACATCTGATGTTATTACTCTATCAGAGGTTTGGTAAGGATTCTTTCAGATGTTGGCTCATCAGTAGTTTGACTTTATTTCATCATCTATTATAACTATCTTTTATTTAATTTGCAAGGTATTTAACACTTTATCAATTTACAATGAATAATGGACAACCAAAGCATCTTAATCATGCTTCTAGCTCGAGTGCATCTACTAGAGCCGAAAAACGAAAAGAGTATAACAAAATATACTATGCTGCACGCAAAGAAAATAACAAAGTCTTGAAATTTGGGAGTGGTGAGGTCTCCTGAAGTTCTTCATCAATGTCTTTAATGAGTAATAGATCAACAGAAAGGACACCCTTAAGAAGTTTAGAAAGTAATATTACTCAATTTACCCAAATGACAAATGAGAACGCGTCAAGCACATTCCCCTCTGTAATTGATGAAGTCGTGCCTAGAACATCATGAGGTTTCTATTTATTTAATAATGATTTCTTTGTCGAACTTGACATCTTTAACAACCTTCATTACTTAAGATAATGATTTTTTAGGTGTTAAAATTCATCCGCGTACACTTTTACCTTAATTTTGTGAAGTAGTTGATCAACCTTCCTTCCAAGTTGAGAACGTAGAAGATGATCCCTATAACTTTGTTTACGATCGTGTAACTTGAGAGCATCGTTTTTTAAAAGAACAGGGTGCATGTCCTGATTGTGGAGCAAAACCTTTTGAATTTGATTCCTTTTGTTGTATAGGTGGGAAAACTGTGTTAGCAAATTCAGAAATTCCAGAGGAATTGCACTGGCTTTTCACATCGCAAGATGAAATTGGAGATATTGTTCAGCAAAACATTCGTGCTTATAACACCAATTTTTCTTTTACCTCAATGGGAAGTGACGTTGGATGATATATTGAGCAATATGAGAGATAGAGGAATATATCGCAAAATCGACCAATTAGTTCCAAGGGATGGAACCCCTAGGTATCTGCAATTGTATTTTTATGATCCTGATTCTGAGTTAGATCTCAGACTCCAATGGCCAAATCTTGATCAACGTATTACTCAGATTTTGACACGCGTTCTTTCTACAAACCCATATGTCAATACAGTCCGAAGACTTGCGGAATTAGGACCTCTGGACAACTATAGAATCACTTTGAATACTTCGGTTGAACTTGACGAAAGGTTGTACAACCAACCAACGACTTCAGAAGTATAAAATGTTTTAAAAACACCATGAAATATAAACAATTGATCACAAACTACCACTGATCAGAAACCGCTAATGACAAACCACTGCTATCACACCAACAGTAGTTGTATAGCAAAACCACTTATTCAACCACAGAATCAATAACCACTGATGTTATACTTAGCAGTGGTTTTCTACCACCAACAGTGTTTGCCTAACATCCGATGTTATTACTCCATCAAAGGTTAACAATATCATTAGTGATTGCCTAACATCTGATGTTATTACTCTATCAGAGGTTATTAAACCCATTAGAGGTTTGCCTTTATTCCATCAAATGTTGGCTCATCAGTAGTTTGACTTTATTTGACCTTATTTGACCAACTGAATTGTTACTCTCTTCAACATAAAATATTGTATTAATTACATTTATTTAATAGTATTACTTATTCTACTTACTTATAGTTGACGATTATATAGGTTGTTGGTATTTGGGTTGAAGGTAATGACAATATCACTTCGTATAAACGAAGTATTGTTATTTACGGTGGATGTGAATATAGCCAAACTATTCAGCCATACTTCATTTGTTACGATCCATTATCGTATCCTCTATTTTCTCCTAATGGTGAGTCGGGTTGGCATGCTAACATACCACGTCATGGAGTATCGATCGATGAGGTTCACAACAATGATAACATCAAAGGAGAAATGGAAGGTACCAACAATTATTATTCTTTTAAGTGACGATCATAAAAATACCCTAATGCGTTTTATTCTATTAACTGTTTGTTTTTTAAATATCTTCATCATTCAGAGGCTAACACACGAAGTGGTAGAACAACCGTGGCTATGCGAGAGTACTACTATTACAAGTTCCAGATTCGATCTACCGAAAATGTGCTTTTGTTCGGTGGTAGATTGCTACAACAGTTTGTGGTAGATGTTTACAGAAAGATTGAGACGCCACGTTTAGAATTTTGTGAGAGAAACCAGGCTAAGATATGGGATGACTTGTACCAAGGTATTGCGGATTGCGTTAATGGTAGTGAGGTTCATGCAAACAGAGTGGGAAAAAGAATTGTGTTACCTGCATCTTTCAACGGAGGGCCTCGCGATATGCGACGTCAGTTTCTAGATGCAATGACTTTAGTTCAAGATGACGGTAAGCCTAATATATTCCTTACAATGATGTGTAATCCCAAGTGGCCTGAGATATGTGATAACTTACATGTTGGTCAAACTACACAAGATCGTCCGAACCTTGTTTCAAGAGTGTTTCGGGCAAAATTAGAAGATCTTATGGAACAACTCTTCAAGAAACATATCCTCAGGGAAGTTAAGGCATACGTTTATGTCATCGAATTTCAAAAGCGTGGTTTGCTGCACGCACATTTTCTCCTTATCATGTACCCGCAACATAAAATCAATAATGCGGACCATTATGATAAGGTTGTGTATGCTGAGATTCCTAACAAACTAAGACATCCCAAGTTACATGATATTGTTGTGAAGCACATGATTCACGGCCCTTGTGGTGGTTTACGATTAAGCAGTCCTTGTATGTTGGGTGATCCTAAAATTTGTCGTTTTCACTATCCTAGACAATTTAATGAAGAGACAACACAAGGAGAAGATGCATAACCATTATATCGAAGGAGAGACACCGGAATAGAAGTGGACATATGAGGAAAAACACTTGATAATAGATGGGTGGTCCCATATAACCAAGGCTTTTGATGATGTTTAACTACCACATTAATGTTGAAGTTTGCTCAAGTATAAAATCTGTGCAATATCTTTTCAAATATGTTTATAAAGGACATGACAAACAGGTTATTCAAGTTGATCAAAGTGAGCAAGGGGTTGTTATTAATGAGATAAAGAGATTTCAGGATGCACGCTACATATCGCCCCCAGAGGCTATGTGGCGCATTTTTTCCTTCTCTCTTTCTTAAATCTTTCCTTTTGTTCTAGCCTTACAACTTCATCTACCAAATAATCAGATGGTTAGATTTAGAGATGATGAGATAATGTATAATATTTTTGATAGGGAAAGGGATAAGAGAACCATGCTAACAACATTTTTTGAGAAAAATAGAATCGATGAAACAGCAAAGGTATATTTGTATAAAGATTTTTCAAAACCCTTCACGTGGAATGGAAGCACACGCCATTGGAATGTTCGTTCGGGTAAAAAACAGAGAGGTCGTATCGTTTCCGTTAATCCAGCCGAAGGACAAAAGGTACTACTTACGCCTACTTTTGTCAAATGTCAGAGGGCCTACTTCTTTTGAACATCTTTGCACGGTAATGGTCAAAGGTGTGAGATATTTCGAAAAGCAACTCTTCAGTTAGGCTTAATAGAAGACGATGAATATCTATCACAATGTCTCGAAGAAGCCTCTATATTCCAGTTTCCCAATGCTCTTAGAAGGTTATTTGCGACCATAATGATTTTTGCCAACCTGAAGATATTCGAAAGTTATGGAATGATCACTTTGATTCACTTTTTGAAGATCATCGGTTACACTGTCAAAGTATCGAACGAGTTCAGAATGTGGTTCTTATCGAAATTAGTGTCTTTCTACAATCCATGGGTAAAATATTAATGAATTCGACCTTCCTAAGATAATAGGTGATGTTAAATTACATGATCTAGGTTACCGTGAGTTACAAGAGGAGTATGGGATTGTTTTGGAACCTGAACACTTGAGTGCCAAAGATAAACTTAATCCGGACAAAAAGAAACGTGTTTGATGAGATCATGATGCATGTTGATAATGATCTTCCATGTGTCTTCTTTATTGATGGTCCGTGTGGAACTGGAAAAACATTTTTGTACAATCCCTTGCTCGGTGAAATTCGGTCACGTGGTCTTATTGCTCTCGCAACAGCTTCATCAGGTGTTGTGGCTAATAATATGCTAGGAGGTAGAACGGCTCACTCGAGATTCAAGATTCCTATTAATCTTGAAAATAATGCAATGTGTAGTATCAAAAATAGAGTGGGGCCGCTGAACTAATCCGGTCTGCCAAAATAGTCATATGGGATGAAGCGTCGATGGCTAAGAGACAGGTGATAGAGGTAGTTGATCATACATTGTAGGACATTATAGGTGTTAGTCTCCTATTTGGTGGGAAGATAATGGTCATAGGAGGTGACTTCAGACAGGTGTTGCCGATTATTAAACGTGGTACTCGAGCACAGATCGTAGACTCCAGCCTACGAATGTCACCTCTTTGGTCTTTGACTAAACATATGCGGTTGACCATAAATATGAGAGCGTTTAACTGAAGAGTCGGCGATGGAACTGAAGAACCAATCGAAGGAAACGATATCTACATACCCGATGACATGACAATTTAGTGCAACAATAGAGAAAACTCTATAAAAGAATTGATCAATGCCATTTTTCCATCAATTGAAGATAGTGTATACTCCTCAGATTATATAATCTCTAGAGCGATATTGTCCACTAAGAATGAGAGTGTTGACGAGAAAAAAATGTATTACAGTTTTGACGAAGCTGAAGACGATCAACACAATTTCTAGTCAATTGAGTTCTTAAACTTGCTAAATGTTAGTGGTTTGCTGCCTCATAAGCCTTTTTTAAAAATTGGATGCCAATAATATTTTTACGGAACATCGATCCATCACATGGCCTGTGTAATGGCACGCTGTTGATATGTAAGGCTTCGTGCGAAATGTTATTGATGCAGAAATTACAGTCGGTAAGCATGCTGGTAAACGAGTATTTTTGCCAAGAATCCCTCTAACCCTTTCTGAAGATGACATGTTCCCATTCAAACTAAAAAAAAAGAGTTTCCAATTCGACTAAGCTTTTCCATGACGATTAATAAAGCTCAAGGTCAAACAACTCTACACGTTGGTGTTTATTTACCGGATTCGGTATTTTCACATGGACAACTTTATGTGGCGTTATCAAGAGGAATTTCAAGACAAAATACGAAGGTGTTGGTACATCTCACAAAAGATTTTAAACAACTTGGTGTTTACACATCAAATGTTGTCTACCAGGAAGTGTTGCGTGATTGATGCACCGCATTCGTATCAAAACGAAGGTAAGTTAGTAAATTTTGTGCCTTAATTGCTTCAAGAAATTCCTTTTTTTTAAAACACCTGTAGGCGTCTAACATTGTTTTTTTTATGTGTCGAAATCTGGTACAACAGAGGAGAAGATACAAGAAATTCATGAGCGAACGAATGTTTTGGTAAAACAGGAAGAGTTACAAGAGACTCCCGTATTTTATTTTTTGGTGTTTTGTCCAGCTACTTGCTTGTATTGTACTCTTCTTATTTTTAATTACATCTACTTCCTTGTTTTGTACTCTTCTTGTATATCGATCACGCCGAAGCTACAACGAAACACATGAGGAAAAATATATCACCAAAATTGATAAATAAGAAAAAACAAGTGCCAACATATCACGAATAAGAAAAGTAACTAGTACATACAATCATACAGAGACTGGCATAAATGCAACTTGACGTAAATGCCCCTTAACTTATAAGAAAATAGGTAGACTGTCCTTGTAATCCTATCCACTGATCAGAAACCACTGATGCAAACCACTGCTAACACACAAACAGTAGTTGTATAAAAAACCACTGATTCAGCCACTGACTCACTAACCAGTGATGTTATACTCAACAGTGGTTTCCACAATGTTGTCTACCACCAATACTTTTTGCCTAAAATATGATGCTAAAAAACAATAGTAATTTTTTTTATGTGTACCTTTTGTATCTCTTGTCGTGTGATGTAGGATGCAGACCTATAATGTGACATGTAATTATGGGGTTTTGAAAATGTAAAAAAAATTCAATTGCCAAATAAATGTTACAAATGAATTTTCCATCGTGTCAGTTACTGTTTGCAGATATTGTGTGTTCACGTTTATCTATTAAGGCTGTAACACGTCCCATCTTTTTAAGTTTGGTGTTTCGTATTTTAATCCATCTTTATAAATAAAAATGGCAAAATTAAACTTTTATAAGGCACCCTTTTGTTCTATTCTCTTGCACCTTGTTTTATACATTTCAGTAATTATTTGGAGTTAATAATAATACATGATTAAAGGATTTTATTATAGTTTTGTGTTTGGGGTTTGTGGCACTTTGGCATTTTATAAGCAATTAGAGAAATAATGATTTTATTAGCTGAAAATTAGATAACAAACCACAGAAAATGACACCAAAAAAGATACAAAAAGAAAAAAATAAAAGTTGCTAATCCAAATTCACATCCAAATCGTCAATGCCATCAGTCTCTTATTCTTGAAGTTTGTGTCCCCTGAACCTTTGAATTCCTTAGATAGGTGCCGACTTCCCTACATAGCTGAAACGCCCTGCTCAAGGAGAAGTTGATCAATCAATAAAAATATGGCATTTTAGTTTTTGGTGCCATCTTTTGATGTTGATTGGTGAAGTGGTTTTGTGGATGGTTGAGACATAGATCGATGCCGTTTTTGTGGCACTATTCTTTTGGGTGTGATTGTGAGTGGGTTTTTCACTTTCATGATATTTGCCATCATCATCATGCTCATCCCACTTTCCATCATTTAAATGGAGTCTAAAATAGCGTTTACACTAGCATAGCTCTCTCCTTCTCGTCCAAGCCTTCCTCAAGAACAAAGTAGATGAAATGATATATCACTGTCATCAGTCTCTTTGTCTTAAGGATTTGTCCATCTCATTCAACAAAATCTTTTAGAACACACAACTTATAAGTTTGCCTAAGAATGTTGTCCACTACATTCAGTGAAAGTTTATGGAGAACAAAACTAATGTTATAAGAAACGAGGTTTGCCATATGGTATTTAGTAAATTATGGCATTTGCGTTTGGTGTAATCAATGGAAGGGCCTGAGGTTGTTTATATAAGATGTTTTTGGCGCGTAGTTTGGGCGGGAATTTTCTGTAAGTTACTGTTTGTTCAATAAGTTACTGTTTGTTTAGCTTTATCTATTAAATCTAAAACTTGTAATCCTATTCACTGATCAGAAAACCACTGATGACAAATCACTGTTAACATACCAACAGTAGTTGTATAGCAAAACCACTGATGTTATACTCAGCAGTGGTTGGCTACCACCAACAATGTTTGCCTAACATCCGATGTTATTACTCAATCAGAGGTTAGCAACATCAACAGTGTTTGTCTAACATCATCAGTGTTTGCCTAACATCTGATGTTATTCCTTCTAAACTCCCACTGATCAGAAACCACTGATGCAAACCATTTATGACAAACCACTGTTAACAAACCAACAGTTAGTTGTATAGCAAAACCACTGCTTCAACCATATACTCACTAACCACTGATGTTATACTCAGCAGTATTGTCCAGCAATGGTTGTCTATCACCAATGGTGTTTGCCTAACATCTGATGTTACTACTCCATTAGAGATTAGCAACATCATCAGTGTCTGTCTAACATCTGATGTTATTACTCCATCAGAGGTCAGCAACATCATCAGTGTTTGTCTAACATATGATGTTATTAATAGTGTTTGTCTAACATCAAAGATTATACTAATTACAATTATTTAATAGTATTGCTTATTTTACTTGCTTATAGTTGACGATTATAATTAATAGTGTTTGTCTAACATCTGATATTATTAGTAGTGTTTGTCTAACACCGAAGCTACGACTAAAAAAATTAGGAAAAGAATATCACAAAGAATTGATAAACAAACAGAAAAACAAGTGCCAACATATCACGAATAAGAAAACTAACTTAAGTACTATACAATATACCACGAGACGACTCATAAACTACAATAAACGATATCCTATTGTAAATCGCCACTCCCCCGCATCGCGCGGGTAAATGACTAGTATATATATATATATATATATATATATATATATATATATTCAAATGACACTAAAGATATAATAAAAGTTCGGTAATAAACTAAATATACGTCATCGGCAACGATCGTTTATATCCTCATCACGAGGAGCTTATATATTTTACTGACGACACTTGGGCATTCTCGCCATGAAAATATATATAAACGACTACGACGATGAGAATCTAAAAATAATATATTTTTAGACAACTAAGAAAATATATATATTTTCGACACTCTTAAATTCTGGAAAGTATTATAAAATACTAAGTGAAGTTATACAAGTATATAAGTATACTTATACGTATAAGAATGCGTACACTAAAACATTTGGTGAAAATGCAAGATTACAAGTAATGTACATGTACACTATACGTATATATATGATTTAAATACCAACAATAAAATATACAAATGAAGTATATACATGGTATACGTATACGTATCAATACACACGTACAAGGTGATGTACACAAATACACTTGATGAAGTGTACACATACAAGAGAATACTATACATGTACACCGACACGAATATGATGTTAAAAATAATATATTTTTAAGAAATATATCTAGTATGGTTATACTTATATATTTGAAGAACAAATATATACAAACGAAATGAACGAACATATACAAGTGAATGAGGTTCACCATTCACAAATATATATATATATATTGAAGAATGTATACAATTCATAACAACCAAACACCCGTGTGAGACACAGAGATGCATATGGGCTAGGCCCACTCACACCATGCGAGACACGAAGACGCATATGGGGGCTAGGCCCACTCACTCTGTGTTAAATATTACAAAAGAGGATAGGTTAATAGATATCGGGTCCTAGGATTGATACTTGGGTACTTACCATAGCTATACTATATTCCGATATGTAGGACTGCTAGAACATGTACAGATAGTATAGGTTTTTTACCTTAAAACTAGTCTATGTTTGTGTGCATTTATTTGTTACTTTCTAAGCACGTCAATACACACTACATACACAAATGGTAAGTTGACAATAATAGCTTAGGCAAGGTATTTCATGAAACACAGTAGTATGTAATTCAATTCTGGTATGCCTATATTGTTTAAGTAGCTTAATGTTTTAGAGGCGAAAATCTATGTGTCATTGTAAGACCCAAAACGAGTATCACAAGGATATCACACAAAGTTTGATTGGTGATGGAATCACACAACGAAACTTGATTCAAGCAAAAGAAATAAAGATGAAGTAGAAATGATTCAAAGGATTAACTTGCATACAAATGATTGTCTAATACAAGTTAATAGCCAAAACCAAAGAACCACCAAAACCCTAAACATCATTAACTATTTATAGGGAGGGTTTAGTCCACCACTCCCCCCAAACACTAAACCCATTCTAATATAAGCCTTTGTTAACAAGTAAATCAAGCTAGCCCAACTAAATAAAATAACTAATGTATAAACCTCAAGGGCCTAACAATCTCCCCATAGGTTTATAACATTAGTGCTACTTCAGCTTGAAGTTCCACCAGCTGCATCACCTCAAAACAGTGGACTAGCATCCACATATAGCCTGCTTCCGATCACAGTTGCCACAGCGCTCGTCCAGGATTTTGCACATATTTAGTACTTTCCATTCGTGCGAATCTGATTTTTGCCCAAAACATTGACATCTTCTTCATGAAAGCTAATTAGATCCGATGTATCAGCTAATCGATATGCAGATTCTTTTGTAACAACCATTGCCTTGCTCATCTTCAGGTCGTATGCCCAGAATTAGAAATTCTTCAGCACACCCTTGGGAAATTTAGGAGCCGCAGGAATAACTTTCTCTTTGTCGGTTGGTGGCCAAATCACTAATGGCATAGTCTTTTGAGTGTGTGGGTCACGAACTCCACGATTCCTTTTAACCTATGATTTAACATACTTCATCGTTGGGGAATTGTTCTTCACTTCTCGTTCAAGTCTTTAATGAAATGCCCATCTTGGACCACGTTATTTGGATCAGAATCATGATAAGGATCTTGTAGTAGATTTCTCAAGTGGATCTTGGTCCATGATTCAATTTGAGACTCCTTAGCATAATATTCTCTATGCCCACTTTCTCTGATCACTAGCCACATCTTTTTATTGTGATCATACCTCCAACTCGCAATGCCAGATTTATTTCCAACTTTGACATAATGGCTTGACCCTAATTCCATCATGTAACGATCAGACATCTTTGTTGGATCTTTTAGTTGGAAGTTCTCGTCAAGTGGATTCACGTCTTGGTTTTTCATAATAAGCATTTGCTTGCTGCTAGGATTTTTCGGTGGCAACTTTCTCTGTTTCTTTTGTTCAGCTGCTAGATATGCATTTAGACCAGCTTCACGTTTAGCTTTAGCCCTTTCTTTTCTTTTCAGCAGTTCGGTGATGTTGAGCTACATTCATTGGATCATCATCCTTATCAGCAAATTCACTAGCGAACTTCTTTTCTAAGTTTGCCTTCAAGTCAAACACTACAGACATCAACAGAGTCACGTTGCCTTGTAGCTGATCGATTACTTGATCTTTGTTGGAAACTTGAGCTTGTAGTGAAGCAATCTGAACATTCATTAAAGCGGAATCTTGTTCTAACACAATTACTCTTCTTTGCAGCTTACTGATATCCACATCCTCATCAACATCACTATCAGTTTGCTTGACAAACTTCATTTTTTCAACAACAACTCACATCGCAGCTCAATCATGTTCATTAAACCACCACTAGAACTCCCAACATCATAACGAATGCTGCTGGAGCTTTCTGGACATGATCTAACGGTTGTTTCAGGTATATCGAAGAATGGAATGTTTGTAACTTGAACTGCAGTAGTGATTTGTGGTTCGGCTTGCATAACGGGCTCAGATTCAACACTTGGGCTTGTTTGTTAAGTTTTTGGTTCAGGTTCGGTTCTTTGTTTCTTGCATGATTCTTGTTCTGCATATTCAACTGTGTCATCTTCAGCACGTTCATCTTGATTAGGAGTAATTTTAGGAGGAGCGTTCCCGAGATTATCCTTTAACGATGCAATTAATGCTTGAAGATTCTCACTAGACATCAAAGGTAAATCTCTAACAAATGCCTCAGCTTTCCAGATTCCATTTGTTCCGGCTCATCATCAGTATCTTCTTCATCAAGTAACTAAATCTTCAGTTTCAATAACCGGCTTCACTCCAACTCCTATAATCTACACATGATGCTCTTCGGCAATTGTAGCATTCACTGGCTTCGGTGCTTTTATGATCGCTCCAAGTTTTCCATGCTTTTATGCGGAATCCTTCCCAAAAATTGATATTTTTTAGCAGTATCACGACTCTTCTTTACCGTATCAAAATAACCCGGACCCATTGGCTTAAGGTTCAGTAAATTTGCGCTTTTGACTAAATCAGGATGTTTTTCTTTGGATTCTCAACATCTCTTTTTCTTTGGATTCTCAAGCATCTTCTTTTTCTTTGGATTCTCGAGCATCTTCTTCATGTTGCCGAAAGTGAAAGCAGAGAAGTTGTAATCACAGTCGTTCACCAAAGCAACCAACGTAGATGTTTTTGGTTTGGTTTAGTTGATCTAAACCGCCTTTGTTTTTAGAGATGCATAACAGGAAGACATGTACTAACAGTCTCTAATAAGGTGGAGAAATCTTCTTCAACACCTTTGGATAATCTCCTTTATAGCTCATTCTTCTCAATGCCTTTATCACTTTATCACGATCAAGAGTCATTGGATGATTTGATTGATCTTCAAATTTTAGAACTTCTCGAACTATTGCTTCTATGATAACGATCTCTTTTCCTTGCACTTTTGCTTCGATCGAACCTCCACCTCGTTTGACTTTGGCAGACAACTAAAAGTCTTGTATTGTGTCTTGGCATATAACTGGATTGGTCTTTAGCGTGTGAGTGATTTGCAGGAGTTTAAACCGATGATCATTGAGTGAAAATAGTCGTAATGCTCTCTGGGTGAATCCGAGAGATATCCAGCTTGATTATGAAAGGTTTCCACTTCCAGTTTGCATTGTTCAACCATTTTTGGAGCCATTTTCTACGAAAAACTAACCAAGTTAAGGTTATCATAAAAACTTAGTTAACACGTTAACCGGTCAACATAAGTGAATATGTCAATTAGTCAACAGATTAGTATGAAAGGGTCAAGGGGTCAAATAAGTCAAAAGGGTCAAAATAATAGAAAGGGTCAACAGTAATTCGAAAGGGTAAAAAGTAATTTGGATGGACATGGGGTCAAAAGTCAATTCGGATGGACCCCTTGTCAGTCATCCAAAATGATCTGACATTTCGGATTGAATCTTGTTAGATTTTGTGATCCGAAACCCGTCCAAAGTATGTGTGTGATCCGAAACCCATCCGACATACATTCTGATGATCCGAAGTCCATCCGTAATCCATCCGAAAAGCATAGGGAACCTTCAAACCTTATAATTCGAGCTAGTAGTCTAGAGAATCCGAAAAAGTCAAGTTTGTTTGAAAAGTGACTCGAATGATTTGAAAAGGCCTTTATACACTATTTCGAATTGGGCCTATTAGAAAATAGTGGGCATGGCCCGTGTTCTGGAAAAGTGGGCCTATTCGAATTACTAGGCCTATTCCCAACAGTGGACCCGTCCGAAATCAGCGGGCCTCTTTGTAGGCCTATTTTGAGCAGTAACTAATCCTTTTCAAAGTCAACGATCCAACCAACCGAGTGACCTCCCTTTTCTAATACTAGCAGAAAATAATAAACAATAGAATAATAATAAAATAATAAATGATTAATGAAAGAAATTTCTACGGGATCAAATTGTTCTCGAACTGATTAAGGAACACTTTTCAGCACATGCCTAATTGGACTGGTCCACGCGATTGCCAATATTTTATTCCTCTTAAAAATTCTAACCTTCAATTTTCAACCTTGTGATATTTTTAAGGTAAAATTATGTTATAAACATGTGTGTGTCCCATACCATTACATACCCCCGTGATCAAGGTAAGCACAACCATTCATCATAGTTGATGAGTATACTGAGTCTATACTTTCGTTTCTACAACATTAGACTTATTGGTGAATAGGTCAGTACATTCGTACAGTAGAGTGACCAATAAATTTCTGGCGAGGGTCAGGCACACACCTTTTTAGGTAGGAATTTCGCATTGAAAGCACATGGAATTCTCTCGATATGATATTTTCTTCCTTTAATGGTTTTGGCTCCTTACATGGCTCTTTTAGGATATCCATACTATGCCTAGGTCTGCATATAATCTAGATGCAACAGAAGGACATACCTGATATCCCGGATGACTCATCAATATAAAGACCTGATACCTCAGATGTTGGCTATCTATCAACGCAAGATTTAAGACCATGAAATCATACGCCGATGGTATGATACCCACATGATGTATACTTCATTAGATATATGAATTGGTATCTTTTTGCTTTTTGAGCGCTGGGCCTACAAACACATCGTAGTAGATCCTTGCTTTCTCAGCTTCGATACTTTACTTGTGTTAATCAAGCTCTTAGAATGAATATTTATTTCATTTCCCAGCAAATATTTCTCCCCCTAAATTTGTGCAAAGTAGAATACTTCATGCTCAAATTTAGTTATTCTATTATAAAAACCCAGGTTTGTTTTTTTTAGATCACTCAGTTGGTGAAACGCATCATTTTTAAAAGATCCACAAGTACCTTAAATCTCGAGTTGCTGATAGGTTTTGTAAAAAGATCCACTTATTTGCATTAGTAAGGATCTATTCAAGTTTAATCAGTCCTTTGTCACAGCAATCTCGAATAAAATGAACTTTGATATCAATGTGCTTGGTTTTGGAGTGAAAAACAAGATTTTTAGTAATCTAGATAGCGGCATCATTATCACAATAAATAGTAGTGTTTAGATAAGTCAAACCATATTCCTTAAGCTTGTGTTGTATCCAAATAACCTTGGAGCAGCAAGCAGATGCTGCAACGTATTTTGCTTTAGCTAGTCGAGAGTGACACGGTCTATTGCTTCTTGCATTGCCACGAGATGAGTCTGCTCCCAAGTATTGGCATCCAACCGATGTAGATTTCATACCCCTGTCTGCCCTCCAAGGTTACTGTCAGAAAAAGCAAACAGATCAAAGTTTAAATCTCTAGGATACCAGAGTCCAAGTTTTGGAGCTCCCTTCAGGTATCTAAAGATGCTTTTACGGTAGTAGATAAGAGAGTTTGCCATGATAAATTAAAATGCTTTGATGAATTAAAAGATTTGGAGCTCCTTCAGGATTAGCCTGATAACGAGCACACTGATAGACGACAAACATAATGTCTGGCTGACTAGCCGTCAGGTATATCAATGAACCAATCATTGATCGGTACAGTGTCTGATTAACTTGGATTCCTTAACATCCTCATTAGTGATTCCAATTATTTCATTCGTTGTTCTTTTTCATTTATCGAATAAAATTTCCTATTCTTACTTGTTACTAGACGATTAACCAATTCCTTAAAAGGTAAAAAAGATTCCAATAAAAAGCGCTTATACAACTATGAATAACAAAGATTGATAGATCTAAAATCTACTTACAATTGCGGCGATATTCTGTCATGTCGAATTTTGCAAGAATGTCCTGAATGTATTGCCTTGATGAATTAAAATTACTTGACTACTATGATGAACTTGAAGCCCAAGAACATTGTCATTTCACCCAATGAGCTCATCTCGAACTTCTTCTTCATCACTTCTTCGAATTCCTTGCACAAATTTTCATTGGTTGACCCGTGATGACATGGGTACTCGGAGATCCAGTCAACAAAGTTAAAACCTACAAATATCGCAAGAAAGTAACAAAGAATGCAAAACATAAATGAAAAAAAGAAGCTGGAAGTCGGGAGCTGGAAGCTCCGACGAGAAACTAATGCACCAACGGCTGGTGACAGGGATCTAAGGTTACTATACAACCTTGGAACTTGAATAAAACATGTCAAACGATTAGACCTCCTACAACAAGTAAAGGTGTCCTCAAGACACACAAACCTGAAACATATTCAAAGAGGCAAGGCTAACCCTACAAGTAACACAGGGAAGGATAAGCTTACCAAGACTAGAAGGTACCAGCTGGCATGAGGCTCCCTTTGGTAGAGCAATCTGCCTATAAAAGGAGAGTCTTGTTCCACCCAAAGTAAGTTCATCTTTCTTTTTCTCACTCTAAACTCTTATCCTTTCATTTTGCTTAGACTATTAAGATCACCCTACTGATTCGCACACTGGAGTCCAAACGCGGGAGGCCACCTATCGCATTAAGAATAACGGTGTTCTTTGATTGAAGATTCCGACCATGGAGCTACCTTTTGGAGTTGATCCTGGACGTTCCCCCTGCCATACTCATGTTGCTTTAACAAGTGGTGCCCACGTGGGCTGCGCTACTTAGAATAGTTTTTCATTAGTCTAGTTCTTTGCCTCGGTCTAGCCCTCCGGCTACTCCGAAGTAAGCAGCTACTCTACCAACACGGACAGACTTCATGTCGCACCGATATCACAAGATGCACAACAATTCCAGACACCTCCCTCTACACGAGTTCCTACATCTTCACCGAATGAAGTTCTCATCCTAGTTGAAACCATGGAAATAACTCCGGGGAAGTAAGAAGTAACTTTATACAGTTGAGGGAACTCTTGAATGGTACATTCGAGAGGAACGAATAAAATGGGTTAGAGTATGTTTGTTTTGTGACGACCCGGAGGTTACACTCTCCATATGCCCACTCCGTTGTGCGCTACTACGTCTCCAAATATTAGACAAGCAGGACCTAGTCCTGACCCAAATACATATCTTGTGCCTGATGGGTCACTCTGGGCTGGGAGCTATCACACTAGCTCCCCCGTTTTCTTCCAAGAAGCCCAAAGTATACTATCGAGTAGCTCCTCCAACATGCTCAAGCGGCTACCCCACCTCCACATACGACATTTGAAGAAGCGCTCTGACCGTTGTCCTTGGCCAGCAGGGTTGTAGCTGCAAGCTTGTCACCATCTTCAAGCTTTCAGCAAGGCTTCCCCATGCATGGTGCTCAGTATCCCCAAGTAGCTGCCCTCCTAGCTCAACTAAGCCACCATTTGGAAGGAAACCAAATATTGCAACCTACCTAGGTTGGGCCACAAGTTCAGGCCCAATCAAATACCCAAGCAAGCACTAGTATCAATGGAGTAGAGGTGAATCCTGATATACCTTCCATGCTTTACAAGCCAAGCTCGTTGTCATGCTTCTCCGAAGAGATAGGCAACTATGTATTCCAAACGAAGATAAAGATGCCTTCAAATGTTAAGACATACGATGGTTTGGAAGATCCTGAGGACCATCTGCAGGTCTTCGCAGGAGCTGCCACAGTTGAGCGTCGAATAACGTTGAATGTTGCCACATGTTCATGTAAAACCAAGTTATGGTTCTGTGGGCTCCCAACCAGAAGCATAACGTCCTTCAACGACCTACATAAAGCTTCCTAGCTAACTTCACCCCTAGAAGAGATGCACCAGGGATGCCACTGTCCTGCATCAGATCCAGCAAAAAGATCATGAAGACCTTCGGGCCTTCATAGAAAGGTTTAAAAGGGAAGGTTTGATGTATAGTGGGGCAACTGAAAAATGAGGGTGTCCGCCTTCATGAATGCCATAAAGCCCAAGAAGCTTCTAAGGTGGTTCCATGAAAATTATCTCCAAATGATGGAAGAAGCTTTCGAAAGGGCAGAATCATTCTTAAAGGGTGAGGAAGCCTTGGAACAACAAGCATCCAAAAAGAGACAACAAGGAAGCTGGAGGGAGCCACCTCTCTTGTCCAAGAGGTCAAGATTTCAACCCTTCGTAGATAGGGGACCGTTCAAACCCAACGAAGGAAGAAGGTTTCAAGATAGGAGAAGATCTCCTCGTCTGAACAAGAATCATGATAAATAAAAACATTTTCACTATCCTCACCAAGACACCCCAAGAAACTCTATCGACAAAGGAGGTCTAGTGTGACCGGGGATCGAGCTCCCGAAATGAGCAATCGACCTAATCTAGCTCAACTAGAAGAGGCGGAATTCATTGCTAGAGAGGTAGATATGACAAACAAGATAGTACTTACTGTTTAATGCTTCTGATGTATTAAAGACGTTCAAGTTACAAACACAAGTAAACAAACTGACAGAGCTTCGTCATATGAAATGACAAATCCGTACTTAGCTCTAACACAACACTTCCCTATTTATAGGTCGACATGACTTGTACCAAAGTGCGTGCACTAACAAACATCTATGAGTTGTACGAAACTGTATTTTGTATGAGTGACTCACTCGTACGAAACATGCTTCTGTTTCGTGCGAATCACAGTGTAAAAACATATAAACTTTACATTTTCTCATTTAAACATTAACTTGTAAACTTTATAAACATTACAGATGTATCCTAGACGTAGGCAATAGACATTATGTACTAACAAACTCCCCCTTGGATGTTGACGCAGTCTGGATAATCTTCAAAAACTTTAATTTGATTTGACTTTAACGCCCAAAAAATCTCTTCACCGGCTTTCGACGTTCCTCAGAAGCAATAGGCGTTTGATTGGTCAGAGGACGTCGCTTCAAAAACTGAAAGCTCCTTAATGATGCTATTCTTGAACGTTCAGCAATCCAAGCTTCTTTTTCTTCAGATTTCTTTAACTCCTTCTTCTCAATCTTTCTCCAGGTCGTTTTCCAGTCCGATCCAGAATGAATATCACTCGGAAAGCACACATTCACGATCTTTTGAAATTGAAGTGCTTGCTCCTGATCCTTTTCTTCAAAACTGATCTTGCTATAAAATAAACATTCTATGTCTTTTTTCGCACAATCTTCCTCGTTCTGCAACTCTTTCCCTAGCTTCTTCACGTTCAATTTCATCCATCGCTGCAGATATACTCAAACCAAACTTCTTTTCAAGAATCTTCTCAAACACATCCTCGTATTCAGTCATCCGCAGATGTAATCTTTCATTTTCAGAAATAATACTTGCCATCATCACTTCAAGTTGCTGTTTATCAACGATTAATCCTCCAATTCTTTCAAGCATTTCAAACTTCTCAGCCGTTAACAAGTTTATCTGCTCTTGTAATTCAGCTATGCGCACAACGTCCATTGTCACTTGTTTATGCAAATCATCAATTCTAGGATCATCAAACCGAAACTCATCTCCTCCTGGTAGATCGTCCAAATTAATCTCGTCAAAAATGCTTGTGTATTAAATAGCTGTGATGTAGGACGAGATTGTTGAGCATGAGATGGTTGAGACTTTTGTTGCGCCGACTGTTGTGGTGCTGGTTGCTAGGCTCTGGATCAGGCATAGGTTGTTGAACAAGTTCTGATTCAAATGGTTTCGGTGTTGGTTGTTGTTGTTCTGGTTCTTGTTCAGGAACTGGTGGTTGTTGAACATATATCTCTGGTTCAACTTGTTGCTGATCTGGCTCTGGATGCATATGATGTAGAGGAGATGGAATATTCTGCGAAGGTTCCTCCACATTTTCCTCGGGAATAGGATCAGCTCCAGCATCTGTTAGAACACCGTTTGGAGATATGCGAGCTGCTGATCGTTTCATTCTTCTTTGCCTTTTCTTGACCGGAGTTCTAAACGCAGATTCAAATTCAGATTCAGATGGAACGTAAGTTGTGTCGTCTTCACCTGTTGCCTTTCTCTTTCGTTCTTCGGCTTTGCGTTTCAGCTCATCTTGACGTTTCTTTGCCAATTTCTCTGCTCTTTTCTTCTCTCCCACTCGTCTATCCTCTGAATCAGTACTAGAAGATAGTACTTCTTCAGCTGCTGCCCTGTCAGCTTCGAAAGCCTGACGTTCTATATCTTCTGGAATCTTTTCAACTGTTTCTTCAACCTCGGGTTCATCCCTCAACCCTGAACTTTCAGTAGCAGATGCATTTTTCTCTTTCTCCCTTTGTATGTAGCTTTTCCACCCTTTTCACTATCTTTCACGAACCACTGACTTCTCTTTGCCACAAACAATAATAAAGTTTTAACTTCCTCTTCATCGTCACCGCCATCGTCCTTCCTCCATTTACTATGTGCGGGTGAAATATTATCTTTATTCAGAATAGCACCAAACATCGGTTCAGCAACGGGAGCAGACTTCAAATGCACGTTCATCTTTCGTAGTGATTGAACATCCATATGTTCTAGTTTAAGCACATCATCTGGAGATTTCTTCAAGTCAGGATGTCAATAGTCTAACATCATCTATATAAACCTTGGATACTGCAAGAATCTTTCCTTCTGAATGTTTTGGATCATCTGAGTAAATTTAACTTTAGAAAAGTTATATGGAAGGTTCAGCACTAGTGCAGTAATCATGCACATATGATAATCCACCAAGTCATCAAAACCACCCTTCCTGTGACCCAATCCATGAATAATAACGTGTGCAAGGTATCTGAACGGTGCACTTAGATTTCCTTTCTTGAAAGGAGCAGCATTCACAAAACCCGTATATCCCATCCTGTAAAAAGATCCTTTAACCATATGTTCAGTAAAGCCTGTTGGATCATTCTAGTTATCCTTAAACTCCAACACTTTCCAAATCAACTCTTCAGTAATCTTCACTTGAATATCCATATCGTTAATCTTTACTGCTGATATAATGGCATTGTCGTCAATACTATATTCTGCTGCATTCTAGAAATATTCCACATGTGACAAATATGCCGTGTGTCTATCTGTTATCGCCTTCGTCACTCTAATCTTGTAAGAAAATCCAAAATACTTCGATATGCTGCAATCTCTGGGATTTTAGCATCTGTAACACAGCATATGTTGTGCACTGGAGAAAATCCGGATCTTTTGGCCTGTTCAAGAAAAATAACAATCAACCGTTAGAAAAATTTCAAACAATCAACATTTTCTTCACTGGTTCGTACTAAAACCTCTGTTTCGTACGGAAACATTATATTGGTCAAAAGTTTTCAACTTTCAAAGTGTCTTTCTCTTGATTCGTACAAAACCTATGTTTCGTATGAAACATTCTCTTGATCAACAAATTTGAATATTTTTTAAAATTCCTTTCTCTGTTTCGTACAAAATCTGATGATTCGCACAAAACATTCATTTGATCAAAAAAATTGAAAGTTGAAGTTCATGTTATTCATACGATTCACTTGTTTCGCACAAAATTCTATACTTAATCAATTTGCTTTGAAATCTTATTTCGTGCGGAACAATTCAGTCGTACCAAATCATCGTCGTCCCAAAATTTGTCCAAGTATAATCCGAACCTAAAACTTGTTTTTAGCAAATTGATAGTTAATTTTCAGGTTATTAGAGCCGATTTTAACGATTTTGTGATCAATCTTAAGTTTTACCGGTCCAATTTCCCTAGATCTAAGTTTTAGTCCGAATCGTACGAAAATTTGACATTATAACAGTGAGATCTTGACGAAATTACCTTGCCCATTGTGAGTGTAACATCCGTAAAAAACCGGATTAACCAAACCCGCTTCGTTTATTAACCGAACAACCAGTTAAAAAAAATTTCGTTGCATATTTAATGCTCAAATTAATTTTAAATGATACATAATTAATAAGTATATTAGAATATAAAATTTATAATTGAAAATCTATTAAAAATACTGAAATAAAAATAAAATGCTGAAGCCGGGTTTCGAACCCGGGTCAGCCAGATATAAGCTTAGCGATTTAACTCACACTCGCCCAACCACTCCGCCACTTGTGTTTTTTGTTGATTATTTGAAACAATTAATACATAAAATAAAATTTGGAAATCAAACCCAACTACTCAGCGCACCCCAAGTCAATCTCGCCGGAAAACCCGACAAATTCGTCAAACTTTGCCGTTTTCTTTTGGATTTAACGGTTACATTTACAGCAACATCGGTTATAACCGAAAAATCCAATCAATTTCATTCATGGACAATAATCCCTGTTCAAAACCGAAAATGTAATTCAATCCGAGTTATACCTTATTCACCAGTTGTGCTCACGAGTTATCTCACTTACACTCTCCATTTTCGCTCAGAAAAACCTCGCCGCAGTCGCCGGAATTCTCTGCAAATTAACCGGAAGTTATCGCCAGAAAACCGAGTTCATTCCATCTCGTCTGCTTACCCAAAAATAAGATCTTAGAGTTCATACTGACATCACCCACACTCACCTTAAACCCTGAAGAATCTCTGTCGCAAGAAATTTCACTCGCCGGAATTCTCTGCAAGTCGCCGGAAAACCGAGACTTTCATCTACCCGGTAATTGCCTCGACTTTTCTGTTTCATTCCATTATTAGACAAATTCTAACATCACTCCATCACCCAGAATCAACCCCAGACGACATTGCCGGATTTTCTGTTTTCGCCGGAAAACTTCTGGAATTTCCAGAAACTCGCTGTTAACCGGTATGATCATTTAAACCTACTGATAATCGTTACTCAGTAGTTCAATTTCACATCTAATCCATTCAAACTGTTAATTGATCCTAACAGAAGAAGTTGACAAAACAGAGCCGACGATCTTTGCCGGATTTCTGAAGAAGACGATCAGTTCGGTACAATCATTCCCCAAACCCTTTTCTGTTCAATACATTGCAATTGTTTGTAAAGTTCGTTAAATTAATTTAACAAATAACAGCATGGTTAAGAATTGTCTGTGTTTTGAACGAAGAAGACGAAGTCGCTTAGGTTATAAGATTAATTAAAATCAATATTATGAACGGGTTAGACACACAGTCCAGCGGTGGACTGTGTGCAAATAAACACGCATACGTCCCGAGTTCGATCTTTGACACACGCACACTCGCTTTAATAAAAATGTTCTTTTTGAAACAAACCGGATCCAAACGCAGAATCATGTTAAGTATAATAAAAACCGGAATATTTACCAAGTTAGACACACAGTCCAGCGGTGGACTGTGTGCCAAACTAAACCACAGGTCCCGGGTTCGAGACCTGTGGGGATCACCGAGTCGATACAATTAAACCCCTTTTAAAATAAATGAATTTCGGATTAACTTAAATAGTGTATAAATATAATTAAAAACAGAAATATTTCGGGTTAGACACGTAGCTCAGTTGGTAGAGCTGCGTGCACGCGTACGGGAGGTCACAGGTTCAAGTCTCACCAGCGCACACATACAAACGACCGAACCGGTCAACGGTCAACAGTAATGGTCAACAGTCATGGTCAACGGTCAAAAAGTCAACATTTTTTTATTATTTTTATTTATTTATTTTATTTAAAAATCAATTAAAAATACTTAAAAATAACGTTTTTAAAGTTAGAAAATAGCCTTAAACTCACAAAAATATATCCAATAATCCTACTAAAATTGATTAATAAAATTCGCTTATTTACCGAACCGTTATGTCATTATCTAGGTTAGTTTCTCTCGTGGTTAAATCCAATTTCGTGCGCATTCATCATCAATCCAAGAAACGCAACCACTGTGAGTGAATCTTACAACTCCCCTTTTTATTACACGTTTTGGGGTGTATCATGTGTCGCTTAAACTAATTCGTTTATTCAAACTCGTGCCATACCATATTATGATTTAAACGTAGAATGTAAATATTGTTTGTAGTTATGTATTACATATTGTCAAGTTGTATACAAATTATTTGTTAGGCCCATCAGTTCCTCGTGGGAGACGAGTTGAACAACGCGTGCCTTAAAACTCATTCATTAGGCCCATCAGTTCGTAGAACAACGCGTGCCTCAAAACTCATTCATTAGGCCCATCAGTTCCTCGTGGGAGACGAGTTGAACAACGCGTGCCTCAAAACAATCTATTATTGTATGTGTGTGCATTATTTAATATTAAGTGTTTTGTGAATAAGTTTACATCTATATTTACTCATATGTGGTTATGCACTTTATTTTATAATCAATTCAATAAACTTGTTCAAATGTTTTTCATAGGATTCACTCGCCAACTTTTTGTTGATCCAAAAACCATTTTTACACATGATACAGGTGAACAGGATGAAGCAAGGAAAACATAGGAAATTGCCTTAGAAGAAAAATAATGAAGTTTAGAAGGATGAATAGAACATGTTGTATTTGTTTGATATGATTGTATGATTTCCTTTAAATTGTAATAATAAATATGAAACATTATAATAAATGTCATGAGCTTTGATGAAAATCCAATCATGCCCCGATCACCTTTTCCGCTGCGGGTCGGGGTGTGACAGTAAGAGGTGTGCAAATCAACCTCAAGAATGTGAATAACAAACACAAGAACCAAGAAATGAAGTTTTTAGAGTCGAATCGCACAAAATTCTCTCTGAGTAGCTCAACAGTGCACAAAGAACAGAAATCTCACTTCTGTGCGAGACAAAGAGTATTTATACTCTCCCTGTTTCGTACGAAATTGGTATAACTTGCACAAAATTTTATCTCTTATTACGTACAAAAACGACCCTATTCGTATGAAATTTGAATTTTGTACGAATCAAAACTAAAAAAATTCAAACTTTTCAATTTCAATTTTATTTTTGTATTTTTATTTATCATTTTTCAAAAATTTTATCTGTTTCAAAAAACCACTTGACTAACCAAGTCCAAGTTAATGACCCTGGTTATTCAATTTGCCTTCCAAGTCCAATTTAATGACCTTGGTTGACCATGGTTGACCAAACAAATTTATTTTAACATGTAAAGTTTCAAATTAATGAACTTTCTTGGCATTTGAGTAAACTTTGTTGCTAAAAATATGCTCCCAACCATGATTCCAAGCTTTCCTCTGCAAGATGTTGCTATGAATCCAACCATCTTTGTTTTTATCATCGATAAACAAAAATAACACTATCAAGCTAAGAAAACTAAAAATCTTTTTGAGTTTTTAAGAATTTTTTAATGAAAGATAACATTTTTGTGAATTTTGTGTTTTTCAAAGGATCATTTCAATCATTCATATAAGGGTCATCAGTACCGTTAGTCTAGAAACACCTTTTTAAGCTTTTAAACAAATTTACCTAGATGGCCAATATATTTGTCCATTTAAACTTCTTCTCGTTTCTCAATTGTTCAAGATATGTTAAGGTATTATTAGAAACATAAAATAACTGTGTTTCCCATCTCAGAATATACTCCTGTATCAAGATTCCCAGAATGTCATTTTACAGGTGAATACATCGAATTGATATCTGTATATAGGGTGAATACGAGACCTTGAGAGCTCAGGTTAGTACTACCGTACAGACAAAGAGATGAAGGCTCGTCTTTAGGTGGTGTTCCATTAAGGAATCTTTTGTACTGCAAATGTCATAATTGCTTAAGACATAATCATTTTTCATGCAGCTTTTGGGAAATAATGTGAAAGTATTATATGAGTTCTAGGCCATTGCTTCCGCAAAATCAGAAGAACTCGAATAATACCCCAGATATCAATCAATTATAAAGACCTAGTATCGCAGAATCTGGCATTCTCTCAAACGAAATTTCGGAGTACTAAGTCCATATATCCGAGAGATGTTAACCCACAAGTTAATCAGTTTTGTGTTTTAGGTTTATATCTCAAATACAATTTACTGAACGAGTGAAGTCTATTGGCATATCCATAGTAAGACTTGCTTAATTACTTTAACATAATACAATTCTTTAGCATATTGTGACTATCATTTATGATTTACTATGATCACTCTTTTTACACAACACTCTTTTTGATTTTTTAAATTTTTTGTATTTTCCACAAATATTCTCCCCCTAAAATCAAAAACATATTTTTGGATTTTTTAAGAAACCATAAGAAAGAATGTACAAAAAAAAAACGTTTAACCGATAACAAATTCACATTAAGTCGTCATCATCCTCAAACTCAACCTCAAATACATCCCCTGAGATCATATTTTTTTAACCATTTAGCTTTAACAAATTTTTAAACTTTGTTTTATCAAAAACTTTGGTTAAAAATATGCTTTTTGGTCATCAGTGTGGATTTTCTCAATTCGTACCAACTTTTTCTCGCAGCAATCACGGATAAAGTGGTGTCGAATCTCGATATGTTTAGTACGTGAGTGTTGACATGAGTTTTTGGTGATATCAATCGCAACCTGATTATCTACACATATAGGCGTATCAAGAAATCGCAAACCGAAATCTCTCATCTGTTGTTGTATCCAGAGAATCTGAGCAAAACAACTGGATGCCGAACGTATTCAGCCTCACAGCTAGAGAGAGCGACCGTGGTTTGTTTCTTGCATTGCCACGTTACCAAACGAGTTCCGAAGAACTGGCAGCCGGCTGTTGTAGACTTTGTATTCAGTTTGCAGCATATGAAATCAGAATCTGAGTAACCTGCAAGATTAAAATCATCATGTCTAGGGTACCACAAGCCGGTGCTTGGAAAACCCTTTAGATATCTCATTATGCATTTAACGATAAGCAGGTGTGACTATCTTAGATTAGACTGATAACGGGAGCACAAGCATGTTGGATACATGATATCTGGTCGAGAAGCAGTGAGATACATCAAGGATCCCATCATGGAGCGATATAAAGTTTCATCAACTTTTTCGCCGGTAAGATCTGGACAAATGCCGTGATTTGGAGCTAACGGGGACGATGCTGGTTTAACTTCCGTCATATTGAATTTCTCCAATATGTCATGAACGTAGTTTGTCTGATGAATGAAAATACCATCAGGCAACTGGTCAACCTGAAGTCCTAGAAAGAACTTCATCTCCCCCGTTGCGCTCATTTCAAATTTGCGCTTCATGACTTCTTCAAAGTCTTTACACAGCTTGTCATTTGGCGATCCAAAAATAATATCATCCACATATATCTGTACGATAATTAGATGCCCCTCGACTTCCCTTGTGAAGAGGGTTGAATCTACTGTCCCTTGATAAAGCCATTGTCCAGAAGATGACTCGATAATGTTTCAAGCTCTCGGGGCTTGATGAAGACCACATAAGGCTTTATTCAAGAGGTAGACTTTATCTTTGTGTACTGGATCAATGAACCCCAGTGGTTGGCCGACGTACACCTCCTCTTTCACTTTTCCCTAAAGGAAAGCAGATTTAACATCCAATTGGTACACCTTGAACCCTTTCCCTGAGGCAAAGGCCAAGAATATGCGAATTGCTTCAAGACGTGCAACTGGGGCATAGACTTCAGTATAATCTATCACTTCTTGCTGATGAAAACCTTGAACCACAAGACGAGCTTTGTTGCGCACAAAGACTTCTTTATTGTCACACCCTCAATTTCTACTTGCGGAGTATTACCGCGAGGCGTGTGATCAAACCAGAATCTCAGACACTAGCAATATCGAACGACTCTATATGATTTATTTAAACATTTTCCAAAAACACTTGTTGTAACCATTCATAGTCATTTTCAAAATATCATAGTTTCAAAGTTTAGCGGAAGCATTAAAATTAAGTAACGGGCGCCAACATAAACGCCAAAACCAGAAATCCCAAACATTATTCGTAAATAAGACTCGATAAAAATGTCTTGATCAAATGCAAGTGAGTGCACCTAACGCTCCTAACGTCCTGAGAAACATGTAAAGAAACAAGTGTCAACATTAAAGAAGAGTGAGTTCACAGGTTTTTATAAGTTCACAAGTTCGGTTTAAAAGATTGTTTTTCCCCGTTATCCCTAACCCGGGATAATGGCATAGTTCCATTATTCCTAACCCGGAATAATAATGTGGGTTCGTAAATAAGTTCAATGTTAACGTGTAGGTAGCGAGACTAAAGTTACGTCACATAAGAGTTCGTGATCGAAGCTGACTGTTGTTGCCTCAGTGTTGCCAGGTCTATCACTGACCATGGCGAAAGTTAGGCCAAATTAATCACCCGTTGACCATTCTCCGGTCGGCTAGCGCGACTAGCTCGGTGGGGCTTGTCGGGCCCAGTAGTACTACTATAATTTCCCCGCTATTTAACCCAATACTAACAATCCGAGAGTTGGTTGAGGACTTCCGTGATAAAGCTACTTAGTGACCATAACGTATATTAACATTAACTTAGTTACCGAGTAGTTAACGGCGTTAATTTCGCATAACGTAAAAAGATAGAGTTGTAGAGCGTGTACATGTTTCTCTCCCTGTTGTTTAAAACCGGATAAAATAGGGGTTGTGAACTCACCTTAAATTGCTCGTTAGAATAACGCAAAAGAAGCAAATGATGGAACCACTAATCGCGTCCTAACATGTCAACCGATTTAAAGTTAGTGTGTGAACACACTGACACAAAACCCTACGCATAACTAACACACAGTACGGCACACGTCATAACGAATTCGAAACCATAATCATGCATGAAAAGTATCATCGTACAAAATAATGATCAAACCAACTTGTCATAAACACAGATTAACTCATACAACACTTAGGTACACACAAACGCAAGTTATCATGTTTCGGCTTGTACGCTCATAACTGGGCTGTTTTCGAGGATTTTTTAAAATAGTTCCAATGTTCCAAAAATTCCAATTTTTCTACAGGAGGTGTCAATTAGACTGTAGAAATTTATGTAAGATTTTCAAATCCTAAATCTTTACCAATTATTTATAAACATTTATATACTAGACTGCAGTCAGATTCGTAGCTTTCTGACTGCAGTCCACAAGAAAAATAATTTAAAAATTATCGTTTATCCAATTAACAAAATTCCAGTGGGAGATTTTCGGAAATTCCAGTCTCCAGTTACTGTATAAATTACGTGACCTAACCCCCTACAGACTATGGGATCCGACTCGATAAACAACCTACAAATTCTGCAGAATTTATGCAGCTTCAGCTGCTGCACTAAATGACCATCTAAAAATAGCAAACGACCTCAGAAAAATATGAATCTGGCGCCATTTGAAGTGTTTTTAAAAAGTACACGTTTTAGGCTTCAAAATCCACTTTTCGATAAATAATGATCAGGAAGTTGGCTGTAAATGTCAATCAGCTTACTGTTTTCGACTTTATCGCATTAGAACATGTTTAAAGGATCATGACGCTTAGGTGTATTGATTAATAACAGGTTAACTTGTCAAATATCATCATATATATCAATATTCATGCAAACCCTAAATATTTATCATGATCTTTATCGCTAAAACGCAGCCTACGATTTTAGTATTCAACATATCATCACAACCGCAAAGATTCGCATATTCATCTGAACTAATCATACACCACACACTTTTTCATACTAATAAACATACAAGCACATGATCATGATCAAGATTACACAAAACCTAGTGTGAATCGCAAAACAATTAAACCCTAACCTTGAACGATGATGATTAACGAACTGGGACAAGCTTGGAATCAATCCGGGAGTAGAATTGCACGACCGTGAGAGAGGGGGGGGGGCTGCCATCGACCTTCTTCTAGGGATTAGGGTTTTGTGTTTTTTTTTCAAAACATCCCATGCATATATACATATAAATATAACAAGGGGGAAGGGGGCGGTTGCGATGGGGGGGGGTTGGGTTAAAGCCTTGGGCCTCTAGTTTGGGTTAATTCCTTGGGCCGCAAGGTGTATAGGTGGCAAGGTCGACACGTTTCGCGGCTCGGTTCGCTTCGGTTATTTATTTATTTTTATTTTTATTTTTTTTACAATTCGGTAACATAAGGCTTATAACTAATAAATCGCGAAATCAAAGCGTGATACAATAATATACAAGCATCTAATAACCCATAGCACGTAATTCAGATACAACCCGTCTAATAACACATAGCGCGTAATTCACCCTATAGATTCACAAAGTTAGCGTAGTTATTGCGAGAGTGTAATTTAATTCTTCGAATTAAATCAGCGTAGGAGTGAATAACCATAAAGTAGCGCGTTTAAGATACCTGAAAAACCGGGATATCACATTATCCCCATGTTGAAAGAATTTTCGTCCCGAAAATTGAGTAAACGCGGTTTAGAATGCAACGCACAAAAGCTCAGTTTGTTAGAATGGTAGAAGTAAATCCCAGGCTATCACATCATCCCCATGTTGAAAGAATTTCATCCCGAAATTCAGTTGGCGGTAACGTCAAATTGCTGCTCAGCTGCAAAAAGGTGTGGATATTTGCTTTTCATTTCCCACGTGAACTCCGGTCCACGCTTAGAGTTCCAACAAACCTTGACGATCGGTATCTTGTTGTGCCTTCGAGTCTTAATCTCACGGTCCATGATCTCGATAGGTTGTTCCACAAAATGTAGTTGCTCATCCACTTGAATCTCATCCAATGGAATGACTAGGGTCTCATCTGATAGGCACTTCTTCAGATTGGAAACGTGAAAAGCGTTGTGAACTCTACTGAGTTCGGCAGGAAGGTCTAACTGATAAGCTACGGGCCCGATACGCTTCGAAATCACAAATGGGCCTACGTACCATGGATTTAGTTTGCCTCGTTTCCCAAAACGAATTACACCCTTCCAGGGTGACACTTTCAGTAGGACGCGGTCGCCTACTTGAAATTCGAGTGGTTTGCGTCGTTGATCAGTGTAACTTTTCTGCCGATCTCGTGCCGCTGCCATGCGGTTTCTGATTTGCACAATCTTTTCAGTAGCCTCAAGTATCAACTCAGGACCTGTGAGTTGACTGTCACCGACTTCTGCCCAACAGACCGGTGATCTACATTTGCGACCGTATAATGCTTCAAACGGTGCTGCCTGAATACTCGTATGGTAACTGTTGTTATACGAGAATCCCACTAAAGGAAGATGGATTTCCCAACTATTCCCGAAGTCTACCACGCATGCCCTAAGCATGTCTTCCAAGGTCTGAATGGTCCTTTCACTTTGACCATCCGTCTGAGGGTGGTAAGCTGTGCTCATATCTAAGCGTGTACCCAACGCTTTCTGAAGTGACTGCCAAAAGTTGGACGTGAAACGAGCATCTCTGTCTGATATGATGGTCGTTGGCAGCCCGTGCCGAGAAACTACTTCCTTAATGTAGATGCGAGTCAGCTTATCCATCTTATCTGTTTCTTTGGTCGCTAGGAAGTGTGCAGACTTAGTTAGACGATCCACGATTACCCAGATGGTATTGCAACCACCCGGAGTTCGCGGGAGTTTAGTGATAAAGTCCATCGAGATCTAATCCCATTTCCACACTGGGATCTCAGGTTGTTGAAGTAGCCCTGACGGCTTCTGGTATTCCACCTTGACTTTCGCACAAGTCAGACACTTGCTCACGTAGGTAGCTATATCCGCTTTCATGTTGGGCCACCAGTACGCGGCTTTAAGGTCTTGATACATCTTATCCGAACCAGGATGGACAGAGTATCGGGATTTGTGAGCTTCGTCCATAACTAACTTCCTGAGGTCTCCGTAGTGAGGTACCCATATACGATTCATGAAATACCGGGCACCACTGGGTTTCACTTACCAATCGCGTTCCATCTTTCCCACAGATTCGGCCTTGATGTTCTCTTCCTTAACTGCTTCTAGCTGCGCATCGCGTATCTGTTCGGGTAAACCAGAATGAATTGTGAACTGTAGTGCTCGTACCCGACGAGGTTTCAAGTGCTCCTTCCGACTGAGGGCATCAGCTACCACGTTAGCTTTACCCGAGTGATACCGAATGGCACATTCATAATCGTTCAGGAGTTCGACCCAGCGACACTGTCGCATGTTCAACTCCTTCTGGTTAAAAATATGTTGGAGGCTCTTGTGATCCGTGTAGATTGTGCACCTTGTTCCATATAGGTAGTGTCTCCAAATCTTAAGTGCAAACACAACTGCTCCCAATTCCAAGTCATGTGTCGTGTAGTTCTTCTCGTGGACCTTCAACTGTCGGGATGCATACGCGATGACCTTATCACGTTGCATGAGTACACATCCCAATCCCTGAATGGAAGCGTCACAATATACCACAAAATCATATGTCCCCTCTGGCACGGACAAAATGGGCGCACTGCAAAGCTTCTGTTTCTGTAATTGAAATGCTGCTTCCTGTTTGTCACCCCAAGCATACTTGGTGCCCTTCTGAGTGAGAGTGGTAAGCGGTTGTGCGATCTTGGAAAATCACTCGATGAAACGTCTGTAGTAACCAGCCAAACCCAAAAATTGGCGGATCTCTGTCGGTGTCCAGGATGCTTCCCAGTTCTTAATAGCATCGATCTTGGCGGGATCAACGTGTATACCCTTTTCATTCACGATATGCCCGAGAAACTGAACTTCCCGAATCCAGAAATCACGCTTCGAAAACTTGGCATATAGTTTCTCCTGTTGAAGTAGTTCCAGCAATAATCGCAGATGCTCAGCATGTTCTTCTTCACCCTTAGAGTAGATGAGTATATCATCGATGAACACGATGACAAACTTGTCGAGATACGGCTTACACACGCGGTTCATGAGGTCCATCAACACCGCGGGTGCATTGGTGAGACCGAAGGGCATGACCAAGAACTCATAATGGCCATACCGAGTGTGAAATGCCGTCTTGGAGATATCCTCCTCCCTGACGCATAGCTGGTGATAACCGGACCGTAGATCAATCTTGGAGTAGTAGCACCCCTGAAGCTGGTCGAAAAGGTCGTCGATGCGAGGTAATGGATATCGGTTCTTGACGGTAACCTTTTGAGTTCCCTGTAGTCGATGCACATGCGGAAGGTCCCGTCCTTTTTCTTGACAAAAAGGACCGGAGCTGCCCATGGCGAAGTACTGGGTCAGATAAATCCTTTTTCCAACAATTCCTGAAGTTGGGTAGACAGCTCCTGCAGCTCTACTAGAGCTAAGCGGTACGGGGCCTTAGCGATAGGAGTCGCATGGTTCGCCAATTCGATTTCAAACTCCACTTGTCGATGTGGTGGAAGACCGGGTAACTCCTCTGGAAGCACATCGGGAAAGTCACGGACGACGGGGATATCTTCAATCCGCTTCTCGTCCTTAGACTGCTCAGTGACCAGTGCGAGCAAAGCAAAAGAGTTCTTCTTCCGAAGATACTTCTGAGCTTGCATGTAAGAGATGATGTTCATGATGACACCTGCCTTCTCGCCTTGCACCATCAAGATTTCGTTGTTAGAGAGCGGAATACGGATAGTTTTCTCGAAACAGAGAACTTCAACTCTGACGTCGGATAGCCAGTCCATTCCGGCTACCACATCAAAACTACCCAGAGTAGTTGTCATCAGATCAATGGTAAAGGTGTGACCCGCGAGTTTAAGTTGACAGCCGGACACTAGATTGGTCACATCTACAGATTTACCATCGGCTAGTTCTATGACGTAAGGGGTCTCTAGGGGTTTAGGTGTGAGATTTAGGTTCTTCCTAAAAGACTCAGATATAAAACTCTTATCCGCACCCGTATCAAAAAGTACAGTAGCAAAATGATCGTTAAGGGGAAACTTACCGGTGACCACATTCGAGTCGTTTCTGGCCTCTCCACGGCCCAACGTGAATGCACGACCTTTGGCACCTCCTGTGCCACCATTTCCATTGTTGCCATTTTTGTTATTGTTGTTGTTGTTGTTATTCCCACCATTGTTGTTGTGAAGCTGCGGGCAATCTCGCTTGAAATGGGCAGTGCTACCGCACTAATAGCATCCCTGGTTATTACCTTGCTGTTGACCCTGGTGCTGGTTCTGATTTTGTCGTGTCATGATCTCCCTGCGACAATCCTTTGCGGCGTGTCCTGCTTTGCCACATCGTTGGCAGCGATTTCCGACGCAAGGGCCGTGATGATGGAGGTTACAACGGTTACATTGCGGCTTTCGACCCGCATAACCGCTCGAGTTCTGGGTGTTGTTGGCAGACTGATTGTTGTGACCCCAATTGTTGTTGAAGTTGTTGGACCGCTTCTGGTTTCCTTGTTGTGGCTGGGCTGATGAAGACTGTCGAGCAGGTGAGTCTTTAAATTTTCTTTTGTTGTCAGAGACAACTTCAGTTGCACCCCTAGGTGGCAACTTCCTTTGCTCCACTGCCTTATCAGTGAGTTTATGCGCCAGCCTAATCGCTTGATGCTCTGTCGTAGGGTTGCTAGACATTACCATGCCCTGGATCTCAGGGACCAGACCCCCAAGATAAAACTCAAGCCGTTTATCGATGGTGTTAGCCAAATCAGGACAAAGGAACACCAGATCATGATGTCTTGATGTGTACGCTTCAATTTCTGACCCGACCATCTTGTGGTTCTATAACGCTTGTTCCAATTGCTGAACTCTGTCCCGCAGACTCTTCCTTGATTAGGGCCTTAAATTCGGTCCAGGCCATTGCGTTTGCCGCAACAAGTCCACGCGTTTGGACTTGTGCGTTCCACCAGGTCAATGCCCCATCTTCCAACGTCGAGGCAGCATACTTGACCTTATTAGCTTCAAGGCAATTGCACATCTCGAAAACCGATTCAGACTTTTCAATCCAACGGACCATTCCTATGGGTCCTTCAACACCCGTGAACTTGCTCGGTTTCGCATCCTGAGGATAGAGGATAGGTAGTCAGCGAGAAAGTCTACTAGCCCAACTATTAGATTTTCCCATGAAAATTTAATAATGGTTACCTGCTGGTGGGTTAGGAACACCTGCCAGAGCAGCATTCACGTGTTCTTGGATTAACGCGGCCAATTCTTCAGTTGACATGTTGAGATTTCCGCGACGGCCGGTTGCCATTTCAGATTTTCGCAAGACAACACAAACACACACCGATAAGTATATATCCAATATAGTCATCACATTCCACACTTAAACGATCACACAATTTATGTCAACCCAACAAATTAAACAATCAAAAGGAACATTCGATTTAATAAATTGCAATGTCTCACAAAATACCAACCAAACATCTCAGTTTAATTATAAAATTTCAAGTTCAAACATAAGTGGAAACAAACAAACTAAAGGAAACAAAACGGGGATTGGCGAGATGAGTTAGTCATCTATGTCTCCATCTCCCAAGTCGATATCACTGCCGTCATCCTCTGCGGCGTTTTCAGCTTCAACAGCCGGGTCCTGTTGGCTCTTCTTCCTCTGGATCCTCCTCCGGGCCTTCCTCTGGATCCTCCTGTGGCCGGTGCTGGTGCGGGTACTGGGATAGGTGGTGCTTGGTTCTGCTCCAGTTCGTGAATCCTCTAACTGGACTCAAGAAATCTGTCTTCAAGCCAGTCAGCCCTCAGCCGCTCAGCACAAAAGTCCTTAGCTAAAATGTTTCGAACTCTCTTATTCTCATATTGCTCTTCCTCGAGTTCTCTAGTTTTACCAGTTAGCTGACGTATCAGCCATCCCTGTGCTTCGATAGTCTCCTGCATTCTCTCTAGCTGTTCCTGTTGTTTCCTTAACACATCCCTAAGTAGGTCGTCCCCCACTCCTAAAGAGTTGACCAGTTCGACCGGTATAGCGGTGGTCGGACGGGAGGACGACTCCCCTCCTAGAGCGAGTCTTTTCCTAGCAGCTGTGCGTGTCTCCACGCCACGAGGTGGTGAGGGTTCGACCATGGGTGCCTTCCCCGGCGCCCTTGATTGTCGAGATCTGTCGGATGATGATGATGATGACATAGCCTGCTGGGTTGGTGTAGTTAGTTAGGAGTTGCGTATATCACAATATACATATGTATCTCACATAGAACAATTGTAGTATAACACATAACAAGATATCATAGTTTGGTGCCAACTAAGTCTAGTGTTGTGTAACAGCTATAGTTTAGGTCTACTTTTAATGCAAACCTGGTTCTCTAAAGCTAGAGGCTCTGATACCAATCTGTCACACCCTCAATTTCCACTTTAGGAGTATTACCGCGAGGCGTGTGATCAAACCAGAATCTTAGACACTAGCAATATCGAACGACTCTATATGATTTATTTAAACGTTTTCCGAAAACACTTGTTGTAACCATTCATAGTCATTTTCAAAATAACATAGTTTCAAAGTTTAGCGGAAGCATTAAAATTAAGTAACGGGCGCCAACATAAACGCCAAAACCAAAAATCCCAAACATTATTCGTAAATAAGACTCGATAAAAATGTCTTGATCAAATGCAAGTGAGTGCACCTAGCGCTCTAGCGTCCTGAGAAACATGTAAAGAAACAAGTGTCAACATTAAAGAAAAGTGAGTTCACAGGTTTTTATAAGTTCACAAGTTCGGTTTAAAAGATTTTTTCCCTGTTATCCCTAACCCGGGATAACGGCATAGTTCCATTATTCCTAACCCGGAATAATAATGTTGGTTCGTAAAAAAGTTCAATGTTAACGTGTAGGTAGCGAGCCTAAAGTTACGTCACATAAGAGTTCGCTATCGAAGCTGACTGTTGCTGCCTCAGTGTTGCCAGGTCTATCACTGACCATGGCGAAAGTTAGGCCAAATTAATCAACCGTTGACCATTCCCGGTCGGCTAGCGCGACTAGCTCGGGTGGGGCTTGTCGGGCCCAGTAGTACTACTATAATTTCCCCGCTATTTAACCTAATACTAACAATCCGAGAGTTGGTTGAGGACTTCCGTGATAAAGCTACTTAGTGACCATAACGTATATTAACATTAACTTAGTTACCGAGTAGTTAACAGTGTTAATTTCGCATAACGTAAAAAGATAGAGTTGTAGAGCGTGTTCATGTTTCTCCCCTGTTGTTTAAAACCAGATAAAATAGGGGCCGTGAACTCACCTTAAATTTCTCGGTTAGAATAACGCAAAAGAAGCAAATGATGGAACCACTAATCGCGTCCTAACATGTCAACCGATTTAAAGTTAGTGTGTGAACACACTGACACAAAACCCTACGCATAACTAACACACAGTACGGCACACGTCATAACCAATTCGAAACCATAATCATGCATGCAAAGTATCATCATACAAAATAATGATCAAACCAACTTGTCATAAACACAAATTAACTCATACAACACTTAGGTACACACAAACGCAAGTTATCATGTTTCGGCTTGTACGCTCATAACTGGGCTGCTTTCGAGGATTTTTATAAAAACAGTTCCAACGTTCCAAAAATTCCAGTTCTTCTACAGAAGGTGTCAATTAGACTGTAGAATTTTATGTAAGATTTTCAAATCCTAAGTCTTTACCAATTATTTATAAACATTTATATACTAGGCTGCAGTCAGATTCGTCGCTTTCTGACTGCAGTCCATGAGAAAAATTATTTAAAAATCATCGTTCATCCAATTAACAAAATTCCAGTGGGAGATTTTCAGAAATTCCCGTCTCCAGTTACTGTACAAATTTCGTGACCTACCCCCCTACAGACTATGGGATCCGACTCGATAAACAACCTGCAAATTCTGCAGAATTTACGCAGCTTCAGCTGCTGCACTAAATGACCATCTAAAAATAGCAAACGACCTCAGAAAAATATGAATCCAGCGCCATTTCAGGCGTATTTCAAAAATACACGTTTTAGGCTTCAGAAAATCCACATTTTGATAAATAATGATCAGGTTACAGCAAACTGAAGTTGGCTGTAAATGTCAAACAGCTTACTGTTTTCGACTTTATCGCATTAGAACATGTTTAAACGATCATGACGCTTAGGTGTATTGATTAATAACAGGTTAACTTGTCAAATATCATCATATATATCAATATTCATGCAAACCCTAAATATTTATCATGATCTTTATCGCTAAAACGCAGCCTACGATTTTAGTATTCAACATATCATCATAACCGCAAAGATTCGCATATTCATCTGAACTAATCATACACCACACACTTTTTCATACTAATAATTATACAAGCACATGATCATGATCAAGATTACACAAAACCTAGAGTGAATCGCAAAACAATTAAACCCTAACCTTGAAACGATGATGACTAGCGAACCGGGACAAGCTTGGAATCAATCCGGGAGTAGAATTGCGCGACCGTGAGAGGGGGGGGCTGCCGTCGACCTTATTCTAGGGATTAGGGTTTTGTGTTTTTTTAAAACATCCCATGCATACATACATATAAATATAACAAGGGGGAAGGGGGGCGGCCGCGATAGGGGGGTTTGGGTTAGAGCCTTGGGCCTCAAGTTTGGGTTAATTCCTTGGGCCGCAAGGTGTGTGGGTCGCAAGGTCGACACGTTTCGCGGCTGGTTCGGTTCGGCTATTTATTTATTTATTTTTTTTACAATTCGGTAACATAAGGCTTATAACTAATAAATCGCGAAATCATAGCGTGATACAATAATCTACAAGCGTCTAATAACCCATAGCACGTAATTCAGATACAACCTGTCTAATAACACATAGCACGTAATTCACCCTATAGATTCACAAAGTTAGCGTAGTTATTGCTAGCGTGTAATTTAATTCTTCGAATTAAATCAGCGTAGGAGTGAATAACCATAAAGTAGCGCGTTTAAGATGCTTGAAAAACCGGGATGTCACATCTATCATCTCTTTTACACTTGAAGACCCATCTTGTCTTGATCTTTTTGTGATGATCTGGCAGGTCAACAACCGTCCAGACTGCAAGTTTCTGGAATTGGAGTAACTCTTCTTGCATTGCATCCACCCAACTTTCTTCTTTTAACGCGTCTTTCCAACTTCCTGGTTCAACCTGAGAAACAAAACAACTATGAGAAAATCAGACTCAAAGACGAGCAATACTAGTATAGAAACAACTTAGATCTTTATTAATCTGATTGCGAGTTTGCACTCCCGATTGTAAGCTGCCTATGATGTTCTCTGACGAATGATATGAAAGTGTCCTAGGCATCACTTCAGTTGGAAAATCTACTTGTGGTTGCAAATTTGTGAGAATTTCATCGACAACCGGTACAGATGAAGAAGCTTTATTCCTAGCATTAGACATGTTGTTTTAGAAAGCCTTCAATCTGTTCAGATCCTTCATCAGAACTGGATCCTCCATCATTGAAAGTTGGTTCCCGATCAGAGTCTGCATCGACACTTGGCTTGGCAGAAGATTCAGCAGCATTGACATTTGAAGTAGGAACCGGATCTAGAACAGAAAAGCTTTGACCAACATCAGACGTGTTAACTGGTAATGATGTAGAAATCACCAAAGGTCGAGGAACTTGCTCTTGATTAGATAACTGATGTTGTTGAAATAACATAACAAGTTCTTCTTCAGTTGGCACATCTGGTAGATCAAACGAATCCCACAATCCATCGTAGTTAAACAGCCACGGATCCCCAGGCTTCTGCGTAGACGTTGTATATCTTTGGAAATCTACGTGTTGCGCTAGAACGACCTGGTTCAGACTCGGCAAGAAAACATGTTTTTGAGGGGTAGCATAACCAACAAAGAAACCCTCCAAAGATTTGGCTCCAAATTTACCAGCCGGGTCCAAAACAGTACACGGTGATCCAAAAGGTTCCAAAAATGCTAAGTTAGGCTTTCGTTGATTTAGTAACTCGAAACATGTCTTTTTGTGAGGCTTAACTGTCAACACACGATTTAGTGTATAACATGCTGATGCTACTACTTCACTCCAAAACTGATCGGTAATTTCGAATCAGCTAACACTGTTCTAGCAGTTTCTATCAACGTGCGATTCTTTCGTTCAGTTACTCCATTTTGTTGTGGAGTATAGGGGGGCCTGAATTCATGAAGAATCCCCTTTTCATTGCAGAACTCTTGCATCTTCTTGTTCTTGAACTCCGTTCCATTATCACTACGAATTCTCTTAATGGGCAAATGATATAAATTCTCGAGTTTTCTGAAGAGGATCATAAGTGTTTCAAAAGTTTCATCCTTACTCTCCAGAAAGAATACCCATGAAAATCGAGAATAATCATCTGTAACGACAAGACAGTATAGATCTTTAGAAATGCTTTTGACATTGACTGGTCCAAAGAGATCCATGTGTAGTCTTTCTAGTGGTAGCTTTATTGAATTCAACAGCTTTCTTGGGTGTGATTTCTTATGCTGCTTCCCTTTTGGCAGCTAAGACAATCGTCTGACAGATGAAAACTTTTCAAATTGACACCCTCCACTAAGTCGTTATGCATAAGAAAATTCATCTTTAGAAGATGAATGTGCCCCATTTTTCTATGCCATAAAATTGACTCTTTCTCGGTAGCTTTGGAAACAAAGCATTGAACTTTCTTTGACGTGGTAGAAGCGATGATCATGTCAAGGACATATAAATCATTTTCTCGCGGAGCTCGCATCAGAATCCATTCTTCTGGAATCTTGAAACCGGGTTTTAGAATTAGACATTCTTTATCATTGAAATGTGTCGTGAACTTCTTGTCACAAATTTGCGAGATACTAAGCAGATTGTTCTCAAGTTCGGCGATATAGTTCACTTTATCAAACGATACAACTCCGTTCGAGAGAATCCCTTCTTCGACAATCCTACCTCCTTGCGTTCCAGCAAATCCTACATATCCTCCTCGAATAGCTCTAACATCATTGAGCAATGCAAGCATTCCTGTCATGTGACGAGACGCTCCACTATCCATGATCCATTTTGACAATATCGAACATTGGAGCCCCTGCACACATGATTAACAAAATTCATTAAACAAAGAGACCGAAGCCTGTTTGGTCTTGGGTGGGTTTAGAATGTCGAACTTTGGACCCACTTTGTTCTTTTCAATCTTTTTAAGCTCAATGTTGTTTGGAACAGAAGGTTTGAGTTCAACCTTGGATGATGTGGTTTTAACACTTTTAGCAACCCATTTCTGTGTTTGTGGTTTAGCCCTTTTAACATAAAATTTTGAATCTTCTTGTTGATGTTTGTGTGATGTTTCACCAATTTCAAACTTAGATTGAGGTTGAATAATTGGTTTAACATTTTGATGAGATGCAGTCTTTCTTTTAAGAATTTGTTTAGGCGTAATCATGGGTGCTTTTTGCTTTTCATCCTTAGTGAACTTTTTCGGAGAAGAAACTGGTTTGAACTTTCTTGTGAATAATATCGTGCGATATGTCCAACTTTCTTGCATTTAAAGCATGTCCTGCTGTCCTTATGAACAGAGCTATTCAAACCCTTTTCTGTTTTTGTTTCTCTTTTTCTTTAAGAAAATCATCATTTGATTGAGTTCCGATGACCTCCTTTTCCTTCTCGGTTGTTGTCCCAAACACAAAATTGATTTTCTTTGTAAAATTCAATTTTCGGGACCTGTTGGTTTTATGTTGCTTCTGGAGACCCAACCCTGCCCGTTTATTTTCCGGATAATCTCCATTTTTCCGGTAGTAGGGTCGGTTGTCAGTTTTTGATTTAGAATAGAAAGATGCATCATGTTTATCGAAATCATCATGACTTATCTCCACCAGCTTGAACATTTTATCTACACAACCTCTTTTCACATTCCTGATTGGAAAATCCTCATCCGAAAATAGTTTATCAGACCCTTTCATTTTATAAACTATGACATTGGGATCATCATTTAAACTATTTTCTGATATATCATCAGACTTTGACTTCACAAATTTTTCAGACTCAGCCACTTCAGATTCATTTGTTAACACTTTGTCAACCACATCCTTAACTACTTCAGAATCACATTCATCATTTTTAGTGTTACATCGATATCCTCATGCAGCTGTTCGGTATTTAATTTCAGATTTAGCGCCTTTTCCACCCCAGATGGATTTTGCATGCATAACTGTTCCACATGGGTGGAGGAACTCGATCATAACTACCACTTTTTATTTCTCCATTTTTAGATTCCTCAGTATTTTTGATTTTAGGTAAAATGTGATCTATGACATATGAGCTTGTGGAATAACTAATTAACAGTTTGTTAACTCGTTCGGTTTCAATTCTCATTTTCTCAAGCACACTTTTGAGCTCAGCAATAGTGTTTAGATGAATATTAATTGCCATTTGTTTATTCATCACTGTTGCTTTAAGCATCATAAGTGTTGCATCATTTTCTCTGAGTGCTTTATTATATTGTTTAAAGACACACTCAATTTGTCATAAGCTTCCTTTGTGGTTTTGTAATCGCTTGATAAATTGTCTGTTAAACTTTGCAATTCAGCAAATCTTTTGTCCTTTACAAGACACTCACCGAATGGTTCATCACACTTTGAACAACATTTTTCATTATCAGATGACTTGTTTACCTCATTTCCATTCGCCATGCACGCTTTAGTGATGTCTTCTTTCAGCAATTCCTTTTTCTCATCCAGTTTGTCATCTGCAACCAGTTTCTTTTGCTCTTCATCTGTTGAATGTTGAGTAAGTGCAAAATATCCTGCAAAAGTTTTTAAAACATCGTTAGGCAAAAGATGTTTGAATGGGCCATTCAACAGCTCCTCTTCCTCTGGTGAAGTATGATAATAATAATCGTCATCCTCAGGTCCTTCATCAATAGATGCCTCCGATTCTTCTTCCGGTTCCTCAATAAGTTCAGCCACCAATGCCAAACTTTCTCCCTTCGAAATAAACTTGTTCCAATTAAACCCTTCGTCTTCTTGTGTAACAACCAATGCCTTATCTTTAGTTTCAGGTTTCTTTTCGTCAATCGGCACGATTCTTGTTCTTGGTTGTGGTCGGTGATAGATCGCTCTTTTGTAATAGTCTTCTGCGAAAGGATTATGATTTCCTTGAACCTCTTGGTTTGGACATTCTCTTTTAATGTGACCTTTCTCCCAACACTTGAAACAAGTAACTTTGGATTTATCAAATCCAAGTTTCCCATCCAATCCTCCCAAATTTTCTTTACCAGTGATTTCCATAAATCTCTGTGCTCGTCGAACGATCGAAGTCATGCACCATTTTATATTTATCAATTCCATTTCAACTGGATCAATTTGATCGTAGTCTTCATGTGTCATTTCAGAATTACCAATCTTTCCAGCAACAAGACTGTCATATGACTCAAGAACTGAAGCAACTAGAGACATATGTTGTTTTGCTATCTTTTCGTCAAAATTTTGCGCATTCTGAAAGTCAAAGTCGATGTTGCATTGCAAGACTCTTTGACTTGAATTGGATGATGAAGTGGTTTGATTGTTCTGAGATTGATTTGATCAAAAAGAAGATTGTTAACTAGAAGGAGTATTTGGATCGACTGTTGGGAATGATTGGAAAGCACTTGAAAGAGTTGGAGGTGTGCTTGGTGAACTACATGCACTGAATGCAGTTTGAATCTTTGGCGCTTGGATTTGAGCAACAGAACTGTTTTTGAAATAAAGATTAACATCTTGTTGCATGTGAACAATCTTGTTTTTAGCCATCTTTTGCATCTCTAATTCATGACCTTCCAATCTTTCGATAAAGCAAGGCACCGAGAAATTGCTGTATTCAACTCCATTCTTCAAGATGGTTAAGTAAGTTGACCATTCACCTTTGTGGCAGAGAGTCAGCTAGCTTATCAACAAGTTCTTCATTTCTCATCACAATTCCTATTCTCTTCATATGAACCACTAGATGACAGTATCGCTCAATCAGCTGCTTAACCGTTTCTCCTTTGATCATGTGAATACGTCAAACTCTTTGCTTAATAATGCCCTTTTGCTTTTGCGGAGTTGAGCACTGCCTTGAATTTGAGTCGAAGAGCATTCCACAAAGATTGCGCATCATCATCATGCTGCAGTAAGGCCAAGATGTCTTCTTTAATCGATTGCTGAAGAATGTTCATCATTTTCTTTTTGTTAATAAATCTTTCTCGTTGAACATCAGAGAATTGAGCCAGGGTCTTTTCAAGTCCATTTTCGCCAATTGGTGCGATATATTTTGCCTCAATTGTAAACCAGCAAGTAAATGGTTAGCTTGAACCCAATTTATAAACCTCTCGCTCCAACTATCAAAGTCTTTGAGATTCATAAAGTTTGGAGGTTTCGTCATTGTCCCCATTTCATTCTCTAAATTGATGTTTTGAGCTGCTGCAGTGGTAACAACCGATGTGGCGAACGCAGTGTAAAATTCCTCAGACATTTTCCTGTAAAAAGTTAGAACACACTTCTCGAAAACAAACAGATCAGATTTGAAAATTTTTGTATGGACACAGGTTTCTTACGAAACAAATAATTTGCAGGAAACAAATATTTTTTGTACGATTCAAATTTTCTTACAAGAACTATGATTTCGTACGAATCAATTCAAATTTTTGTGCGGATGAATTTTATACGAAAAAATAATATGGTTGTAATTTTGTACGGATCAAGTCATTTTGTACGACACAAGTTGAAATTCTGAAAATTGTAAGATTTATGAAATTTTAACTGATCCGTATGAAATTTAAGCTGATTCGTACCAAAATCAAGAACAACTTTATTTCGTGTGGAACTCGTACGAAAACTGATTCAAACTTCAAACTGACCAAATTTTATCGATTCAACATGATTTAGTTCAATTTTATGTCCGAATTATGGTATGGATTGATTAGATTGAAGATTAACTTGAATTACTAAAATCCTAGTCCATTTTGTCCATGAATTCGTCCGAAATTTGTCCAAAATCCAGCAAAGGTCAAAAAACTGATGAAGATTTGTCCAAGTCTGAACAATAACTACTTGTTGTTGATCTGTAGATCAGATCTGATGGCTCTGATACCACTTGTGAATGGGGATCGAGCTCCCAAAATGAGCAATTGACCTAATCTCGCTCAACTAGCAGAGGTGGAATTCATTGCTAGAGAGGTAGATATGACAAACAAGATAATACTTACTGTTTAATGCTTCTGATGTATTAAAAACGTTCAAGTTACAAACACAAGTAAACAAACTGACAGAGCTTTGCCGTATGAAATGACAAATCCGTACTTAGCTCTAACACAACACTTCCCTATTTATAGGTCGACATGACTCGTACCGAAGTGCGTGCACTAACAAACATCTATGATTCGTACGAAACTGTATTTCGTACGAGTGACTCACTCATACATAACATGCTTCTGTTTCGTGCGAATCATAGTGTAAAAACATATAAACTTTACATTTTCTCATTTAAACATTAACTTGTAAACTTTATAAACGTTATAGATATATCCTAGACGTAGGCAATATACGTTATGCACTATCATCTAGTATAGCTTTCGACCTCCCAGACCCATGTCCAAAGCTGTTAACAAAAGAGATGCTATCAAATTTTGTGCCTTTCATAACAGCACACGGCACCACACAAACGATCGATACCAGCTAAGGAAGGGGATAGAAGAAGCTGTTAAGTCAGGGGAGTTGGCTCATTTGGTGAAAGAAATAAAAGATAAAAAGGAGGGTATAAGGAACTCAACATAAACATGGTATGGTCAGAAAGCAAGCAAGAGGGAAAAAGAAGAAAAAACACACCATGGAACCAATAGTTCAATTGCTTCCCTCCTACGAATCAAAAAGATAAACTAGAGCTTCCCATCATCATGGAAGCTGAGATAGAAGGTTCCCTCCTCGACAGAGTATACATGGATCCAGGAGTTGCCTCTAATGTCATGTACCAAAGATGTTTTGACAATCTCAAAAGCGAAACAAAGGCTCGTCTACAAGCCACTTACACATCACTCAGAAGCTTCACCTGGGTAAAGGTACAACCCTTAGGGAAGCTAATACTCAACTTATGTTTCAGGGACGGTGACTTGTCGAGAACAATGGAGCTTACTTTCATTGCCATAAGCTCCCTTCAAACTATAACCTATTGACACTGTGGTGTCTACGGCACATGGAATGATGAAATTTCCAACGGATAAGGGTATTGCTTCATTAGTACCAACGTAAGAAGCCCTTTTGATTGGATCCATAGAAATAGAGGAATGGGAGAGCAATAAGGCAAGTGAAAGTCTAGTTGAACAAATAAGCATCAATGACTCCTACTAGGAGCAGAAGATAAGAATCAATAATCACCTCCCCGACACAATCAAACACATGCTGAAAGATCTCCTCCAAGGGAACACAGACGTGTTCGCCTGGTGCTTGAGAGACATGGTAGGAGTACCAAGAGAAATAGGCGAGAATGCACTAAACATATCTCCCACATATAAACCCGTAACACAAAATAAGAGAAGTTTAGCTCTGAGCGAAGCTTAGCTGCCTTTCAGTAGGTAGAAAAAATAGTAGAAGTTGATATTCTGAGGGAGGTAATATATCATTCTTGGTTAGCAAACCCTGTTATGGTAAGGAAACCCGACGGTTCTTGGAGAATGTGTGTAGACTTTAAAGATCTCAATAAAGCATGCCCTAAAGAATATTACCCCTTGCTAGAAATTGACTGGAAGGTAGACTCACTCGCAGGTTTCGGGTACAAGTGTTTCCTTGATGCCTACGAAGGGTATTACCAAATCAAGATGTTGAAAGAAGATGAAGAAAAAACAGCATTCCACACTGATAAAGGGATCTTCTGTTACAAAAAGATGCCTTTTAGGTTAAAGAGTGTAGGGGCGACGTACCAACATCTCGTGGATAAAGCCTTCTCCCAACAAATTGGAAGGTACATGGAAGCGTATGTCGACGATCTTGTAATAAAAAGTCACACGGAAGAGGACATGCTCCAAGATATCAAGGAAACGTTTCACAACCTTAAAGCAATCAACATGAAATTAAACCCAAACAAGTGTTCCTTTAGGTTTGAAGAAGGCAAGTTCCTCGGTCACATAGTGGGGAAGCAAAGTATAAAGGCGAATCCGGACAAAGTCCAAGTGGTCATAGAAATGAAGTCTCCGAAAACCAAAAAGGAGTTCAAAAGCCTTAATGGGAAGATAACAGCTCTCAAACGCTTCCTCCACATGTCAGCAGAAAGATCTTTACCGTTCTTCAAGACATTGAAGAATTGTGCTGACAAGAAAGACTTTATGTAGATGGAGGAGGCAGAAGCAGCCTTCATAGCACTCAAGGAGCTCATAGCTTCCCTGCCAACCGTAGCACCCATGAAAGAGGAACAATCACAGTCTACCTGCCGGCATGTTCAAAGAGTACAAATGTCTCATTTACTGTATAGACCACGAGCCATATGCTCATGGTCATATATGCTAATAGCTCCTTAAATTGATCCACAGGACAGGAAGCAATAAGCTCTATACTTGTGGTGGAAAGAGGAAGGGAGCAGATACTGGTGTATTTCATAAGCAAATCATTAAAGTTAGTTGAAATCAATTATTCCCCAATCGAGAAGCTGGCACTAGCACTAGTGCACACGACAAAAAGGCTAAGAAGATATTTCCAAGCTCATCCAATTCAGGTCATCAATGATCAGCCACTAAGAACCGTGCTAGAAAAGCCTGAAGATCCAGGAAGATTGGCTAAGTGGGTGGTTGGCCTGGGGGAACACAAGATTGAGTACATTCCAAGGAAGGCCTACAAGGGGCAGGTGTTAGCAGATTTTTTTGGTAGAAATGTCAATAGTCAAGGAGGTAAATGAGATATAAGAGGAAGGGTGCCAAACAATAATCCCAGGGAAGTGGACATGATTCTCAAATGGAGCTTCTAGTATAGAAGGTTCTGGGGTTTGTCTCATCATTACTGACCCCCATGGAGCCGAATATACTTATGCACTCTGTCTTGACTTGCCATGAACAAATAACGAAGCTGAATATGTAGCTATTGGATTGCGACTGGCAAAAACCATGAAGGTAAAGGAGCTACACGCATTCGCTTCTTTCCGATTCACTTTTTCGTGCCTGGATGTTTATGAAAAGTGGGTTCGGGTAAGCTACAGTCCGGGACGGAAATGGCACCATCAGTCCGTCAGTCGGTTTGGTCAGGTGCTTGGATTGTATGTCGACGATAAGATTGATTCTAAGTTCTTCCATGGTAGTCTGCAAGAGTGGGAGCCCGATGTAGACAAGGCCGCCTTCTGCGCTAAGATCACTGTCCCGGTCGGGAATGGGACCCAAGGAGAACCGAAGCAACATGGATTCTTGACCTGCTGCACCGCGTAATTGAGCGCACCATCTTCCATGTCATCAGAGGTCAGGGTGATAGCACAGGAAATATCTCCACCCGCGGCCTGTTCCACCTTTACTGCATTATCTCTGGATCGAAATGCAATGTGGCAGTCAGCGTCGCTGAATCAATTCAGAGGGGGATTGGTTCAATGCCTACATCGAGGATCTACGGGGATGCATTCGCCACCAAACTCGCCAAATACTATCGGATTCGATTAGACCATCTGATCGTGGCTTGTGACTATTTGTTGCTCGACATGGCACATTTGACTTCCATGCATATGATACGAAAGGTGAACGGAATCCCGAAGCTAGTTGATCGATTAGGCAGGATTTGGGATCCGCTTCCTGAAGCTGAGAGTGATCATGAGGTTGGTGGTGGTGATGGTGATGGTGACGATGTCCATATGCAGGACATCCCGGTTCACGGGCAAGGTGAGGCCGCTAGGGGAGCAGGCCCTCACATGCAGCTCGGTGACTTGGGCCAAGGTTTTGGGAGCCCAAACTGGGATCAAGTTTATGGCGGTTACGGTGGTGGTGGTTTTGAGCATGGTGCTTATGGCCCGTTTGAGTCAGTAGAGTGTGAGACGAGTTATGGATTTGATCCGCGCAGAGCAGCATAGGCAGGGGAAGTTTATGGAACACATGTACGAGCAAAGCTAGCGAAGCTTTGACTGGCTTTTCAGTTCGCAGCAGCATATCGCGAACTCGCTCGGTATACCCTATACACAACCGCCTCCGCACTTTGCACGGAGATCCCGGTTTGATCGTCGGGATGACGCCGATCCTCTTGTATCTTTTTCATTTTGTGTTTGAGGGGTGTGCCATTTTCCACTGTCCGTACACCCCTCCGTCTTGTAACTTTAATTTCTTATGTTTAATTTTAGTGGTTTAAATTAATAAATAAATGCAAGGGAAATTTGGGTTGGGTTAATGTTGATACACTTTTGTGTCTGTCGCTTGTTCTTAGTTGCATTTGTAATTGTACGGTCTTTGCTCAAGTGTCTGTATAAGTTTGGTCGTGTCGACTAGATCAAGATATCCTTCTATCTTGGTTTAGTACGTCATCTTAGTTTGTCTGTGTTAAACAGTTGCAAATGTGCATACTGTTGAGTCTTGTGTATGGCATACTGTTGAGTCTTGTGGAAACAGATTGCTCCATACAAGCATAGTGCTTTGTACGAGCTAGAAGATCCGTATGAGCAAACCTTAAGTAACAAGTGTGTTACTTGGTTCGTACGAGCAAAGTGCTCCGTACGAACCAGTTGCCTCGTACAAGAATCTTTGGAGCTGTGCCTCGTGTGTAATAGTGTGTTCCGTATGTCTAGTATCGTGCCTCGTACGAACGACTAGCATGAACACTATATAAGCAGACATGCACCTCTCAGTCAGCGTTGGCTCTATTTTGAGCTTTTGGTGGGATCTCTCTGTCAACATATCTGGAGTAGACGAAGACACAAGAACACAACAAGTTTGTTTGAGTCAGATGAACATTTTTTGTATATGTTTTTATTTGTTCCCATTCATTAATCAAGATAGTGAATCTTTGATTATCCCATGTTCTTACTTTGGTTTGGTTGGATTCCGCACTTGTGTGTATGTTATATGAACAAGGAATAGGTTTAACATCCCTAGGTGGACCTACAAGTGGTATCAGAGCTTTGGCTCTTTCCTTGTTCAAACCAAGCTTAGCTGTGTCTGAGCTAGTTTGAAGATTTCTGAAGTGTTTTTGAATATCCAGCAGAAAACTTAAGTTTTGGATAGTAAACTAACTTAAACTTGGTTAAAATCTGTTGCATGCAGAAAATTTTTATGGTAAAATTTTTCCTGAAGAACACACTTGAAGAAGAAATTTGCAGAAAATTTAAGCTGAGTAGTTTGGTAGGTTTGACAAAACTTTCTGACTTGGACTTGGACTTGGACTGTTGTGACTGAGAATGTTTATGTTTTTAACTATATCTGGGTAAGATAATAGGTACTTTCGGAAAAGCAAGTCTGTACAAGAAAGAAAATTTTTCACCAAACTATCTCTACAAAGATTCCTCTGAGAAACACTGATAAAACAGTTTGTACGAACGCATTGGTTCGTACGAAGGAATTGGCTCGCACAAAGGACTCGTACGAAACAATTGGCTCGCACGAAGGACTCTTATGTACGAAGCATAATTTTGCTCGTACGAAAGAGGTTTTTATCCGCACGAACATTGGTTCGTACGAATAACCTTCATTACTATTTGGTTTCTCGTGTTTTTCAAAGCTTTGTGCTTTTCGGAATTTTTCATATTTTCAAAATTGTGAATTTTTAAAAGGAAACCTTTAAATTTTTCATAAAACAAGAAAATATAATGAGTTCTAACCCATGCGATTGGAGTAGTTCAAGCTCAAATTAGGAGTCTTCGCAAAGCTCCGCAACATCATGGGTTATGTCTTTAATGCCTCAACATACAACAATGATTTCTGCAAATCAGTGGGCGTGTGTTGCGAATAAAAATCAGAGCATCCAAACTCTGTTAATGAGAGAAAGTGAAACGGGGAGTAACAACCGCCCACCGAAGTTAAATCACATGAACGATTATCCCTCATGGAAAAGTCATTTTCATACATATGTTCTCGGTCAAAACACGGAACTAGGGACGTGTTTTACTACACCCTACAAGGAATCACTTGAAGAAGCTGGATCAAATCCAACCTCATTGGCCAATCTAGATGAAAGCGACAAGAAAGCTTATGATCTAGAGAAGAAAGCGTTTGCTATCCTCACACAAGCTCTTCATAAAGATATTTATCATCAGTTTGTGTATTGTACTACAATGAAAAATTTGTGGGACACTTTGAAAGCAAGAGGAGCAGGTAACGTTGCCACCAGGAAGATTCGGCATGATTTGCTCAAGAAAGAGTTTGAAGGTTTCATGTTCATGGCAAATGAAACTTTGAATGATATGACCACTCGGTTTTATCATCTGCTCAGCGAGATGTATTCGTATAAAGTGATAGCAGCACCACAAGAAATTGTGATGCAATTTGCTGATGCTTTATCCCCAAAATGGAGTCAATTTATTGATCTATTAAAACATACAGGTGTTTTGGACTCGATAAGTATTTATGAATTTGTGCAGAAACTGGAGAACAAGAATGAAGTATAGCTCTGGAAGGCGCAACGAGTCACTGTTCCATAAAACCCTGAGATGTATTTTGGAGGTATTAATGCAGGTACAAGCTCAAGCCAGCAACCAAAGTTGCAAACCGCGTTTGTGTCAAACGTGAACCCCTTCCTACCACAACCTGTTCAATCAAGTTAGTCTACAGGTTTGAGTAGTCAAGCCTATGGACAAAGCTTTGATCCGCAGGCCTTCCTTCCACAACAAAGAAATTTAGCGCATCAAGCTCCACAGCAAGCTCCTCAACAAGCTTTCTATGGAAGCAACTTTCAATCTGCAAATCTCAACACTGTCAAACTTGACACGTCCAATCTCTCTAAAGTCAATGTAGAAGTTACACAGGAACATATGGAACTTCTAAATACCATGGTCAGTGCTTATTGTGGTTTAGTTGCAGGTCAAATAGGAAACATCAATTTGACGAACGAAGACTACCAACAAATTGACCGAGATGAAATGGAGCTGATGGAGATCAAATGGGCTTTTGCAAGCGCTGTGAGAAGAGCTAAGGACTACATGCAGAGAACATGGAGAACTAGTTTGGAGAGCAAGAAAGATACAAAATATGGGTTTGACAAAACTGTCGTAACTTGCTTTAACTGCGGAGAAAGTAGTCACTTCAAACGGGAATACACAAGACCCAGCAAGGAAGGAAATCACAATCCCTTTCGAAATCAATCTCAACCACCCAACACAACTCAGTACAACAGCGAAAGAAGAATGGTAGTTGTTGGCAACTCTAACAACACTAATCAATCAGGACCTTCAAAGACGCATAGAGCTTTGGTAGTTCAATATGATGAAGGATGTGATTGGTTGGTATAGTTGGGAACTGAGAACAATGGAAGAACTACAAAGATCATGGATCAAATTAAGCATGTTCACAGCATCAACACTCCAGATAATGATGATACTAATGGATATGCTGGTAGTTCTGACGAAGAGTGTTCAAGTTCAGGTGGTTATGAATCTGATTCTGACGTGAAGAAAGGAAGTGATGCTGAGGTTGAAAAGTTGTTGAGTGAAGCTGAGATGTTAAAGTGGGAAAAGGTGGGTATGACGAGGACAAAAGAAGCTGCTGAAAAAGAGATAGAGGCACTCTCTACAGATGGTGCCGCTTTTCCTCATCACACAGCCTTTATGGCAAATGTTGCAGGTTCTACAAGTCTGGTAAATTCTGAACCTCCTACTACTTGCAATGACTGTGTTGAATTGAAAATAAAGTATGAGGCCGTCAACAGTCATAATCAAAATTTAGTTCTTGAACTATCAAAATGCAAAGAGGCGAATTTGGCGCTAACTAGAAATGAAAAAGAATTCAAATCTGTAATAGAAACCCTTAAGAAAAGTGTTTCTGAATTGACTAAAACAGTTTTGAATAAACAGACAGGAATTAACAACTATATTAATCTCCTGGAAGAAACTAAGAAAGAGTTAGCCATCGCCAAATGCGAATATGATTCATCTAGCGCAAATTGCAGAGTTATTCTAACTCCCGCTATGTGCTTGATCATATCATTGATGTTCAAAAACTAAAGGGAGATGTTCAAGCATAGGGTATAAGTTGTGTCCCCCACCAATGAAACACAACTATACCAGAATGCCTGATGAAGAGGAGATGCGTCGTTTTGAACCTTCTGTACCTTTAAATCCTGAAGAATTTGCAGCAAGATTAGGGTTCAAACTAGACAAATCCTCTTAAGAACCAAGCAAGCAAGAAAATTCATCGTCTGATGTTATTCAAAATCCATCTGATGAAGAGGAAAATGATACATCAGATGATGAATCAAGAAATGATGATCAAGATCAGCCTCTTGATGAAAGGAAAAGAGTAGAAGTTTCTGCTACTCCTAGTACTCAATCTGTTGAAATTCAAGAGACTGTTCCTAAAGAATTTGTGAAGACAACTGTGTCTACACAAGAAGTAGATAATGTGTTGTACACATTGGTTGGAGATGAGAAAATCTATTCCAACAAAGATTTTCCAATTAAAAACGTAAATCCAATCTCTATAGATCAGGTATTTGAAAAGTCAAAAACCAAATTTCTAGAGAAGAAAAAGCCAACCAAATCACAACCATTATCTGCTTCAACATAAAAACAGTGGAAGCGAGTTGAAAAGCCTGCAGTTTCTCAACCGAAGGTTGAAGCAAAAGGCTCTCGCCACAAGAAAAAGGTTAAAAACTTTAAATTTGTGAGTTCTAAAGGTACCGATAAAGTCAAAACTTTTCAAGGAAAATCTAATGTTGATTTTGTAAAGAAAGTTAAGATTTTGAAACGAACAGTCAAAACAATTACACCCAACACACGGATGGATGTAATGAAAATGAACCCAGCACCTCAAGACCCACAAGTTCAACATCAAGCCGAGAAACACGATCTCCTAGTTTTGTTGAAAGGAGAACATGTTTCAAATGTGGAGAGTTTGGCCACGTTATCAAAGATTATAAAAATCCAGCTAAATAAAGACTTGTGGAAAGAAACCCTCATGAACCAACTTACTAACGTAGATCTGTTTCTCCAACACAAGATAAATGAATTATTAAAGATCAAAAGGAGAAACAAAAACGTAAACAAGTAAAAGTAATTGAAAAAGATTTAAAATCAGATTCTTCAAAAAAGAATCCAAGATCTTCGAAGTTAATAAAACCAGAAACTCTTAAGAGTGTAAATAATAGTCAACCTGGTAATAATCAACGATCTTGGAAACAGAAGACCGGTAATGGCTCAAGAGGAAGGACTTAGTTTGACAATCATCAGGAAATTGAGATTACGTTTCTCGATGATAAAAGACGACCCAAGACCACTAAGGCTTGGGTCTCCATCTCAAACTAATCTTGTTTGTGAAATGCGCAGGGTGTTCCAGGAGGAACTGTAAACAGTCATTGGATTGTTGACAGTGGAGCATCAAGGCACATGACGGGCGACTAGCGGCTCCTATATGATGTGAAAAGTATTAGGGGTGGTTATGTTGCTTTTGCTGGAAACAAAGGTGGATACATCATTGGAGAAGGAATGGTCTCCAATGGTGTTGTGAGCTTTGACAAGATCAATTATGTGCGGCAAATTGATCACAATCTTCTTAGCGTTTCTCAAATATGCGACAAGAAGTTCACGGTACATATTGATGATGCCGGATGTTATGTGCTGAAGCCAGGATTCAAGATCCCCAAGGAATGGATTCTCCTGTCGGCTCCAAGAATTAACGACTTGTATATTGTTGATATGAGCCAAGCTATTACAATGTCTGCTCAAGTCACATGTTTGTCTCCAAAGCCACCGAGAAGGAATCAATCTCTTGGCACAGACGAATGGGACACATTCACCTTAGGAAAATGAACTATTTGGTGAAGAACAATCTAGTGAATGGTATACCAGTCAAGAATTTTCATCTTCAAGGTGTTAGTGTATCATGCCAGAAGGGAAAGCAAGCAAGAAAATCTCATCCCATGAAGAAGATCAACACTGTGAATATGCCACTGGAACGTCTTCATATGGACCTCTTTGGACCTATGAAACACAAGACAACCTTTGGTGATTCTTATTGTTTGGTAGTTACTGATAACTATTATAGATTTTCATGGGTAAACATGTTGGCAAACAAGAGTGAAGTTCCTAATATCCTCAAGAATCTCCTGACTCTGTTAGAAAATTTGTACAATCTGAAAGTAAGGAGAATCAGAAGCGACAATGGCACGAAATTTAAGAATCAGGTTATGGATGAGTACTGTTCCTCAAAGGGTATTCTGTATGAGTACAGTTCTCGATACACTCCACAACATAATGGCATCGCTGAGAGGAAGAATAGAACTCTTATTGAAACTGCAAGAACCATGTTGGTAGAATCAGAACTTCCTGTTCAATTTTGGGGAGAAGCTGTTGCTACTGCATGCTATACTATGAATAGATATCTAATGGTGAAGAGACATGGGAAGACATGTTTTGAGTTGTTACATAAAAGGAAAGCAGATTTTCTTTCTTAGAACCTTTTGGAGCTCCATGCACTATGATCGATCCACATGGAAAGTTAGGTCCCAAGGCTATCGAAGGTTTCTTTCTTGGATATGCTACTCCAAATTTCATGGTGTGGAATTTGTCTTCGAAGAAGATTGAAGTATGGAGTGAAGTCAAGGTTCAGAGATATACAGAAGCGGTTAGAGCTCCGGGTGCTCCTTGGATGTTCAACTACGATGGGCTATTTGACTCCTTTAATCTGCCAACTTTTGATGATGCAACAGCTGCTGCTTAGATGCTTTTGGAAAGTGATACAACAGTTCACTCGTCACTAGTCAGACCAATTATTGTTAACCCTCAAGTGTCGACTTCGGTTAACAATCTTTTTCAAAATGAGGAATTCGAAGATTTTGCGGATTATAATGTTTCATCAGAAGACGATGAGTTTCATGATGCTAATGAAGCTGCCTCTAGTGCGGTTCCTGGAATTTCGGATGGTACGTCAAATATTCAACCTCATGGGATGACTGAAGGTTATGCATCTACATCCGCATCAAATCCAGCTCTCGATTTAACTGTTGATCTAAATATCAACAATTTGGGTATAAACTCTCGGGTTCCTAATGTGCCAGAAACTCGTATTCATAATACCCATCCTCAGCAGAATATTATTCGAGATGTCCAGAGTGGTGTGTAGACTTGTAATCAGCTTCGAAACAACCAGAATGCTGGATTGTATTCAGAAATCAGGGAATCAAGGGAGCAAAATGATTGGTCTTTTGCCTGCTACGTGTGCCAAGTAGAACCGAAATCTTGGAAGGAGGCAATGAAAGAAGACTCTTGGGTTGAAGCCATGCAGGAAGAACTTCAGCAGTTTCAGAAGTTAGGCGTCTGGAAATTGGTTGACCGGCCTGACAACAACAAGAGGATTGGTACACGATGGGTGTACAAGTGCGAGAAGGATGACCGAGGTGTTGTTGTGAGAAATCAAGCGCGATTGGTTGTTCAAGGTTTTAATCAGGCCGAAGGAATCGATTACAATGAAGTTTATGCACCGGTTGCACGACTTGAGGCCATAAGAATCTTTTTGGCTTATGCGTCCTACAAGAAGTTTACCGTTTATTAGATGGATGTGAAGAGTGCATTTCTTCATGGTGTGGTAGAAGAGGAAGTATATGTTGCAACCGCCAGGTTTTGAAGATCCACTCCATCCTGCCAAGGTTTGGCTTCTCAACAAGGCGTTATATGATCTTCATCAAGCTCCGAGGGCTTGGTATGAAACGTTGTCTACCTATCCGTTGAAGAATGGTTTTCGATGAGGCTTGATCGACTGTACTCTCTTCATCAAGGAAAGGGACAAGGATTTGGTGTTAGTGCAGGTTTATGTTGATGATATTATTTTTGGGTCTACTAGCAATCGAATGTGCAAAGAATTCGAACAGGTTATGCAGGAGAAGTTCGAGATGAGCGCTATGGGAGAAATGACTTTCTTTTTAGGTTTACAGGTTCAGCAATCAAAGAAATGGATTTTTATCCATCAAACCAAGTACGTCGGGGATATTCTCAAACGATTTCAGATGGATGACTTAAAGCCCTTGGGAACTCCAGTATCTCAGAATCATAGGATTACTCCATACGGAATGGGTGAACATGTAGTACCATCTCTCTATCGTGCAATGATCGGATCTCTCATGTATCTTACTGCTTCAAGACCTGACATAATGTACCCAACATGCTTTCTAGCGTGTTATCAGTCTAGTCCGAAGGTTTCTCATTTGATGGCTGTGAAAAGGATCTTTCGTTATTTGAAGGGTCCCCCTGACACTGGTCTATGGTACCCTAAGGATGATAACTTTGATCTGACAGCATTCATTGATTCTGATCATGGCGGCTGCAAAATAGATGCAAAGTCAACAACAGCAGGATGTCAGTTCTTGGGAATCGCCTAGTCACGTGGCAATGCAAGAAGCAGACTTGTGTAGCTATATCAACATGTGAGGCTGAGTATATTTCAGCTTCTAGTTGCTGCTCTCAGGTTCTATGGATTCAACAACAGATGCACGACTACGATTTTGAATTTATAAATATTCCTTTTTTTGTTTATAATGAAGCTGCTTTACAGATCACTCGGAATCCTGTACAACACTCAAAAACAAAACACATTGAGCTTAAGTATCATTTCATACGAGATTGTTATGAAAAGACACTTATCGATGTTGTTAAAATCCACACTAATCACCAACGTGTAGACCTTTTTACCAAAGCCTTTGATAAATCACGTTTTGATTATCTACTTTTGGTCAATGGCATCAAGGTGAAACCCGAGTAACTCAACCATGGCTAATCATTTTCTACGTATTTTTAGAAAAATATAAAACTACAAAAAGATTTTCTGTTTTATATTTTAGGGGGAGAAAACCAAATAGAAAAATATAAAAACAATAGAAAAATAAAAAAAATGAGTTTCTTGGATAAGCTGAAGATGATGAAATACACCGGTAAATCTGTCAGAATGGTTAAAAGCATAAAAAGAAGATTGATAAGTAGCTTTACTTATGATGTATCGGTAGGCTCACAATCAGACTAAAATGTGCAGGTTGATATAAACTTAACAGACAAAACGCCAAGTGGGAACCATTCATTGGCATATGGTCTTGGTACCGAACTTTCGTTTGATAGAGTGCCGAGGTTCTGAGATATACGGTCTTTATGTTTGCTTATCATCTAGGTATCATGGTTGAATCTTTTGCCGAAAAATAAACGGTGACACAAGTCTAGAACTTCCATGATATCATACATACGTGTATATACTGCATACGACCATCAAAAAGTGATAAAAATATCACATCCCCAAAAATAAGTGATAAAATATCACAAGCTTTATGTGGGAGCTAAGTTCGTCTCTCTGTCGGTACGATGGTACTAACCTGTTCACGGACTAACTCCTGTGCCCTGTATGCATATGAAATCAATAAGTGATTTAATCACATAGGGCTTGTTTTCAATCAAAATAAGTGAGTATCTCACATCATTCATATACGTCAAAACAGATGATAAAGCAGTATACTCACTGGTAAGATTTTCTCTCGTTCATATCTTGATACGGGAATGTGTCGTGATGTGGTTGAACACCGACTAGTAAGTATAATTGATACCTTAATCATATCTCCTAATCATGATTACATCTGATAAGTTTGAGTTTACATGGACAACAATACCGATAATCATAGCTGAATACTTATCCGTTTAATTTTGAAAGTTTAAACCAAACATCGTTTTTAACAAAGATTAAAAAAAAGCTGGTATGATTCTCTTACATTGAAACTCGAAACGATTGTTCAATAAACATAATTTATCTGTAAATATTTGTTTTTAAGTTTAGTTTACTTAGTTGCTTAGAAATATTACTTTTGAAAATTAGCCAAATTTGAGACTCAAAAGTTTTCTACCAAATACGCTGGGATAGTAAATACGCCGCCTGTTACAAGTTTCACAAAATACACATTTGGCCCTTCTAGATTTGCTAGCTTTTACAGAACCAACTCTAAACTATTATACTCAAGTATCAACGATCTCAAAACATCCTAACAATATCCCCCCTAGACCGTTGAATACTTGAGAATCTTCAATCTTGTTCTTGAGCTTCAGGGCTTGCGACTGATTCTCGATCTTTTTTCTGTGACAGTCGAGCAACTTGATCTGCTGGTTGTTCAGTTGTTGCTTCAGTAGATGGATTGATAACAGCTTCACTTGTGGTTGTTTGATCCTCCGTAATGGCTTCATATGTGGATGAAGCCGGAGTTTGAGACTATGATGCAGCTTGAGAAGGCGATGGAGCTTTCTGTTAAGCTGACGATTTGTGCTTTCTTTTCCTTTTTCTTGCTTCCTCGTTTTCTTTCTATTTCTCAATTCTAGTCACAATGTGCATCATTTCTATCTTTCTTTCTCTTGCACGTTCTACTGCCCTGTGAAACAACATTCCTTCTTCTTTGTATTCGATTCCGGCTCCAACGTGAATCTGATGGCCATAAAGAATGTTTAGATCGGATAGGCAGAACATAAAGACATCCATCGGGTCTTAAGTACGAATATCTTCGTTAGAAACCATCTGATCACTGCTTCCCCAGTTTTCCTATCGTAGAACCATTTCTTGAAATTTGTGAGCATAACAGGTTGTTCTAGTGGGATTTTGAATTTGGTTTCAACTTTAGCAGGATCGATGACCCAAGTGACCACTCCTTTTCCAGTGATGGGATCTTTCATTGTTTTTGATACTCTTCTGCGAGGACGCTGTGGCTTGAATAAAGTAAAACCCCGATTGCATGCTCTCAAGATCAGTCTTTCAAAGTCAGCTCCAATACTGCTGTTTGTGGGGTTTATCATGTCTAATCTGCCCAGCTCACGTATATCCCATCTAGGAAGACTTTTCATGTCAACTCCGATTTTGAAGTGCTGAATGAATCCACCCCGTCTCTTCACAATAAACATCCCTTTTAGATTACATTACTTCCAGCTGATTATCTTGTAAGTAGCTTCAGTCTTTTCAACTGTGACCACTTGATAGAAACCATCTAGGAAGCTTTTCTCTCTCTTTTCTGAACCACTCAGGATGTATTGGAGTCACTTCATCACCTTCTTCAGTTTCATAAAGGGTATCTTCTTCCAAACCCCATTTGACAAAACGAGCCGGCATCTCATCCCTATCTACCTCCTCTTCTTCACTTTCATCTTCTTCAGTGACATTTACGGCAGATTCTAAACGCCTTTTCTTTTTCTCTACATCCTTAGTCTTTTGTCTATCTTCTTCAATCTTAAACTTTTCATAATCAAAGATATCTATGGATGAGAACATTGGTTGTATATCTGCCTTGGTACATAGCTCTGTGATCATTCTGTACATCTTCTCCATACCATCTTGCTGAAATCGGACAAATCTTGTTTATTCCTTGACATAAGCATGGAGCTCCTTGTTTTTCTTCCTTTGCACTCTCAACTTTTCACGAATTACGTTTTTGTTGCTCACTTGATGCTTTAAAAGGCATATCTTTGAGCTGGACCTTTCCCAATATCTTTCGCAAGTTTATCATACAGTTCCTGAAATGTGCGTGGTCTGCAGGGAACTTGTTGAGGCATCTGCCTTGGTTGAGCATCTTTTGACGGTCCTTCCCCTGTTTTCTTTTACTTCTAAGGGGGTGATCTGCTGGGAGCCTCTAGATCTACAATCAGTTGGTCAACAAACTCATCTAATTGTTCTTGTTCAGTTGTGACCGTCACTGGGGTTTCAGATTCTTTCATCTGTCGCCTCTTTCTTTTTGCTTCTCTCTTCTCTCTTTCCTCTGCCTCGTGAATAGCACATAGATTTTCAATATGTTCTTGATGTTCTCTAGTGCATCCAGCCCGAAAGCTGCTTTCCATTAAACATTCTTGAGAAGAGGTATCTTTTCTTTTCTTTGACGTGTCCCCTTCTTTTACAGGCTACTTTCCTTTGTTCTTTCGGATCAGTTGTTCTGCTTCTTCCCCAACATCCGCCTGCCTCTTTCTTTTAACGCCCTCTCTGTATTTCTCATATGAAGCTTTTACAAGAGGAAAACTCTCATCTCTATACATCCATTGATGAAGCGGCACCCACTCTTCAGTTTTTAGTTCAGTAATTTGGCAGCCAGTCGGCAACTGAAATTTGTACGTGTTGTTGTCGTGTGGGAGATTCGGATGCTGGTAACTAATGAGAAGCTGAATAAATCGAGGATACATAGCCCACGTGGAGGAATCTGCGTTTTCAACCACGCAGTATAAGATAAGACCAAAGATTTTAAATGGTTGTTTGGTGCAGAGGTTGAGCATAGCGGCTGACCACTCTAGGTTCAAACCATTGTTTAACCCTTTCTGTGCGCTAAGCTCATTTCAAATACGTGAAGAACAACTCTCCAGTCCTTTGTGAGGCCTTTTCGCTTAATCTCATTTTTCTCTCTGAAATCTCCAACATATCTCATCCCTTTAAAGCCGTCGAGGATGTCATCCTTCTTTACTCTGAGCGGGTCATTACGGTTGTCTCCAAGGCTGAGCACTCTACTCACATTGTCCTCTGTTACTATGACTTTCTTTTTTCGTACTGTAGCCGTGATTCTCTTGATTTTGTTGATTGTTGATACCTTGGTGGTTTTCTAGAATTCCTCAATGTGAATGTTGTATATGATGGGATCAGCTTGAACAGCAGAGCTTATCCTACTTGAGTTTATCCATTCAGCCACATCTTTAAAATCATTAGGAGGCGGGACCAACTTGCATGGCTGATTATGCTTCCGTGTTTTATCCCAAATAATCTCCTTCACCATTTCTGAAAGCACGAAAACCAACCAAGTTAGATCTGAGTTACAAAGCACGACAGTCAGATAGTAAAGATATATATATATATATATATATACATGTGTATACGCGGATAATAAAAAAGATTTAAAATATTGAAATTAAAAAAATAATAATTTCGCCACTAATTACGCTGGACAACTATATTATATACGCTGGACAAGCGACTTTATACATAATGCACAATGACAATTACGCCGGAAGTGGCTTATTTACGCTGACGATTCTGTCGCGTATTTAGGTTTTGACTTGAGAAAGCGTCCAGCGAAGATGCTTATCTACGCCGGTTGACCGGCGTATTTGGGTTGACCGGCGTATTTGTCAAATACGCCGGTCGTTTGAACTCGCGTTCAAGACTAAAATCCGCATACATTTGATTTCCTCTTAAATATTCCATATTCAACATAATTACGCTGGCACCATAATTTTCTTGATAAACCCATAAACCCAACTTTGAACTCAGATCGATCTTTCTACATAAGATTAAACTGATCCTGTATTTGATGTCAAAAGACTCAATAACAAGCAATCAATATTCGAATGCTAGAGTCGTACCAAGTTCGATCTTAACAAGAGCCGTTCAAATGATTTAATGATGTTTGAAATATGAGTAATGGGTGTTTGGTGAGATGAAGAAGATGATGGATGTTTGAAAAAGAAATCTGATATATATATACAAAACATCTTCCAACGTATTTAATAAATACGCTGGAACCATAATTACGCCGCGTTGTGGCCTTTTTGAAATATCTTCAAAGGTTAAGAAATTCATAAACAAATACGCTCGAAAATCTTAAACTTTCTAAAAAAACGTGCCCTCTTTGGATAAAAATGGTGCAAAAATTGAAAATAAGATTAAGAAAAACAAAGATTTGAAGCTTCATTTTCACATAATTCTTATTGATATGGATCCTGTGACTTTCCTGCAAAAGATTATGCTAGCAACACTTTGTTAGTTTGTGATGAAATAGAAAATATTGAATAATCAAGGCACACGAAAAACTGTCAGTATGTTTGTCCCTTTAAATCCATGCACCTTTCTTTCAACATGCTTTCAGTGAGCGTTTTATCATGTTGTGATAATATTGACAAGAATTGCGATGGCCCCCACCTTAGCTAGACTTGTTAGAATGTTGTGCCTGTGAGTCGCACATCAGGACATACCCCCGCGATCAAGGTATGCACAAAGATTGCTCATAGCGGGTATATATTAACTTCATTGGTTTTTGAAATTTCAACGGTAGACAATTGGTGATCAGGTCAGTACTTTCATACAGCAGAGAGACCAATGTCTAACGAGGGCTAAGACTAATACCTTAGATGGTATGATTTAAGCACTTGAATAATTCTTCAAATGAGAGCTTCATTTGTGAAGGGTTTTGGCCACATTGGCTCTTTTGAAAAGATATCATAATTGTGTCTAGGTCAGCATATATCTTGATGCAGCAGAAGAGCAACTATGATATCCCCGAGTGATTAGTCAATATAAAGACCCAAATCTCGGACTTTGGCAATCTATCAACACAAGATTTAAGACCATTAAGCCATATGCCGCAACGTGTTACCCGCAAGTTACACAACATTGTGGGTATCCAGAATTCTTGTGTAAGCATTAACTTTTGTCGCCTACTCGTAGTTTACTTGAAGGTATTGCTGAATCTACTGACACGTCGTTGCTTGGTGCCTTAATCTGGTTCTGTTTTAAGATCAAACAAAGTGTCAGCAGTTTTCTATCATGTCTTAAGCAGGTGTCAAACCAAGGACTATACTTTAAAGATATTTTCTGGAAAACTTCCACCCTTAAAATTTTATTTTCGAGAGTCCAGAGCTTGAAAAGGAAATTTTAAATTTGCAGAAAATCTTTTTGACAGGGATATTTTATAAGATCATTTAAAGAGTTTATTATGAAAGTTTAAAGATTTTTTTTAATCATTTCCACTCAAGGAAATTGACCATTTCCAACCAGGTTACCAACTGGTTGAAGCGGATTTTATCGAAGGCTTTCGTGAAAATATCAGCTTTTTGTTGCATGGTATCCACCGGCACCACTTGAATGTATCCTTTCTCATACGCATCTCTGATCGCATGAATGCGAATTTCGATGTGTTTTGTTCTGGAGTGGTGGATAGGGTTCTTCACAATTCCTAGACACGCCTCGTTGTCGATGAATATGGGAGTCTTCATAACGTTGATTCCGTAATCCAACAACTGATTTTGTATCCAAAGAACTTGTGAACAGTAACTGTAAGTTGCCGTATATTCGGCTTGAGAAGTAGATGTGGAAACTGTTGTCTGCTTCTTGCTTTTCCATAATATGAGACGATTTCCTAAGAATTGACATCCTCCGGAAATGGACTTTTTGTCAACCTTGCAACCTGCATGATCACTATCAGAATAAGCAATTAAATCAAAATTACTATCTTTAGGATACCACAGTCCAAGTTTTGGTGCTCCTTTCAGATAGCGAAAAATTCTTTTGACAGCAGCTTCAAGAGATTCCTTTGGATTCGTCTGAAATCGTGCACAGAGACAAACAACCTACATAATGTTAGGCCCGCTTGCGGCCATATACATCAAAAAGCCTATCATTGAGCGATAGAAGGACTTGTTCACAGGTTTTCCTTGAAGATCAGATGTGAGTTCTGTCTGAGCTGCAAATGGTGTGCTGGTGATTTTGCAGCCGTTCATGTTGTACTTAGAGAGTATATCCCTAACGTATTTTGCTTGATGAATGAGGATACCATCTTTTCTCTGCTTCACCTCCAATCCCAAGAAAAACGTGAGTTCTCCCATCATGCTCATCTCGAATTTTGACTTCATAACCTTCTCGAACTCCTTGCAAAGAACTTCGCAAGTTGAACCAAAGATAATATCGTCTACGTAGATCTGTACCAGCATCACATTGTCTTTGATCCTTTTTGTGAAGAGAGTCATATTGATTTTACCTCTTGAGTACCCACAATCTAGAAGATAAGTCGACAAAGTCTCATACTAGGCTCGAGGAGCTTGATGAAGACCATAGAGAGCTTTGTCAAGCTTATAGTATTGCGCAGGAGAGTGAGGATCTTCAAACCTGGAGGTTGACAAACATAGACTTCTTCCTTCACTTTTTCATATAGAAATGCATTCGTTACATTCATCTGAAACACCTTAAAGTTTTTGAACGAAGCATAGGCTAAGAAGATTCTAATAGCTTCCAAGCAAGCAACTGGTGCAAAAACATCCTCATAGTCAGTCCCTTCCTCCTTCGAAAACCATGAACTACCAATCTTGCCTTATTCTTGATGACTACACCCGATCATCCATTTTGTTACGAAATACCCACTTGGTGCCAATTGGATACTTTCCAGCTGGTAAATCAACTAGTTCCCAGACTTTAAGCTTACGAAATTGAGCTAATTCTTCTTGCATTGCTTACACCCAGCTAGAATCTTGAATGGCTTCTTCAATATCTCTTGGCACAGACTGCGAGAGAAAAGCTGCATACAATCCAGTGTTGATGGTATGTGTTTGACCGCGAGTTCGAACTCCATCTTCCACGGAACCAATGACATTCTCAATTGGGTGATTTCTATTTGTCCTGTATCCTGCATTGGTGTGGGTCTCAACTTACTAAGGTAGATTGGAAGAGTGTTCGTCAACGTAGATAATTGGAGGTTCATCTTCTTTAGGTGGTTCATCCACAATCGGCTGTGAAGAAGAAGCATCACATGGTGATGCATTCTCAGCCGAAGTGTCACCATCTACTTCGATAACGGGAAGGATTGGATCGGTAGAGACTGGGGTGAAACGAGTTGTAAAAGGAGTGAAACCAATGTCTGAAGGATCAAACAATGGCTCTATAGGGATTGATATGGCAGGTTCGGTTTCTATGAGTGGGTCATCCATGTCGAAAGTATTAAATACAACGTCTACATCATAAAACCAGTTTGGAGTGCTTCCAGTGTTGGTGGAGTTTCCTTCTTGAAAGTCGATGTAGTACGATTCAATCACCATCTTGGTTCGTTTGTTGTAGACTCGATATACCTTTTGAGAGGATGAGTAGCCCATGAAGTAGCACACATCAACGACTGCTTCAAACTCGATGAGATTGTCTTCAGTGTTGAGGAGTGTACAAGAACATCTGAACGGTCTAAAGAAATCTATCAGAGGCTTCCTTTTGAAAAGAAGTTCATAGGCTATTTTACCATGAGGTTTAACGATGAGAACTTGATTCAAAACATAGCATGTTGTTTTGACTGCTTCTGCCTAGAAGATGATAGGAAGCTTGGAATCTACAAGCATAGTTCGAGCAGCTTCAATGAGTGTTCTGTTCTTTCGTTCTGCTAAGCCATTTTGCAGAGGAGTTCTGTCAGCGCTCTACTGAAGGTGAATTCCCTTTTCTTCACAGAAGGAGATGAATGATTGATTTTTGAATTCGGATCCGTTGTCACTTCTTACGGATTTGACCTTCAGTTTGATTACATTTTTAATCATGGGAATGATGCTCTTGAGAGTGGATGCTGTTTCGCTTTTGGCTTCAAGGAAATATACCCATGAAAACGTGAGAAATCATCTTTAGTCACCAAGCAATAGGATCGTTTAGCTAAAATTTTAACACTTATAGGGCCAAAAAGATCCATGTGCAGCAGTTGCAATGGTGCAAATATCGTATTCACTGCTTTGGATTTATGCGCTCTTTTGTGTTGTTTCCCTCGGGCGCATGCGATACATTTTTCTGTAAAAGGAAATTCTTTTGTAGGTAATCCTCTTACTAAATTTAATTTAGAAAGCTTATTCATATTTTTGAAGTTCACATGACCCAACCGCGTATGCCAAAGTAGTGATTTCGATTCTGATGCTTTTGAGATAAAACATGTCATTTTCTCATTGGATTTAGCATTTTTCATATTGAGAACATAGGTATTGTTTTGATGAGGAGCTCTGAGCATGATCATTTCGGTAGGGATGGAGTATTCAGGTTTGAGAAATAAGCATTCCATTTCGTTGAACAGCACTGAAATTTGTTTGTCCAAAAACAAGTTGAATTAACTATGCATTTTACTGATTTCTTCAGATTGTCAAATTGATCAGTGAAACTTTTTACGAGATCTTGTTTAGGTTTAGAAAGTTTATTGCTTTTGCAATGTTTCGCAGTATGTCCTAAATGACTACAGTGAAAGCATTGCTTGCAATTTGATCTTTTCTTTTCTGTTGCCACGTGTGAAGATGATGTATGTGATGAGAGTCTGAGCTGCTTGAAGATTTTGATGACGTAGCATGGCTTGAATCTTCGACTTTCTTCATATTCTTGTCAAGACGATTTTCATCCTCAATGCCGTCTTCACTAACTTCAATATCTGATGACGAGATTGAATCTTGATTGTCACTTGACATTTCTTCATCACTTTCTAAAGTTGTTGTACTTGAGTCATCACTATTGCTCACTTCAGTAGAATCTTTATCAGTCTCTGATGTACCGGTACATGATGGAACAAACTAGGGAATTTCCTTTGTATGGAATTTTCCAAATAAGTTTTTCTTCAATTTTGGGACAAATATAGGAGATTCAAGCATAACATTTTCATCATTAAAAGCAGAGTTTGACTCATGACTCTCAACCGTAGCATGCACTTGGTTGTGAGTCTTAAATGTAGGCACATGGTTGTTACAGTCATCCTGAATGTTAAATTTAGGCATAAAGCCATTATAGTCATCCATCCTAGTCAAACTAATACAATTATCCTGAATAGAAGTATTGTTTGTCTTGTTACAATTCCAGGCAAACCATTTAACTTTTGAATAACTGTCGCCTAAGTAACCAATTCCTATTTTTGAACCTCCACATTCATCATCCTCATCGCACACATCTTCTTTATGCTTACCCAGATCTGCATTGCTTTCAGAAATGTTAGTATTGTTTTTATTTAGTATTGTTTTTATTTTTGTAGAAGACATTGTGATCCAACAGATCATTTTTATCGATTAAGTCACTTTTAGGATGAGGAGATAGCATAGGTACATAGTTTTTGCTGTGCGGAGGAGGAAATATTTTTCTTTCATTTCCGATCTTATCTTTGTATCCAATTCCATCCTTTAGGAATGTCGGTCGTTGGCAATTTACAATATCAACCAGTGCCTTTTGACTAACTTTCCATTTATCAATAGTGGTTTTCAATTTGTTATTTTGATTTTGAGATTTTTCTAATTTTTCGGTTTAATCATTTAGGATAAAATCTTTTCTAAACACAAATTATTTTAAAGTCTGCATTTCAGCCATAGTTGAGTTCAACTTCTTTGATTTGCAACTTCATTTTCTTTTAGTTCTTGCTAAAATTTCAAAACTTTTTCTTTTTCTTTAATTAGGTCACGGTTGAGTGATTTGTAATGTGCCATGACATTCAAACAAGGTTTGGAGCACAGTTTTGCTTTAAATTCATACGGTATGCTATTTACCAAATCCTTATCCTCTGTGTCATTTGCAGATTCTGCTTTCATGGCGGCTGTAGAAGTTCCAGGTTTCTCATTCTTGCTGTTGCTGATTGCTCCCTGGGCTGTCTGGATAGAATCAGTCTTCTCAGCCTTTTGCTTTCCCTTCTCTGAAGTTGGTTTAATAGGATTGATTATGCTTTTCAAACCTTTGTCATCCGTGGGAATTTTGGCAGTTTGCTTCTCCAGACAGTTTGACGAGGACGTGAGGGATGTGGTAGAGATTTTTTCCATGAGAGCTTTGTTGACTTCTTGTTTTTTCCTCATCTATTTCTTCTGACCAGTCGTAGTCTTCCACCACTAAAGCTTTTGGGTTATTATCAGCAACACTATCACTCCCTTTGATAGCTACTGGCCTTCTTGTCTGAACGAGTTCAGCATTTTCATTCTTCAGCAGTGGACATTCCCTCTTGAAATGACCTAGATTCTTGCAGTTGTAACATCGCAGCTTAGACTTATCAAAACCAGCTTTTCCCAGAGCTAGCCATTTTCCTGTTTTGTCTTGAAATTTCTTTAATCAGAGGGTGATCATCTCCATTTGCCACTCCAAGTCTATTTCCTCCATATCATCAGGATCCACCTGATACATGTCTTCAGCAGTGAGAAAATCTCTTTTCAGCTCACCTGACATGAGAGCTTCATAGCTACTCAGGAAGGTGTTAAACAGAGCAACATGTTCGGTGGATATCTTCAGTGCTTGAGCATCACCGGCCACGGTAGTCTTCTCGTTAGATGATGAGGCCTTTGTAGAGCTTGCGAAAGCGTTAGGATAAGATGCGGCAGCACTTTTGAGGATATGAACCACAGGAGGTTATGGGGGCAAGAAAAGCCATATTTTTTGGAGCAGAAGTTGCAGCAGCGGATTGAGTAAATTTCTGAGAATATCCCGCGTGGTTCATCTCTCTCTTGAGAACATCCATTTCAAAGGCTTTCAGAGTGTTGATCAGTTATGAGAGTGTGACAGGAGTTGTGCTGGTCAAGAAGGTTCTTTTGATCATCATACATTGAAGACTTCATTCTTTAGGGAGAGAGTCCAGAAGCTTCTTGATGGAGGCATAGTTTGCAACAGGATTGCCTACTTTCTTCATTTTTGTTAGCACCCCAGAAATCGACTGATATGATCTGATAAGCTTTCACCACGAACACTCCCGAACATGTCGTATTCTTTCTGAACCATATCTCTTTTGTTATCCATCAGCTCCTCATTTCCTTCATAGTGGTCAATAAGAGCCAACCACAGCTCATGAGCTGAAGTGTACTCTTTGAACAGCTTGTTGTCGTCCTTGGACAGATTCATTGTTAGAGCAGCATGACCCCTGCGATCAGGTTGGATGAGAGTTCAGTCTTCTTCGATGAATGTTGAAGGGTCTTCGTTGATCGTTCGAACATCGTCGTGAATTATCATTGGAACGCGAGGTCCCACCGTGACAGACATCCATTGAGTATAGTCAGTAAATTCAAAGAAAGCTTTGATTCGATTCTTCCAAATACTAAGGTCCTCAGATCCTTTCAACTTGGGCGGTTTCGTAGCTGTTCCTGTCTCCAATTTGGCTTGGGCTATTGGGTTAAGTTGATTGATGGACATCTTTGTTGATCAGAGAATAACTACGCCGGAATTAACTGATCAAATGACAAATACGCTGCAAGAAAATCAAATACGCTGAAGATGCTTGGCGACTTTACCCTGCGAAAATAGCTAAATTCGTTGAAACACAAGAAACAAACGTGAGTTCGCCTAAAATCGCTGATCATCATGATAAAATCGTTGAGGATTTTTATCACTGATTTTGAAGTCTCATTCGATTAAATACGCTGACACTATATTACCTAGAATCAACAAATCCACTGGAGTTATACCGGCGTATTTGTTAATTTCGCGATCTTCAAAATTTAAAACCACTGTATTCAAGTATATCTACGTTGCCTTCAAGAATAAATACGCCCAGAAGGGTTTAAGTAGGAAAGAAAAACCCTCTAAAAACCAAAAACGACTCAAAATCCATGTTTCTTTGTACCAAATGACCTAAATGTTTACCAAAACACTGATTAACAACACCCCAATGATTAAACACACCAGATCAAGCCATTATGAGTTCAAAAATTTGAAAAACATTGACTTTGCAAACTTATGAAAAACCTTCAAAACTTGAAAAATCTTAACAAAACTCAAACAATCAAGAGCACAAAATCTCTGATACCAAATTGTGAGTCCTAAATCAGATTCGGATCACAATGGATGATTGTTATCACCCATACACCTATAGATTAGTTGTTTGAATGGGTAAAAGTTAAGAAAACCAAAAGATGAAGATTCTTGTATGGATCACACAACAAGTGTTGTATATTGAATCCAAAAGGATATAATCACTGAATGCACTTGGATATTTCGGATTAAGCACAAGAACAACAAGCACAACACAAGAGCAATCACCAAAATCTGTCCAAGAACCTTGGACTAGGGTTTCATTGATATTCATATATATACAAATTGACTACCCAACATATTTAACAAATACGCTGGGATAGTAAATACGCCTCATGTTACAAGTTTCACAAAATACACATTTGCCCTTCTAGATTTGCTAGCTATTACAGAACCAGCTCTAAACTATTATACTCAAGTATCAACAGTCTCAAAACGTCCTAACATTTAGTTATATAGTTATATTATCCTTTGCTTCAAGTTAGTCGGGCCATCAGACTACAACCGTTTTAGCCACTTTTTAAAAAAAATATATTTCCACACCCTTAACCCTAGCCAAGTTACAACCCAAACAAGACCTCGTGATTTATTTTATGTGTTGGTCGAGTGTTTAGATTTGATCCTTCTATAAGCTTATGATATCGCATAGTCATCGTCTTAGCATCGAGTGTTCTAAACATACTCCATGAATTGTATGTTCACCTATATATTTAGCCGAGTGTGTGTGAACATTGTAGGGATGTCAAAGATGGATCATTGCTCATAAACATATTTTACATACTTTTTGGTCTTCCTTTCATGTCGAGTAATCCGTTATTGCTATAGCCCGAGTTATTTATTTGTCCTTATAAAATGCTAGTTGAGATGATTGCCATTGAGAGAGTTTTTATTTGTTTTAGTTTGCTTGAGGACAAGCAAAGTTCAAATGTGGGGATGTTTGATGTATAAGAATTTATACATCTTTTAAACGTTAAATATTTCCCGTTTATGTGAGAACTCATTGTATTTTCATTGATTTTGATACTCATTTGAGTTGTTTTTGAATATACAGGTCCAGGCTTCAGCCCGGTGATGCAACAAAGGCTTTTGAAGCAAAATGGAGCAAAAATGGAACTTTCCAGCAAACTGCCAGATAGTGCACGACCGTACCGACCCCAAGCACGACCGTGCCAAGCCTTCGAAGACTGGCACTATCAAGACAGGCACGATCGTGCCAAATCTAAGCACGACCGTGCTTGACCCAACTTAGTTCCTGATCAGTTCATTCCCGGGTTCAAAACAGTCATCGTCGTATACGGCATCGATAAGCACGACCGTGCCACCTTTTGGCATGGTCGTGCCACCTCAGGGAAGTTTGAGTAGGATCTTTTCGAAATTGGTAGCAAAGATGATCGACAGACGAAAAACGTTTCTGACACTTGCCAAGCACGACCGTGCCAAAAGGTGGCATGGTCTTGACAACTCACAGTAGCATAAATACGAGTGTTAAGCTCATTTGAAGGAGAGTTGGAGCATTTTGGTGAACTTTTCTCTCAAGATTCTGGTCTTCGAAGCTTGTAGAGCCAAGAAGGAGCCTTGAAGAAGATTGAATCACTTGAAGATCTACTCATTTTACCATTTAATCTAGTCTTAAACATTGGTTAGCCACTTGTTACTTATGAACAATTTAAGTTATTTTACAATTGATTTGGTTGTTATGAGTCTTATGGGCTAAACATTTGTGTTGCATAAACTTTGTTGAAGCTAATGAGAATGTGATAACATGGAAATAGATGTGGTGATTGTTGTTTGTTAATCTTCATGGTGATATTTAATCTTGTTATTGGAGTTCATGTTCATGTTTAAAGTCATTGTTCTTAAATGTTTGGTCATAAGTATTTACAGGTTGTGTTGGAAAGATTATATAGAGATTATGATTGTTGAATCTTGTTAACTTGTTGATATGATTCATAGCATGAAACTAGAATGGTAATTGCTAACATGATTAGAATGGTGATTTTAACATGTATATGGATTCTTGCATTTAGATTTGGAAGATCATATGAATGTTTATATGAATTCTATAGTTTGTGCTTATGATAGGTTGATGATTTAGGCCAAGATTGTTATCTAGCATGACCATGCTTGTGATTCATATCAACAACATGATGAAGATGTCATTTACTTGAAACCAAGTTAGGGTGATTAGTGTGTTGTTCATATTAGTTTTCCTTAACGTGTAGTGTTAGGAGTTTTGAAAAACAAATAACTCATTATTAAAGATTAAAATCAACTTAGCAAGTGAACTTAAGTGAATGGTGATTTTCCATAGATTTACAATGGTGCCTCATTGTAATTTTCCAAAAATTTACAAAACTAGGAAGCCTGATTGGGGACTTAGTTGAATTTAGAACTTGCATCACCATTAGTCTTCCTTAATTGTTGTCATATGTTTATTAGTGGATACTTAGTTTAAGCAACCTCTTTTAAATATCGTTTTCCTTAATTTAGTTAGCTAATTGTTATTTGTTCATGATAGTTTAAAATCAAAGAAATCAACTCATTTATCGAAAAGGCTTAAAAGTAGCAAAGGTTTAGTATTAAGACACCGCGTCCACGGATCGATATCCGGTTCTTACCGATTGACTATATTACCACCTGACGGGTACACTTGCCCTTTTGTGTGTGTAGTTAGTTTTTAAGTGAAAACCATTTTAAAAACCCAATTTGTGTGAAAGAAAATTATAACTATAAAAATATATTCAATTTACGCACATCAGGGGCCCTTCCCCACAGCAACCAAGTCAAATTCCTCTTGGTGGTAGTAGATTATTTCACAAAATGGCCAGAAGTCAAGTCATAAGCAAAAATCTCAGGAAAAAATGTCATCAACTTTGTTTGGGAGCAGGTAGTATGCAGGATTGGGCTATCGGGGGAGATAGTGACCGATAATGGGAAGCAATTTGTAGAAATACCAGTTAATACTTGGTATCGACCTTCAGATCAAACAAGTCTTTAGCTCTATTTGTTACCCACAATCAAACGGATAAGTAGAGTGAATGAATCGTAGCATCGTAGAGGGGTTGAAAACTCGGGTAGGAAGGGATGACAAACAATGGGTGGAAGAGCTACCCAACGTTCTATGGGCCATTCGCATGTTAGAAAAGATAAGCCACCAAAAGACTCCTTATAACCTTGTATATGGCTCGGAAGCTGTTATACCAGCTAAGATCGGAGTTAAGACACTAAGAAGCTCAAGGAAAGACAACACCTCCAATGATTCAGAAATACTTTTGAAAGTTGACCTACTTGAAGAAGCCAGGGAAGCTACTTTGATCCGGGAGGCAAGATACAAACAGAAAATGGAAGCCTACTATAATGCAAGGGTCAAGAAAGAAGCCTTCAAACCTTGCGACTTGGTACTTAGAAACAACGAGGCAAGTAGGCAAGAAGATCTTGGAAAATGGGCCCAAAATGGGAAGACCCATATGTTATTTGTGAAGTGCACATGGGAGGTTCCTACAAACTTGAGACACCTATGGCAAGAAGTTATCAAGACATTGGAACGGGAAGCACCTTAAGAAATTTATAGTCTAAATGACTAGTGTGATGATGAAAACAAACTTGTACCTGGTTATATTTGTTTAATAGAAACAAAGATAGCACTTTTGTTAAAAATCCATCATTGTTCTATCCTAAGGGTGAGCTCCTCCAACAAAGCTACATGGGATCCGACGCTATATCTACCCAGGAATCAAGGCACTATACCTTCCTATTGAATGGTTTTCAACATGAAGCTTTATGTGAAAAATTAGGAATGTTTAATATGTTTGCTCTATGAATTACATGAATTATAGGGATGTTAAAATATGATATTCATCTTTTATATAATTCATACATCATTCATACATTCAGTGTAGTGGGCTTGGTTTATATGGGTTCATATATTTATGCACAGGGACTTTTTGGGCTTATGTGTGTTATGGGTTGACATAAGGGCTGAGTATGTGCAGGTGTTTAAGTGAAAGGTTCAAGGTGTAGATATGAAGGGGGCTATATGTAACATTGGAGATTGCTAGTATAAAAAGAAATGCGATTAGGGTTTCTGGTCACTTCCTCGCACAATTTTACTCTCTCTCATCTCAACTACCTTCCTCTGTCCGTTCAAGTTGTTGCGAAATTGTTGATGATCCGTTGTGGATCTTGTTTTAGTTGTTGATCCTTCTTTGTGGATCTATTGTTGTTGTGATCCCGTGGATCTATGTATTTGGTTGTATGGTCCTTAATCAACTAATAATCATCAGTTGATTATTTTTCTTATATTGGTTATATTACAAATCCTACGTTTTGTAAGATATTGGGAGGTTGGGAGATTTTAGGGTTGGTTAACAAATAAAAGTTCTCCGTCACGTTTTGCCACTACATCTAGTGTTGTTATTTTCTCTTGTTCTGTGTTGTCTATACCAATTTTACAAGATCTAACTTTGCGAACAAATTAAGATGATTAACATACGATCAAGCCTTTACATTTCCATATTATTCTCTCTATCAAACATAACTTACAAAACATTATAGCATAAGGAATTTAAATACTTCAAATAATTTCTATCTACAAATCTAAACAAAGATTGTGTACTCAACATGTGGCATGATACAAATTTTTAACACATATATACTTAATATAGTAAAGTAACGTTTACTGAATTTTGCACTCATAAAACTTTGTGTTGTCACAAATTACGGGTGTTGGCCACTTAAAGTGGTTGTTGCCTTACACATCAATTTTCAAACATAAAGTGAACGACTGAGTATGCCTGTTCACAATAGTGCTTAAATAGCCTCAACTTTGGTGGAATTTGTAAGATTTTGAAAACACAAGGATGTTTTTTTTTTGAAGTTTCTTAATGAAAAAGTTTCAAGTAACACGAATCTAGACATTGCTTTTGTATTAAAAAAATGCACCGTCAAAGATGAGAATGAACCCCACGAAATCTTAAAGGGAGACCTGAAGGGATTCTTCATAGAACATCTCACCTTTCAATACGACTTTCAAAAGGGTGAGGTTGGTACGTAAATTCTTGTCAAAAACTTTAGAACTATAAATATTCTTTTATAACTATAAAACGATAATCTTTTTATTATGTGAACTAAAGAAAGTTGACTAATATAGGGCCAGATGGCAGAAACATCCAAGTTCTACTTGTATGTATGCATGCATCCATGCATGTATGTATGTATGACTAATGGCTGAAGAAGGTTCAAATTACCATGCACGAACCGATTGACCCATCTAGAGTACTAGCTAGTAAAAAAAGAACATCTTTGTTCTTGTGATGTATGACTACGTTTTCAGACTCTTTTAGTTTTCATTCCCATCATTGTTCGCATATATACTTAAGGAAATGACTTAAAAGAATTTCAGGTGTAAACTTTAAATAATGAGTTGGTTAAGTGAGGGTGTGTGTCAGTTAGTCAGTGTGTGGGGACTTGAGAAATCACTTTAGATATAAAGAGTACTATATATTGATTCTCATATATCTTAAAGGAAGGTTGGTAAGTGTTAAGCTAAATTTGCGGCATTAGCCCATAACAAATGTAAACTTAAAGGATTGTAATTACAATTCCACTTAAACAACAAATATTGCTAGCATATGCATCTAGACAAAGGTTATTCAACTCAATATTTCATTAAGAATAACAGATATCAACAATGTAATCCATGTCATATAACTAATTATGTAATATCTAAAGAAGGTTTAGTGTAATCAAACCAATGGGAAAGACTGTGTAGCATAAATCGAATCCGGGTGGGTCACTCTGATTCAAAAGAAGCTTGACCTAGCCATTAAATCTTGGTGATTTTTCCAAACTTTCATCATATATTTTTTTCCTTTAATAGGAATTAGATCTCATTTAGTTTTAGCAACCAACAATCTTTCAACTTTCCAACATTGTACCTTCCAAGTTATTCAAGTTAGCTTTAGTATTCATTAATTTACATCTTGTCCCGACTAGATCTGTCATTCGATCTTCTCCCGCTTGAGGTGTCTTCTTCAAAGGATCAAAATAAATAATCCAACAACCAACAAGCAGCATCAAGGCCACTGTATTGCCAACTCATGTATACCCAAGTATACGCCAAGGTAGTTCGCATGTAGAGGAAGAAGCTCAAAGGGTCAGAGAAAATGGCAGTGTCACTTTGCATTACCCGGAGCTCACAGAGTCCAATTACTCAATACTGGGTTTGAATATGCAGGCAAACTTGCAAGCACAAGGAGTGTGGACAAAGCTTTATAAAATTATTTCGTCCTTTCAGTTGATGATAGTTTAAAAAGTGATGTCAGTTGTTGTTATGGTGCTAGGAAATTGTACAAGAACAATCTAATATTGGACAATACGATGAAGAACTAATGCTACCGATCGTGATTACAGAAGACAAGGGTAATCAGGATGAGGTTTTCTTAAACGAAGAACAGATACAACCAAGCAAGTATATTACACATGATGAAAGCCTATGGTACTTGGGCACATATTAAGTAACCATATGACTAGTGTACGAAGCCACCAGAGACATAAATGAAAGGGTAAGTGGGCACGTACTATTGGAATGCAAGGATCAAGAACAGAGGATTATTCTCAAGTCTACTACATTCCAAATCTAAAATGCAACATATTGACCCTAGAAAGCTAACAACGATAGGATGCAGAGCGATCATTAAGGGAGATCTATTGTTACTAGATTGTTAGAATCGTAGGTTACTAATAAGGGTCAGAAGATCCAAGAACATGCTAGGTTTTAGAACATTAAGCTGAAAATTGGACACCATCTGCTATCAAATACTAAGTGTCAAGAATGGTTGTGGCATGCAAGATTGGGCCATTTACATTTTGATGCAATCATGGTTATGACCCAGAAGAAGAATTTGGTTCAAGGAATTTCTAAGATAATTCATGATGGTCTAGTCTGTGAGGCATGCTTATTGGGAAAACATAGTAGAACTCCATTTCCTAGTCATACTAAGTTTAGGTCCTTAAGACCTTTGGGCTTGGTCTATGGAGATCTATGTGGCCCTATATCCTCACCTACACATGCAGGGAAGAAGTATATATTCCTACTTGTAGACAACTAGATACGCTCCATATGGGTCTATTTGCATTACTTCCAAAGATTAAGCATTTGAAAATGAACAAGTTGAAGAAGCTAAGTACAAACATGGGAGGATAATTCACCTCTAATAAATTCTCACAATACTCTAAAGACAATGACATAACAAGGTAACTTACAACACCATACTCACCACAATAGAATGAAATAGTTGAAAGAAGGAACAAGATGATGTTATTCACTACTCAAAGCATGTTGAAGGCAATGGACATGTTACAAAATTTCTGAGGAGAAAGAGTAAGTCACGCCATATATGTATTAATAAGGGTTCCAACGAACTCCCTAGCAAACAATACTCCATATGGAGCACTAGAAGGTAGAAGGCCAAATCTGGATGATCTAAAAGTATTTGGGTGCAAAACATACACCAAGGTACTACTGGTTCAACTTAAGAATTTAGATGATAGAAGCACATCCATTATATATCTTGTAACATATGAAAGATCAAAGGCGTACATATTGTATGAAGCAAACAACAAGATCCGTGTTAGTAGAGATGTCAAGTTAATGGAAGGGGAGTCATAGAATTGGAATAAATACCTAAATAAAGTGGGTACCGAGGATCCCAGGTGGACTAACTTTATTGTAAAGGAAATGGCCAATCCTTAGTTGATCGAAGAAATTGTTCCTAATAGTCTTGAAAATAGCCGAACTAATATCGAGGAAGAAGAAATAAAATAGTTAGTCAATACTAAAAAAAATCCTATGTCAACCCCACTAGCATACACCTATATTTGAACTCTTCGGATATAGTTCAATTATACATCAACATCAGGAGATTCATCTAGGCCATTTGATCGAACACCGATGCAATGTTAAGGTCGTGATAATAAATATGATTGAGTACCTATAATTAAACTAGAAACACATGAGTTACTGCTAGCTGAGGAAGAACCAAAAAATTACAAGGGAGTATCCTTAAATGGAAGATGGATTGAAGAAACAAAGTTCATCTGGACTTAATAAATAAGAATAACACTTAGAAGTTGGCATTATTGCCCATAGATTGCAAGGCGATAGGCTTGAAATGGTATTCAAGACCATGAATGATGCAAATGGAGAGGTCATTAAGTACAAGGTAATGCTTGAAGCAAACATTTCAATGAGGTATTTTGTCACACCCCGGATTTCCAACCCGAAATCCATACACCGGTGGGCCCGGGTGGGGAGTATCGTGACGTCAGTTGATAATCATCATAGTCAATTAAACACGGCACAACGGAAGTTTGGAGTAAAATTACTATTACAAACCGAATGTTCGAAAATACAAAATAATATACAAGCTTGTAGTAGAAGTTCCACATGCGGATCATAAATTGTACATGGAAAGAATATAAAACAGACTTTGGGCAGATTTAGGATTTGCAAGATCCTCTATCACTACCGAGCACTTCCAGCCTATTTTCGTATTGTACTTGTAGATTATTCTTTTGAAAATACGTCAGATTTCGCTGGTAAATACACCCAACCGACTCGTTTTGAAAACATGTCAAAAATGTTTTAAGTGCGTATCAGCACAAAATCTTTTATAACTTAGGTTAATTGACCGTCCAACCTTGTTAACAGATTTACATGTTTGTCCATACATACGGGACCCGGTACAGAGACCGAGACACAATTAACGTACACACCACTTTGGACTCACGAAGGAGTCAATTCCTCCCAAACTTGTGGGAATGCATAATTGAGCGTCTATCGGGTGTATGCCTCCATCTGCGCTAAGGTCGTGGCCATTTCTATTGTAACGAGAGGAGGATATCTAGGAGACGGTAGTTAACCCCCGATGTTTAAGTTTATCAAACAAAACTGATTAAAACAGAATATGCGGATTTACTATCTCCGAACCGGCGTTCGATTGAATCCCATTTCCGACCAAGCGGTAATAATTTACCGTAACCCAAGCCCGTATAGGGGAAACAGGTTGAGAGTATTTACCTGAGCTTTTCTTCTTTTATTTTTTTATAACTCAACCGTACACAAAAGTACTAACTGCAGATAGCATTTACCGGCAAGTCTCTAGTCTGGATTATGGCATAAACTAACCAATTGAATACTAACGGTCTTATTTAATTCATAGACTTAGACCGACTAGCGTACTTGATCAAAACGTATGTTGCTAGATTAAACGATGATTGGATAGAATGTAGTTTAATCCCAACAAGTACCTTGACTTGTATAATATGGGTAAACATTCTGGATTTTGAGACTTAAATGACAAGGTTAAACCCGTCTCGGTTAATTTTCGTAAAATAGTTACATATACTTAACCGAGCGCATATTAGCGATATCGGGTAACCGGATACGTCATGGACATGTTCTATATGCTATTATATTATAAATAAGTTACGATATCACTAGGATATCAACTTGTATGCCCGTTATGGTTTTAATACGAAACTATGCCTCATAAGTGCATTTGGGTAATTTTATACCGTATAAAAGGAACTTGAACACATTTTAAGTTTATAATCATAAGTATTCTGGAAAAATATTTTATTTATGATATAATATTAATAGGATATCAATTATATGTGTAATTTACCTTTTATGATCAAACTATGCACCGAAGGGCCATTTTTGTCATTTCACACATAGTTTATAAATTATTTGGGATTCTGAGTTTATAACATATACCTACTGTAAATATGTTTAAAATAAGTTTTAAAATCAGTAGGCATCAAGTCTTTGTCAGTAATATGGTTTAAAACCTTATTATGCGTCGAAACGACGCTTATGTCGTAAAATGACGTTTTATGCGATGTTTAATGAAAACTGACATTAGGGTCAGATTAAAATGTTTAAAATATGTTATTTAATATAACATATCTGTAGGTAAATGATTTATCTTGAAAAGGTTTATTAAAATCATTTTATGAGCCACAAGGGCTAAAACCGTCATTTATCGACATAGTTTAAGGACTTGCTTGAAAACTCAGTTTATAACTTGGTTTATCATCCCAAATAATCCTACTTATGATGTGACATTAGTAGAAACTCATTTTAAGTTCAATACCATTTAAAACCTTGTTTTATACAAAAAGGGCATTTTAGTCAAGAATGACATAATTATGGAACTCGCGCATAAACTTGGATTTTGATTATGATCATGTAATATAACCTTAGAGGGTTATGCTAAATGACAAGGTTAAACCCGTTCTGGATTTTGAGACTTAAATGACAAGGTTAAACCCGTCTCGGTTAATTTTCGTAAAATAGTTACATATACTTAACCGAGCGCATATTAGCGATATCGGATAACCGGATACGTCATGGACAAGTTCTATATGCTATTATATTTTAAATAAGTTAAGATATCAGTAGGATATCAACTTGTATGCCCGTTATGGTTTTAAAACGAAACTATGCCTCATAAGTGAATTTCGGTAATTTTATACCGTATAAAAGGAACTTGAACATATTTTAAGTTTATAATCATGCGTATTCTGTAAAAATATTTATTTATGATATAATATTAGTAGGATATCAATTATATGTGTAATTTACCTTTTATGATCAAACTATGCACGAAGGGGCATTTTTTGTCATTTCACACATAGTTTATAAATTATTTGGGATTATGAGTTTATAACATGTACCTAATGTAAATATATTTAAAATAAGTTTTAAAATCAGTAGGCATCAAGTCTTTGTCATAATATGTTTAAAACCTTATTATGCGCCGAAACGACGCTTATGTCGTAAAATGACATTTTATGCGATTTTAAATGAAAACTGACATTAGCGTCAGATTAAAATGTTTAAAATATGTTATTTAATATAACATATCTGTAGGTAAATGATTTATCTTGAAAAGGTTGATTAAAATCATTTTATGAGCCACAAGAGCTAAAACCGTCATTTATCGACATAGTTTGCTTGAAAACTCATTTTATAACTTGGTTTATCATCCCAAATAATCCTACTTATGATATTACATTAGTAGAAACTCATTTTCAAGTTCAATACCATTTAAAACCTTGTTTTATACAAAAATGGCATTTTAGTCAAGAATGGCATAATTATGGAACTTGCGCATAAACGTGGAAACCTCAGAGAGTTATGCTACATTATATTATGATCATAATTCAACTTTCAGTTGCGAACCATCCCTAGAACTGAAATTGACGAGCCAAACATGTTCTTACATGTTCTAATAATTATTACCAAGTTCTTTAAGTGTCAAAACAGGTTTCATAACATATATAAGATCAATTTATTATTTTTCCGAAAGATGGCATGTTTGACTTTTTAATAACTTAACTTTGACTCGTCAATTAGTCTAGCAAACGTGATCTTCAGGAGGTACCCTTTATAGGGATTAACACCTACCTTATTACAATCACTTAGCCATGTTCATTTCGAACAATGGCTGGACCATAATGGTCTTAACCAAAACTCAAAGCGTTTTTCGTAAAACGCTTGACTTTTGGCTCTAAAAGCCTATAAACGAAATGCACAAAGAAGGAACACTTACCAGTGATTCCTAGGGTGCAAAAGAACTATGTTGGATGCTTCTTTTAGCTAGGAACTTCTAGAGGAAGGAGAAAAGTGAATAAATGAGAAGGTGCAAGTTGGAATGTGAACTTAAGCACCTATTTATAGTTGGAGAACTCAAAGGAGGTGAAGCCAGGTGTTTAGGGGTGTAAGAGGGAGCTTATAAGTATCCCAAAACGTGGCATAGTAGTTTGGGAAGCCATGGTTTCGAGTAAATGATTTTTGAAGCTTTGTGTGGCAGCCAAGAAAAACTTTCTGCTGCAGAGCCTTTCTCGCACCCCGCGAGAGACCCAGGCCTGGTCTCTCGCGGCCTGCAACCGCCCCTTGGCCAGTTTCAAAGTTTGACACTTTAGCCCCTTAACTTTAAAAAGCTTCTAAAAACCTTTTAAAACACCTTTTTGGCACTTTAGCCCTCCATAGCCAATACTTGGCATATCCGGGATTATGCCCGGACATTGTCGAGCTCTCGGTTCGCTAAAAGGTCACTCGAGGTAAGAATTAACATGTTGACACTTTTAGTCCCTCCAATATCCAACTTTCACATATATACAAAATTGAACCCTCTCGTCCAACAAATGGCACGTATGAGAGTTAGGACTTCACAAAGGATCACTCAGAGGCTTATTATAAGCATGTTGACTCTGATGTCACTTAGAGGCTAAGCATGTTGACATATCAGTCACTCAGAGGCCAAGTTTTAAGCATGTTGACATATCAGTCACTCAGAGGCTTGTTATTTATGCATGTTGACATCGGACCGTCACTCAGAGGCTCAGATTGAGCATGCTGACGCCTTTAGTCCTTATTGGTCTTTAATAGACTATATTTAAAATACAATACATGTCACTATACTATTGGACACGATTTTTACAGGGTGTTACATCCTCACCCCCTTAAAAGAAATCTCGACCTCAAGATTTTATTCAAAAAAATGGGGGTACTTTTGTCGCATAGTGGACTCAACCTCCCATGTATACTCGAGGTCTCTAAAAGCATCCCGCTTAACCTTTACTGTGAATGCGGATTGAGCTCCCGAAATGAGCAATCAACCTGATCTCGCTCAACTAGCAGAGGCGGAATTCATTGCTAGAGAGGTAGACATGACAAACAAGATAGTACTTACTGTTTAACTGCTTCTGATATATTAATGATGTTCAAGTTACAGACGAAAGTAAACAAACTGACAGAGCTTCGCCGTACTAATTGACGAATCACTAACTAGCTCTAACACAACACTTCCCAATTTATAGGTCGACATGACTCATACCGAAGTGCGTGCAAAAACAAACATCTATGTTTCGTACGAAATGGTATTTCGTACGAGTGACTCACTCGTACGAAACATGCTTCTGTTTCGTGCGAATCACAGTGAACAAACATATAAAATTTACATTTTTCTCAATTAAACATTAACTTGTAAAATTTATAAACATTACAGATATATCCTAGACGTAGGCAATAGACATTATGCACCAACAAATTCCCCTTGGATGTTGCCGTAGTCTGAATAATCTTTAAAATCTTCAATTTGATTTGACTTTAACGCCCAAAGAACCTCTTAACAGGCTTTCGACGTTCCTCAGAAGCAATTGGCGTTTAATCAGTCAGGGGTCGTCGCTTCAAAAACTGAAAGCTCCTTAACGATGCTATTCTTGAACCTTCAGCAATCCGAGCTTCTTTTTCTTCTGTTTTCTTTAACTCCTTCTTCTCAAGCTTTCTCCAGGTTGTTTTCCAATCTGATCTAGAATGAATATCATTCGCAAAGCACACATTCACGATCTTTTGAAATTGAAGTGCTTGCTCTTGATCCTTTTCTTCGAAACTTATCTTGCTATAAAATAAACATTCTATATCTTTCTTCGAACAATTTACTAGCCACATGGGGTCTACTACTCGAATGCCTCGCCACAGCCCATATATTCTTTTGTGTGGTATGACAGCTTCGGTTAATTCCTCTGTAATCTTCCACGGATCTTCATCTGGGTGCACACAAATAACAGCCTCACCTGTATTCGAATCATAATGCCACCACTTGAAGATCGTATAAAAATCTTGCTCCATTTTGATTAACGGCGTGTTCTTCAACACCCGTGGTTTCTTCACAATCAAAGTAATATCTTTCTCCTTTATCACTGGATCTTCTTTAACAATGCGATGTGGATAATACGGTTTCCAGTGAACAAAACCATGCTTAGCTTCAAACTTGATCAATCTCCACAGCTTTTGGTCATGGAACTTCATCTTAAGATTTATCATCTTGGTTTGCACAAGTTCCTTTATGTCCCAATAAGGCAGTGTTTTGATGTCGCTTAGATATCGAAAGTATTGAATCCCAAATTCTCTTTTAATCACATAAACATTTAGCTCTTCAATCCAACCCCAACTCAAAATATCCCCTAAAGAAATATCAGCATCTCTGGTGAAAAATGCTAGGGGTCTCTTAAACTTTCGCTCAACTGAACTCTCTCGAAACCATTTCTTCTTTTGTTCAATAATCTCATCTATAGACATCTTTTCAGGAATTATTCCTTCTTTTACATCTTCAGATACTTTCCTTTGTAACATCTCAGAACTTTCTGCTATAAATAAATCAATAAACGTTGGGAAATCTTCTGTACCCTGAACGACATCATTAGCATCTTCATCAGAATCACTTTCCATGACAACGTTATCATATACGTTTGCATCCTCTATATCTTCAAAAACATAAGCATTCAGTTCGAAAACATCTATCTCATTCAGTTCGTCTTCAAAATGAAAATTGAACTTCTCTTTGCTAATACCGAGCATTTCTACTATCTCTTCTTTCGAATAACTATGAACAAACTCCCCTTCCTCAACATCATGCTCAAGATATAATACAAATGGCTTTTGCATGACAGGAACATAAGATATAACATTTTATGTGAAAATTCCTGCCTGCTGAGCATCTACTGACTTATCAGATTTGTTCATCCTTTCCTCTTCAGCAGTTTGGTTTGCAGAATCATCAAAGTACTCGGAAAGATAAACTAATTCATTAACATTCGAATCTATTACACGAATACCCGACCCTCCAACAATATCATCATCATTATTATCATCTGAACTACTAGAATCTTTATCATCAACATCAACATCTTCAGTATCCTCTACTTCTGCATCCTTTTCTGTTTCTTCAACCATTTCTTTACTATCTTTTTCCGTCTTTGTCTTCATCAACCAATCTCGATGTCGTTTGGAAATACCAAGAGAAGTTATATCCACATCAATAGGTTTTCCTATCAGAATAAAATTCTTCGGTTCTTCATACACTACAATATCCCAACATTGTACTGGCCCAAATTCAGCTTCTGGCACAGCTTCATCAGTCACGGACTCCTCCACAATTTTACCCTTTCCTTTCCCTAACGCATCTGATTGCTGTTTAGCCAATCGTTCTCATTCTGCTGCTCTTTCCCTTGCTTCTGGACGTTCTATTTCATCAATAGCCGCAGATATACTCAAACCTAACTTCTTTTCCAGAATCTTCTCAAACACATCCATTCTTTGATTATTTCTCAACCGTTCTTCCTCATACTCTGTCATTCACAAACGCAGTCTTCCATTTTCAGAAATAATGCTTGCCATCATCGCTTCTAGTTGCTGCTTATCAACAATTAATCCTCCAATTCTTTCAAGCATTACAAACTTCTCAGCTGTTAACATGTTTATCTGCTCTTGCAACTCAGCGATGTGCACAACGTTCATTGTCACATGTTTCTGCAAATCATCAACTCTAGGATCATCAAAACGAAACTCATCTCCTTCTGGTAGATCGTCTAAACCAATCTCGTCAAAAAATGCTTGTGAATCAAACGGCTGTGGTGTAGGACGAGATTGTTAAGTATGAGATGGTTGAAACTTTTGTTGAGCCGACTGTTGTGGTGCTGATTGCTGGACTGGTTCAGGATCAGGCATTGATTGTTGGACAGGTTCTGATTCTGATTATTGCGGTGCTGGTTGTTGTTGTTTTGGTTCTTGTTCAGGAGTTGGTGGTTGTTGAAAAGGTATATCTGGTTCAACTTGTTGCTGATCTGGCTCTAGATGCATATGATGTGGTGGAGATGAAATATTTTGCGATGGTTCCTCCACATTTTCTTCGGTAATAGGATCAGTCCAGCATCTGTTAGAACAACGTTTGGAGATATTCGAGCTGCCGATCGTTTCATTCTTCTTTGCCTTTTCTTGACCGGAGTTCTAAACGCAGATTCAATCTCAGATTCAGACGGAACATAAGTTGTGTCGTCTTCGCCTGTCGCTTTTCTCTTTCGTTCTTCAGCTTTGCGTTTTAGCTCATCTTGACGTTTCTTTGCTAATTTCTCTGCTCTTTTCTTCTCTCCTGCTCTTCTATCTTCTGAATTAGTACTAGATGATAGTACTTCTTCAGCTGCCTTGTTAGCTCCAAAAGCCTGACGTTCTATCTCTTCTGCCATCTTTTCAACTATTTCTTCAACTTCAGGTTCATCTCTCAACCCTGAGCTTTCAGCAGCAAATGCAATTTTTCTCTTTCTTCCTTTGTATGTAGCTTTTCCACCTTTATCTCCGTCTTTTACAAACCATGGACTTCTCTTTGCCACAAACAACGATAATGATTTAACTTCCTCTTCATCGTCACCACTATCATCCTTCCTCCACTTTCCAGGTGCGGGTGACATATAATCTTTATTCAGAATAGCACCAAACATCGGTTTAGCTACGGGAGCAGACTTCAAATGCACATTCATCTTTCATAGCGACTAAACATCCATATGTTACAGTTTAAGAACATCATCTGGAGATTTCTTTAAGTCAGGATGTAAATAGTCTAACATCATCTGTATAAATCTTGGATACTGCAAAAATCTTTCCTTTTGAATATTTTTGATCATCTGAGTAAATAAAACTTTTGAAAAGTTATAAGGAAGGTTCAGCACTAGAGCAGTAATCATGCACATCTGATAATCCACCAAGTCATCAAAACCACCCTTCCTATGACCCAAACTGTGAATAATAACGTGCGCAAGATATTTGAAAGGCCCACTTAGATTTCCTTTTTTGTACAGAGCAACATTCACAAAACCTGTATATCCCATCCTGTAAAAACATCCTTTAACCATATATTCAGTGAAGCCTGTTGGATCATCCTTGTTATCCTTAAACTACAATACTTTCGAATCAACTCTTCAGTAATCTTCACTTGAATATCAACATTGTTAATCTTTATTGCTGAAATAATGGCATTGTCGTCAATACTATACTCCGCAGCATTCCAGAAATATTCCACATGTGACAGATATGCCGTATGTCTATCTGTTATCGCTTTCGTCACTCTAATCCTTGTAAGAAAATCCAAGATACTTCGATACGCTGCTATCTCTGGGATTGAAGCATCTGTGATACAACATATGTTATGCACTGGAGAAAATCCGGATTTCTTGTCCTGTTCTAGAAAATAACAATTAACCATTAGAAAATTTTAAACCTTCAAAAAATTCTTCACTGATTCGTACTAAATACTATGTTTCGTACGAAAACACTATATTGATCAAAAAATTTTAAACTTTCAAAGTTACTTTCTCTTGTTTCGTTCAAAAACCTATGTTTCGTACGAAACATTCACTTGATCAACAAGTTTTGAACATTTTAAAATTTCTCTCTGTTTCGTACAAAACCTATGTTTCGTACAAAACATTCATTTGATCAAAACATTGTAAGTTGAAGCTCTTGTTATTCATACGATTCACTTGTTACACACAAAAATTCTATACTTAATCAATTTGCTTTGAAATCTTATTTCGTGCGAAACAGTTCAGTCGTACCAAATCATCGTCGTCCCAAAATTTGTCCAAGTATAATCTGAACCTAAAACTTGTTATTTTTAGCAAATTGATAGTTGATTTTCAGGTTATTAGAGCCGATTTTAACGATTTTGTGGTAAATTTTAAGTTTTACCGGTCCAATTTCCCTAGATCTAAGTTTTAGTCCGAATCGTACGAAATTTCGACATTATAACAGGGAGATCTTGATGAAATTACCTTGCCCATTGTAAGAGGTGTGCAAATCAACCTCAACAATGTGAATAACAAACACAAGAACCAAGAAATGAAGTTTTTAGAGTCGAATCGCACAAAAACACTCTGAGTCGCTCAACAGTGCACAAAGAACAGAAACTTCATTTATGTGCGAACAAATAGTATTTATACTCAATCTGTTTCGTACGAAATCAGTATGAATCGCACAAAACTTTAACTCTTGTTTCGTACAAAAATGTCTCTTTTCGCATGAAATTTGATTTTGTACGAATCAAAGCTAAAAAACTTAATCTTTTCAATTTCAATTTTATTTTTGTATTTTTTATTTAATTTTTCAGTAATTTTATCTGTTTCAAAAATCCACTTGACTAACCAAGTCCAAGTTAATGGCCCTGGTTATCCAATTTGCCTTCCAAGTCCAAGTTAATGACCTTGGTTAACCATGTTTGACCAAAAAGATTTATTTTAACATGTAAAGTTTCAAATTAGTGAACTTTCTTGACATTTTAGAAAACGTTTTGCTAAAAATTAGCTCCCAACCCATGGTTCCAAGCTTTCCTCAGTAAGATGTTGCTATGAATCCAACCATCAGTGTTTTTATTCATCGGTAAACAAAAATAAAACTATCAAGCTAAGAAAACTGAAAATCTTTTTGATTTTTTAAGAAATTTTTCAATGAATAATAACATTTTTGGGAATTTTGTGTTTTTAGAGAATCATTTCAAGCATTCATATAAGTTATCAGTACCGTTAGTCTAGAAACACCCTTTAAGCTTTTAAACAAATTTACCTATATTGCTAATATATTTGTCCATTTAAACCTCTTCTCGTTTCTCAATTGTTTCAAGATATGTTAATTTATTATTAATAAACATGAAATAACTGTGTTTCCCATCTCAGAATATACTCCCGTATCGAGATTCCCAGAATGTCATTTTACAGGTGAATATATCGAATTGATATCTGTAAATAGGGCGGATGCGAGACCTTGAGAGCTCAGGTTAGTACTACCGTATAAACAAAGAGATGAAGGCTCGTCTTTAGGCGGTGTTCCATTAAGGAATCTTTTGTACTGCAAAAGTCATAATTGCTTATGATATAATCATTTTTCATGCAGCTTTTGGGAAATAATGCGAAAGTATTATATGAGTTCTAGGCCATTGCTTCCGCAAAATCAGAAGAACTCGAATAATACCCCAGATATCAATCAAATATAAAGACCTAGTATCGCAGAATCTGGCATTCTCTTAAACGAAATTTCGAAGTACTAAGCCATATATCCGAGAGATGTTAACCCACAAGTTAATCAGTTTTGTGTTTTTTAAGTTTATATCTCAAATACAATTTACTGAACGAGTGAAGTCTATTGGCATATCCAAAGTAAGACTTGCTTAATTACTTTAAAACAATACAATTCTTTAGCATACTGTGACTATCATTTTTGATTTACTATGATCACTCTTTTTACAAAAACTCTTTTTGGTTTTTTTAAATGTTTTTGTATTTTCCTCAAATATTCTCCCCCTATACCAAAAACATATTTTTGGATTTTTAAGAAATTATAAGAAAGAATGTACAAAAAAAAAACGTTTAACCGATGACAAATTCACATAAAGTCGTCATCATTCTCAAACTCAACCTCAAACACATCCCCTGAGATCATATTTTTTAAACCATTTAGCTTTAACAAACTTTTAAACTTTGTTTTATCAAAAGTTTTAGTATAAAAATCTGCTTTTTGGTCATCAGTGTGGATTTTCTCAATTCATACCAACTTTTTCTCGTAGCAATCACGAATAAAGTGGTGTCAAATCTCGATATGTTTAGTACGTGAGTGTTGACATGTGTTTTTGGTGATATCGATCGTGGCCTGATTATCTACATATATAGGCGTATCAAGAAATTGCAAACCTAAATCTCTCATCTGTTGTTGTATCTAGAGAATCTGAGCACAACAACTGGATGCTGAAACGTATTCAGCCTCACAGGTAGAGAGAGAGACCGCGGTTTGTTTCTTGCATTGCCACGTTACCAAACGGGTTCCGAAGAACTTGGAGCCGCCCGTTGTAGACTTTGTATTCAGTATGCAGCATCCGAAATAAGAATCTGAGTAACCTGCAAGATTAAAATCATCATGTCTAGGGTACCACAAGCAGGTGCTTGGAAAACCCTTCAGATATCTCATTATGCATTTAACGATAAGCAAATGTGACTCTTTTGGATTAGACTGATAACGGGAGCACAGACACGTTGGATACATGATATCTGGTCGAGAAGCAGTAAGATACATCAAGGATCGGATCATGGAGCGATATAAAGTTTCATCAACTTTTTCTCCGGTAAGATCTGGACAAATGTCATGATTTGGAGATAATGAGGTCGATGCTGGTTTAGTTCCTGTCATACTGAATTTCTCCAATATGTCATGAACATATTTTGTCTGATGAATGAAAATACCATCAGGCAACTGGTCAACCTGAAGTCCTAGAAAGAACTTCATCTCCCCCATTGCGCTCATTTCAAATGTGCGCTTCATGACTTCTTCAAAGTCTTTACACAGCTTGTCATTTGTCGATCCAAAGATAATATCATCCACATATATTTGTACAATAATTAGATGCCCATCGACTTCCTTTGTGAAGAGGGTAGAATCTATTGTTCCCATGATAAAGCCATTGTCCAGAAGATGACTCGATAATGTTTCATACCAAGCTCTCGGGGCTTGATGAAGACCATATAAGGCTTTATTCAAGAGGTAGACTTTATCTTTGTGTACTGGATTAACGAACCCCGGTGGTTGGCGGACGTACACCTCCTCTTTCACTTTTCCGTAAAGAAAAGCAGATTTAACATCCAATTGGTACACCTTGAACCCTTTCCACGAGGCAAAGGCCAAGAATATACGAATTGCTTCAAGACGTTCAGCTGGGGCATAGACTTCAGTGTAATCTATCCCTTCTTGCTGATGAAAACCTTGAACCACAAGTCGAGCTTTGTTGCGCACCACGACTCCTCTATCGTCTCTTTTACACTTGAAGACCCATCTTGTATTAATCTTTTTGTGATGATCTGGCAGGTCAACAAGCGTCCAGACTCCAAGTTTCTGGAATTGAAGTAACTCTTCTTGCATTGCATCCAACCAACTTTCTTCTTTTAACGCGTCTTTCCAGCTTCCCGGTTCAACCTGAGAAACAAAACAACTATGAGAAAATCGGACTCGAAGTGGAGCAATACTAGTATAGAAACAACTTAGATCTTTATTAATCTGATTGCGAGTTTGCACTCCCGATTGTAAGCTGCCTATGATGTTCTCTGATGGATGATATGAAAATGTCCTTGGCATCACATCGGTTGGGACATCTACTTGTCAGAATTTCATCGACAGCCGGTACAGATGAAGAAACTTTATTCCTAGCATTAGACTGATCAGCCTGTTGGTTCAGAAATCCTTCAATCTGTTCAGATCCTTCATCAGAACTGGATCCTCCATCATTGAAAGTTGGTTCCCGATCAGAGTCACCATCTACACTTGGCTGGACAGAAGATTCAGCAGCATTGACATTTGGAGCAAGAACTGGATTTAGAACAGAAGAGCTTTGACCAACATCAGACGTGTTCACTGGTAATGATGTAGAAATCACCAAAGGTCGAGGAACTTGTTCTTAATTAGATAACTGATGTTGTCATAACAAGTTCTTCTTCAGTTGGCAGATCTGGTAGATCAAACGAATCCCACAATCCATCGTAGTTAAACAGCCACGGATCCCCAGGCTTCTGCGTAGGCGTTGTATATCTTTGACAATCTACGTGCTTAGCTAGAACTACTTGGTTTAGACTCGGCAAGAAAACATGTTTTTGAGGAGTAGCACAAAGAAACCCTCCAAAGATTTGGCTCCAAATTTACCATCCACGTCCAAGGCGGTACACAGTGATCCAAAAGGTTCCAAAAGTGCTAAGTTAGGCTTTCGTTGATTCAGTAACTCGAAACATGTATTTTTGAGAGGCTTAACTGTCAACACAAGATTTAGGATATAGCATGCCGATGCTACTGCTTCACTCCAAAAACTGATCGGTAATTTTGAATCAGCTAACATTGTTCTAGCAGTTTCTATCAACATGCAATTATTTCGTTCAGCTACTCTGTTTTGTTGTGGAGTATAGGGGCGCTGAATTCATGAAGAATCCCCTTTTCATTGTAGAACTCTTGCATCTTCTTGTTCTTAAACTCTGTTCCATTATACTGCGAATTCTCTTAATGGGCAAATGATATAAATTCTCGAGTTTTCTGAAAAGGATCATAAGAGTTTCAAACGTTTCACCCATACTCTCCAGAAAGAACACCTATGAAAATCGAGAATAATCATCTGTAACGACAAGACAGTATAGATCTCCAGAAATGCTTTTGACATTGACTGGTCCAAAGAGATCCATGTGTAGTTTTTCTAGTGGTAGCTTTATCGAATTCAACAGCTTTCTCGGGTGTGATTTCTTATGCTGCTTCCCCTTTTTGCAGCTAAGACAATCATCTGATAGATGAAAACTTTTCAAATTAACACCCTCCACTAAGTCGTTATGCACAAGAAAATTCATCTTTCGAAGATGAATATGCCCCATTTTTCTATGCCATAAAATTGACTCTTTCTCGGTAGCTTTGGAAACAAAACATTGAACTTTCTTTGACGTGGTAGAAGCGATGCTCATGTCAAGGACATATAAATCAATTTCTCGCGGAGCTCACATCAAAATCCATTCTTATGGAATCTTGAAACCGGGTTTTAGAATTAGACATTCTTTATCATTGAAATGTGTCGTGAACTTCTTGTCACAAATTTGCGAGATACTAAGCAGATTGTTCTCAAGTTCGGCGATATAGTTCACTTTATCAAACGATACAACTCCGTTTGAGAGAATCCCTTCTCCGACAATCCTACCTCCCTACGTTCCAGCAAATCCTACATATCCTCCTCGAATAGCTCTAACATCACTGAGCAACGCAAGCATTCCTGTCATGTGACGAGACGCTCCACTATCCATGATCCATTTTGACAATATCGAACGTTGGAGCCCCTGCACGCATGATTAACAAAATTCATTTAAACAAAGAGACCCAAGCCTGTTTGGTCTTGGGTGGGTTTGGAATGTCGAACTTTGGACCCACTTTGTTCTTTTCAATCTTTTTAAGCTCAATTTTGTTTGGAACATCATGTTTGGATTCAACCTTGGATTATTCGGTTTTAACAATTTTAGCAACCCATTTCTGTGTTTGTGATTTAGCCCTTTTAACATAAAAATTTGAATCTTTTTGGTTAATTTTGTGTGATGTTTCACCAATTTTAAACTTAGATTGAGGTTGAATAATTGGTTTAACATTTTGATGAGATTCAGTCTTTCTTTTAAGAATTTGTTTTGGCATAAACATGGGTGCTTTTTGCTTTTCATCTTTAGTGAACTTTTTCGGAGAAGAAACTGGTTTTGAACTTTCTTGTGAACAATATCATGCGATATGTCCAACTTTCTTGCATTTAAAGCATGTCCTGTTGTCCTTATGAACAGAGGTGTCCAAAACTTGTTTCTGTTTTTGTTTCTCTTTTTCTTTATAAAAATCATCATTTGATTGAGTTCCGATGACCTCTTTTTCTTTCTCGGTTATTGTCCCGAACACAAAATTGATTTACTTTGTAAAATTCAACTTTTGGGACCTGTTGGTTTTGTATTGCTTCTGGAAGCCCAACCCTGCACGCTTGTTTTCCGGATAATCTCCATTTTTCCGATAGTAGGGTCGGTTGTTAGTTTTTGATTTTGAATAGAAAGATGCATCATGTTTATCTAAATCATCATGACTTACCTTCACCAGCTTGAACATTTTATCTACACAACCTCTTTTCACATTCCTGATTGGAAAATCCTCATCCGAAAATAGTTTATCAGACCCTTTCATTTTATAAACTATGACATTGGGATCATCATTTAAACTATTTTCTGATATATCATCAGACTTTGACTTCACAAATTTTTCAGACTCAGCCACTTCAGAGTCATTTGTTAACACTTTGTCAACCACATTATTTACCACTTCAGAGTCACATTCACCATCATTTTTAGTGTAAGTTACATCGATATCCTCAGGCAGCTGTTCGGTTTTCAATTTAAGATTTAGCGCCTTTTCCACCCCAGATGGATTTTTGCGTGGAGGAACTCGATCATAACTACCACTTTTTATTTCACCATTTTTAGATTCCTCAGTATTTTTGATTTAGGTAAAATGTGATCTATGACATATGAGCTTGTGGAATAACTAATTAACAGTTTGTTAACTCGTTCAGTTTCAATTCTCATTTTCTCAAGCTCACTTTTGAGCTCACCAATAGTGTTTAGATGAATATTAATTGCCATTTGTTTATCCATCACTGTTGCTTTAAGCATCATAAGTGTTGCGTCATTTTCTCTGAGTGCTTTATTATATTGTTTAACAGACGCACTCAATTTGTCATAAGATTCCTTTGTGGATTTGTAATCGCTTTACAAATTGTCTGTTAAACTTTGCAATTCTGCAAATCTTTTGTCCTTTACAAGACACTCACCACATGGTTCATCACACTTTGAACAAGATTTTCATTCTCAAATGACTTGTTTACCTCATTTCCATTCACCATGCACGCTTTAATGATGTCTTCTTTTAGCAATTCCTTTTTCTCATCCACTTTGACATCTTCAACCGGTTTCTTTTGCTCTTCATCTGTTGAATGTTGAGTAGGTGCGAAATATCCTGCAAAAGTTTTTAAAACATCATTAGGCAAAAGATGTTTGAATGGACCATTCAAAAGCTCCTCTTCCTCTGATGAAGTATGATAGTAATAATCCTCATCCTCAGGTCCTTCATCAAAAGATGCCTCCGATTCTTCTTCCGGTTCATCAATAATTTCAGCCACCAATGACAAACTTTCTCCTTTCAAAATAAACTTGTTCCAATTAAACCCTTCGTCTTCTTGTGTAACAACCAAAGCCTTATGTTTACTTTCAGGTTGCTTTTCTTCAATCGGCACGATTCTTGTTCTTGGTTGCGGTCGGTGATAGATCGCTCTTTTGTAATAGTCATCAGTGAAAAGGATTATAATTTCCTTGAACCTCTCGATTTGGACATTCTCTTTTAAAGTGACCTTTCTCTCGACACTTGAAACAAGTAACTTTGGATTTATCAAATCCAAGTTTCCTATCCAATCCTCCCAAATTTTGTTTACCAGTGATTTCCATAAATCTTTGTGCTCGTCGAACGATTGAAGCCATACACCATTTTATATCTATCAACTCCATTTCAACTGGATCAATTTGATCGTAGTCTTCACGTGTCAATTCAGAATTTCCAATCTTTCCAGCAACAAGACTGTCATATGACTCAAGAACTGAAGCAAGTAGAGACATATGTTGTTTTGCTGTCTTTTCATCAAAATTTTGCGCATTCTGAAAGTCAACGGCAATATTGCATTGCAACACTCTTTGACTTGCATTGGATGATGAAGTGGTTTGATTGTTCTGAGATTGATTTGATCCGAAAGAAGATTGTTAACTTGAAGATATATTCGGATCAACTGTTGGGAATGATTGGAAACCAGTTGACTGAGTTGGAGGTGTGCTTGGTGAACTCTATGCACTGAACACAGTTTGAATCTTTGGCGCTTGGATTTGAGCAACATAACTATTTTTGAAATAAAGATTAACATCTTTTTTGCATTTGAACAGTCTTGTTTTTAGCCATCTTTTGCATCTCTAATTCATGACCTTCCAATCTTTCGATAAAGCGAGGCAGTGAGAAATTGTTGTATTCAACTCCATTCTTCAAGATGGTTAAGTAAGTCGACCATTCACCTTGTGGGAGAGAATCAGCTAGCTTATCAACAAGCTCTTCATTTGTCTTCACAATTCCCATCCTCTTCATATGAACCACCAGATGACAGTATCGCTCAATCAGCTGCTTAACTGTTTCTTTTTTGATCAATGTGAATACGTCAAACTCTTTGCTTAATAATGCCCTTTTGCTTTTGCGGAGTTGAGCACTGCCTTGAAATTTGAGTCGAAGAGCATTCCACAAAGATTGCGCATCATCATCATGTTGCAGTAAAGCCAAGATGTCTTCTTTAATCGATTGCTTAAGAATGTTCATCATTTTTTTTTGTTGATAAATCTTTCTCGTTCAACATCAGACAATTGAGCAAGGGTCTTTTCAAGCCCATTTTCGCCAACTGGTGCGATATATTTTGCCTCGATTGCAAACCAGCAAGTAAAATGGTTAGCTTGAACCCAGTTCATAAACCTCTCACTCCAACTATCAAAATCTTCCAGATTCATAAGCTTTGGAGGTTTCGTCATTGTTCCCATTTCATTCTCTAAATTGATGTTTTGGGCTGCTGTATGGTAACAACTGATGTGGCGAACGCATTGTAAAATTCTTCAGACACTTTTCCTATAAAAGTTAGAACACACTTTTCGAAAACAAACAGATCAGATTAGAAAACTTTTTGTGCGGACAAGATGTTTCTTAGAAACAAAAATTTTGCACGAAACAGATTTTTGTACGATTCAAATTTTCTTCACAAAACAATGATTTCGTACGAATCAAGTCATTTTTGTATGAAACATACGTTTTTGAATAAGTAAATTTTGTGCGGTTGAAATTTTGTATGAATCAAGTTTTGAAATTCTGAAAATTTTTTCAAGATTATGTATGAATTTTAGGCTGGTTCGTATGAATTTTATGCGATTCGTACCAAAATCAAAACACCTTTATTTCGTGCGAAACTCGTTCGAAACTGATTCAAACTTCAAACTGATCAAATTTTATCGATTTCAACATGATTTAGTTCAATTTTATGTTCGAGTTATGGTATGGATTGATTAGATTGAAGATTAACTTGAATTACTAAAATCCTAGTCCATTTTGTCCATGAATTCGTCCGAAATTTGTCCAAAATCCAGCAAAGGTTAGAAAAATGATGAAGATGAAGATATATCCATGTCTGAACAGTAACTACTTGTTTTCTATCTGTAGATCAGATCTCATGGCTCTGATACCACTTGTGAACGGGGATCGAGCTCCCGAAATGAGAAATCGACCTGATCTCGCTAAACTAGTAGAGGCGGAATTCATTGCTAGAGAGGTAGACATGAAAAACAAGATAGTACTTACTGTTTAACTGCTTCTGATGTATTAATGACGTTCAAGTTACAGACACAAATAAACAAACTGACAGAGCTTCGCCGTACTAATTGACAAATCACTAACTAGCTCTAACACAACACTTCCTTATTTATAGGTCGACATGACTCGTACCAAAGTGCATGCAAAAACAAACATCTATGTTTCGTACGAAATGGTATTTCGTACGAGTGACTCACTCATACAAAACATGCTTCTGTTTCGTGCAAATCATAGTGAACAAACATATAAAATTTACATTTTTCTCAATTAAACATTAACTTGTAAACTTTATAAACATTACAGATATATCCTAGACGTAGGCAATAGACATTATTCACCAACATTTACTATAGGTATCATTTCCTTCGGAGCTTCTTAACCTGTCGATCTTCGATCGAAATTGGTTTCTCAATGAACCTTAGGTTTTCATCAATTTGCATATCCTCGTGTGACATTGCTAGCGACTGATCGGCTAGACATTTCTTAAGGTTACTAATGTGGAACACATCATGGATTCCACTAAGCTCCTCTGGCAACCTGAGCTTATAAGCTACAGTGTTGACACATTCGACTATCTCGAATGGTCCAATATATCTTGGGCTCAACTTGCCCTTCTTTCCAAAATGCATCACACCTTTCTAGGGTGATACTTTTAGCATGACCTTATCCCCTACTTGGAACTTAAGAGGTTTACGCCTCTTGTCAGCATAACTCTTTTGCCTATCCCTGGTAGCATTGAGACGATCACGGATTTGCACAATCTTTTCCGTGGTCTCCAGGACAATCTCTGGTCCTGATAGTTGGTCTTCCCCAACTTCTGCTCAACACACGGCGTTCTACATTTTCTCCCATACAAGCCCTTAAAAGGAGCAACCTTGATGCTTGTATGATAGTTATTATTGTAAGAGAATTCTATTAGGGGTAAGTGGTCATCCCAACTTCCACCTAGATCAATCACACATGCCCTAAGCATATCTTCCAAAGTTTGAATAGTACGCTCACTTTGACCATCAGTCTGTGGATGGTAAGCCATACTAAAGTTTAATCGTGTGCCCAAAGATTGTTGGAAACTTTTCCAAAAGTGAGATGTGTATCTAGTATCTCTGTCAGATACTATAGATATTGGTACACCGTGTAGGGACACAGTCTTGTCCACATACAACTTAGCCAACTTGTCAGAATTATAAGTTTCTTTAATTGGTAAGAAGTGTGCTGACTTAGTTAGCCTATCAACGATGACCCAAATCGTGTCATTACCACGTTTGGTCTTAGGTAACTTGGTAATCAAGTCCATTGTTACCATTTCCCATTTCCAAGTAGGAATCTCAAGCTGTTGTAGAAGTCCTGACGGTTTCTGATGTTCGGCCTTAACTTGCGAACACGTCTGACAGCTAGCTACATAAGTGGCTATGGATTTCTTCAAACCCATCCACCAATAATTCTTCTTCAAGTCTTGATACATCTTGTCACCACCCGGGTGAACTAAGTATCTGGAACTATGCACTTCTTGGAGGATTAGATCTCTAAGTCCCCCAAAGATTGGAACCCAAATTCTATCATTAAATTTTAGAATTCCATCCTTTCCAGGCGTTGACTGATCCATAGTCCCGCCTAATCCCTCATTAGGAATATTAGCCTCTAACAAGGCTTGTTTTTGCGCAACTAATAGCTTCTCACTCAAGCTATTTTTGAGCTCAGTGCTCTTGGCGTTAATCCTTATAGGCTTAACCCGTTATTTGCGACTTAAGGCATCAGCAACTACATTTGCTTTGCCTGGATGGTAGCGAATCTCGCAATCATAGTCATTAAGTGTTTCCATCCATCGGCGTTGTCGCATGTTCAATTCTTTCTGATTGAATAGGTGTTGGAGACTCTTATGGTCAGTGTATATAATACACTTCGTACCCTACAAGTAATTTCTCCACAGTTATAGTGCAAATACAACGGCACCCAATTCCAAATCGTGGGTGGTGTAATTTCTTTCGTGCACCTTTAACTGTCGTGATGCATAGGCAATTACCTTGCCATTTTGCATTAGCACATAACCCATGCCGGTGTGCGAAGCATCACAATAAATAACAAAATTCTCAATACCCTCAGGTAAAGATAACATAGGAGCATTGCTCAACTTGTGTTTCAGAATCTTAAAAGATTCTTGTTGCTTTTGACCCCAATTATACTTAACATTATTTTGGGTTAAGGTAGTTAAAGGAGTGGCTATTCTTGAAAAGTTCTCAATAAACCTCCTATAATAACCGGCCAATCCTAGAAAACTACGAATCTCTGATGGGGTTTTGGGCACTTCCCAATTCATTATGGCCTCAATTTTGGCGGGATCCACTTGGATACCACGCTCACTTACCATATGTCCAAGAAACTGGACTTCTCTAAGCCAAAATTCACACTTAGAGAATTTGGCATAAAGCTTCTCTTGCCTTAGCAGTTCTAGGATGCACCTAAGATGTTTCTCGTGATCAGCTTGATTACGAGAATAGATAGGTATGTCGTCTATGAAGACAACGACAAACTTATCCAAATACGGTTTGTAGACTCTATTCATGAGATCCATGAATGCTGCTGGTGCATTCGTGAGCCCAAAAGGCATCACTAAGAATTCAAAATGACCATATCGGGTCCTGAAGGCTGTCTTAGGAACATCTTCACTCCTAACCTTCAGTTAATGATATCCTGATCTCAAATCGATCTTGGAGAAATAACTAGCCCCTTGAAGTTGGTCAAATAAATCCTCGATCCTGGGCAGAGGATATCTATTCTTGATCGTCAACTTGTTCAGTTCTCGGTAATCGATGCACATTCGCATCAAACCGTCTTTCTTCTTTACAAAGAGTATAGGAGCTCCCCAAGGTGAGGAACTAGGCTGAATAAAGCCTTTCTTTAAGAGTTCGTCTAGCTGCGTCCTCAATTCCTTCATCTCTGTTGGTGCTAGCCTATATTGAGCTCTAGCTAAGGGTGCTGATCCTGGTATAATATCAATCTTGAACTCCACTTGTTTATCTGGAGGTAGGCCTGGTAATTCCTCTGGGAAAACATCGGGATACTCCGAGATAACTAGTTGATCTTTAAGGTTCAGCTTAGGTTCATTGATGGTTACTTGTGCCATGTAGATAACACACCCTTCTCAAATACTTGCATGCCTTAAATAACGATACCTTGTCTGGCAGTCCATAGTGTGAATCTCCGGGGATGGTGATCGTTTCACCAGATGGGGTTTTAATTTCGATGAGCTTTTTATCGCAGGCAATGCAAGCTTGGTTATGAGATAACCAATCCATGCCTAAGACAACATCGAACCCCGCCAATTTCATTGGCAGAAGAGAGGTAGGGATGGAATGATTCTTAAAGGTTATAGAGCATCCATCAAGAATGGAAGATGTGGATTCTATCATTCCATCAGCAAGTTCTATCTCATAAGTTTTATCTAGAGTTCTTATGGGCAGGTTTAGTAGTTTACTAAACTTATGATTAACAAAAGATCTATCTGCACCCGAATCAAAAAGAACTCTAGCATAAATATCATTAATGGGAATGTACCTGTTATGACATTGTCGTCATTAACAACTTCTCTTGCATTTATTTGAAAGGTACGTGCATTCCCCTTCTTGGCCTCTCCAGGCTTTGCATCATTACTTTTGGGTTTTTTGGGGCAGTTGTACATTACATGCCCTTTTTCATTGCAGTTATAGCAAACTGCATCCTTAAGATCCTTGCAATCTAAGGTCTTATGCCCTCTTCTTTTGCAGATACCACAAGGTTTGGTTTGTGGATTTATACTACATTGTCCCCAATGCCTATATTTACAATTCTTGCACAGGTTTGTCATTAGACGCGTGCTGGTTCTTCTTGAACCCAAAATTTCCTTTCTTTTTAAACCTTTGGGAGTTATTATCCTCCTGTTTCCGTCAGTTTCAGTCTTAATTGACCTTTACCATGCCTTTTATTCGGGCGCCAACCCATTTATAAAACGTGCAAAGCGTTTGGATTCGGGGGTGATTAAATAGGAAACTAACCTAGATAGGGAATTGAAATCAGAGACTTACTTCCGACAGTCTAGGTTTTTCATTGAAAGAGACAAAAAGTATGTCTCCAACTTCTCCACCTCATGGGTTGGGCAGTAAGTTTCCTTAACAAGGTCCACAAACTTGGAACATCCTAAATTATACAGGTGTACTTTACCTGTAGACTGTATCATGGCTTTCCATCATATTAGGGCATCACCCTTAAAGGACTGTGATACATACTTGACAACATCCTTATCAGCTTAGTTGCTGATATCTACAATTGTTTCCATCTCATCCAACCACTTTAGGGTTTCTACAGCTCCCTTTTCCCCATTAAAGTCTCGGGGTTTACAGGAGACAAAGAATTTGTAGGTGCACCCGTCTTTAGAAGAACGGGACCTATCAGCAAAATCTACTTTTCCTTGGTTCACTCTTCGCATTTGAAGAGTGAACAGAGCTCTCTTTATGAGCTGATGATGGGGTAATTGATAGTGGTCTAGAGCGAGTAGCACTCAACTCTCTTATCTTTTCTATGGCCTTACCCATGGCCCTTTCCGCAGCCGCATCAATGCGAGCTTGGAAATCATTAGAGTTGATGTTCCGATGGCTACTTTGTGCCTCATTAGAATTAGCCATTCTTCAAAGATTTGGTTCTATAATACCAAATAAATTTTCTCTTAGCCATGGTATAACAACCATATCGGCTTTTAATCATTGGGTATAACAATCTATCACCTAATCAAGCTAGTCTTAATAACATCATAATCCTCGAGCTTAAAGTATCTATATTTGACCTAGGTCTTAATAGGACTATCATAGGCAAATTACAATTTGGACGTGGTCCATATATCATTGGACAGTGGATGGCAATGTCACAACTGTCATTGTTATCATTGACAATTATATAGCTCATAGGCTTGTCCCTAATGGACATAATAATTGGGCACATTGGCCTGTCACATTGGACCTAATATATATATATATATATATATATATATATGTGGCATATCAGCCTGTCACTTAGGACATAATGCATATGGCATATCAGCCTGTCACATTGGACATAAATTAGGCACATTTGGCGTATATCATATCAGATGTATATGGCATATCAGCCTGTCTCGTTGGACATAAATTGGGCACATTGGCCTACATCATATCAGATGTACATGGCATATCAGCCTGTCCATTTGGACATAAATTGGCACATTGGCCTACATCATGTCAGATGGACATGGCATATCAGCCTGTCCCTTTGGACTAAATTGGTCACATTGGCCTACATCATATCAGATGTACATGGTATATCAGCCTGTCCCTTTGGACATAAATTGGGCACATTAGCCTACATCATATGAGATATACATGGCATATTAGCCTGTCCCTTTGGACATAAATTGGCACATTGGCCTACATCATGTCTGATGTACATGGCATATCAGCCTGTCCATTTGGACATAAATTGGTCACATTGGCCTACATCATATCAGATGTACATGGCATATCAGCCTGTCCCTTTGGACATAAATTGGGCACATTGGCCTACATCATATGAGATGTACATGGAATATCAGCCTGTCCCTTTGGACATAGATTGGGCACATTGGTCAGCCTGTCCCTTTGGACATAAATTGGGCACATTGGCCTACATCATATTAGATGTATATGGCATATCAGCTTGTCCCTTTGGACATAAATTTGGCACATTGGCCTACATCATATCAGATGTACATGGCATATCAGCCTGTCACATTGGCCTGACGGCTAGTGTTGTTCCTCAAGCCACACTACCAAGAGTATGAACATTCTTTAATGCTACATAAGAGTACCTTAATGATTGATTAATGGTCCCGGTCACCTTCGACCTTAACGACCTTGGAGGTTTGGACCTAGTGCCTTACCTCTGGATAGAAGGATAACTTCCCTTAACTATCCTGATAGAAGACCCCTTCGTACTTAACTATCATTTCTTGGCCAATGTGTGGTCTACGCCACTTGGCATAACTATTAAGGTCTTTTGGAATTATATAGCAGAGCATAAATTTCGAGTAAAATCGAGATGCTCGTTATCAAAAGGATGGATACATATATATATATATATATATATATATATATATATATATATATATATATAATTCCAAAATACTTCATTAAATTTCCATAAGAAATTACATTACTAGAAAATGAAATAAACTGTCCATGCAAGGACTTTAAAGAAATGAAAATGTCCACGCAGGGACTAAAGAAACAACAATGTCCTCGAAGGGACTACATATTATTAGAAGAGACTTCACTCGTCCTTCTTTCCCTTGACCAACTTAGAGACTTTCTTGAAGAACTTGTTTGTCTTCTTCTCCGTTTTCTCCGCCTGCTGCTGCATTTCTTTCATTCTTTCTAAGGCCACATTAATGGCCTCAAATGGTGGCGGAGGTTGTGGTTGATGTTGTGGCATAACCGGATACTGGTACCCATAAGTTGGATATCCAGTCGATGGATAAGTAGGTGGCAAAGGAGACGGGTAAAGTGCATTGTGCATAACAACTTGCATATAGGGGTCTTGCGACCATGCTTGATTGTCTACTGGTGTAGACAGAATAAAAGGATCATATCCAGATGTGTCTGGATATGTGGGGATTGGGTTAGAATAACCCGATGGTAGGTGTGGGTGTTGGTGTTGGTTCAACCACAGGTGAAGTGTTAGAGGGCCCACCCATTTGTGGGTCCTCTTGAATCGTGGGGTAGGAGTTTGGCAAAGGTGGCAACGATCCCGACCTTTGTCCTGCACTTACCGACATACGTGCTCCACGCTTCCTCCTTGGTGGTTTAGGTGGCGGTTGAGGTTGGTCTGCCGGTTCCATGTGGGCGTCTTCTTGAACAGGAGGCGGTTGAGAGTGATTGGAAGGTGTGTGGGTGAAGGTGAATTGGTTTCAATATTGGTCAACTCATTAGGACCTTGGGAGGGTGATCCGGCATAGGAGTTCGCATCACTTGATATTTCTATGGGATGCGCGTTCGATCCCGATGGTGGCACCTCCGGGTCGGAGTCCTCATCCATAGGGTTTGGTTGGTCCAACGGATTTTGATCGGTTGGATGTGTGTTAAAGTAATGGTTAGGGTTAAATTCTTCATGGTAAGAGTGATGAGAATGGGAATGGTGAGAATGGTAGGAGTATTGAGAGTGGTAATAATTTTGGGAATGTGAGGGCGAGTGTCTATTAGAGATAGAACGTCTCGCTGGTTGCTAAGGAGACGAATCTCCTGATTCTTGGTAGGCATCTGAGTTGTAAGGTTGAGGGGGAATGCGCCCCGATGGTCCTCCCCTCATTGGACATTTTCCCCTTCCACTTTCTCCTCGTACACGTGGCGGCATTTTCCTTTTAGAAATCAATTAAAAAACAATACTAATAACTTAATAATGAAATGAGTAATCCTAGGTCAATGCCTAGACTCGGAAGTCTAAGGAATGTGCTCGTGTAAGTTTGAGATTATACACAAAAGGCTAGTGATTAATTCTCTTCTCATTCTAACCTGTCACACCCCGTATTTGCAACCCGAAATCCATACACCGGTGGGCCCGGGTGGGGAGTATCGTGACGTCAGTTGATAATCATCATAGTCAATTAAACACGGCACAACGGAAGTCTTGGAGTAAACTTACTATTACAAACCGAATGTTCGAAAGTACAAAATAATATACAGGCTCGTAATAGAAGATCCACATGCGGATCATAAATTGTACATGGAAAGAATATAAAACAGAGTTTGGGCAGATTTAGGATTTGCAAGATCCCCTATCACTACCGAGCACTTCCAGCCTATTTTCGTATTGTACCTGCAGATTAGTCTTTTAAAAATACGTCAGCTTTCGCTGGTAAATACACCCAACCGACTCGTTTTGAAAACATGTCAAAAATGTTTTAAGTGCATATCAGCACAAAATCTTTTTATAACTTGGGTTAATTGACCGTCCAACTTTATTAACAGATTTACATGTTTGTCCATACATACGGGGCCTGGTACGGAGACCGAGACACAATTAATGTACACACCACTTTGGACTCACAAAGGAATCAATTCCTCCCAACCTTGTGGGAATGCATAATTGAGTGTCTATCGGGTGTATGCCTACACCCGCGCTAAGGTCGTGGCCATTTCTATTTTAAAGAGCTGAGGATATCCAGGACATGGTAGTTAACCCCTGATGTTTAAGTTTATCAAACAAAACTGATTAAAACAGAATATGCGGATTTACTATCCCCGAACCGGCGTTCGATTGAATCCCATTTCCGACCAAGCGGTAATAATTTACCGTAACCCAAGCCCGTATAGGGGAAATAAGTCGAGAGTATTTACTTGAGCTTTTCTTCTTTTATTTTTTTTATAACTCAGCCGTACACAAAAGTACTAAGTGCAGATAGCATTTACCAGCAAGTCTCCAGTCTAGATTAAGGCATAAATTAACCAATTAAATACTAACGGTCTTATTAAGTCATAGACTTAGACCGACTAGCGTACTTGATCAAAACGTTTGTCGCTAGATTAAACAATGACTGGATAGAATGTAGTTTAATCCCAACAAGTACTTTGACTTGTATAATATGGGTAAACTATACACATTCTGGATTTTGAGACTTAAATGACAAGGTTAAACCCGTCTCGGTTAATTTTCGTAAAATAGTTACATATACTTAACCGAGCGCATATTAGCGATATCGGATAACCGGATACGTCATGGACAAGTTCTATATACTATTATATTTTAAATAAGTTAAGATATCAGTAGGATATCAACTTGTATGCCCGTTATGGTTTTAAAACGAAACTATGCCTCATAAGTGAATTTCGGTAATTGTATACCGTATAAAAGGAACTTGAACATATTTTAAGTTTATGATCATGCGTATTCTGTAAAAATATTTATTTATGATATAATATTAGTAGGATATCAATTATATGTGTAATTTACCTTTTATGATCAAACTATGCACGAAGGGGCATTTTTTGTCATTTCACACATAGTTTATAAATTATTTGGGATTATGAGTTTATAACATGTACCTAATGTAAATATATTTAAAATAAGTTTTAAAATCAGTAGGCATCAAGTCTTTGTCATAATATGTTTAAAACCTTATTATGCGCCGAAACGACGCTTATGTCGTAAAATGACATTTTATGCGATTTTAAATGAAAACTGACATTAGCGTCAGATTAAAATGTTTAAAATATGTTATTTAATATAACATATCTGTAGGTAAATGATTTATCTTGAAAAGGTTGATTAAAATCATTTTATGAGCCACAAGAGCTAAAACCGTCATTTATCGACATAGTTTGCTTGAAAACTCATTTTATAACTTGGTTTATCATCCCAAATAATCCTACTTATGATATTACATTAGTAGAAACTCATTTTCAAGTTCAATACCATTTAAAACCTTGTTTTATACAAAAATGGCATTTTAGTCAAGAATGGCATAATTATGGAACTTGCGCATAAACGTGGAAACCTCAGAGAGTTATGCTACATTATATTATGATCATAATTCAACTTTCAGTTGCGAACCATCCCTAGAACTGAAATTGACGAGCCAAACATGTTCTTACATGTTCTAATAATTATTACCAAGTTCTTTAAGTGTCAAAACAGGTTTCATAACGTATATAAGATCAATTTATGATTTTTCCAAAAAAATGGCTTGTTTGACTTTTTAATAACTTAACTTTGACTCGTCAATTGGTCTAGCAAACGTGATCTTCAGGAGGTGCCCTTTATAGGGATTAACACCTACCTTATTACGATCACTTAGCCATGTTCATTTCGAACAATGGCTGGACCATAATGGTCTTAACCGAAAGTCAAAGCATTTTCTGTAAAACCCATCCACCAATAATTCTTCTTTAAATCTTGATACATTTTGTCACCTCCCGGGTGAACTAAGTATCTTGAATTATGCGCTTCCTTGAGGATTAGATCTCTAAGTCCTCCAAAGATCGGAACCCAAATTCTATCATTTAATCTAAGGATTCGATCCTTTCCAGGCGTTAACTGATCAATAGTTCCACCTAATCCCTCATTAGGAATATTAGCCTCTAACAAGGCTTGCTTTTGCGCATTTAATAGCTTTTCACTTAAGTTATTTCTGAGCTTAATGCTCTTGGCGTTAATCCTAATAGGTTTAACTCTTTCTTTGCGACTTAAGGCGTCGGCAACTACATTTGCCTTGCCGGGATGGTAGCGAATCTCGCAATCATAATCATTAAGTGTTTCCATCCATCGGCGTTGTCGCATGTTCAATTCTTTCTGATTGAACAGATGCTAGTGGCTTTTATGGTATGTGTATATAACACACTTTGTACCATATAGGTAATGTCTCCATAGTTTTAGTGCAAATACAACCGCAGTCAATTCCAAATCATGGGTGGTGTAATTTATTTCATGCACCTTTACTTGTCGTGATGCATAGGCAATTACCTTGCCATTTTGCATTAGCACACAGCCTATACCGGTGTGTGATACATAACAATAAACAACACACTTCTCAATACCCTCAGGTAGAGATAACAAAGGAGCATTGCTCAACTTGTGTTTTAGAACCTCAAAAGATTCTTCTTGCTTTGGACTCCAATTATACTTAACATTCTTTCGGGTTAAGGTAGTTAAAGGAGTGGCTACTCTTGAGAAGTTCTCAATGAACCTCCTATAATAACCGGCCAATCCTAGAAAACTACGAATCTCCGATGGGGTTTTGGGTACTTCCCAATTCATTATGGCCTTAATTTTAGCGGGATCCACTTAGATACCACGCTCACTTGCCATATGTCCAAGAAATTGGACTTCTCTAAGCCAAAATTCACACTTAGAAAATTTGGCATAAAGCTTCTCTTGCCTTAGTAGTTCTAAGATGCACCGAAGATGTTTCTCGTGATCAGCTTGATTAGGATAATAGATAAGTATGTCGTCTATTAAGACAATGACAAACTTATCTAGATGTGGCTTGCAGACTCTATTCATGAGATCCATGAATGATGCAGGTGCATTTGTGAGCCTAAATGGCATCACTAAGAATTCAAAATGACCATACGGGTCCTAAAGGTTGTCTTTGGAACATCTTCACTCCTAACCTCCAGTTGAGGATATCCTGATCTCAAATCGATCTTGGAGAAGTAACTAGCCCTTTGAAGTTGGTCAAATAAATCATCGATCCTGGGCAGAGGATATCTATTCTTGATTGTTAACTTGTTTAGCTCTCAGTAATTGATGCACATTCGCATCGAACCGTCTTTCTTCTTTACAAAGAGGATAGGAGCTCCCCAAGGTGAGGAACTAGGCTGAATAAAGCCTTTCTCCAAAAGTTCGTGTAGCTGCGTTCTCAATTCCTTCATTTATGTTGGTGCTAGCCTATATGGAGCTCTAACCACTTGTGCATATCCTGGTAGGATATCTATTCCTAAACTCCACTTGCCTGTCTGGAGTTAAACCTGGTAATTCTTCTGGGAACACATCGGGATACTTTGAGATGACTGGTAGGTCCTCCATGTCTGGCTTAGGCTCATTTATGGTGACTTGTGCCGTGTAGATGACATAGCCTCTTCTCAAACACTTGGATGACTTAATAACGACACCTTGTCTGGCAGTCCATAGTGTGAGTCTCCAGGGATGGTGATCATTTCACCAGATGGGGTCTTAATCTCGATGAGCTTCTTATCGCAGGCAATGTGGGCTTGGTTAAGAGATAACCAATCCATGCCTAAGACAACATCGAACCCCACCAATTTCATTGGCAGAAAAGAGATAGGAATGGAATGATTCTTAATGGATATAGAGCATCCATCAAGAATCAAAGATGCTATTTCTAAGGTTCCATCGGCAAGTTCTATCTCATAAGTTTTATCTAGAGTTCTTGTGGGCAACTTTAACAATTTACTAAACTTATGGTCGACAAAAGATCTATCTGCACCCAAATAAAAAAGAACTCTAGCATAAATATCGTTAATGAGTAAAGTACCTGTTATGACATTATTGTCATTAACAGCTTCCTTAGTAGTCAGCAAAAGCGCGTGCATTCCCCTTCTTTGCCTCTCCAGGCTTCGGATTACTATTCTTTGAATTCTTAGGGCAGTTAGTTGCATTGTGCCCTTTTTCATTGCAGATATAACATACAGCATCCTTAAGATCTCTACAATCTAGGGTCTTATGCCCTCTCCTTTTACAAATACCACAAGGTCTAGCTTGTGAATCAGAATTACACTGTCCGCAGGGTCTGCAGTTGCAAGTCTTGCAAAATGGCATCATAGCCGACTTGCCTTGGTTCCCTTTGAACCTGAATCTCCCTTTATTTTTCTTATTAAATCTTTGGGAGTTGTCTTCATCTCTCTTCCTTTTCCCGTCAGTTTCTGGCTTAACTGACTTTTGCCTTACAAGATCAAGGGTGAGAGAGAGAGATAGGTCTACAGCAGACCTATAGGTATTAGGCTAAGCAGGCTTTACCATGCCCTTAATCTCGGGTGCTAATCCATCGATAAAACGCGCAATGCGTTTGGATTCAGGGGTGATCAGGTAGGATACTAACCTAGATAGGGAATTGAGGTCGGAAACATACTTCCGACAGTCTAAGTTTTTCATGGAAAGAGACAAGAAGTCTGTCTCTATTTTCTCCACTACATGGGGTGGGCAATAGGTTTCCTTAATAAGGTCCATAAACTTAGACCATCCTAGATTATACATGTATACTTTACCTGTGGACTGAATTATGGCTTTCCACCAAGTTAGGGCATTGCCCTTGAAGGATTGTGATACATACTTGACCACATCCTTTTCAGCACAGCCGCTGATGTCTATGATGGTCTCCATCTCGTCCAGCCACTTTAGGGCTTCTACAGCTCCTTTTTCCCCATTAAATTCTTGGGGTTTATAAGAGACAAAGTACTTGTAGGTGCATCTGCCCTTAGAAGAACGGGACCTATCATCATAGTCTATCCTCTTAGGTTCACTCTTCGCATTTGATAAGTGAACAGAGCTCTCCTTATGAGCTGAGGATGGGGTATTCGATAGTGGTCTAGAGCGAGTAGCACTCGACTCTCTTAGCTTTTCAATAGCCTTACCCATAGCCTTTTCCATAGTCGCATCAATACGTGCTTGGAAATCATTATTATCTATGGCTACATTTTTGGCGTCCTTAGAGTTGACGTTCTGATGGCTACTTTGTGCCACATTAGAATTAGCCATTCTTCAAATCTTTGGTTCTATATACCAAATAAAATTTGCCTTAACCATGGTATACCAACCATTTCAGCTTTAAACATTGGATATAAAAATCCATTGCCTAATCAAGCTAGTGTGAATAACATCACACCTCTTAGGCTTAAAGTATCTATATTTGGCCTAGGTCTTAATAGGACCATTATAGGCAATTTACAATCTGGACAAGGTCCATATATTACTAGACAGTGTATCGTAATGTCACAACTGTCATTGTCATTTTTGACAATTGTATAACACATAGGCTTGTCACAAAGGACTTTTTTTTTTTAAAAATGGCACATAGGCCTGTCACAAATGGACATAAGATTATAGCACATAAGCCTGTCACTAATGGACATAAGATTATGGCACATAGACCTGTCACTAATGGACATAAAATAGGGCACATAGGCACTACATCACTAATTGATGTTTTTATTTATCATCATATTGATGATATTAGCCGGGATCCAATTGATCACATAGGCTATATAAAATTAATCATAGCCATAAGGGCAATACATTACTAATGGATGTTTTATTTATTTATCACCGCACTGGTGTTATTAGCCGGGATCAAACAGATCACATGGGCTATATAAAATAAATCATAGCCACAAGGGCAATACATCACTAATGGATGTTTTATTTATCACTGCACTGGTGATATTAGCCGGGACCAAACAGATCGCATGGGCTATATTAATGGTTAGGACATAGTTCCATTACCTGGAAGGCTAGTGTGATTCCTCAAGTCACACAACCATGAGTATGCACATTACTTGAATGTTAACATAAGAGGATCTTAATGGCCGATAATAGTTCCGGTCGCATTGACCTTAATGACTTGGAGGTTTGAACCTAGTCCACCACCTCTAGATAGAAGGATAACTTCCCTTAACTATCATGATAGAAGACCCTTCCGTTCTTAACTATCATTTATATAAATTTTTGCCAAATGTGTGGTCTGTGCCACTCGGCTAAATCAAAACTATTAAGATCTTTTTCGAATTATATAGCTGATCAAAAATTCGAGTAAAATCGAGACGATCGCTTGAAGAGGATGAATACATATATATAATTCCAAAATATTTCATGAAATTATAATAAGAAATTACAATAATTGAAATGAATAAATAAAAGAAACTGATTGTCCATGCAAGGACTAAAAAGAAATAAACATGTCCACGCAGATGTCGTCACAGGGACTACATATAATTAGAAGAGACTTCACTCGTCCTTCTTTCCTTTGACCAACTTGGAGAGTTTCCTGAAGAACTTGTTTGTCTTCTTCTCTGTTTTCTACGCTTGCTGCTGCATCTCTTTCATCCGTTGCAAGGACTCATTAATGGCCTCAAGTGGTGGCGGAGCTTGTGGTTGTGGCTGTGGCATAACCGGGTACTGGTACCCATAAGTTCGAAGTTGGTGGGAAGGAGACGGGTAAAGTGCGTTGTGCATAACTGCCTGCATATAGGGGTCTTGCGACCATGCTTGATAGTCTACTGGTGTAGACAGGTTAAAAGGATCATATCCAAATGTGTCTGGATATGTGGGGATTGGGTTAGTATAACCCTATGGTGGTTGAATAGCAGGTGTTGGTGTTGGTTCCACTATAGGTGAAACATTAGAGGGTCCACCCATTTGTGGGTTCTCTTAAATTGTAGGGTAGGAATTGGGCAAAGGTGGCAGCGAACCCGACTTTTGTCCGGCATGTACCGACATACGTGCTCCACGCTTCCTTCTTGGTGGTTTAGGTGGTGGTTGAGGTTGGTCCACCGGTTCTATGTAGACATCTTCTTGTACTGGGGTGGTGGAGAGTGATGAGAAGGAGTGTGGGCAAAGGTGAATTGATTCCAATATTGGTCCCACTCATTAGGACCTTGGTAGGGTGATCTGGCATAGGAGTTTGAATCGCTTGATATTTCTATGGGATGCGCGTTCGATCCTGACGGTGGCATCTCCGGGTCGGAGTCTTTGTCCATAGGGTTTGGCTGGTCCAACTGATTTTGATCGGCTGGAGGTGTGTTAAAGTAATGGTTAGGGTTAAATTCTTCATGGTAAGAGTGATGAGAATGTGAATGGTGAGAATGGTATGAATGATAGGAGTGGTGAGAGTGGTAAGAATTTTGGGAATGTGAGGGCGAGTGTCTATTAGAGGCAGAACGTCTTGCTGGTTGCCAAGGAGATGCATCCCCTGATTCTTGTTGGGCATCTGAGTTGTGCGGTTGAGGGGGAATATGCCCTGATAGTCCTCCCCTCATTGGACCTTTTCCTCTTCCACTTTGTCCTCGTACACGTGGCGGCATTTTCCTGTTAGAATTCAATTCAAAACAATACTAATAACTTAATAAGGAAATGAGTAATATTAAGCCAATGCCTAGAATCGGAAGTCTAAGGAACGTGCTCATGTAAGTTTGAGGTTAAACACAAGAGGGATAGTGTTTAATTCTCTCAAACGTTGGCTCTGATACCAACCTGTCACACCCTGAATTTCCAACCCGAAATCCTTACACCGGTGGGCCCGGGCGGGGAGTATCGTGACGTAAGTTGATAACATCATTGTCAATTAAACATAGCACAACGGAAGTCTTGGAGTAAAATTATTATTACAAACCGAATGTTCAAAATAAAATAATATACAGGCTCATAATAGAAGATCCATAGGCGGATCATAAAATGTACAAGAAAGAATATAAAACAGACTTTAAGGCAGATCTAAGGATTTGCAAGATCCTCTTATTCACTACCGAGCAGCTTCCGGCCTATTTCGTATTGTACCTGCAACTTAGCCTTTGGACGATACGTTAGCTTACGCTGGTAAATACACCTAACTGACTCATTTTGAAAACTTTAAAAATGATTTTTAAGTGCGAAACGGCATAAAATCTTTATTAACTTGGGAAAGTTGACCTTGCAACCTTGTATCAGATTCACATGTTTGTCTTTACATACATGGCCCAGTACAAAAACCGAGACATGATTAAATACACACCACTTAGAACTCACGAAGGAGTTATCCCCAACGTCTTGGGTAATTTGCATATGAGCGTCTATCAGGTGTATGCCTACACCCCGCGCTAAGGTCATGGCCAATAACTAATGTATTGAGCTGAGGATATCCAGGACACGGTAATTTAACCCCCGATGTTTAAGTTATCAAACAAAACTGATTAAAATGAAATATGCGGGTTTACTAGCCACAAACGGGCATTCTATTGACCCCATTTCGGACCAAGCGGTAATAATTTACCGTATCCCAAGCCCTTATAGGGAAAATAAGTCAAGAGCATTTACCTGAGCTAGTCTTCTTCTTTTATTTTAATGACTCAGCCATATACAAAAGTACTTAAGTGCAGATAGCATTTACGGCAAGGCTCTAGTCTGGATTATGGCATAAGCTAACCAATTAAATATTGTCTGTCTTTATTTAAGTCATAGACTTGGACCTAGTAGTGTACATGATCAATACGTGTAACGCTTGATTAAACGATGATCAGATAGAATGTAGTTTAATCCCGACAAGTACTTGACTAGTATAGTATGGGTAAACTATAACATTCTGGATTTTGAAATTAAATGACAAGGTTAAACCCGTTTCGGTAAATTTTCGTAAAATAGTTATATATTTTAACCGTACGCATAAAAGCGATATCGGGTAACTGGATAAGTCATGGACAAGTTCTATATGCCATTATATTTTAATTAAGTTAAAATATCAGTAGGATATCAACTTATATGCTTGTTAAGGTTTTAAAACGAAACTATGCCTTATAAGGGTATTTCGGTAAATATATATCGTATCAAAGGAACTTGAATATATTTAAGTTTATAATTAAAAGTATTATGGAATAATATTTTATTTATGATATAATATCAGTAGGATATTAATTAAGTGTGTAAATTATCTTTTATGACCATATGTTCATGATGTGCAATGTTCAAATAACAAACCATATGTATATAATAAAAAAAGAAAAAAAAGGAAACAGCTTGCGGCCGCAAGCTGTTGTTAAGATTTATTTTATGTTTTTTCTAATTCAAAGACTTATCTAACTTCATTAAATGGAACCCTAATCTTAACCTAATTCCCCCTCTATATAAACAAGTGTTCCTCCATTCTTTCTCCACTTTTTCAAGCCTCCAAACACCTCAAACAACCCTCTAAACTTCAGAAACTTTCTGCTGAAACACAGCAGATTGCAAGTGAGTTTCAACTCACTTCTCTTATTCTTCTAGCCTTGTTTTTCCTTCTAACACTCTTGGATAACCTCTAGGAAGGTTCTCACAAGTTTGCTTGGGCAAACTAAGGTGAAACCCCACCATTTTGAGGTCCAAAAGTGTGTAAACTTTCTGCCCAAACTTTATCTTTTTTAAACTTCAAGATTTTCAATGTTTTCTTCTTGTTTTCTTCCTCAACATTGTTTGCTAAGCCGTATGGATGTTACCATAGGTTTTCCATGGAAAACCAAGGTGGAACAACACCATTTTTGGGGCCAAACTTTTTGTTTGGAAGATAAACTTATAAAAGCTTTTTCGAACTTGTTTTTAAATATAATAACTCTATGCTACTTATGCCTCTAACCAAGTTTATGGTTAGTGTGTTAGCTAGACTTGTTCCTACACAATCAAGAGGATAAAATGTCTCTAAACTTGTGGTTTTTAATAGGATTTCAAACCCGCAAGTGTTGGGCCATCCAAGTTTACAAGCTTGTGTTGGTGTAGGTGTGATTACATGGAGGCCTTGGCCATCCAGCTTTTCAATCCACCCCTCACTTGATGATTTCTATATTCTTGACCATCCGGATTGTCCTTGTGGCAATCTTGTGTATTGGGGAATCTTACGAAAGAGGTTTAGGACGGTTATCCCCTTACCTCCATGCATGACTTATATGATATCTATGAAATACATGAACTCTATGATGAATTAGTAATATTATATGTAAACTATATATGTAAATACTTAATATAACCGAACCTTTGACAATGACCATATGGTTACTTGTCCTAATATTAGGTTATTTTATCTTAGACCTAACCATCGTTATGATTCTATTGGGCATGACCCATAAAAACACAAACACTCTCCGGGGCTTATGTGTCAAAAACGAGCGTTAACGTCTAGATAAATACTTTGTCTATACATACTTTTGCATACTTTAAATTCCTAAAATTGACAAACTCCATCGTAAATCTAAAACTCACACACGTACGTTTTCTTGTGTAGGATAACTTGGTGTTCATCCCCCTAAAACAACCTATCACTTTCACGGAATTTACTTTGCAAAACCGTGAGTACACTCGACACCCTTTTTATGCTTTACACTATTTGGTGCAATATGTTAATTTACCAAACTACACTAAATCACACTTTTATTTTATGAACACACACAAACAATCCATCAAACATGCTTTAGTCCTATGCTACTTGAATTGTTACATGGTTTATTCTTATGTGATCTAAATGTCAAACTTCGATCAAGCCTCCCTTAACATGTATAACACTATAGGAGTAACGCACTGCTCGTATACTTGTGGTCAATGTTAAGTTTTAATCTTTTATGTGGTACACTAGAGGATTGACTTATAGTTCACATGCCTTGTTTACATTTATCTTGTATGCTAGCTATTCATATGGATTTGTTTAAACGGTTTTAATACTCATGCTATGATATCAAACTTGTGTACTCGCCAATACTTTGCTATTGAAATATAATTTTTAACATGTTGCAGGTTGATGAAGTTGGTATAATGAAACTTAGTAGGAACGGCATAAAAACATGCGTAGAATGCTAAGTTAATCATTATGTTTTGTTGAACTTATTTTGTTGTTGTTTCTTTGTATTTTGACAATGTTATAATTTGACAATTTGATGCTTTGAAATGAAATGAGTTGTTTAATTAAATATTGTCACAAATAATGTTATGATGTATCGAGCGATCTAGTTCGTCTCACTCCGATGTTTCCACCATCGGTTGGGGTGTGACAGTCGAATCAAACTACAAGGCATAATCTCACCTTTTATTCAATAAACAACTACTATATCTTTTTGGACTTTTTCACCATGATTTCAACTATTTTTCATTGTATTTTCGGATCTTTTTTTATATTTTCAGTACAAACTACACTACAAAATAGTTATAAAAAACAACCTAAAATCGAATTTTTATCACTCATGTTAAAAGTAAAGATTTTAGTGGGTCAAAGGCTAAGTGGTTGGTCAAACGAAAGGTTTAGGCTCAGAGTTGATTTAAAATGGTGTAAAAATATAAAGGTTTATCCTAATGCCTTAATCGTTCTGGTTCTTGATATCTGTCTATGGTCTTAAATGCATCAAAACTCCCAAGTTCTACAATACGTGAACTAATGGCACACTCAAACAAAGAAACATATATATGTAACATGTGTAACTGGCTCAAAATCTCACATGGAAAGGCTACGATATGTGATGTGCATAACATGACTAACTTCTTAGGCGGACTATTCCTAAATAACTACCCGCAATTATCTTATAAAAACTCCTTGAATACCCATCATGCTAATTTCCTTGAACTTGACCATGAAAAAAAATCAAATGGTTCATCAATTAAGGGAATGCCACAAAGGGTCATTCACTCTCGAAGATGTTAATGAGCGGGTCACAAGTCTGTGTTAAAAAGATTTTTGTGTTATTCAATGATAGAAAATGTTTCTTTCTCAAAGCAAGATTTTTTATACCTCCCGAGATTATCCTGTTGAATACACCAAGAAAGAATAAGACCTATTTTGTTAACATGAAGAATGCAGCTGACTTCTCTAATCTCTAAAGCTTTTGATTGAAAGTCATTGCTTTGGCATAGGCAATGAGGGCTTGTCAACTTTAAAAACATAAATTGCCTTGTTAACTAAACCTTATTTGAGGTTTTTCTTGTAAAAGTTCTCTTTTCGAAAAAAAAATGTATGGCATGCACCAAAAAACAAGCAACATCAGAAATCGTATAAGCCAAAAGCTGTAAACTCCATAAGTGGTCCTATATAGTTAGTGCATATAGATCTTTTTGGACCTATAAGTGTTAAATGCATGACTAAAATTTCTTATTGTTCGGTGATAATAGATTATCATACTTAATTCACAGGGGTTTATTTTCTTACTACCAAAAGTGACACTTCTGAGACCTACTGAAGAATTTTGTTCTAAATCGTCAATGGAAAGGTGAAGACCACAGGAATTGATCAAGGAATGGATATCAAGAATCAAGTCTTTAATTCTTTATGTGAAAGCAAGGGGAATCAACGATAATTCAGTGCTGCTAGAACTACACAACAAACTGTTGTTGCTGAAAGATAATTCAGTACTGAAACAGCTCAAACAATACTAGTTGATTCAAAACTCCTAACCATCTTCTGGGTAGAAGCAATTAATACTGCATGTTATTCGTTGAGTTGTAGTACCAAGCCTCAAAGCAAATTATGTATGAGCTGCTATCCAAAAGAAAGCCTTTGATCGATTTTGATGCCATTCGGCCGTTCATGCACATTGTTTGTAACATCCGTCAAAAACGGATTTACCAAACCCGCTCCGTTTATCAACCGAACAGTCAGTCAAAATTTTCGTTGCGAATTAAATGCCCAAAATAATTTTAAACGATACGTAATCAATTATTATACAAGAATATATATTTAGTTTTTGAAAAACTGTTGAAAATCGCAAAATAAAAACAAAATGATCCAGCCGGGTTTCGAACCCGGGTCTGTACCGAATCAGTTCAAGCCTTATCGCACATCACACAAACCACTACGCCACTTGTTCTGTTTGATAAATAATAGAATCATTTAATTCATAAAGGGACGTTACGAATTCAAAACCGGCGCCCAAACAGTTCAGTCGTCGGAATCCCGGAAATCTCGCGAGTCTTAACTACAATTTACGTTATCACGTAAACCATTAACCAGACATCGGTTATAACCGATGTTTGAAGTTCGCGACCAAACCATAACCGCCGGAGTTTTATGATTTATGATTACAGTCGGAAATCAGACCAGGTGCTTCAACGTTCTGCATTATAAATTCACCCACAACCGACTGCAAACCTTTTCGCTCAAAAACACACCTTTTCTCGGCGTAATTCCACCCGCCGGAATTTCCCTGCTCATCGCCGGAAAACCGGTTTCTCCATCCCTGAGCCTCTGAGCTTATACCGGAGATACTCACACCCTTTGTAAGCTTCCTGGAGACTCGCTGCTACAAGGAACACGTCGCCGGAGTTGATTGCTGTCACCGGAGTTTCTGCCGGAAAACAGAGAGTTCAGTCGGTATGCTTCTCCGCCCAATTTCTTTTCCTTTTCACATTTATCCCACCGTAATGAACTGAAAAACACTAATAAACCGATAAAAACTTTGAACTAGTCGATTTCCGAACTCTGGTTCTATCTTGATGAAGAAGACGATGTATTTCCGTATCATATATGTATAATTAAAATCAACTTATTAATCGGGTTAGACACACAGTCCAGCGGTGGACTGTACGCACATATAACGCAAACGTCTCGAGTTCGATTCCGGTTTCACACACGCTGCCTTAATAAAAACCATTTTTTTTGTTTACTGAACCGGAGTCGCCTTAGATATATGTTAAGTATATTAATAATCGGAATAATAACCAAGTTAAACACACAGTCCAGCGGTGGACTGTGTGTATGTTTAATCGCACGTCACAAGTTCGAGTCCGGTCTCCTACATCGACCCGGACAATTATTAACTTTTTAAATAGAGTCAGAAATGAAAGCAGATAATTTGTAATTAAGTATAATAAAAGTGAAAATATATAACATGTTAAACACACAGTCCAGCGGTGGACTGTGTGTTAGATTAAACCACAGGTCCCGGGTTCGAGACCTGTGGAGTGCATGTCCGAGTCGCTTAAACTGTTTTTAAAATAAAAATGATTTTCGGTTTAAACTAATTAATATATATATATATAATTAAAATCAGATTTATAACGGGTTAGACACGTAGCTCAGTTGGTAGAGCTGCGTGCACGCGTACGGGAGGTCTCGGGTTCGAGCCTCACTCAGCGCACTTGTATTCCGAATTGAACCGGTCAACGGTCAGTCAAACGGTCAACGGTCAGAAAAAAATCAATTTTTTTATTATTTTTTATTTAATTATTTTAATTAAAAATCAATTAAAAATACTTAAAATTAACATTTTAAGGTTAGAAAATAGCCTCAAACTCACAAAAATACACCCAACAATCCTACTAAAATAGATTAATAAAATCCATTTACTTACCAAACCATAATGCGATTATTCTAGGTTAAACTCACTCGTGGTTAAAACCACTTCGCGTGCATTCAACATCATCAACCGAACGCACCCACTGTGAGTGAATCTTACAACTTCCCCTTTTAAATTACACGTTTTGGGGTGTGTCATGTGTTATGAAAATAATTAATTTATTTATTTAAACTTGTGCCATACCACATCATGACCTAAACTTAGATTGTTTTTATTGTTGTGATTTACTTATTTCCTTTTGTCATATTATATGAAACTCATACATTAAGCCCATTAGTTCCTCGTGGAAGACGAGTTGAACAACGCGTGCTACAAATCAAATTCATTATTGTTTATGTGTATATCATTGAGTTTGTATTGTTTGTAGTTGTGTCATTCATATTATCATGGTTATACAATTCATTCATTAGGCCCCTCAGTTCCTCGTGAGAGACGAGTTGAGCATCGCGTGCCTCTAATTGTTCCATTATTATTCATAAGTGTTTCATCCAATATCTTATGATTGTTGATTAAGTTACATCTATTTTTACTCATGTTTGGTTGTGCACATATTTCATAATCAATGTAAATAAATTTGTTCAAATGTTTTCCATAGGATTCACTCGCCAACATTATGTTGATCCAAAAACCCTTTTACACATGATACAGGTGAACAGGTTGAAGCAAGGAAAACATAGGATATGCCTTAGAAGAGAACAAAGAAGTTTAGATTCTTAGTTAGATCATGTTGTAACATTTATTGTAAATTTCCATTTAATTTGTATTAATGAATATGAAACGCTTAATAAATGTCATGAGCTTTGATGATAACCCAATCATGCCCCGATCACCTTTTCCGCTGCGGGTCGGGGTGTGACAGATTGGTATCAGAGCCATGACTATAGGGATATAGGATAGGTTATTAGACCCTTAGAGCCTATACTATAGTCTGCCTAAATTTTAATTGATTAGGTGGTTACATACAAACTTGTGACATTTATTTGTTTCATATTTGTTTACATATACAGTCAAACATACATGCTTATATACATATTCATTATACATATATACATATTCATTATACATATATCGATGTTCATGTATTCAATTTATTTTCATATTCTCATTATCCAAAGATTTTGTGCAATTTTCAAATCTCATCAAAGTAAGTTCTGCGACGGGCATGTAGTAACTGGAAGGGTACAAGTACCGGTAGTCGGAACGTCCTGTCTAGGCTGGCATTCGTATAAATCCAATATAACAGACCAGTTTGCCTACCTGGGGACCAACGATGAGAGTACGAAGGACCTATTAGGCCAAAGCAGGCCACACCAAACGTCGTTCGAACTAACCCTACTTTGAGTTGTCACCGTGTCTACACCTGGACACATTCCGAATATCACACATTGTATACATATTTCTCGATTTTCTCCGGGTTTTTGTGTACGCAACCTGGCAGAAACCGTGCGAACCATATGAAAAACCGGTATTCATGGGGGCCCACATGATTACACAGGTAAAGTATGGCGGCATGTAGGGCCTAACAGCGAGCAAAACCCAAGACATCCAATGGATGTAGTAATTTATTTATCTATAATTATTTTATGAATGTTCATTCCTAATGCGACCCATGAACCCAAAAGCATCCAACTCATACTCTTGTCATGTATTCCTTGTAGATGTCTTCTAACTTCGCCCGTAGGAAGACGAGAGCAAGAAAAGCCCGCGAACGCATGGCTGCCTTAATCGCTCAACAAATGGCTGCCGTAATACCCAACATTGTAATCCAAGTTCAACAAGCACTTACCGTAAATCCTGTCAATCAAGCAAACCAAAACATTTTCAACTCTTCCCCAAATACCACTAAATGCACCTACAAACACTTCAAATCATGCGACCCTCCGAAATACAAAGGGACTGAAGGCGTCACCGCTCTCCTCCATTGGTTTGAAGAAATGGAGAACACATTTCTAAATTGCGATTGCCCTGACGATTGCAAAGTGCGATATGCAACCGGTCGATTATATGGGATAGCACTTACTTGGTGGAACACAGAGAAGGCCAAACGAGGTGTGGAAGATGCTATGTCCTTAACTTGGAACGAATTGAAGGAAATCATGACCAGACGATTTTGCCCAAGGAGCGAAATCAAGAAGTTAGAAGATGAATTTTACTCATTGAAGCAAGTGGAAGGAGACCACATCACCTACAATAAAAGATTCCTCGAGTTACATCAAATGGTTCCCAACATGTTCACTCCCCTCTACCGTTTGATCAAGCACTACATTCGTGGTCTTCCGTCAAAGATTCAAGACCCTATTATAAGTATCAAGCCTACAACTTTAGAAGCAGCAATGGAGCTAGCAACAGAGCTCACGGAGAACCGAATCCGAAACAAAGACTTCAAGGAGGAGAAGAAGAAGGATAAAGAACCGACTGAAACTTCCGACCCCACTCAAACTGAATCCCCTTCTCAACCCAATCCTAAGAGAAGAAGAGTCGGGCGACTTTTCGCTGCGACCCAACGGAATCAACCAGTTTTACACGCTATACCCATCCGAGCTATCCCAATCACCCAAGTGGCACCCAACTCAGCTTACCCAGATAAGAAACCATATCTCGGACCTCACCCTCGATGCAACAACTGTTTTTATCACCATCCCCATACCCTACCTTGTCGTCTATGTGCAACTTGTGGACGCTATGGTCATTTGAGCAATGTTTGTCGCACCTTTCAAAACCAAACCTTTTCCCCTACCCAAAACATGACCCAAACTTATTATCAACCCCAATACCCCATGTTCCCATATGCTCGAGCTTGTTTCAATTGTGGCGACCCTACCCACTTTAGAAACACATGCCCTCAATTGGTTAACGTTATCAACACTCAAGCCCAATCAGACCCAGTTAACCAAGTAAACCAAGAAAACCCAACCACTATGCCACCATTAAGAGGAAGAGTCTTCAATATCAACGCCAATCCTGTCGAAGATAATGACGGCCCAAACGAAGATACTCAACTAGTCCTCTTCGCCGAAGATCCAGATTCAACTCCTATCGTTTAGTTTTATGTTTTTCCATGTGTAGACTGTTAGAGAAATTATTGGATATTATATATTATATATTGTTTTCAGTATATGCATTTGCCGAGGCCGTAGCTCCCCATCCATCGAGGTTGAGTTTGATCCCCATTTTATTATGCGGTTGATCAGGGCGTGCCCGCACGATCGGCTCCGTTTGTTTGAGCCTTGATCGGTTATTTCATTTTACATCTCAATACAAGCAATACGTTCGGCTCCGTTTGATTGAGCCTTGAGCGCACATTTCAATTTACATTTCCAGTTCATGCAATACGTTCGGCTCCGTTTGATTGAGCCTTGAGCGCATATTTCAATTTACATTTCCAGTTCATGCAATACGTTCGGCTCCGTTCGATTGAGCCTTGAGCGCACATACAATTCCATTATCAGTATCTTGTGGTTGTGGTGTTTGTAGTAGAGTCGCATCGAACTAACCATAACTTGCGGATAAAGTCAATGAAAATTTGACAAGGATATGGTGGATACGCCGCTGGTACTTCCTATATATAAGTATTCTTGTCAAATGATCGGAGGCATTATCAGGCGGTTATGAGAGGTTCCATGCATAGGCTGTTTGTGTGGTTAAGTTATTCATTTTCAGTACATGCAATACGCTCGGCTCCGTTTGATTGAGCCTTGAGCACACAATTTCAATTTCAGTACATTCAATACGTTCGGCTCCGTTTGATTGAGCCTTGAGCGCACATCCATTTCATTTTCAGTACATGCAATACGATCGGCTCCGTTCGATTGAGCCTTGATCGCACAGATATATTTCATTTCAGTATTTTATGTTTGTTGTATTGGTTGTAGAGTTATAGGACTAATCATAATTCACTGATAAAACCAATGAAAATTTGACAAGAATATGGTGGATACGCCGCTGGTACTTCCTATATATAAGTATTCTTGTCAAAGGATCAGAGGCATTATCGGACGGTTATGAGAAGTTCTATGTAGGATTTATTAGTTTCTTGGTAACCAATCATAACTTGTGGATAAAACTAATGAAAATTTGGCAAGAATATGGTGGATACGCCGCTGGTACTTCCTATATATAAGTATTCTTGCCAAAGGATCAGAGGCATTATCAGGCGGTTATGAGAAGTTCCATGTAGGATTTAGTATTGCCTTGGTTGGAATTTGTGTTACATTTATATCATCATGATATTTAAAGAGATTGGATTGTGATCCATTTCTACATAAACTAACCTCTCCATCATAACAAACGAGAGAGGAACTTCCATCATTCAAACATATATGCTATCAGAATGTGGATTCAAATATTTGCTGTTGTGTTTATTCATGTTCAAATATTTGCTGATGTGTTTATTCATGTTCAAATGTTTGCTGATGTGTTTATTCATGTTCGAATATTAGCTGTTGTGTTTACTTATGTTCAAATATCAGTTGTTGTGTTTTTATTTATGTTCCATATAGGTTGTAGTGTTAGAAGTTTTGCCTTAGGATATAACCATACTTTCCCAAACGTATCTAAATTCTTATGCATGATATCATTTTTAGCAAATCATTTCTGCTTATCAATACTTATACAGTAGGCAACAAAAAGCGATTCCTGAATAGGGTACTTAACCCTTACAAGGAACGTTTACCGCCTCGAACAAAAACTTAAACCCTTATTTTTCTAAGCATACAACTGTCAAACTAAACATCATCATCCTTTTAGTCAAAATATATCATTATTTAAATTTCGGGACGAAATTTCTAAAAAGCAGGGGATACTGTAACATCCGTCAAAAACGGATTTACCAAACCCGCTCCGTTTATCAACCGAACAGTCAGTCAAAATTTTCGTTGCGAATTAAATGCCCAAAATAATTTTAAACGATACGTACTCAATTATTATACAAGAATATATATTTAGTTTTTGAAAAACTGTTGAAAATCGCAAAATAAAAACAAAATGATCCAGCCGGGTTTCGAATCCGGGTCTGTACCGAATCAGTTCAAGCCTTATCGCACATCACACAAACCACTACGCCACTTGTTCTGTTTGATAAATAATAGAATCATTTAATTCGTAAAGGGACGTTACGAATTCAAAACCGGCGCCCAAAGAGTTCAGTCGTCGGAATCCCGGAAATCTCGCGAGTCTTAACTACAATTTACGTTATAACGTAAACCATTAACCAGACATCGGTTATAACCGATGTTTGAAGTTCGCGACCAAACCATAACCGCCGGAGTTTTATGATTTATGATTACAGTCGAAAATCAGACCAGGTGCTTCAACGTTCTGCATTATAAATTCACCCACAACCGACTGCAAACCTTTTCGCTCAAAAACACACCTTTTCTCGGCGTAATTCCACTCGCCGGAATTTCCCTGCTCATCGCCGGAAAACCGGTTTCTCCATCCCTGAGCCTCTGAGCTTATACCGGAGATACCCACACCCTTTGTAAGCTTCCTGGAGACTCGCTGCTACAAGGAACACGTCGCCGGAGTTGATTGCTGTCACCGGAGTTTCTGCCGGAAAACAGAGAGTTCAGTCGGTATACTTCTCCGCCCAATTTCTTTTCCTTTTCACATTTATCCCACCGTAATGAACTGAAAAACACTAATAAACCGATAAAAACTTTGAACTAGTCGATTTCCGAACTCTAGTTCTATCTTGATGAAGAAGACGATGTATTTCAGTATCATATATGTATAATTAAAATCAACTTATTAATCGGGTTAGACACACAGTCCAGCGGTGGACTGTGTGCACATATAACGCAAACGTCTCGAGTTCGATTCCGGTTTCACACACGCTGCCTTAATAAAAACCATTTTTTTTGTTTACTGAACCGGAGTCGCCTTAGATATATGTTAAGTATATTAATAATCGGAATAATAACCAAGTTAAACACACAGTCCAGCGGTGGACTGTGTGTATGTTTAATCGCACGTCACAAGTTCGAGTCCGGTCTCCTACATCGACCCGGACAATTATTAACTTTTTAAATAGAGTCAGAAATGAAAGCAGATAATTTGTATTTAAGTATAATAAAAGTGGAAATATATAACATGTTAAACACACAGTCCAGCGGTGGACTGTGTGTTAGATTAAACCACAGGCCCCGGGTTCGAGACCTGTGGAGTGCATGTCCGAGTCGCTTAAACTGTTTTTAAAATAAAAATGATTTTCGGTTTAAACTAATTAATATATATATATATATATATAATTAAAATCAGATTTATAACGGGTTAGACACGTAGCTCAATTGGTAGAGCTGCGTGCACGGGTACGGGAGGTCTAGGGTTCGAGCCTCACTCAGCGCACTTGTATTCCGAGTTGAACCGGTCAACGGTCAGTCAAACGGTCAACGGTCAGAAAAAAATCAATTTTTTTATTATTTTTTATTTAATTATTTTAATTAAAAATCAATTAAAAATACTTAAAATTAACATTTTTAAGGTTAGAAAATAGCCTCAAACTCACAAAAATACACCCAACAATCATACTAAAATAGATTAATAAAATCCATTTACTTACCAAACCATAATGCGATTATTCTAGGTTAAACTCACTCGTGGTTAAAACCACTTCGCGTGCATTCAACATCATCAACCGAACGCACCCACTGTGAGTGAATCTTACAACTTCCCCTTTTAAATTACACGTTTTGGGGTGTGTCATGTGTTATGAAAATAATTAATTTATTTATTTAAACTTGTGCCATACCACATCATGACCTAAACTTAGATTGTTTTTATTGTTGTGATTTACTTATTTCCTTTTGTCATATTATATGAAACTCATACATTAAGCCCATTAGTTCCTCGTGGAAGACGAGTTGAACAACGCGTGCTACAAATCAAATTCATTATTGTTTATGTGTATATCATTGAGTTTGTATTGTTTGTAGTTGTGTCATTCATATTATCATGGTTATACAATTCATTCATTAGGCCCCTCAGTTCCTCGTGAGAGATGAGCTGAGCATCGCGTGCCTCTAATTGTTCCATTATTATTCATGAGTGTTTCATCCAATATCTTATGATTGTTGATTAAGTTACATCTATTTTTACTCATGTTTGGTTGTGCACATATTTCATAATCAATGTAAATAAATTTGTTCAAATGTTTTCCATAGGATTCACTCGCCAACATTATGTTGATCCAAAAACCCTTTTACACATGATACAGGTGAACAGGTTGAAGCAAGGAAAACATAGGATATGCCTTAGAAGAGAACAAAGAAGTTTAGATTGTTAGTTAGATCATGTTGTAACATTTATTGTAAATTTCCATTTAATTTGTATTAATGAATATGAAACGCTTAATAAATGTCATGAGCTTTGATGATAACCCAATCATGCCCCGATCACCTTTTCCGCTGCGGGTCGGGGTGTGACATTGTTGACTAATCAAGATAACTTAATGAAGTTTGAGGTGTTGAAGATGAATGTCTTTGTAGGATACTCATCAACCCAAATGGCTTATCGAGTGTACAACAAACAAACAATAATCAAGAATCATATTATGTAGAGTGGTAAGAATCAAATGCTATAAATACTAAACCAATCCCAATTGGTTTTATAATGTAGACGTTGTATTCAACACATTCGATCTAATTTTCCATGTTCCTCAACAACATGCATCCATTATAATTGAACCTTTCTTTGTCACTTCTGATGACAATGTCATTCCATTCACTACTAGATTGTCTCCTATCATTATTGATCATATTGCCCCGCCATAAATCATTCAAGAATCTTCTTCTTTTGATGTTTCCTTTAGCAATCAACATAAACCTATAGGTGATACACAGTCTGATCAAGCAACTTCAGATCAGATTGTTGTAAATGACCCCTTAGTTAATCAAACAACATAAACAGGCAACAATTTTGAATTATTTCTGTTGGCACTATCCCAGGTCATCATCTCATAAATATGCAGGTTCTAGGGAAATTTAGTCTGGACCTAGTCTCAAGAATGTCAAAAACCATCCAGTGGAAAACGTAACCGGGTCCTACTACTTAAGGCATACAAACTAGAAACCAAGGTATCAATGAAAGGCACTATGAATGTGTCTTATCTTAAATCAATCAGAAAAACCAGATCTGATGTACTCTATCGGCATAAGTGGGTCTTTAGAAACAAAATAGATTCAAAAGTTTGGTAACAAAGAATGTCAAAAATCATCCAGTGGAAAAAGTATTCGGGTCCTATTACTAAAGGTATACAAACTGGAAACCATGTGATCAATGAAAGTCTCTATGCATGTTTCTTATCTTAGATGAATCAGAAAAACCAGATCTCAAGTACTCTATCGGCATAACTGGATCTTTAGAAACAAAATAGATTCAAGAGTTTGGTAATCAAGAACAAAGATCGACCGGTTGTGCAAGGATTTCGTAAAAAATAAGAAATTGACTATGAAGAAGTGTTTGCTCTTGTAGCTAGTCAAGAAGCCATTAGGATTTTTCTTAGCTTTTTCATCATATAAGAACTTCAAAGTCTTCCAAATGGATGTTAAGGGCACATTTTTGTATGGAAAGGCATACAAAAAACTCTATCCTAATCAATCCTGATTATCCAAGTCATGTATACAAACTAGACAAAGCTTTGTATGGATTGCATCAAGCTCTCCGAAACATGGTATGATACACTATCCAAGTATCTTCTCAAGAATGGCTTTGAGAGAGGAAGGATTAATATGATGGTATACATAAAAACAATTGGTGGTCATGACATGCTAGTACTGGACCATGTTGATGATATAATCTTTGGTTACCCAATGAGCAGTTATGTAGAGAATTTGAGAAGGTAATAAAGACCATCTAAGAAATGATCAAGATGGGAGACTAGTGAGAGAATTCTCATTAATCAAGTAAGTACATCTGAGATATCCTAGCAAAATACTAGGTAGAAGCTTTGTTGGATTTAAGTGTCTAATTATGGATTATCTAACGTTGCAATTAAGGTATGATCCAAAGAGTTACACTTATGAACAAAGTATAATATAAAATTGTTAAATATTATAGATGACGATAGCGATCGATGAGCCAGCCCCACCGTCCACCAGCCACCGTGTCGCCACTACAGCCACACACCGCTCTCCACCGTCTCGTACTGGTGATTCATAATGGATCTCTTTCTCATGTGGAATCTCATCGTGTTCTTGTAGATTCTAATCAGGCTTACTAGCAGAGCCGTTCGTTGTATCCATCATGCAAGTTTTTGGTATTCGTCAAGGGGCAATCCTAAACCTGCTATAGTTGTGTTATATATAATTATCTGAGTATACTATAACTGGATTGCTGGCAGAAATAGTTTTACCCGTATTCGAGTTCATTCACGGTTCCACGTCTAATTAATAATAAAGTGTTATCATTACTATTACTTTAATATAAAATTGGATTTTATAAAATTAAGACATATACCGATGATTCCCGATAGTAGTATCAGAGCCACTTTTACAGCTATTCGGATATTATTGTTTAAATTGATATTTAGTTTCATTTTTGTCAAAACTTTTGTTCGACCAAAATATCATGCATTTTTCATTTGGATGTGATTGTGATTGCATGAATCGAGCCCTAGAGACTTGTGGTTGTGTTTTTGTTTGTTTAATATCTTTGGTATTCGTCAAGATATTGAAGACCAAAGATGGAAACGAACAAGACCTGGAGATGGAGATCTTGGACTATCTGGGAGTGATGTGCGTCAAATGCAACATATAAATTATATCAAATACGGTATAGAATCAACCCTTTTTAGTACTAATGTTGAAAAAAGTGTGTTTCCATGTATACTTTTGATTTTCAAGATTAAAAGAGCTTAAATGGACAAAAGGAACAAATTAATGACAAAATCCAGCATAAGTATAGAAGACGGGAAAACAACACATTGTACTAACCCCCGAGCTTCACCCTAAGACCAAAAACAACGAATCAGAAGTCTGGCACGGGGTTGTGCCTTGTCGGCATGGGGTCATGCCCCATCAAGATTCCAGATCAGAAGAAGACAAACAGAAGTAGACAAGAGACACGGGGTCGTGTACCTCAGGACACGGGCCACGGTCAACTTCTAGATTTGCATATCTGGGATAGTACAACAGACAAAGAAGAAGGAAAACATGGGGTCGTGCCCTGTGGGCACGGGGCCGTGTGAATGGTCTGTTCCCAGCTATAAATAGGAGCTTGGTTTCATTTCAATTCATGCCAACCATTTCTCTCACACCCGCCACCACTCCACCATCATCTTCCACCACATTCATTAGAGTTTAGAGTGTATAATAGTTTCATGATCCAAGATTGATTGCAAGAGTCTTTGTCAAACTCTGGCCATGCTTGGCTAATCTCTTACAACACTTTGTGAAGACGAAATCTTTTATGTGTTACTTTTGATTTCTAATCTTTGGTTAAATTTTTAATTGGGTTTGTATCAATGACTTTAATAACTAGTTTTTTATATTGAAAGTCAGTTTTATCCTATCATTCCTTCATGTTTTGTTGATTCACTCATCCATGTCTTTACGGTCTATATAAAGCACGCTAACTATCTGGAAGGGGTTAGAAGGGTGGTTTGGGTATAACTCTTGCCTCGTTCAGTGTATAGATCCTGCGAGGATTTCGTTCAGGTTTATTAGGACTTCCCTTAAGGTCGATAGCATCAAATCGGGAGAAGTAAGAACGGCTTGAACCCCTTATAGATAAACTATTATTAAAACTTTAAACTTGCCTTGCGGGACTGTATCCTTGTTGACTCAGACCAATATGCCCAAGGGTAGCTTTGCCTCCAATAGAGGGAAAAACCTCAAGAGCCAACAAAGGAGGAACCTCTTGAAGAAAAACCAACACACGGAGATGAAGAACCCGAACTAAGCAACACGGAAGGTAAGTTCTTAAAGGTAAATTTCAAAGAGGAACAAAGTGACCTCTAAGAAATACACATCTTACAACCTTCCTTTCAAAATCATAGTTTACTTCCATCTCATGCTAAGTTTCTAAAAGAGGTACTACTAATCTTAACATCAAAGAAATATCAAGCATTAACTTAACTGAAGGTCAAACTTCGCTAATACAAGATGAATAATTTGGATCAAACGTAAAACCGGTATCATGTTTTATTAAAAGCATCTATATTAGTAACCTCTCAATCGACAAAGATCTTTGTGTTAACATAATGCCAATTCCACACATTTTCATTAGAGGACCAATATCACTTGGAGCTCTTCTAGTGTGAATATTTGGGGTTAAACGTACCATGTCTTGACACGTCGTGTCATGCAACCCCGCACCTGAGAGTTATGTGTGACACAATTGGAAATCATTACCTACCCATGTAGTAAATTTCTAGTGGACAATGCTTAATCATTCACGTGGTATTAATGCAATGGGATATCAAATCTTAATAAGAATTTTGAGATTGGGTAATAAAACAAAATAGGAAATCAAGCATGAAAGTACTAAATATTTTGTCTTTAATTTTATAAATATATTCATCAAACTCATTGTTTCTCTGAAATCCATTCTAAAAGTTAAACATGATGAAAAATTTCATAGCTTGGTGTGGTAATCTAAAAGAGGTACTTGGAGCTACTTAAGATTTCATGTTCTAAAATTCCAACTGCCACGTTAACCCAAAGCAGTTAGAAAATCTACAAAGCTGGATTGGGATTTTCAAAATTGCGAATCTGGTAGCGAGATATGTTAGAATGTCTATATCACCAGAAATTTAAAATCGTTTGAAAAGATTCATTGCTTACGAGATAGTGATAGAGTTGAAGGAAATGTTTCCTTGACACAAGGATATCGAAGCTCATGAGGCATGGTGGGATTTATCTCTAAATGCCCTGAGAAATATCTTAAGCGTGATTGGAGACTTAGATCTAGTTGCACTACGAATCATAATGACAGTCATATCATATTGACTTTTGAATAAACAATGTAGAGAGAACATTAGATGAGTTGGCCAAAAAGAATGATAGAGAAGGAAGAACAAGAAAAAGTTTTTTAGAACAAGGATTAGGGAAAATTTGTTTTAGGAGTGTCTAAAAGATAAAAATCCAAGCCACGAGCTCGAACAGGAAGGTTGCCTATAATAGCAAAAGCGAATGAATGCACATGTGGCATTCGCTTTAGGCATTTTGCAATATATAATCTTTGAGTGTATCCTTTAAGGTACTAACCTTTTCATGCAAAATTGGTTATGCAGGGATGAGGAAGTCTGAGAATGAAGACGGTAAAAGAAACTTGACAATCACTTCACCATGAAAAATGAGATGATTTTTGTTGTTTATGAAATAATTATTTCAGTTTACATAGTTTTGCATGAACAAAGATAAATTTTGAATAGTTTTTGGCACTTGTATACTTTAGTAATTCTTGCATGGTTTATCTATTATTTTGAGTTATGAATACTTGTGTTATGCGAGAAGACTTAAGCGTCCAAGGCTTATGGTAAATCAGAGATATGATGTAATCTAGCAGTGATATCAAAGTGACTTTTGACTAACAAATGTGAAGTATGGGAAAGGTTCTCATGAGCTTTAATTGAGATTACATTATAGAACATTACTAGATGTTCACAGCCAAAGATTTGCAAGGACTTACAAGTAGTCAGATTGTATCATGGTCACTTGTAAAGTACAAGCAAATATTAAAGAGTGTGATAATTAATGGATTAGTTTTGATGAGTGAAGAAAGAGTTCTTGAAATTAAGAATCACCTCAAAGCTTTAATGTAAAATTGGTTCCTTAAACCAAGTCAAAACAGAGAAAACCTATGTGAGATATAGACGTTATTGAAAGGTATTGTTAAGTAAATTGAATAATCGTATGAAGCAATTACTCCTAGAAATCTACAACGAGTAATTAAATATACAAGTGATTGTATAGGAAGTATGATTGCATATGAGGTAAATGAAAAGTTCATTTATCATGAAAGGCACCAAGTTATGGTGGCCAATCAAGACATTATGTGACAACAAAGATTTTTTTTTGTCACATGAGGCTTGGAGTCAGTAATTCCAAATATGGAGATATTTAGGATACCATCTTGATTAAAGAGAGTAGATTAATTTTAGCAAAGCTATAGAATGTATCCTTGTAGAGATATAATATGCATGTGAAGATGTTGTGACTAATATTGCTAAAAGTGTTTTAATATATGGTCTGGTATATGGTGTTTTTTGAAAGGTAAGGCTACATTATGAATTTATTTGGATTTAACAGTTTAATGCCATATAAGCATTGTTCCTATGTTCGAATATTTGTATATTTAAGTATCCTTGAGTATGGTACTCTAAATGTCTATAGTCGATCAAATTCATTGGAATCAATATAAGTTAAGACTATTGTGAATGCTTGATTGTTCATGGGATGAAGGCTCAAGGTGTTGAGGATCAAGATTCACAGATATTCATTGGAGAATTATATGAGATGTAACTCGCTTCAAAAGGACCTTTATGGATCAAAGTCATGGTGTTTTGAAATGGTATAATCTTTGTATCCTTAGACCTAAGAATCATACTGGAACTAACATTGTTGTAAGTTTGTTCTCTGATCCTATCTAATGCTACGTCGTGAAAGGGTGGTAATAATGATATTTGATTGGGAATGAAATGGAACTAAGTGGGAGTTGCATGATGTCAAAGGGATTTTATGCTTCTTAATATTTTGAAAAGTTGAACATTCTAGCGCCATTGTAGACTCAAATTGGTATGAATGTGTGGCCACACTCGAACTAAGAGTAGTTTATCGACCATTTTGAATTGGAGATGAGTACAAGAAAGATTGAACAATATATGAGATTGAAATTAGATCCATGTCTCATGTTCAATAAATGTTCTATACAGAAAGGATAGATCGACAAGGTTACCACGGCTATACACTTGATTAAGTAAAGAGTTACTTAATCAGAAAAGGAATAGTTGATGAATGTAATATGTCCTACCTTGCTAGGGGTAGTGCAATGCAGGTTGGCATCAAACTCTTACTACATTAAAGGATATAACTAAAAATAGTCCAAGTAGGAGATTGTTGGATTTTGGTATCTAATTATTGATTATTTAACATTGCTATTAATGTACCATCCAAAGAGTTGCACTTTGGACGATGGAAAAAGTATAATATTTAATTGTTAAATATTATAGATCATGATAGCGGATAATTAATTGTGGAGAACGAGTATATAGTGAAATACTACAGATATTAATCGTTTGCGAAACAGTTAATTTGGTGAAAATAATTGGTGACGTTTAAGGAATTGAACTAATAATAGTTTATTATTAGATAAGAAATTAAAAGAATTATTTTATTGAGAATAAAATAAAGTCAGAAGTGTTTTGACTAGTGAGTGTTTTGGTCAAAAATATGTTTAAGGACAATGTAACCAAATCTGATTAGTGAGGTAGAATGCTTGAGTGTTGAGTAATGACGTAGTCAAATATGAATGAAAATGGCAATGAACATAATGATTATGTTGATACAGTTTTGTGTCTGTCGCTTGTTCTTAATTACAGTTGTAATTGTACGATCTTTGCTCAAGTGTCTCTATAGGTTTGGTCGTGTCAAATAGATCGAGATATCCTTCTATCTTGATCTAGTATGACATCTTAGCTTGTCTGTGTTAATCAGTTGCATGTGAGCATACTGATAAGTCTTGTGTACGTCATGTCTAGACATGTTGTACAGAAATAAGGATTCTGTGCGAGTCAGAGAATTCGTACGAATCACATGATTCGTACTGTGTTAATCAGTTGCATGTGAGCATATTGATAAGTCTTGTGTACGTCATGTCTAGACATGTTCTACAGAAATAAGGATTCTGTGCGAGTCAGAGAATTCGTACGAATCACATGATTCGTTCGAAATAACTTGAGTAACAAGTGTGTTACTTATTTCGTACGAAAAAAACAAAACATCCTAGACGGGTCGTCTAGGTCTAGACGGCCCGTCTAAACACTAGAATATATGGGCCCTGCCAGGTACTTGCTGCCTCCTCAAAATCAGTGCTAGACGAGGCGTCTAGGCCTAGACGACTCGTCTAGGGCCCAGGGGTGTCCATATAGGCAGCAGGGTGTGTGTGAATAGATTGAGCAAAAAAAAAAACCATCAAATACACTATTCACAAAAGTTGGTAATTATAGTATATATAAACGCCCCGTCTAGGCCCAAGGGGTGTCCATATAGGCAGCAGGGGTGTGTGATAAGCATTTCGTACGAAACAGTTGACTCGTACCAAATCCCTGGAGTGTGTCTCGTGTGATATAGTGTGTTCCTTATGTCTGGATTCGTATTTCGTACGAACTCTAGACGGACACTATATAAGCAGACATGCACTTCTCAGTCAGGGTGGACTTGCACGTGAGAGTTAGCAAGCTAGTTGGTCTAAGTGAGCCTCTCAGCTTTCTCTCTGAAGACGAAGACACAAGAACACAACAAGTTTGTTTGAGTCATACGAGCATTGTGTGTATATGTTTGTACTTGTTCTCAATCATTAATCAAGATAGTGAATCTTTGGTTATTCCGTGTTCTTTACTTTGCTTTGGTTCCATGCACACTTGGATTCCGCACTTGTGTGTATGTCATTTGAACAAGGAACTGGTTTAACACCATCCGTAGGTGGACCTACAAGTGGCATCAGAGCTTTGGCTCTTTCCTTGTTCAAAACCGGGCTTAGTTGTGTCTAAGCTAGTTTGAAGATTTCTGAAGTGTTCTTGAATCTCTAGCAGAAAACATAAGTTTTGGATAGTTAACTAACTTAAAACTTGGTTAAAATCTGCTGCATGCAGAACATTTTATGGTAAATTTTTCTAAAGAACACCCTTGAAGAAGAAATCTGCAAAAATTTGAATCTGATTAGTTTGGTAGGGTTGCATTTTCTGACTTTGATCTGGACTTGGACTGTGGACTGTTAAAATCGGTGTTTTAACTAAAAGTCGGTAAGACAACAGGTATTTTCGAAAAAGGAAGGTCTACACAAGAAAGTAAATCTATCACCAAACCATTTCTGAAAAGATTCCTCTAAAAAACACTGAACCAAAACAGTTTGTGCGACTGAAAAATTTCGTGTGAATCATCTTACCCGCACGAAACAAGCGTCTCGCATGAATCATGTTTCGCATGAAACAACTATCTCGCACGAAACAGTTGTTGTTTGTTTTTCGTGTTTTTCAAAGCTTTATGATTTTAATAATTTGTCATATTTTCAGATTTGTGAATTTTTAAAACAGTAATTATAATTGTGAAACTTTAAAACCTTTGAATATTTATAAAACAAGAAAATATAATGAGTTCTAACCCGTGGGATTGGAGTTGTTCAAGCTCAAATCAGGAGCCTTCGCAAAGCTCCGCAACATCATGGGTAAAATCTTTGATGCCACAACATACAACAATGATTTCTGCAAATCAATGGGCGTGTGTTGCAAATCAAAATCAAAGCATCCAAACTCTGTTAATGAGTGAAAGTGAAACAGGGAGTAACAACCGTCTGCCCAAGCTAAATCATATGAACGATATCCTTCCTGGAAAAGTCGTTTTCATACATACGTTCTTGGACAGAACACAGAATTGTGGACGTGTTTCACTACCCCCTACAATGAAGCACTTGAAGAAGCTGGATCAAATCCAACCACATTGGCCAATCTAGTCGAAAGTGACAAGAAAGCTTACGATCTAGAGAAAAAGGAATTTGCTATCCTCACACAAGCTCTGCATAAAGACATTTATCACCAGTTTGTGTATTGTACTACAACGAAAAATTTGTGGGACACTTTGGAAGCAAGAGGTGAAGGTAACGCTTCTATCAGGAAGATTCAGCATGATCTGTTCAAGAAAGAGTTTGAAGGTTTCATGTTCATGGAGAACGAAACCCTGAATGATATGACCACTCGGTTTTATCATCTTCTCAGTGAAATGTACTCGTATAAAGTGTTAGAAGCACCACAAGAAATTGTGATGCAATTGGCTGATGCTTTACCACCGAAATGGGGTCAATTTATTGATTTTTTAAAACATACAAGTGTTTTGGACTCAATTAGTATTTATGAATTTGTGCAGAAACTAGATAACAAGAATGAAGAAGAACTCCGGAAGGCACAACGAGCCTCTGCTCCACAAAACCCTGAAATGTATTTTGGAGGTATAAAATGCAGGTACAAGCTCAAGTCAGCAACCGAAGCTGCAGACCGCATTTGTGTCAAACGTGAACCCGTTTCTACCCCAACCAGTCCAATCAAGTCATCTACAAGTTCGAGTAATCAAGCCTATGGACAGAATTTTGATCCGAAAGCTTTTCTTCCACAGCCAAGGGATTTAGCGCATAAAGCTCCACAGCAAGCTCCTCAACAAGCTTTCTACGGATGCAACAGTCAATCTGCAAATCCCAACACTGTCAAACTTGACACGTCAAATCTCTCCAAAATCAACGTAGAAGTTGCATAGGAACATGCGGAACTTCTAAATACCATGGTCAGTGCGTATTGTGGTTTAGTTGCAGGTCAAATAGGGAACATCAATTTGACAAACGAAGACTATGAACAAATTGACGGAGATAAAATGGAGCCGATGGACATCAAGTGGGCATTTGCAAGCGCTATGAGAAGAGCAACGGATTATATGAGAAGAACGTGTAGAACCAGTTTAGAAAGCAAGAAAGATACAAAATACAGCTTTGACAAAACCGCTGTTACTTGCTTTAACTGTGGAGAAAGAGGTCACTTCAAGCGGGAATGCACAAGACCCAGCAAGGAAGGAAATCACAAGCCCTTTTGAAATCAGTCTCAACCAACCAAGACAACACATTATAACAATGAAAGAAGAATAGTAGCTATTGGCAACTCTAATAACACCAATCAATCAGGACCTTCAAACACGCACAGAGCTTTGGTAGTTCAATCTGATGAAGGATGCGATTGGTCAGTACAGTTGGGAACTGAGAACAACGAAAGAACTGATGTTATACAAGGATCATGGATCAAAATAAGCATGATCACAACATCAACACTCCAAATAATGATGATACATCTGGAGATGCTAGTAGTTCTGATGAAGAATGTTCAAGTTTAGATGGTTATGAATCTGATTCTGATGTGAAGAAAGGAAGTGAAGCTGAGGTTGAAGAGTTGCTGAGTGAAGCTGAGATGTTGAAATCTGAAAAGGTAGGCATGACGAGGAATGCAGAAGCTGCGGAAAAAGAGATAGAGACACTCTCTACAGATGGTGCAACTTTTCCTCATCACACTGCCTTTATGGCAAATGTTGAAGGTTCTTCGAAACAGGTATATTCTGAACCTCCTACTGTTTGCAATGACTGTGTTGAATTGAAAATAAAATATGAAACCGTCAACAGTCATAATCAGAATTTAGTTGTTGAAGTATCAAAATGCAATGAGGCGAATTTGGCGCTAACTAGAAATGAAAACGAATTCAAATCTGTAACAGAAACCCTACATGAATTAATAATTACATTAATCTCCTAGAATGAAAACAAAATTTGGCGCTAACTAGAAATGAGAAGTGTTTCTGAATTGACAAAAACAGTTTTGAATAAACATACATGAATTAATAATTACATTAATCTCCTAGAATAAACAAAGATAGAGTTAGCCATCGCCAAATGCGAATATGATTCAATCAAACGCAAATTGGAAAGTTATTCTAACTCCCAATATGTGCTTGATCATATTATTGAAGTTCAAAAACTAAAGGGAGATGCTCAATGCATAGGGTATAACTTGTGTCCACCCCCAATGAAACACAACTATACCAAAATGCCTGATGAAGAGGAGATGCCTGGTTTTGAACCCTCTGTACCTTTGAATCCTGAGGAATTCGCAGCAGGGTTAGGGTTCAAACTAGGCAATTCCTCTCAAGAACCAAGCAAGCCAGAAAGTTCATCATCTGATGAAGAAGAGGATGATACATCAGATGATGAATCAAGAAATGATGATCAGGATCAGCCTCTTGATGAAAGGAAAAGAGTAGAATCTTCTGCTACTCCTAGTATTCAATCTGTTGAGAATCAAGAGACCGTTCCTAAGAAATCTGTCAAGACACAAGTGTCGACATATGAAGCATATAATATGTTGTATACCTTGGTTGGAGATAAGAAAATCTATTCAAACAAAGATTTTCCAATTAAGAACGTAAATCCAATCTCTATAGATCAGGTTTTTGAAAAGTCAACAACCAAACCTGTAGAAAAGAAAAAGCCGACCAAATCACAACCATTATCCGCTTCAAAAGAAAAACAATGGAAGCGAGTTGAAAAGGCTATAGTTTCTCAACCGAAGGTTGAAGCAAAAGGCTCTCGTTGACAGAAAAAGGGCAAAACTATTAAATTTGTGAGTTCTAAAGGTACCGATAAAGTCGAAACTTTTCAAGGAAAATCTAATGTTGATTTTGTAAAGAAAGTTAAGATTTTGAAAAGAAATAGTCAAAACAATTACACCCAACACACTAATGGATGTAATGAAAATGAACCCAGTACCTCAGGATCCACAAATTCAACATCAAGCCGAGAAACACGATCTCCTAGTTTTGTTGAAAGGAGAACATGTTTCAAATGTGGAGAATTTGGCCACATTATAAAGGATTGTCAAAATCCAGCCAAATCAAGATGTATAGAGAAAACCCCTCATGAACCAACTTGCAAACGAAATCTGTTTCTCCGACACAAGATAAACGAATTATTAAAGATCAAAAAGAGAAACAAAAACGTAAACAAGTAAAAGCAGTTGAGAAAGCTTTAAAATCATATTCTTCGAAAAAGGATCAAAGATCTTCAAAGTCAATAAAACCCGACACTGTTAAAACTGTAAATAATAGTAAATCTGGTAATAAAGAAGGATCTTGGAAACAGAAGATCGGTAATGGTTCAAAAGGAGTTTCTCAGTTTGTTAATCATCAAGAAATTGAGATTACATTTCTCGATGATAAGGGACAACCCAAGACCACTAAGGCTTGGGTCCCCATCTCAAACTGATCTTGTTTGTGCAATGTGCAGGGTGTTCCAGGTGGAACTGTCAACAGTCATAGGATTGTTGACAGTGGAGCATCAAGGCACATGACGGGTGACTTGCGGCTCCTATATGATGTGAAAAGCATAAGGGGTGGTTATGTTGCTTTTGCTGGTGACAAAGGTGGATACATCACTGGAGAAGGAATGGTCTCCAATAGTGTTGTGAGCTTCGACAAGATCAATTATGTGCGGCAAATTGATCACAATCTTCTTAGCGTTTCTCAAATCTACGATAAGAAGTTCACGGTACATTTTGATGAGGCCGGATGTTATGTGTTGAAGCCTGAATTCAAGATCCCCAAGTAATGGGTTCTTTTGTCGGCTCCAAGAATTAATGATTTCTATATTCTTGATATGAGCTAAGCTATTTCAACATCTGCACAAGTCACATGTTTTGTCTCTAAACCACCGAGAAGGAATCAATCTCCTAGCATAGACGTATGGGACACATTCACCTAAGGAAAATGAACTATTTGGTGAAGAACAATCTAGTGAATGGTGTACCAGTGAAGAACTTTCATCTTCAAGACATTTGTGTATCATGGCAGAAAGGGAAGCAAGCGAGAAAATCCCATCCTGTGAAGAAGATCAACACTGTTAATATGCCACTGGAACGTCTTCATATGGACCTCTTCGAACCTATGAAAAACAAGACAACCTTTGGTGATTCTTATTGTCTAGTAGTTACTGATGACTATTCTAGATTCTCATGGGTAAACATGCTGGCACACAAGAGTGAAGTTCCTACTATCCTCAAGAATCTCCTACTCTGCTAGAAAATTTGTACAATCTGAAGGTAAGGAGAATAAGAAGCGACAATGGCACGGAATTTAAGAATCAAGTAATGGATGAGTACTGTTCCTCAAAGGGTATTCTGCATGAGTACAGTTCTCGATACACTCCACAACAAAATGGTGTCGCTGAGAGGAAGAATAGAACTCTTATTGAAACTGCAAGAACCATGCTAGTAGAATCAGAACTTCCTGTTCAATTTTGGGGAGAAGCTGTTGCTACTGCGTGTTACACGACGAATAGAGTTCTGACGGTGAAGAGACATGGTAAGACATGCTTTGAGTTGTTATATAAAAGGAAACCGGACATTTCTTTCTTAGAACCTTTTGGAGCTCCATGCACTATGATCGACCCACATGGAAAGTTTGGTCCCAAGGCTATCGAAGGTTTCTTTCTTGGATATGCTACTCGAAATTTCAGAGTGTGGAATTTGTCTTCGAAGAAGATTGAAGAATGGGGTGAAGTCAAGGTTCAGAGATATACAGAAGCGGTTAGAGCTCCGGGTGCTCCTTGGATGTTTAACTACGATGGGCTGTTTAATTCCTTTAATCTGCCAACTTTTGATGATGCAACAGCTGCTGCTCAGTTGTTATTGGAAAGTGATACAGTAGTAGACTCGTCATTAGTTCAACCAATTATTGTTAACCCTCAAGTATCGACCTCAGTTAACAATCTTGTTCAAAATGAGGAATTTGAAGATGCTGTGGATTATAATGTTTCATTAGAAGATGATGAGTTTCACGATGCTAATGAAGGTACCTCTGGTGCGGTTCCTGGATTTTCAAATGATACGTCAAATATTCAACCTCAAGGAACTACTGAAGGTCTGGCATCTACAACGTCATCAAATCCAGCTCTCGATGTAACTGTTGATCTGAATATCAACAATTTGGGTATAAATTCTCGAGTTCCTGATGTGCCAGAAACTCGTATTCATAATATCCATCCTCAGCAGAATATTATTGGAGATGTCTAGAGTGGTGTGCAGACTCGTAATCAGCTTCGAAACAACCAGAATGCTGGATTGTATTCGGAAATAAGGGAATGTGGTGGTCTGAATGATTGGTCTTTTGCCTGCTATGTGTGCCAAGTTGAACCAAAATCTTGGAAGGAGGCAATGAAAGAAGACTCTTGGGTTAAAGCCATGCAGGAAGAATTTCAGCACTTTCAGAAGTTAGGTGTCTGGAAATTGGTTGACAGGCCTCACAACTACAAGAAGATTGGTACACGATGGGTGTACAAGTGCAAGAAGGATGATCGAGGTGTTGTTGTGAGAAACAAAGCGCGATTGGTTGTTCAAGGTTTTAATCAGGTCGAAGGCATTGATTACAATGAAGTTTATGCACCGGTTGCACGACTTGAGGCCATAAGAATCTTTTTGGCTTATGCGTCCTTCAAGAAGTTCACCGTTTATCAGATGGATGTGAAGAGTGCATTTCTTCATGGTGTGGTAGAAGAGGAAGTACATGTTGAGCAACCGTCAGGTTTTGAAGATCCTCTCCATCCTGACAAGGTTTGGCTTCTCAACAAGGCGTTATATGGTCTTCATCAAGCTCCGAGGGCTTGGTATGAAACGTTGTCCACCTATCTATTGAAGAACGGTTTTCGACGAGGCCTGATCGACTGTACTCTCTTCATCAAGGAACAGGACGAGGATTTGCTGCTAGTACAGGTTTATGTTGATGATATTATATTTGGGTCTACTAACACTCGAATGTGCAAAGAATTCGAACAGGTTATGCAGGAGAAGTTCGAGATGAGCGCTTTGGGAGAAATGAATTTCTTTTTAGGTTTGCAGGTTCAACAATCAAAGGAAGGGATTTTCATCCTCAAACCAAGTACATCGGAGATATTCTCAAGTGATTTCAGATGGATGACTCAAAGCCTTTGGGAACTCCATTAGCTCAAAATCATGGGATTACTCCAGACAGAATGGGTGAACATGTAGAACCATCTGTCTATCATGTAATGATTGGATCTCTCATGTATCTTACTGCCTCAAGACCTGACATAATGTACCCAACATGCCTTCTGGCATCAGTCTAGTCTGAAGGTTTCTCATTTGATGGCTGTGAAAAGGATCTTTCGTTATTTGAAGGGTCGTCCTGACACTGGTCTATGGTACCCTAAGGATGATAACCTTGATCTGACAGCATTCAGTGATTCTGATCATGGCGGCTGTAAAATCGATGAAAAGTCAACAACAGCAGGATGTCAGTTCTTGTGAAATCGCCTAGTCACGTGGCAATGCAAAAAAGCAGACTTGTGTAGCTACATCAACATGTGAGGCTGAGTATATTTCAGCTTCTAGTTGCTGCTCTCAAGTTCTATGGATTCAGCAGCAAATGCGTGACTACGGTTTTGAATTTCTTACTACTCATATTTTTGGTTATAATGAAGCTGCTTTACAGATCAATCGGAATCCTGTACAGCATTCAAAAACAAAACACATTGAAATTAAGTATCATTTCATACGAGATTGTTATGAAAAGAGACTTATCGATGTTGGTAAAATCCACACTGATCACCAACGTGCCGACCTTTTTACCAAAGCCTTTGATAAATCACGTTTTGATTATCTGCTCTTGGTCAATGGCATCAAGGTGAAGCCCGAGTAACTCAACCATGGCTAACTATTTTTGTATATCCTTTTCTAAAAATCTAAAACAATTTTCAGTTTTATATTTTAGGGGGAGCAAATTTTCAAGAAAATACAAAAATATGTCTTTTATTTACCTTCTTAGTTTAAGGGGAGAAAAATTCAGAAAAATACAAAAACATTAAAAAATAAAAAATGATTTCTTGGATAAGTTAAAGATGATGAAATTCACCAGTAAATCTGTCAGAAATGGTTAAAAGCATAGAAAGAAGATTGATAAGTAGCTTTACTTATGATGTATCGGTAGACTCACAATCAGACTAAAATGTGCAGGTTGATATAAACCTAACAAATAGAACGCCTGGTGGGAACCATTCATTGGCATATGGTCTTGGTACCGAAATTTTGTTTAATAGAGTGCCGAGGTTCTGAGATATACGGTCTTTATGCTGGCTTATCATCTGGGTATCATGGTTGAATCTTTTGCCGAAAAATAACGGTGGTGCAAGTCTAGAACTTCCATGATACCATACATACGTGTACATACCGCATTCGACCATCAAATAAGTGATAAAAATATCACATCCCCAAAATAAGTGATAAAATATCACAGCTTTATGTGGAAGCTAAGTTCGTCTCTTTGTTGGTACGATGGTACTAACATGTTCACGGACTTACTCCTGTGCCCTGCATTCATATGAAAATCAAGTTCCTCATCAATAAGTGATTAAATAACAAAGGGCTTGTTTTCAATAAAAAATAAGTGAGTATCTCACATCATTCATATACGTCAAAACATATGATAAAGCAGTATACTCACCGGTAAGATTTCTCTCGTGCATATCTTGATACGGGAATGTGTCGTGATGTGGTTGAACACCGGCTAGTAAGTATAAATTCATACCTTAATCATATCTCCTACTCATGATTACATCTGATAAGTCTGAGCTTACGTGGACAACAATACCGATAATCATAGTTGAATAATTATCTATTTAATTTTGAAGTTTAAACCAAATATCGTTTTTGACAAAGATTAATATGCTGGTATGATTCCTTTACCTTGAAACTCGAAAAAGATTGTAGTTTATCTGTATATTTAGTTTTTCAGTCTAGTTTAATTAGTTGCTTATGTAATTACTTTTTGAAAGTTAGCCAAAGTTGATACTCGAGTGTTTCTACCAAGATACGCCGGAAAACCATCTGTTTGATATCGCAACTTCATAAAGTAATATCTTGCAACAAGTAATCCATCAAAGAAAACCAAAATCTGAAATTCGTTTGAGTGTGTGTATCTTATACGGATGAACCTAGTCATTTGATTTGACTTGGTCACTTGTTTTTCTCAAATCTGCTGCTGGAATTCATACGAGTGTGTGTATCTCATTCAGGGAATACAATCATACGAAGAATTTATGATAAGTTTTTCGTGCGTATTCCCTAAGAAAGTTACGTTCTAATTATATATTTGTCTATTGAATACAGATTGATACAAAAGAACATAAACAAAGACCAGCAAAGAAGAAATTTGACAAGTCAGAAGAGGAAACAAGAAAGATTTGAAGTTTCTTAGAAGTTCAAAAACCTGATGCTCTAATCATATTGTAGATCCACCAATGAATAGCAGATCTTCAGGGGGAGTTTGTTGATACTCCAAACCATTCTATGTGAAGACCAACGTCTGAAGACCAAAGACCGAAGACCAAGCAAAATCCAGGGGGGAGTTTGTTGATACAGTTTTGTGTCTGTCGCTTGTTCTTAATTACAGTTGTAATTGTACGGTCTTTTCTCAAGTGTCTGTATAGATTTGGTCATGTCGAATAGATTGAGATATCCTTCTAACTTGATCTAGTATGACATCTTAGTGTCTGTGTTAATCAGTTGCATGTGATCATACTGATAAGTCTTGTGTACATCATGTCTACACACGTTCTACAGAAATAAGGATTCTGTACGAGTCAGAGAATTCGTACGACTCACATGATTCGTATGAAATAACTTGAGTAACAAGTGTGTTACTTGTTTCGTACGAAATAAGCATTTCGTACGAAATAGTTGATTCGTACCAAATCCCTGGAATGTGTCTCGTGTGAAATAGTGTGTTCCTTATGTCCGGATTCGTGTTTCATACGAACTCTAGACGGACACTATATAAGCAGACATGCACTTCTCAGTCAGGGTGGACTTGCGCGTGAGATTTAGCTAGCTAGTTGGTCTAAGTGAGCCTCTCAACTTTCTCTCTGAAGACGAAGACACAAGAACAGAACAAGTTTGTTTGAGTCATACGAGCATTGTGTGTATATGTTTGTACTTGTTCTCAATCATTAATCAAGATAGTGAATCTTTGGTTACCCCGTGTTCTTTACTTTGCTTTGGTTGCATGCACACTTGGATTCCGCACTTGTGTGTATGTCATTTGAACAAGGAACTGGTTTAACACCATCCGCAGGTGGACCTACAGATTATATGAAGAAAAAACCCATGATCTTTGGAAGATACCCGACATAAAAACCTCGAGTGATGGAAACTACCGATCACCAACTATATTGAACAAAGAATAATGAAAAATTCAAACAACTTCGGAAGATGATTGAGCTCAATACAAGTAGTCACTGATGTGTGTTTTTTTGGAGAGAGTATTTGAGAGTTGCTAGGTGTGTGAGTTGTGTCCATCTCTTCTTCATAAGCTCATCATACCCTCAATATAGTTAGAAACTATCCAACTAACTAATTAAACGAAAAAGAAGGAAGCTCCCATGATTATCCATATTAGCTAACCCACTTTGACACGTGCTATATTCGAAGCATATTCAGCGAGATTCCATCTTGTCCAAGTCCAACTTATTTACTTGCATAAACTACAATATCCTTCTAGTACCCACTATACATTTTCAGAATAACATATCCTAGATACACCGAAGGATCACTAATCCATAAGGAAATAAAACCAGTCCTAACAATTGCCCCCAATATGGCGGTTGTGAAGATAAATCACACCTGTCATATTGCCTTAGTTTGAAACTAGTCATCAGGGGTATACGATGGGACTCGCTCAGGCTATAAACCATCATAGCATTTATAGGGAAACAGATAACTTCCCTTCTTTTAAATCTGAAGAGCATTATCATTAAATCCACAAATCAGTCTCATTATTTAGGTAATCTTTCTTCCTTCTCTCTTTCCTTTTTGAAAGTTTTTGAATTTCGGCAACTATGCATACACGTTCCTCACCAAAATCTGGCTCTAAGAGTCTGATGATACCCTCCAATCACAAAACCTGTTAAAGGACCCTTCTTCCGAGATATGTAAGTTCACGGATCCAGAAATCCAGAATCTTAAGTTCTGCTTTCCTCCGGAAACCATTTTTCGATTCTTTAACCCATCTGTATGAAGTAACTCCGTGTCGGAAACCTAGAACTACTTTCCCGCACTCCCCTTTCTCCTAGGGTTTTCATATCCTTTTTCCTTCCTTGACCTGGAGCTTTTTCGAGCACACCGGCATTAGCTATAGTCAGGCTATGCCGATGTTATGGGGAGCTTTGTTCACCATAGTGGAGATTATCGAGAAGGAGGGGTTGCAGTTTGACCTTCCTGAGTTAGCTTACCTATATACCCTGGTTACCCACGGTTCAAACCGGTTCATGCTCAAATCCAAGCCCCAGTAGCCAATCCTGTCCTAAAAACCACCCGAAACGATTCTTCTTGGAGGAATCAGTTTTTCTTTGTTAAGAGCGGCTCCATACCAGAGGGGAATACTTTTACTTTTAGGTGGATCTCAAAGGGTAGGAGATAGGATTATTGCATGTAACTTGCTTACACTTTGATTGTCTGTTAATTTTGTTTTCATTTTGCTGTGAAGAATTTTGCAAGCCTTGTCGATCTTCCAGGAACTGCTGGTCGTGCCAAAGCTTTTTTGGAACCTGACCCTATAGACGAAAAATTGAAGATAAGGATCCAGGATCCTGCTTAGGACGTTCAAACCTCTTCATCCTAAAGTATGTCAAGTAATTAACTATAGGATGTATGATGTGAATAGATAATAAAAATTATGTCAATCTTTTTTACATCTGATGGCTAGGCGTTTAGAAATCCACCCCAAGTATGCGGCTTTCACCCTTGATGATATTTACAGCATGATCATCTCCAAGGCAACCAAGAAGGAGCTAATGAAGATTGTCCCTACTATTGAGCCTCGTAAGGACACGGCCAGAGCTAAGCATGGATCAAAGAGGAGGAAGACCTCTGAACAAGATAGCGATCTCTTCGACATTGAAAAGCGCCTCCATGATGCTCTGACTAAGGTAAGGATCCTTGATCTTGTCATTATGTTTTACCTGTTTATGAGGATCCTGCACCCTGAACCTTGAAGATCCACTATGAGAAGAGGGTTGCTGAGTATGTGGAGACTCTACGCTTTGTTGTTGCTGCCAAGGACAAAGCCATTTCAGTACTAGAAAATGAGAAAAGAGGCTTGGAAGAGCAGCTGCTGCACGCCGAGGTGGGGATCCATGAAGCTGCTATGAATGCACCCGACGAAGCCAAGGTTTGTGCTGCATGGGCCATCCTCTAAGCTCGAATCAAAATGGCCCAAGAGGTTAGGGATCCTGGCTTTGACTGGTCATCTTGGGGGATAGCTTCCTGGGAAATGGCGTTGAGGAACCTGGGTGGTGATGAGGAGCCGAGAAGGCAGCTGTGGATGCGGGTGAAACAGGAACTAGCAGGGTGCAGAAGGAGGTCGGAGAGAAGGTTTAAGGTGGTGTCAGAGGTGATGGCATAACAGTGGGCAGTGGAGGATAATTTAGACGAGGCCTGAGCCCACTTTTTTAGTTTTCATGTTTTGGTGTGTTTGTCTGAATAATTTGGTGTTGTAATAACTTTGAACAATAGCTTTAGGTTTAAGAATCACTAATCCTTCCAAAATTAAGTAGGATGACAAAGGTGGAGGGATCCTCTGTTTGGGGGATGGAGCCTTTGTTATCCTGCTCTTTAAATTTCTTCACAAAACTTTAATCGTTAGGTAAACCAGATCCGGCCTTGGTGGATGGTCTGGTCCACACTTTTGCTGGTGAAATCTAGGCCGGGTACTTTTGATAAATTTTAATGGATTTTAATGATATTAAACTTTTGAATATGTGTTATGTCCTTTATATTGCTTTATTTAGTTTAGTTAAAAATTATCATGTTTGAAAATGTATACATAGTTTGTATGAAAGACATTTTATGCAAAATTTTGAGGATCCTGTATCCATTAATAATAAAGGTTAAAATTGAACCTTGCCATAGATAAAATAAGTTAAACAGAGAATGTTAGGGGTTGATTTTTAATATTATGGATCATAAATCCTTAGATTTGGCTTGGATCACTAATCCTTAATAGATGATGCAGGAAGTCTAAGGATCACGGATCCTTATTATTATTATTATTATTATAATTATTATTATTATTATTATTATTATTATCATCATCATCATCATCATCATCATCATCATCATCATCATTATTATTATTATTATTTACTAACAATTGTATTCTTTGTTTGATACTTTTATTCGCAGGAATATAACGAATTGGACTTGGTCAATGCTGATATTTCGGGGAATATGCTCTCTATTCGCACGCGCATGGAAGAGTGTAGCCGTTATGGAGAAAATGGGGATGCTTGCACCGTTTTCGCTTTGTTTGTTATATTATAGTTTCTATTTTACAAAGGGGATAAGGAGCTCATTTTAGGCAGATTATATCATACGAACAATATTACTCTGATATGCTCTTGAAAACCACACACTCTAGAAAATATTGTATTGAGCTCATTGTCTTTCGAAGTTGTACTTGGATCATTACTTATTTCTGTTATGCATTTGGTGATCGGTAGTTTCCATCACCTCAGGTTTTTTGTGCCGGAGATCTAACAAGGATCAAGGGCTTTTTCCTCGTATAAAAATTGGTGTTCATTGTCACTTTCATTTTATAATCAATTACATTGTTGTTCATACACATAAGCACTCAACCTCACAATCAAAATTTGGTTACATTATCCTTAAACAGATTTTTAACCAAAACAATTTGGCACCCACCGTGGGGAAATTGGTGCTTCAATTCTAAGAATTTTCATTCATTTCATGGCCTCTCAGGGGAAAGTTACTTCAAGTGCCATGCTGGCAGTTACCTCATCTCAGAACACAATGCATTTGCCTCCCGTTCTGCCAACATTTCAGAAGAATGCTGAAAATGCTTAGTAAAAGACATCATCCGTCTTCACATAATCAAAAACCTACAACTACTAACAATGATATTTTTGTTTTGATGTTGCAGATGAAAGGCTATATGGAGCAGCAAGTTACAACTAACTAGAGGATCCTTTGCAAAATTGATGAAATAAAGAAGAAGAAGAGATCGGCAAAAGACCAGTCTCCACTGATGCCCAGGTCATTAGATTTTGCTACTCCATCATCAACAATCCAGTATTCTAGGGGATCCAATGTCTAGATTCAAGGATCCTCCAACCTTTAGCAAGGATCATTATGTGATATCCCGGGTTTTTCGGATAACTTACACGTGACACTTGTCGAATAATATATGTGCTAAGTATTAAACGTGCATGGATTAAATACGTGTTGTGTGTTGTGTAAATTTTTAGTTATAGAATAATTACTGTAGACATGTACACGAACTAAACCGAACCGCGACACGAACCAAAGTGATTCATTGTGACTCTAGGAGTTAACAAGTTTTAAACCTTAACTCAAGTATTCGGCCGAGAATGAGAATTAAACACAAACCGAGAACAACCCAAACCGAAACCCATAGCATGCAACCTTAGCCCTTGGCCGCGAGATCAAACCCAAACCAAACTAACTCACCCTAGTACTCGGCCACAAGATCAAAACCCAAACCAACCCGCCCAAGTCACTTGCGGCCGTGTGCAAACCCAAAACCGTAACCTTATCCCTTGCGCTTATATATATCACCCATTGCATGCCTTCATTCACAATTCACAAAACCCTAAAAAGAAACTGCCGTCGGGAGCTTTGTCCCACTCTTGTGATCGCAAACGCTGATCAGCTTTGTTCCCTGCATTCCTCCCGGTCGCAGCAACAGCAGCAGCCATCGCTATCCTTATCTCCTGACCGCAAACAGCCCTTGCACCCCTTGTCGATCACGAGCAGCTTTCCTTTTCAGTTCCTTCAGTCGCGGTTTGCTGGAACAGCCGGACAAATCCTGTCCAAACCTCGGCTTGTTTGTCTAGTTATTCAAGGTTAGGATCATAATTGATTATGAGATCATGTTCGGATTATATGTATGCTTGAATGTTTAGTTGTCTCGGATTATATGTATGCTTGAATGTTTAGTTGTTTCGAATATACGTGTGTTGATTGTTGATGTTCTCAGACTGCATGATGGTATAGTTTCGGATTATAAGTGCGGTTAAGTAATCGGCTGATTTGATTATTGTTCATATGCAGAATTGTTTTCGGAAATCACAAGTTACAAGTATGTTTTGTTTGTTAATAACTAGAAGTAAGAACTAGAGTTTGTATGGATAGGTTATTAGTATTAGTCTATGATTAAAAATCAGTTCTTGATCGCCTAGATTAATCGCATGAACGGGATTACACGAGTTTATAATAATAACATGCTGAAACAGGATGCTGAGTGAAAGTTACAGCCGATTTCATCTGGCTGTAACTTGGTCGTTAGTTGTCGAAAAACGGAATTTCTGATGTCTAGAACGTAGAGATTTGAATAAGGAATCTAATGGCGCTGGATTCATAATTTTCTGAAGTCGTTTGATATTTTTAAAGGGCCAAACAAGTTCAGTAGCTAAAGCTGTTAAAATGCTGGAATTTTGTTGATTGTTTATCAGGTTGGATTTTAAAATCAGTAGGGAGTTGAGTCATGATTTTTGTACAGAAACTAGGTATAGAAATTTCCGGGCAACTCCAATTGGAATTTCGTTAATCGGACGATCAGTGATTTTTAAATAAATTCTTCCGTGGACTGCAGTCAGAAAGCGGTAAATCTGACTGCAGCTTAGTGAATTAATATTTATGGTTAATTGGTAAAGATTTAGGACTTGGAAAAATTATATAAATTTCTATGGTATAAATGTCACCTACTGTAAAAATATGGGAATTTTTGGAATGCTAGAACTATTTTATAAAAATCCTAGAAAACAGCTGAATAATTGAGTGTTAAGCAGAAAGCTGATAACTTGTGATTTTATGCATTAAAGTGTTGCATGGATTTGGAATATGTTCATGATAAGTTGTTTGATTACTATGATCACATGAGAATACTTGCATGCATGTTTAAGCGTTAGATATGTGGTTTGTGTGTATCACTTTGTGAGTAAATTGCATGTGGAATTTGTATTGGTGTGATTACACACTGACGTGAAATTAATTGGTTTGTTAGGACGCAACTAGCGGTCCCATCTCTTATAACATCTTTGCTACACTAACCGAGCAAATAAAGGTGAGTTCACGGCCCCTAACTTTATCCTGTTTTTTTTAAACAACAGGGGGAGAAACATGTATACACTCTCAAACTCAATCTCTTTACGTTATATGAATTTAACGTCACATAACTATACGGTAACTAAGTTAATGTTAATGTAATGTTATGGTCACTAAGCAGCTTTATCACTTAAGTCCTCGACAATCTCCTCGGATCGTTAGTATTTGGGTTAAATAGCGGGGGAATTATAAGTAGTACTACTGGGCCCGACAAGCCCCATCCGAGCTAGTCGCGCTAGCCGACCTGGTATGGTCAACGGGTGAATAATTGGCCTAACACCGCCATGGTCATGTGATAGGCCTGGCAAAACGGAGGCACAACAGTCAGCTTCGATCGCGAACTCTTACGTGACATGACTTTAGGCTAGCTACCTATATACATTAATATTGAACTTAATTACGGAACAACTTAATATTCCTGGTATGGAATATTGGAAGCAGCAACTTAATATTCCTGGTATGGAATATTGGAAACAACAACTTAATATTCCTGGTATGGAATATTGGAAACAACTTAATATTCCTGGTTTGGAATATTGGAAACAATAACTTATTATTCCGGGTTGGAATAATGGAACCAATGCGTTATCCCGGGTTAGGGATGACGGGAGGAAACAAACTATAACTGAACAAACGAATTTATGAAAACCTGTGAACTCACTCATCTTTAATGTTGACACTTGTTTCTTTACATGTTTCTCAGGACGCTAGGAGCTCTAGGTGCACGCACATGCATTGAACAAGACATCTTTTATCGAGTCTTATTTAGTAATATTGTTTTGGGGATTTTCATTTGTTTTGGCGTTTGTGTTGGCGCCGCATCACTACTTATTTATGCTTCCGCTCAAACTTTAAAAACGGATACTCATGCTAAATATTGGTAATATAAAATCGACAACAAATGATTTTGGAAAACGTATTATCAAATCATATAGAGTCGTTCGACGTACTAGTGTTTTAGATTCTGGTTTGTTCACACGTCTCGCGGTAAAAACTCCGCAAGTGGAAATTGAGGATGTGACAGATTGGTATCAGAGCCACTAGCTATAGAGAACCAGGTTTGCATTAGAAGTAGACCTAAACTATAGCTGATATCACGACACTAGACTTAGTTTGGCACTGACTTATTATATCTTGTTATGCGATGTACCACTACTATGCTATGTGAAATATGAATGCATAATTGAAGCGAATGCAACTCGTAACTAACTACACAACCTAAAGGCAATGTCATCATCATCCTCATCCGACAAACTTACGCAACCAAGGGCGCCAGGAAAGGCACCTGTGGTGGAACCCTTACCATCTTATGGCGTGGAAACGCGCTCAGCTGCGAGGAAAAGACTCGCTCTGGGGGAGGAGTCGTCCTCACACCAACCATCGCTGTGACGGTCAAACCGGTTAACTCGTTAGAAGTAGGGAACGACCTACTTAGAGATATGATAAGAACGCAACAAGAACAACTAGAAAGAATGCATGAAACCACCCTAGCGCAGGGATGGATGATACGACAACTGACTGGTAAAACTGAGTCGCTCGAGGAAGAGCAGCATACGAGTAAGATAGCTCGTAACACCATAGACAGAGATCTGCGTGCTGAGCAGATAAGAGCCAACTGGCTTGAGAACAGAGTCCTGGAAAATAGTTGGAACATTCAGGAGCTGCGAAATCAAGCACTTGCACCAGCACCGGCCCCTCCAATGCCGGTAGAGGACCCAGAGGAGGGTCCAGAGGAGGATCCGAAGAAAGACCCGGCTGTAGAAGCTGGAAACGCCGCGGAGGATGACGGCAACGATAGCAACTTGGGAGATGGAGACGTAGAGGACTAACTCGTCTCGCCAATTCCCGCTTTGTTTTCTTTAGTTTATTTGAAATGACAACTGGACGTCGCGGAAACCTCAACATGTCAACGAAGAATTGGCCGCAACGATCCAAAAACACGTGAACGCTGCTCTGGCAGGTGTTCAAAACCCACCAGCAGCAGGAGGGGGCTTTAACCCCTACAAGGTGTTCTTTGACGCAAAGCATAGCAAATTCTCGGGGGCGGAAGGACCCATTGGACTGGTCCGCTGGATCGAAAAATCGGAATCTGTTTTTGAAATGTGCAATTGCCTAGAAGCCAACAAGGTCAAATACGCAGCCTCAACACTGGAAGATGGGGCACTGACATGGTGGAATGCCCAAGTCCAAACACGTGGACTGTTAGCTGCAAACGCAATGGCATGGACTGAGTTCAAGGCCCTAATTAAAGAGGAGTACTGTCCACGAGACAGAGTGCAACAGTTAGAGCAAGCTCTATGGAACCACAAGATGGTGGGATCGGAAATTGAAGCTTACACTGCAAAACACCATGACTTGGTATTTCTGTGTCCTGAATTGGCCAACACGGTGGAGAAAAGACTCGAGTTCTATCTCGGGGGTCTGGTTCCGGAAATTCAGGGTATGGTGATGTCTAGTAACCCTGTAACTGAACATCAAGCAATCCGATTGGCTCACAAACTCACCGATAAAGCGGTGGAACAGAAGAAACTGCCAGCACGGGGTACCATCGAAGTCGCTCCAGATAACAAAAGAAAATTTGAAGACTCCACTGTTCGACAGTCTTCGTCATCACATCCGCAACAAGGGAACCAGAAACGGTTCAATCATTACCACAGCCACCGGGGTCATCAAAATCATTCCAACAACAACTACAACAACAACAACCAGAATGCAGGCGGCTATGTAGGTCGAAAGCCGCAGTGCAACCGCTGCAATCTTCACCATAACGGCCCTTGTGCCAGAAATCGCTGCCAAAGATGTGGCAAGATGGGACATGCGGCAAAGGATTGTCGTGGGGAAATCGTGTCACGGCAAAATCAGAATCAGCCTCAGGGTCAGCAGCAGGGTATAAACCGGGGATGTTATCAGTGTGGTAGCACTGTTCATTTCAGAAGAGACTGCCCACAGTTGCGCAACAACAACAATAATGGTGGAAACAACCACAACCACAACAACCACAACAATAATAACAACAACAATAATGGGAACGGTGGCACAGGAGGTGCCAAAGGTCGTGCATTTACATTGGGCCGCGGAGAGGCCAGAAACGACACGAACGTGGTCACCGGTAAGTTTCCCCTTAATGAAAAATTTTCTTCTGTGCTTTTTGATACGGGTGCGGATAGGAGTTCTATATCTGAGTCTTTTAGGGAGAACCTAAATCTCACGCTTAAACCATTAGAGACCCCTTATGTGATAGAATTAGCCAATGGTAAATCGGTAGATGTGACCCAAATCGGATCCGGCTGTCAACTCAAACTCGCGGGCCACACTTTTACCATCGATCTGATGACAACTACCCTGGGTAGTTTTAACGTGGTAGTCGGAATGGACTGGCTATCCGACGTCCGGGCTGAAGTTCTCTGCTTCAAAAAATCTATCCGTATTCCACTCTCTAACGACGAAATCCTGACAGTACAAGGCGATAAGGCAAGCGCCGTCACCAACATCATCTCATACATGCAAGCGCAGAAGTATCTTCGGAAAAAGAATTCCTTCGCTTTACTCGCACTAATTACCGAACAACCTAAGGACGAGAAACGTATAGAAGACATCCCTGTCGTCCGTGATTTTTCTGATGTATTCCCAGAAGAACTACCTGGTCTTCCACCACATCGACAATTGGAGTTTGAAATCGAATTGGCAAGCAATGCAACTCCTATCGCCAAAGCTCCATACCGCCTAGCTCCAGCCGAGCTGCAGGAGCTGTCTACCCAACTTCAAGAGCTGCTAGAAAAAGGATTTATCCGACCAAGCGTTTCGCCATGGGGAGCTCCAGTCCTGTTTGTCAAGAAGAAGGACGGGACTTTCCGCATGTACATCGACTATAGGGAACTCAACAAGGTTACAGTCAAGAACCGATACCCGTTACCTCGCATCGACGATCTATTCGACCAACTGCAAGGGTCAAGTTACTACTCTAAGATTGATTTACGGTCCGGTTATCATCAGCTACGCGTCAGGGAGGAGGATATCGCTAAGACAGCATTTCGCACTCGGTATGGCCATTACGAGTTTTTGGTCATGCCATTCGGTCTCACTAACGCACCTGCGGTGTTCATGGACCTCATGAACCGCGTGTGTAAACCATACCTCGACAAATTTGTCATCGTGTTCATCGATGACATACTCATCTACTCCAAAAGTGAAGAAGAGCATGCTGAGCATCTACGATTACTGCTAGGATTACTTCAACAGGAAAAACTATATGCCAAGCTTTCGAAGTGTGAATTCTGGATTCGGGAAGTTCAGTTTCTCGGACATATCGTGAATGAAAAGGGTATCCACGTAGACCCTGCCAAGATTGAAGCCATTAAAAACTGGGAAGCACCTAAGACACCGACGGAGATCCGCCAATTCTTAGGATTGGCTGGTTACTACAGACGCTTCATCGAGGGGTTTTCAAAGATTGCACAACCGCTCACTACCCTCACCCAGAAAGGCATCAAGTATGCTTGAGGTGAAAAACAAGAAGCAGCATTTCAATTGCTGAAGCAGAAACTTTGCAGTGCACCCATTCTGTCCTTGCCGGAAGGGATAGATGACTTCGTAGTGTATTGTGATGCTTCCATTCAGGGTTTGGGATGCGTACTCATGCAACGCGATTAGGTCATCGCGTATGCGTCGCGACAGCTGAAAGTTCACGAGAAAAACTACACGACACATGACCTGGAATTGGGAGCAGTAGTGTTTGCACTTAAGATTTGGAGACACTACCTCTATGGGACGAAGTGCACAATCTTCACAGACCACAAAAGCCTCCAACACATCTTTGATCAGAAGAAGTTGAACATGCGACAGCGTCGCTGGGCCGAATTCTTGAACGATTATGAGTGTGCCATTCGGTATCACCCGGGTAAAGCTAACGTGGTAGCTGATGCCCTCAGTAGGAAGGAACACTTGAAACCTCGTCGCGTACGAGCACTACAACTCACTATTCATTCGGGGCTACCCGATCAAATACGCGACGCCCAGTTAGAAGCAGTTAAGGAGGAAAACATCAAAGCCGAATCAGTGGGAAAAATGGAACGCGATTGGGAAGTAAAGCCCAATGGAGCCCGGTATTTTATGAATCGCATATGGGTACCTCACTACGGAAATCTCCGAGAGCTAGTCATGGACGAAGCTCATAAATCTCGATACTCTGTCCATCCGGGTTCGGATAAGATGTATCAAGACCTTAAAGTTGCGTATTGGTGGCCCAACATGAAAGCCGATATAGCCACCTACGTGAGTAAATGTTTGACTTGTGCAAAAGTCAAGGTGGAGTGTCAAAAGCCATCGGGGCTACTCCAACAACCTGAGATCCCAGTATGGAAATGGGATCAGATCTCAATGGATTTCATCACTAAACTCCCGCGAACCTTGGGTGGTTGCGATACCATCTGGGTGATCGTGGATCGTTTAACTAAGTCCGCACACTTCCTAGCTATTAAAGAAACAGATAAGATGGAGAAGTTGACTCGCATCTACATTAAGGAAGTAGTTTCTCGGCACGGTGTGCCAACGTCCATCATCTCAGACAGAGATGCTCGCTTCACGTAAAACTTCTGGCAGTCACTCCAGAAAGCGTTGGGAACACGCTTGGATATGAGCACAGCTTATCACCCTCAGACTGATGGTCAAAGTGAAAGGACCATACAGACCTTGGAAGACATGCTTAGGACATGCGTGGTGGACTTCGGAAATAATTGGGAAATTCACCTGCCTCTATTAGAATTCTCATATAACAACAGCTATCATACGAGTATTTCGGCAGCACCGTTTGAGGCATTATACGGTCGTAAATGTAGATCACCGGTCTGCTGGGCAGAAGTCGGTGACAGCCAACTCACAGGCCCTGAGTTAATACTTGAGGCCACTGAAAAGATTGTACAAATTAGAAACCGCATGGCGGCGGCACGAGATCGACAGAAAAGCTACGCTGATCAACGACGCAAACCGCTCGAATTTCAAGTAGGCGATCGCGTCCTACTAAAGGTGTCACCCTGGAAGGGTGTAATCCGCTTTGGGAAACGAGGCAAACTTAACCCACGGTACGTAGGCCCGTTTGAAATCTTGAAACGTATTGGACCCGTGGCATACCAATTAGACCTTCCTGCCGAACTCAGTGGAGTTCACAACGTATTTCACGTGTCAAATCTGAAGAAGTGTCTATCAGATGAAACTTTAGTTATTCCATTGGATGAGATCCAAGTGGATGAACAACTACACTTCGTGGAAAAGCCTATTGAGATCATGGATCGTGAGATCAAGACTCGAAGGCACAGCAAGATTCCAATCGTTAAAGTTCGTTGGGACTCTAAGCGTGGACCAGAGTTCAAGTGGGAAAGAGAGGACCAAATGAAAAGCAAATACCCACATCTCTTCGCAACTGAGCAGCAAACTAACGATACCAGTACCTAAATTTTCGGGACGAAAATTCTTTCAACATGGGGATGATGTGACAACCTGGAAATTTCTCATACTTTCGTGTACTATTATTGACTAAATTCTTGTGCATGGCACCCGACGAAGCCAAGGTTTGTGCTGCATGGGCCATCCTCTAAGCTCGAATCAAAATGGCCCAAGAGGTTATGGATCCTGGCTTTGACTGGTCATCTTGGGGGATAGCTTCCTGGGAAATGGCGTTGAGGAACCTGGGTGGTGATGAGGAGCCGGAGAAGGCAGCTGTGGATGCGGGTGAAACAGGAACTAGCAGGGTGCAGAAGGAGGTCGGAGAGAAGGTTTAAGGTGGTGTCAGAGGTGATGGCATAACAGTGGGCAGTGGAGGATAATTTAGACGAGGCCTGAGCCCACTTTTTTAGTTTTCATGTTTTGGTGTGTTTGTCTGAACAATTTGGTGTTGTAATAACTTTGAACAATAGCTTTAGGTTTAAGAATCACTAATCCTTCCAAAATTAAGTAGGATGACAAAGGTGGAGGGATCCTCTGTTTGGGGGATGGAGCCTTTGTTATCCTGCTCTTTAAATTTCTTCACAAAACTTTAATCGTTAGGTAAACCAGATCCGGCCTTGGTGGATGGTCTGGTCCACACTTTTGCTGGTGAAATCTAGGCCGGGTACTTTTGATAAATTTTAATGGATTTTAATGATATTAAACTTTTGAATATGTGTTATGTCCTTTATATTGCTTTATTTAGTTTAGTTAAAAATTATCATGTTTGGAAATGTATACATAGTTTGTATGAAAGACATTTTATGCAAAATTTTGAGGATCCTGTATCCTTTAATAATAAAGGTTAAAATTGAACCTTGCCATAGATAAAATAAGTTAAACAGAGAATGTTAGGGGTTGATTTTTAATATTATGGATCATAAATCCTTAGATTTGGCTTGGATCACTAATCCTTAATAGATGATGCAGGAAGTCTAAGGATCACGGATCCTTATTATTATTATTATTATTATAATTATTATTATTATTATTATTATTATCATCATCATCATCATCATCATCATCATCATCATCATCATCATCATTATTATTATTATTATTTACTAACAATTGTATTCTTTGTTTGATACTTTTATTCGCAGGAATATAACAAATTGGACTTGGTCAATGCTGATATTTCGGGGAATATGCTCTCTATTCGCACGCGCATGGAAGAGTGTAGCCGTTATGGAGAAAATGGGGATACTTGCACCGTTTTCGCTTTGTTTGTTATATTATAGTTTCTATTTTACAAAGGGGATAAGGAGCTCATTTTAGGCAGATTATATCATACGAACAATATTACTCTGATATGCTCTTGAAAACCACACACTCTAGAAAATATTGTATTGAGCTCATTGTCTTTCGAAGTTGTACTTGGATCATTACTTATTTCTGTTATGCATTTGGTGATCGGTAGTTTCCATCACCTCAGGTTTTTTGTGCCGGAGATCTAACAAGGATCAAGGGCTTTTTCCTCGTATAAAAATTGGTGTTCATTGTCACTTTCATTTTATAATCAATTACATTGTTGTTCATACACATAAGCACTCAACCTCACAATCAAAATTTGGTTACATTATCCTTAAACAGATTTTTAACCAAAACAATTTGGCACCCACCGTGGGGAAATTGGTGCTACAATTCTAAGAATTTTCATTCATTTCATGGCCTCTCAGGGGAAAGTTACTTCAAGTGCCATGCTGGCAGTTACCTCATCTCAGAACACAATGCATTTGCCTCCCGTTCTGCCAACATTTCAGAAGAATGCTGAAAATGCTTAGTAAAAGACATCATCCTTCTTCACATAATCAAAAACCTACAACTACTAACAATGATATTTTTGTTTTGATGTTGCAGATGAAAGGCTATATGGAGCAGCAAGTTACAACTAACTAGAGGATCCTTTGCAAAATTGATGAAATAAAGAAGAAGAAGAGATCGGCAAAAGACCAGTCTCCACTGATGCCCAGGTCATTAGATTTTGCTACTCCATCATCAACAATCCAGTATTCTAGGGGATCCAATGTCTAGATTCAAGGATCCTCCAACCTTTAGCAAGGATCATTATGTGATATCCCGGGTTTTTCGGATAACTTACACGTGACACTTGTCGAATAATATATGTGCTAAGTATTAAACGTGCATGGATTAAATACGTGTTGTGTGTTGTGTAAATTTTTAGTTATAGAATAATTACTGTAGACATGTACACGAACTAAACCGAACCGCGACACGAACCAAAGTGATTCATTGTGACTCTAGGAGTTAACAAGTTTTAAACCTTAACTCAAGTATTCGGCCGAGAATGAGAATTAAACACAAACCGAGAACAACCCAAACCGAAACCCATAGCATGCAACCTTAGCCCTTGGCCGCGAGATCAAACCCAAACCAAACTAACTCACCCTAGTACTCGGCCACAAGATCAAAACCCAAACCAACCCGCCCAAGTCACTTGCGGCCGTGTGCAAACCCAAAACCGTAACCTTATCCCTTGCGCTTATATATATCACCCATTGCATGCCTTCATTCACAATTCGCAAAACCCTAAAAAGAAACTGCCGTCGGGAGCTTTGTCCCACTCTTGTGATCGCAAACGCTGATCAGCTTTGTTCCCTGCATTCCTCCCGGTCGCAGCAACAGCAGCAGCCATCGCTATCCTTATCTCCTGACCGCAAACAGCCCTTGCACCCCTTGTCGATCACGAGCAGCTTTCCTTTTCAGTTCCTTCAGTCGCGGTTTGCTGGAACAGCCGGACAAATCCTGTCCAAACCTCGGCTTGTTTGTCTAGTTATTCAAGGTTAGGATCATAATTGATTATGAGATCATGTTCGGATTATATGTATGCTTGAATGTTTAGTTGTCTCGGATTATATGTATGCTTGAATGCTTAGTTGTTTCGAATATACGTGTGTTGATTGTTGCTGTTCTCAGACTGCATGATGGTATAGTTTCGGATTATAAGTGCGGTTAAGTAATCGGCTGATTTGATTATTGTTCATATGCAGAATTGTTTTCGGAAATCACAAGTTACAAGTATGTTTTGTTTGTTAATAACTAGAAGTAAGAACTAGAGTTTGTATGGATAGGTTATTAGTATTAGTCTATGATTAAAAATCAGTTCTTGATCGCCTAGATTAATCGCATGAACGGGATTACACGAGTTTATAATAATAACATGCTGAAACAGGATGCTGAGTGAAAGTTACAGCCGATTTCATCTGGCTGTAACTTGGTCGTTAGTTGTCGAAAAACGGAATTTCTGATGTCTAGAACGTAGAGATTTGAATAAGGAATCTAATGGCGCCGGATTCATAATTTTCTGAAGTCGTTTGATATTTTTAAAGGGCCAAACAAGTTCAGTAGCTAAAGCTGTTAAAATGCTGGAATTTTGTTGATTGTTTATCAGGTTGGATTTTAAAATCAGTAGGGAGTTGAGTCATGATTTTTGTACAGCAACTAGGTATAGAAATTTCCGGGCAACTCCAATTGGAATTTCGTTAATCGGACGATCAGTGATTTTTAAATAAATTCTTCCGTGGACTGCAGTCAGAAAGCGGTAAATCTGACTGCAGCTTAGTGATTTAATATTTATGGTTAATTGGTAAAGATTTAGGACTTGGAAAAATTATATAAATTTCTATGGTATAAATGTCACCTACTGTAAAAATATGGGAATTTTTGGAATGCAAGAACTATTTTATAAAAATCCTAGAAAACAGCTGAATAATTGAGTGTTAAGCAGAAAGCTGATAACTTGTGATTTTATGCATTAAAGTGTTGCATGGATTTGGAATATGTTCATGATAAGTTGTTTGATTACTATGATCACATGAGAATACTTGCATGCATGTTTGAGTGTTAGATATGTGGTTTGTGTGTATCACTTTGTGAGTAAATTACGTGTGGAATTTGTATTGGTGTGATTACACACTGACGTGAAATTAATTGGTTTGTTAGGACGCAACTAGCGGTCCCATCTCTTATAACATCTTTGCTACACTAACCGAGCAAATAAAGGTGAGTTCACGGCCCCTAACTTTATCCGGTTTTTTTTAAACAACAGGGGGAGAAACATGTATACACTCTCAAACTCAATCTCTTTACGTTATACGAATTTAACGTCACATAACTATACGGTAACTAAGTTAATGTTAATGTAATGTTATGGTCACTAAGCAGCTTTATCACTTAAGTCCTCGACAATCTCCTCGGATCGTTAGTATTTGGGTTAAATAGCGGGGGAATTATAAGTAGTACTACTGGGCCCGACAAGCCCCATCCGAGCTAGTCGCGCTAGCCGACCTGGTATGGTCAACGGGTGAATAATTGGCCTAACACCGCCATGGTCATGTGATAGGCCTGGCAAAACGGAGGCACAACAGTCAGCTTCGATCGCGAACTCTTACGTGACATGACTTTAGGCTAGCTACCTATATACATTAATATTGAACTTAATTACGGAACAACTTAATATTCCTGGTATGGAATATTGGAAGCAGCAACTTAATATTCCTGGTATGGAATATTGGAAACAACAACTTAATATTCCTGCTATGGAATATTGGAAACAACTTAATATTCCTGGTTTGGAATATTGGAAACAATAACTTATTATTCCGGGTTGGAATAATGGAACCAATGCGTTATCCCGGGTTAGGGATGACGGGAGGAAACAAACTATAACTGAACAAACGAATTTATGAAAACCTGTGAACTCACTCATCTTTAATGTTGACACTTGTTTCTTTACATGTTTCTCAGGACGCTAGGAGCTCTAGGTGCACGCACATGCATTGAACAAGACATCTTTTATCGAGTCTTATTTAGTAATATTGTTTTGGGGATTTTCATTTGTTTTGGCGTTTGTGTTGGCGCCGCATCACTACTTATTTATGCTTCCGCTCAAACTTTAAAAACTGATACTCATGCTAAATATTGGTAATATAAAATCGACAACAAATGATTTTGGAAAACGTATTATCAAATCATATAGAGTCGTTCGACGTACTAGTGTTTTAGATTCTGGTTTGTTCACACGTCTCGCGGTAAAAACTCCGCAAGTGGAAATTGAGGGTGTGACACATTAGTAATCACGCAACCTCAGGGATCCTACTACCAACATCAAGGATCCTCTATCCTTCCGCAAGGATCATTGGAGACAACTCAGCCTCAGGGATCCTTATACCAACCAGGAGGATCACATCTCAGGGATCCTACTTTCAACATCAAGGATCCTCAGCTCGGATTCAAGGATCCAGGGATTATCATCAAGGCCCTCAGCACAAATGTATCATGGATTCAACATCTTTCGGGAGTCATAGATTATCCTCAAGGAGTCAACCACTTAGCAATTCTGAAGTCCACAATGGTGGCTTCATCCCAATGCAAACTATTGTTTCATCAGGCCCTATTGTGACAACAGACATCTCTTATCCTCAATACACTTCTGCAATACCACCTTTGAGTGAAACGAGAGATAACAATTCTAATAACACCTTAATGGATACTAACTACGGTTTCATGCAGGATGCAGGGATCAGTCATCCCATGGCAAGGGAGCTACAGAAGCTCAAGCATATGATATCCAGCGTTCCGGGGGTAGTCAAACCTATTCCTAGAGTTTTGGATGGAAGTCACAAGGTGTCTCGCTTTGCACCACCCAAATGTCAGGCATACCCTTCTAGACACTCAACATGAAGTTGTACGATGGAACAACTAATCAAGAGGAACACGTGGCTCAATACCAGGCGAGAATGGAGATAAACCCCATTCCCGAAAGGTTAAAAGAATCTTGCTTGTGTAAGGGCTTAGGATCCACACTCACTAGATCAGCACTCAAATGGCTACTAAGTCTTCCTCCCTATTCCATTACTTCATTCTCACATTTACTTAACCTATTCAACAATCAGTTTTAATGTAGTAGAACCTTTGAAAGGCTAACTAGTGATCAATCCTTAAGGGATTATGTCACTAAGTTTGGTAGAGAATCTTTAGAAATCCCGAATCTAGATGTTGCAACTGCTGTTAGGCATTTAAAATGGGATTACAAAAGGATTCTCCATTTTTTAATGACCTTGTAATGACTCCTTGCAGGAACTTGGACGAAGTAAGAAACAGGGCTTTGAGATTCATCCGATTAGAGGATGATAGGAGAATACAAGACAAAATCACTAGCTCTAATAAACAGGAGTACAAAGACAAGAAGCAAGGATCCTTCTACAAGAATAACAGATCCAAGCAGTAATCCAAACCTGATAATAAAAATGTTGATGCAATTGAACAAGATGATGATGAGGAGGAATATCCTCGAATATCTGAATATTGCAAATTTTGATTGTGAGGTTGAGTGCTTATGTGTATGAACAACAATGTAATTGATCATAAAATGAAAATGACAATGAACACCTATTTTTGTACGAGGAAAAAGCCCTTGATCCTTGATAGATCTCTGGCACAAAAAAACCTCGTGTGATGGAAACTACTGATCACCAAATGTATAACAGAAATAAGGATCAGGATCTTGAAAACCCATTTAAGATCATGGATCGCCAATTTAAAACACATTCTAGAGTTTTATTAGGTATTCTATTCTCTTCCTTCCATCTTTTCTTTCATATTCTTCTTTTCTTTCACTCAATCTATGGCAAAAATGGTTACTCGATCCTCTCCGAATAAGCAGAATCCCAAACAAAATGGGGACAAACCCAAAAAAAACTAGGGACTAGCACAACATATGAAAATGCCAAAACCTTTGCTAACATGAAAACGTTAGAAACCTTAGGATAACGGATGTATGGTACGTATACCATTATACTTGAGATCCTATATATGGCCAACAACAATGAAATTGTCAGCCACTAAGCATGTGTTGGTCCCATTGCCTCGAACCATACTTGGATAATCGTGCGCTACTAACGGGTGTCAAAACCCAATTCGTATGAAAGGGGAAAACCTTTAAACCTTATATGGTATAAGATACCTTAAACATGGGAGAGGGGTGGCCAACCCCTTAATCCTTTATTAATGATGTTAAAAAATTTTGCAAAAGCTTAAAACTTGGTGACATTGGATGTTAAGTATCTAACATCCTTTTCTCATTAACAAATAAAGTATGTAAAACAAAAGAAAATTGAAGTAAGATGTTACCGAATTAAGGATTCTATATCCTTTAAGGATCCTTGTTAGGACATTTTGAGACCGTTGATACTCGAGTATAATAGTTTGAGCAGGTTTTGTAATAGTTAACTAAACTAGAAGTGCCAAATGTGCATAATGTGTAACTTGTAACAGGGAGGCGTATTTATTAACCCACCGTATTTATTAAATATGTTGGGTAGTCAGTTTGTATATAAGGATATCAATGGAAAACCCTAGTCCAAGGTTCTTGGACAAATTTTGGTGATTGATCTTGTGTTGTGCTTGTTGTTCTTGTGCTTAATCCGTAATATCCAAGTGCATTCAGTGAATATATCATTTGGGATTCAATATACAACACTTGTTGTTTGATCCATTCAAGAATCTTCATCTTCATCTTTCGGTTTTCTTAACTTTTGCACATTCAAACAACTAATCTATAGTTGTTGGGTGATAACAATCAACCTCTGTGATCCGAATCTGATTTGGGACTCACAATTTGGTATCAGAGCCTTTGTGCTCTTGATTGTTTGAGTTTTTGTTAAGATTTTTCAAGTTTTGAAGGTTTTTCAAAAGTTTTCAAAGTTTCAAGGTGTTTTCAAATTTTTGGACTTAAAACGGCTTGATCTGGTGTGTTTAATCATTGGGTTGTTGTTAATCAGTGTTTTGGTAAACATTTGGGTCATTTTGGTACAAAGAAACATGCTTTTTTAGTCGTTTTTGGGTGATTAGAGGGTTTTTGTCTGTGCTTAAACCCTGCTGGGCGTACTTATTTTTTAATACAGCGTAGATAACATTGAATATAGCGGATTTAACAAATACGCCGGGTTAACACCAGCGGATTTGTTTATTGTCAGCGAAATAGTTTCAGCGTATTTAATCGAAGGTGACTTCGAAGTTAGTGATTTTATCACGATGATCGGTGTATTTAGCCAAACTTATGTTTGTTTTCATGTTCCAGCGGATTTAGCTAATTTCGCAGGATAAAGTCGCCAAGGATCTCCAGCGTATTTAAGTCAATTGTAGCGTATTTCTCTTCTAATTTTATACTTCCAGCGTATTTAATCTCTGATAAACCAAAATGTCTCTCAATCAACTCAACCCAATTGCTTAAGTCGAGTGGGAAACAGGAACAGCTACAAGACCTCCCATGTTGAAAGGATCTGAGGATTTCAGCAGTTGGAAGAACGGAATCAAAGCCGTCTTTGAGTATACTGACTATACTCAATGGATGTCTGTAACGGTTGGTCCACATGTTCCAATGATAATTCGTGACGATATCCCGAAGATCCATCAACTTTCACCGAAGAAGACAAAACTCTCATCCAACGTGATCGCAGGGCTCATGCTGCTCTAAAATGGCCCTGTCCAAGGACGACAACAATCTTTTTGAAGAATACACTTCGGCTCATGAATTGTGGTTGGCTCTTATTGACCACTATGAAGGAAACGAGGAGCTGATGGACAACAAAAGAGACATGGTTCAGAGAATACGACATGTTTAGAAGTGTTCGTGGTGAAAGCTTATCGGATCATATCAGTCGATTTCTGGGAGTGGTGACTAAAATGAAGAAAGTGGGAAATCCTGTTGCCAACTATGCATCCATCAAGAAGCTTCTGGACTCACTTCCTAAAGAATGGAGCCTTCAATGTATGATGATCAAAAGAACCTTCTTGACCAGCACAACTCCTGTTACACTCTCGGAACTGATCAACACTCTGAAAGCTTTTGGAATGGATATTACCAAGAGAGAGATGAACCAAACAGGGTATTCATAGAAATTTACCCAAACAGCTGCTGCAACCTCTGCTCCCAAGAATATGGCGTTTCTTGCTCCCATAACCTCCTGTGGATCGAATCCTCAAAGTACTACCGAATCTTATCCTAACGCTTCCGCACACTCTGCAAAGGCCTCATCATTCAACGAGAAGACAACCATGGCCAGTGATGCTCAAGCACTAAAGATATCCAGTGAACATGTCGCTCTGTTTAACACCTTCCTGAGCAGCTATGAAGCTCTCATGTCAGTTGAGCTGAAAAGAGATTTTCTCACTACTGAAGACATGTATCAGGTGGATCCTGATGATACGAAGGAGATGGACTTGAAATGGCAAATGGCGATGATCACTCTTCGATAAAAGAAATTTCAAGACAAGACAGGAAAAAGGCTAGGTCTGGGAAAAGCTGGGTTTGACAAGTCCAAGATAAGATGTTACAATTGCAAAAATCTAGGTCATTTCAAGAGGGAATGCCCATTGCTGAAGAACGAAAATGCTGAACTCAATCAAACAAGAAGGCCAGTGGCTATTGAAGGGAATGATAATGTTGCTGATAATAATCCAAAAGCTTTAGTGGTGGAAGATTACGATTGGTCGAAGGAAATAGCTGAGGCTAAAGGAGAAGTCAACAAAGCCCTCATGGCAAAAATCTCTACTGCTTCTATCACGTCTTCTTCAAACTGTGTGGAGAAACAAACAACCAGAATTACCAAAGATGACAAGGGACTGAAAAGCATCATCAATCATGCTAAACCAACTTCCGAGAAGGGAAAACAGAAGGCTGAGAAGAATGATTCGAAACTGACAGTCCAGGAAGCAATCATTAACATCAAGAATGAAACAGCTGGAACTTCTACAACCGCCATGAAGTCAGAAAATGAAGATAAGGATTTGGTAAATAGCATACCATATGAATTTAAAGCAAAGCTGTGTTCCAAGCCCTGTTTGAATGTCGTGGCACATTACAAATCACTCAACCGTGACATAATTAAAGAAAAAGAAAAAGTTTGGAAACAAATCAAGAATTAAAGGAGAATGAAGCTACATATCAAAGAAAGTTGAACTCAACTGTCGCTGAAATGCAGACTTTAAAAGAATCTGTTTTCAGAAAAGATTTTATCATAAATGATTTAACTGAAAAATTGGAAATATGGAAAACTCACAAAACGAAAATAACAAATTGCAAATCATTATTGATAAATGGAAAAATTAGTCAAAAAGCACTGGTTGATATTGTAAATTGCCAACGACCGACATTCATAAAGGATGGAATCGGATATAAGGATAAGCTCGGAAATGAAAGAAAAATATTTCCTCCTCCACAAAGCAAAAACTATGTTCCTATTCCATCTCCTTATCCTAAAAATGATTTAATAAAAAAAAGATCTTTTGGATCAAAATGTCTTTTATAAAAAGTAAAGAAGATGTGTGCGATGAGGAAGATGATTGTGGAGGTTCAAAAATAGGAGTTGGTTACTCAAGCGACAGTTATTCAACAGTTAACTGGTTCGCCTGGAATTGTAACAAGACAAACAGTACTTCTATTCAGGATAACTGTAATAGTTTGACTAGGATGGATGACTGTAATGGCATTATGCCTAAATTTAACATTCAGGATGATTGTACTGGCCATGTGCCTAAATTTAAGACTCACAACCAAGTGCATGCTACGGTTGAGAGTCATGACTTAAACTCTGCTTTTAATGATGAAAACTTTATGCTTGAATCTCCTGCATTTGTCCCAAAATTGAAGAAAAACAGATTTGGAAAGTTCCTTACAGAGGAAATTCCTGAGTTTGTTTCATCATGTACAGGTACATCAGACACTGAAGACAGCAACTTCATAAAGTAATAGAGAACTGTCAAGTGAAAGTCAAGAATCAATCTCGTCATCAGATAGTGAGGATAGTGAAGAAGGCATTGAAGATGAAAATCGTCTTGACAAGAAAACGAAGAAAGTAAAAAATGCAAACCGTACCACGTCATTAAATTCTTCAAGCAGCTCCAGACTCTCATAACATGCATCATCTTCACACTCAGCCACCGGAAAGAAAAGATCAAATTGCAAGCAATGCTTTCGCTGTGGTCATTTAGGACATACTGCGAAACATTGCAAAAGCAAGAAATTTTCTAACCTAATCAAGACCTTGTTAAAAGTTTCACTGATCAATTTGACAATTTGAAGAAATCAGTGAAATGCATAGTCAATTAAACTTTTTTTGGAAAAGAAAAGAAAATACTCTTACTCAAAATCATGATAGACTAACGTAAAGCAAGTCTGGGTTCCCAAAACTAACTAACTTGTACATATTTTTTTTGTTGTTGTATAACAGAATAAATTTCAAAAATGGTTTCGGACACTCATGGAATATATTTGGCATGTTGACAGTGGATGCTCCAGGCATATGACCGGTGTGAAGGATCTCCTGAAAAACTTTCGAGTTATCGATGGTGATTTCGTATCCTTTGCCGGAGATGAAAAAGGAGGGAAAATTGTTGGAATGGGTGACGTCGTATCAGAAGCACTTACTTTGGAAAATGTAAACTATGTTCCAGAACTGTGTTACAATCTCATGAGTGTATCACAAGTCTGTGACAAAGGAATTTCAGTCCTGTTCAACGACAAGGAATGCTTATTTCTCAAGCCCGAATACTCTGTCCCAGCCGAAATGATCATGCTCAGGGCACCTCGACAACACAATACCTACGTTCTCAATATGAAAAATGCTAAATCCAATGAGCAAATGACATGCCTTATCTCAAAAGCATCAGAATCGGAATCACTGCTTTGGCATAGGCGTTTGGGGCATGTGAACTTCAAAAATATAAATAACCTTTCTTAATTAAATCTAGTAATAGGTTTACCCATAAAAAAATTTCCTTTTTTAGAAAAATGTATCACATGCGCCCAAGGCAAGGAACACAAAAGGCCCCATAAATCCAAAGCAGTGAATACGATATCTGCCCCATTGCAATTACTATACATGGATCTTTTTGGCCCTATAAGTGTTAAAAGTTTAGCTAGAAGATCTTATTGTTAGGAATTACAGATGATTTCTCACGTTTTTCATGGGTATTTTTCCTTGAAGCCAAAGCGAAACAGCGCCCATTCTGAAGAGCTTCATTCCCATGATTGAAAACGTAATCAAGCTGAAGGTCAAATACGTCAGAAGTGCTGCCATAAGAAAAGGGAATTCGCCTCCAATATAGTGCTGCCAGAACTCCTCGGCAAAATGGGGTAGCGGAACGAAAGAACAAAACACTCATTGAAGCTGCTCGAACTATGCTTGTAGACTCTAAGCTTCCCATCATCTTCTGGGCAGAAGCAGTCAACACAGCATGCTACATTTTGAATAGGGTTCTAATTGTTAAACCTCATGGAAAAACAGCCTATGAACTTCTCTTCAAAAGAAAGCCTCTGATAGATTTCTTCAGACCGTTCGGCTGTTCCTTTACACTCCTCAACACTGAAGACAATCTCATCAAATTTGAAGCGGTCGGTGATGTGTGCTACTTCATGGGCTACTCATCTTCTAAAAAGGCATATCAAGTCTACAACAAACGAACCAAGATGGTGATTGAATCATACTACGTCGACTTTCAAGAAGGAAACTCCACCAACACTGGAAGCGGTCCAAACTGGTTTTATGACGTAGATGTAGTTTTCAACACTTTCGACATTGATGAACCTCTCATAGAATCCGAACCTAGAGAATCAACCCCATTAGAGCCATTGTTTGGCCCTTCAGACATTGGTTTCACTCCTTTTACAACTCGTTTCACCCTAGTCTCTGCCGATCCAATCCTTCCTGTTATCGAAGTAGATGGTGACACGTCGGCTGAGAATGCGTCTGCACATGATGATTCTTCTTAACAGCCGATTGTGGATGAACCTCCTATTATCTATATCAACGAACACTTCTCTAATCTGCCTCAACAAGTAGAGACTCACACCAACGCAGGATACAAGGCAAACAGAAATCATCCAAATGAATGTCATTGGGTCAGTGGAAGATGGAGTTCGAACTCGCAGTTAAACACATGCCATCAACATTGGACTGTATGCAGCTTTTCTCACGTTGTCAGTGCCAAGAGACATCGAAGAAGCCATCCAAGATTCTAGCTGGGTACAGGCAATGCAAGAAGAATTAGCTCAATTTCGTAAACTTAAAGTATGGGAACTCATTGATTTACCAGATGGAAAGTATCCCATTGGCACCAAGTGGGTGTTTCGTAACAAAATGGATGATCGAGGTGTAGTTATCAAATATAAGGCAAGATTGGTAGTTCAAGGTTTTCGGCAGGAGGAAGGGATCGACTATGAGGAAGTTTTTGCACCAGTCGCACGCTTGGAAGCTATCAGAATCTTCTTAGCCTATGCTTTATTCAAGAACTTTAAGGTGTTTCAGATGGATGTAAAGAGTGTATTTCTATATGGATAAGTGAAGGAAGAAGTCTAGGGTTTGTCAACCTCCAGGTTTTGAAGATCCTCACTTTGCTGCAAAATACTATAAGCTTAACAAAGCTCTCTATGGTCTTCATCAAGCTACTCGAGCATGGTATGAGACTTTGTCAACATATCTTCTGGATTGTGTGTACTTAAGAGGCAAAATAGATATGACTCTCTTCACGAAAAAGATCGGAGGTAATGTGATGCTGGTATAGATCTACATAGATGATATCATCTTTGGGTCTACTGATGAAGCACTTTGCAAGGAGTCCAAAAAGGTTATGAAGGCAAAATTCGAGATGAGCATGATGGGAGAACTCACATTTTTCTTGGGATTAGAAGTGAAGCAGAGAGAAGATGGCATCCTCATTCATCAAGCTAAATACATCAAGGATATTCTCTCCATGTACAGTATGAACGGCTGCAAAACTGCTAGCATACCATTTGCGACTGAGACTGAACTTACATCTGATCTTCAAGGAAACCCTGTGAACAAGTCCTTCTATCGCTCAATGATTGGCTTGTTAATGTGTCTGACCGCTAGTAGGCCTGACATAATGTGGGCTGTCTGTCTTTGTGCCTGATTTCAGATGAATCTTAAAGAATCACATGAAGCTGCCGTCAAGAGAATCTTTTGCTATCTCAAAGGAACACCAAAGCTCGGATTGTGGTATCCTAAAGAAAGTAATTTTGATTTAATTGCTTACTCTGACGGTGATCATGCAGGTTGCAAAGTAGACAGAAAATCTGTCTCCAGAGGCTGCCAATTCTTGGGAAATCGTCACATTTGTGGCAAAGCAAGAAGCAGACAACAGTCTCTACATCTACCGCTCAAGCTGAATACACGACAGCTTACAGTTGCTGTTCACAAGTCCTTTGGATACATAATTAGTTGTTGGATTACGGAGTCAACATAATGAAGACTCCAATATTCATCGACAATGAGGCGTGTCTAGGAATTGTGAAGAATCCTATCCACCACTCCAGAACGAAACACATCGAAATTCACATTCATGCGATCAGAGATGCGTATGAAAAAGGATACATCCAAGTGGTGCCAGTGGATTCATTGCAACAAAAGCTGATACATTTACGAAAGCCTTCGATAAAGCTCGTTTCAACCAGTTGGTAACCTGGTTGGAAATGGTGAATTTCCTTGTGTGGAATTGATTTTTAGTTAAAAAAACTTCTCAAATAATCTCATAAAATGTGCCCAACAAAAATATTTTCTGAAAATTTAAAATTTCAAGCTATGGATTCTCGAAAATAAAATTTTAAGGGGGAAGTCTTCCAGAAAATATCTTTATAGTAGAATCCTTTGTTTGACACCTGCTTGAGAAATGATAAAAAAACTGCTGACACTTTGTTGGATCTTAAAACAGAACCAGATTAAGGCACAAGCAACAACGTGTCAGTAGATTCAACAATTTCTTCGAGTAAACTGCGAGTACGGGACAAAAGTTAATACTTAACACAAGAATTTTGGAGATCCACAGTGTTGTGCAACTTGCGGGTAACACGTTGCGGCGTATGGCTTAATGGTCTTAAATGTTGCCTTGATAGATTGCCAAAGTCCGAGATTTCAGGTCTATATATTGTCTCATCATTCAGGGATATCATAGTTGCTCTTCTGCTGCATCAAGATATATGCTGACCTAGACACAACTACGATATCTTTTCAAAAGAGCCAATGCGGCCAAAACCTCACACAAATGAAAATCTCATACGAGAATCATTCATGTGCTTAAATCATACCATCTAAGGTATCTGTCATAGCCCTCGTTAGACCGTGGTCTCTTTGCTGTACTGAAGTACTGACCTGATCACCAATTGTCTAACGTTGAAATTTCAAAAACGAATGAAGTCAATATACTCACCTGCTATGAGGAACCTTTGCGCATACCTTGATCGCGGGGGTATGTCCTGATGTGGGACTCATGGGAACAACATTCTAACCGTCTAGCCTGTGTCGGCGAACATCAAATTTCTTGTCAATATTACCATAATATGATAAAACGTTCACTGAAAGCATGTTGAAAGAATGTTGCATAGATTTAAAGGGACAAACATACTGACAGTTTTTCTTTTAACTTGATTATTCAATATTTAATATTTTATCTCAAGCTAACAAAGTGTTGCCAGTATGATCTTCTGCAGGAAAGTCACAGGATCCGAATCAATAAGAATTATGTGAAAAAGGAAGCTTTCTAACTCTAGAAATAATCTTCAGGGTCCAAATTGCAAATCTTTGTTTTTCTTAATATTATTTTGAATATTTGCACTATTCTTTTAACAAAAAGGGCATTTTTTTGAGAAAGTTTGAGATTTTCGAGCGTATTTGTTTTCAAACTTCTTAGACTTGAAGAATCCTTGAAAATATCCTAGGCGGCGTATTTATTGTTCCAACGTATTTATTAAATATGCTTGAAAGTGAATTCGTATATATACAACAGTTTTCGTTTTTTTGTAAATATCTTTTTCAAACTTCATCTTCTTCATTTCCATCGAAAACCCACATTCACATTCAAACTACACTAAACAATCTGAACGGATATTGAAAGATTGATATCGGTAAGATTTCGGATTTCGAATACTAATCGTTTATTGTTGAGTATATTAAATCATCTATGTCAAGCTCATTCATGTTGTACATAGACATATTGATCTGAGCACATTCGGTTTTCATGGGTTTATCAAGAAAAATTTGAATCTAGCATAATTATTGTGAATGCAGCGTAGTTAACTTCAATGTGGCGTATTTATCAAGAAACCAAGTGTCAGCGGATTTAAGTCTTGAACGCGAGTTCAAGCAACCTGCGTAGTTGATAAATACGTCGGTCAACCAGCGTAGATAATCATCTTCGCTGGATGCTTTCTCGAGTCAAAACCTAAATACGCAAGATCATTGCAGCGTAAATAATCCCGTTCCGGCGTAATTATCATTGTGTCTTATGTATACAGTGGTGTGTATCCGGCATAAATGAAATCAGTGTCTAGCGTTTTTAGTAGCGGATTTATATTTTCATTTCAATCTTTTTTATTTATTATATAAATATATATTATATATGTATTTATATGTATATATTTTTATTTCTTCTATTATTTTATTTTTATTTTCTTTTATATTTATTTTTATTTTCAATTTTTTATTATAAATATGTATATATGTATATATAAGTATTTATATATCGTTAACATCTAACTATCGTGCCTTGCTACTATTATCTAACTTAACTCATTTTTACATTTCAGAATGGCTCATCGATTAGTCTGGGACGGCACAAGGAAGAATAATCAACCAATTAACCTAGTTCCTCACGAACCTGATTTCGAAGATGTTATGGACTGGTTATTATGAAGCAAAATAAGTTATGCAGTTCAGGCCAATCCACAGATCTGCTCCATTCACATAGAGATTTCAGGAGAACAGTAAGAGTAAGAACTCTGAATTAGGTCAAGCACATCACCATGACGGTGCGTAACAAGGAAATAAGAGTGACAGAAGACCGGATTCGAAAAGTTCTAAGTTTTGGAGATAGCGCCAGTGACCCGTTAAAGCTCAGCAAAGAGGTAGTGCTAGAAGGTTTTTGTGGGATGAACTATGTTGGAGATTTTCGCCACAAGAATGAGATCAAAAAGTCGGGGCTTACAAAAGATTGGAGGTTTATCCTTCACACATCCTGCATGAGTATTTGCCATAGGAAAGGTGGATACGGTGGCTTAAATTTAGAGTGGTCTACAGCTATGCTAAACCTATGCACAAATCAGCCCTTCAACATCTCCGGCCTAATTTTCTACTACATGATTGACAATGTTAACAAAGGAGCATGGGCCATGTACCCTAGATTTGTGTAGTTGCTTATTGATGATCAGTACCAGAACCTGCCACACGATGGGAATCTTTATCAATTTCAGCTCCCCAAAGGTCGACAAATTACAAAGTTGAAAACAAAGGAGTGGGTAATGTTGCACAATTGGATGTACCAAGAGGAAAGACTTCCCATTGTTCTGGCTGCATATAATAAGTATCGGGAAAAAGGCAAGGAAGGGTAGAAAAGGTGGAGACAGACCTATTGATATGGAAGAGGAAACACCACTTGTTCGCAAACGTAAAGATAAGGGGAAGAAAGTGGTTGAAGAAGAACCCTCAAAGAAAAGAAGCAAGAAAGACCCACCAAATCCAAAAAGAATTATAGGTGATAGTATTCGGGGCTGGTACAACGAGAGAGGAAATTGAAAGAATGCAAGCCATCCATGCGGTTGCTGAGGCAGAGAAACGTGAACGCAGAATGAAGAGAAGAGAGATGGCAGAATCAGAAACTCCTATTGTGGTTACTTCAGTAAGGAGCAGTTGGATCGCTTTGTGGAAGGGCTTTTAACTGATCCCCAAGAGCCTACTCCTAGCAAAACTTCTGCACCAAAGAAAAGAAAAACAGGCGAAGGATCCTCTACAAATGTTCCACCCAAACCACCTTCATCTGTTCAACCCCCTCCGCAGTAAGTTCCTTCCAGACCTAGACCGTTTCAAGAAATGTATGATCGTCTATACAAAGAGATCGGTTCGTTTTCTGCAAAGGAGTTCTGCTTGTTGAAAAATAAAGTAAATGATACTGATGTGCTTAAGAGAAAATTGAAAGAACAAAGAATGAAGGACAAAGAATTGCACTCATACGTCGCTAAGCAAACATAATTCATCAGATTTCAACAAGAGGGGATGGAGAAATTGCATGAAATGGTGCAGGATCTGTATGCCTCAGCAAATCTGAAACCGAAATACACAAGCGAAGATATCTTTAACTTTGACATCTTCAGAGAAAAGGAACAGAAAAAGAAGGATGACAAAGCAGAAAAGAAAAGGAAATCTACCATAGATGTGAGTTTTGGTGAAGATAGCGAAGAAGAAGAAGTAGTCAAAACAGAGATGCCAGCAAAATTTCTGGAATGGGGATTAGAGGATGATGTGTTGTATGAACCAGATGGTGGAGAAGAGTTTGAGCCACAGCATCCAGAATAGTTTAAGAAAGAGAGAGCTAAAATGCCAGATTTTTATCAAGTGATAACAGTTGAGAAGACTGAGGTCACAGATAAGATCATCAGCTGGAAATACTGCAATCTCACCGGATGGTTTGTGGTAAAGCGAAGGGGTGGTGTAACTCAACACATTCGAAATGGTAATGACATGCAAAGCTTACCAACATGGGATATTCGAGAACTGAAGAGGCATGATCAGATAAATCCAACAAACAGCAGCATTGGTGGAGCTCTAGAAAGATTAATTCGTAGAGAATGCATGCGTGGATTTACTGTCTTCAAGCCTCAACGTCCAAGAAGACGCGTGTCAAAAACCACCAAAGACCCGTTCACTGGAAAAGGAAAGATAACGTGGGTAATCAATCCAGCGAGAGTGGTGACTGGAGTGAAACTTCCTCCTAAACAGCCTGTGACCCTCACCAACTTCAAGAAGTGGTTCTATGATGGCAAATCTAGTGAAGCTGTGATCAGATCCAACGCAAACGAAGACATCCGTATCTTGGATCTAATGGACGTGTTTATGTTTTGTCTCACTGACCTAAATATCCACTATGGAAACAAGATAAACGTTGGAGCAGGAAATTAGTACCTAGAGGAAGGGATGCTATTTCAAAGGGCAGTGGAGCGTGCACGAGCTCGAAAGATTGAGGTTATGGAAACCATGCTCAGAATTGGCGCTCAGAAAGAAAAAGACGAGCCCAAAAAAAAGAAAGCTGCTGAGCTTGAATCATCTTCTCCACCAAGCAAAGATCCATCTCCTGATTCCGATGTTCAAATCATTCCACCACCTCCAACTTCATCCACATATGAAGTCACTATGGAGGCCTACCCATCCAAAAGTGAAGTTGTTATTAACCAATCGATTGAAGCAACAACTTAACAACCAATGGATCAAGCTGCTCAGCTATCTCAAGCAAAAGATTGAGAATCAGCTGCAGGCCCTGGCGCTCAGGAACATGATTGACGAAACTCAAGTACGCAACGGTCTAGGGGGGATATTGTTAGGACATTTTGAGACCGTTGATACTTGAGTATAATAGTGTGAGCAGGTTTTGTAATAGTTAACTACACTAGAAGGGCCAAATGTGCATAATGTGTAACTTGTAACAGGGAGGCGTATTTATTAACCCAGCGTATTTATTAAATACGCTGGGTAGTCAGTTTGTATATAAGGATATCAATGGAAAACCCTAGTTCAAGATTCTTGTACAGATTTTGGTTAATCCGTAATATCCAGGTGCATTCAGTGAATATATCATTTGGAAATCAATACACAACACTTGTTGTTTGATCCATTCAAGAATCTTCATCTTCATCTTTTGGTTTTCTTACTTTTGCACATTCAAACAACTAATCTGTAGTTGTTTGGGTGATAACAATCAACCACTGTGATCTGAATCTGATTTGGGACTCATAATCCTTGATCTGATGTTAGAATCCTAAAGCCCTTAAGGATCCTTGTTCCTTATTACATAAAATATTTCTTAAAATGGATAGTATTCCATGCCCTTGGTAAGAGATCACCTTCCATGGTTAATAAGCGGTATGCCCCCTTTCCAGCCTCTACTTCTATCAAATAGGGGCCTTCCTATTTAGGTGCTAATTTGCCATCAACAGGATCTGTAGTGTTTTGATATGCTTTCCTTAACACCAAGTCACCAACTTGAAATCTTTTGATCTGGACATTTTTGTTGTATGCCCTAGGCATCCTTTGTTAATAACTGGCAATCCTTATCCTTGCTAGTTCTCTGAGCTCATCCATAGTATGTAGGTCTTGAGTCAGATTCTCACTATTTGTTGAGGATCACGGATGCTTGTTCTGGCTGTAGGAATCACCATCTCTGTAGGGATCACTGCTTCAGTTCCGAAGACTAAGGAGAATGGAGTCTGGCCGTGGCATTCTTTGGAGTTGTCCTATCCTTGCCCAAAGAACATATGGCAGCTCTTCAGCCCATTTACCTTTCTTGGATCCTAATTGTTCGTGCACTTTGTGTCCGTCACTGTACGAATAGGCTAGATAGAGCGTGTGCTGAACATTGTATAGATTATATACGAACACATGACCCAAGTACGAACGTGAGAGGTACATATATGTCACTTCGTACGAAGTAATAGCTCACTTCGTGCGAAGGTAAGCTACCATGGCACGAAGGTAATTTCTTCACTTCGCACAAGGGTAACATATGTCTATAAATTATGTATGTGTGTTCATTGTGATGTAAGTTTTGGAGTTCCCAAAGGGGAAACGCTGGCAAAATTTCTCTAGAATTTTGCCAGCTTGACAAGGTATATACTCTATCGGTATGAATGAATGAAGCTTTCGCTGATTCTGTTTCTACTCATTTCTTAATAACATTCTACCGAATTGATGATATTATGCACAAACTTTCGTCTAGAACTGCCAGATCCTAGACTTTCAATTGGGGAGGAATTGTTTATCGGATTCTATAGTCGTGGTCACGTTGATTCTTGAGTGCTCTATAAGCCAGTTGCACATACGACTGCTTAGCGGTACAAAGTATCCAATTTAACTCTGCAAGGCAAATGAACTGTTTTCCGGACTAACCGCCAGGAAATGAGGATGTTTTGTGGTTTCAGTTGCGCCGGGACTAACGAGGAAGGCTATATACTTGCAATTCATGACTAAAGAAGACGATATAATGGATCTTCCGAACAAAGAAGTGTACCAGTTACTCACAAAATAGACTATACATTTGAGATTTTTATGAACGATGAAGAATAAATGTTTGATCTTGAACGAAGAAGAGAAGATTATTGTGTGTTATCAAATGATTGGATTCCGATGAAGATTTGCTAATTGAGAAGATTACCGATTTGCTAATCAATCTTTCAGGAGTATGCTTAAATGTGATTATGGGAATTGGGATTTTAGATTTTTGCGGATATTCAATTATTTGGAGTTTATCGTTGTGGTAATTCGAAGTTTATATCAATTGTCAGTTGGGTTTTGACGATCAGGGGATCGAGCATAGGAGGAGTGCGCTAAACCGAACGTGGACGTGGTCAAAGGTTAAATGGAGAACCTACATTGATTAATTTCGAGTTAGTGATTATTCCAGAAAAATTTTTGATTAAGCAAATCAGAGGAGGTTGGAAACCGTGCAAACAAGAACCTTAACTGGAGAAATTGTTTCAGGGGGAATGTAATGTAGATAATGCAAACCCAAATCCTCAATCAAGGGGGAATTTGTTGACACGTTCTACGACATTGAAAGATACCTTGATTGAAGTTACAGAATATTCAAACACGGTTCTCATATTTCAGGATCAAGACCAAGCTTCGACAGTGACGTCCAAGGGGGAAATTGTTGGTGCACTTTTGTGTCCATCACTGTACGAATAGGCTATATGGAGCATATGTTGAATATTATACAGATTAGATATGAACACATGAACCAAGTACGAACGTGAGAGGTACATATATGTCACTTCATATGAAGTAATAGCTCACTTCGTACCAAGGTAATTGTTATCTTCGTACAAAGGTAAGCTACCTTCACCGAAGGTAATTTCCTCACTTCGCACGAGGGTAAAACGTATCTATAAATAGTATCGTGTGTTGATTGTGATGTAAGTTTTGGAGTTCCCAAAGGGGAAACACTGCCAGCTTGACAAGATGTATACTCTTTCACTATGAATGAATGAAGCTTTCGCTGATTCTGTTTCTACTCCTTTCTTAATTACATTCTACCGAATTAGTGATATTATGCCCAAACTTTCGTCTAGATACGCCGGATCCTCGACCTATACTAATTACATCTTCAAGTTGTTGATGATGATCTTGTTGATTGATTCTGCTTGGTCGTTAGCTTGTGGGTGGACTGGTGTAGTTGTAATCATCTTGATCCCCCAACTATCACAAAAGTTAGTAGTTCTACTCCCAATAAATTGGGATCCATTATTACATATAATTTCAGAAGGAATTCCAAATCTAGTAATAATGTTTCTTTTAATAAAGGATATAACTTCCTTTTGTCTAACTTGAACAAAAGCTTCTGCTTCTATCCATTTGGAGAAGTAGTTGGTCATACCTAGCATAAATACTTTTCCTCCTGGTACCTTTGGAAGTTTGCCTACTATATCCTTTCCTGATTTCATAAATGGCCAAGAAGGATTTATGGGATATAAAGGCTCTGTTGGCTAATGTAGATATTGCTATGTATTTGGCAAGCATCACATTTTCTTGCATAGTCTACTGTGTTATTTTTCATTGTGGGCCAAAAGTAACCTATTCTAAGGATCCTTGAGAATAATAATTTGCCTCCAGTATGATTTCCTTAGTCTCCTTCATGGAAATCCTTTAACACCTCTTGAATTTCAGGATCCTCAATACATCGTAAATAGGGACCTGTAAGAGATGTTTTATATAAAGTGTTATTTAATATAGTAAACTGAGATACCTTGACTCTGGTGGCTCTTGGATTCTCCCCTGTGGGAATTTGTCCATTTTGAATAAACATCATAATTGGAAGGATCCATGATCCTGGATTTGGCTACAAATCACTGGGTGCTATTTTAGTATCCTTTACTACCTCCATTACACCTCAATTTCTGGAAAGAGAATGTGGATGATAGGTATCCTCACATCTTCTTGTATTTTTTAGGCTGGTCCTAAGTTTGCCAAAGCATCTGCCCCTACATTTTCCCTCTAGGCACATGTGTTATGCTGAAAGAATCAAAAGAATTTGCTAGTTCTCTGACTAGTTCTAAATTCATGCATGGGGTCATGACAAGGTCATCATAAAAGGGAGAATCCTTTGCAATCCCATCTTAAATACTTCAACAGCAGTTGCAATATCAAGATTCAGGATCTCTAAGGATTCTCCCCCAAACTTGGTGACATAATCCCTAAGGGATTCATCACGAGCTTGGGTAATTCGATACAAGTCACTAGTTAACCTCTCAAATCTTCTACTACATGAAAATTGTTTATTAAATAGGTTAACTAAGTGTGAAAATTAAGTTATAGAGTAAGGAGGAAGACTTAGTAGCCATTTAATGTTGATCCCGTGAGTGTGGATCTAAAGCCTTTGCGTAGGCAAGCCTCTTTCAACCTTTTTAGGGATGGGGTTTATCTCCATCCTTTCCCTATATTGTGACACATGCTCCTCTGGATCAGTTCTACCATCATATAACTTCATGTTGGGGTTTGAAAGCGCTTGGAAATCTCCGCGTTGCATATTGGAGGTGCAAAACGAGATATCCTATGACTTCCATCTTTTCAGGAATAGGCTTGACTACTCCTAGGATGTTGGATATCATATCTTTGAGCTTTTGCAACTCCGTAGCCATAGCCTGATTGATCCATGCATCCTCCACAAAACCAAAGTTAGCATCAAAATATGTATTAACTAAATTGTTACCTCCTGGTTGACTTGAGATTGGTATTCCAGAAGGATATCTACAATAAGACATGTCTGCTGTTATAGTAGGGCTTGAGGAAGCAATGGTCTGCATAGGAATGAAATCCCCTTTACGTATTTCAGAGCTTCTCAGTGGATATCTCCCTGAGGATACTTGATCCTGAAAGACATTGGATCCAGGATATGTCTGTGTTGAAGATTTGGATGGATAATCCATGGATCCTTGAACTCGAGTTGAGGATCCTTATTAATTGAAGTACTAGAACATCTCCATGTATCCTTCTAAGTGGGGGAAGGATCCCTGAGGCTGAGTCATCGCCAATGATCCTTGCTGGTAAATAAAGGATCCTTGAGATTGAGTCATCACCAATGATCCTTGCTGGTAAATGGAGGATCCTTGAGGCTGTATGATGGATCCTCTGGATTGTTGAGTTGTTGATGTTGGAGTGACAAAGTCCAACACCCTAGGCATCAACGGAGACTGATCCTCTGCTGGCCTCTTCTGTTTCTTGATGTCTTCAATTTTTCGCAAGATCTTTTGGTTGGTCTTGTTCCACTACTCCATGTAGCTTTTCATCTATGAATACAAAACCGAAAGTTCATTGTCAGTATTACTAGAGGATGAAGTAATAGAAGTTTTAGATCCATGGATGACAGATGATGTCTTCTTTTGAACATTTTCAACATTCTTCTGGAATGTGGGGGAATAGGAGGTAACGACATAGAACTCTGAGATGATGTCACCGTTGGCATAACAGATGAAGTGGATTTCCTTGAGAGGTCATGGTGTTATGGAATTGACAAGAATGAGTAGAAATGAATGGAAGTTTTTAGAGTTGAAGCACCACTTGCCCCACGGTGGGCGCTAAATTGTTTTGGTCAAAAATCGGTTTAAGGATAATGTAACAAATCTGATTAGTGAAGTAGAGTGCTTGAGTATTGAGTAATGAAGTAGTCAAATATGAAATGAAAATGATAATTAACACAAAGATTTATACAAGGAAAAAGCCGTTGATCTTTAGAAGATCTCCGGCATAAAAAACCTCGGGTTATGGAAACTACGGATCACCAACTATATTAAACAAAGAATAATGCAAAATTCAATACAAATTTAGAAGATGATTGAGCTCAATACAAGTACTCACTGATGTGTGTGTGTTTTTTTGAGAGAGTATTCGAGAGTTGCTAGTTGTGCGAGTTGGGTCCATCTCTTCCTCATGAGCTCATCATCCCCTCAATATAATTAGAAACTATCCAACTAACTAACTAAAAGAAAAAGAAGGAAGCTCCCACGATCGTCCATAACGGTTAATCCCACTTTGGCACGTGCTTTATTCCATGTACATTCACCGAGATTCCAGCATGACCATGTCCAACTTATTTACTTGCATAAACTACAATAGCATATAGAAGACAATTACTAGAAACCTTCAAAAGGCTTAAGGATCCTTGATCCTTCCAGTACCCGCTATACATTTTCAGAATAACATATCCTGGATACACGGAAGGATCACTAATCCATAAGGAAATAAAACCAATCCTAATAGTGAGTGGAGAATATTCGACGAAAATGGGAATTAATTATTAGATAATAAGTATGAGGAGTAGCTTTATATTAGATAATAAAACAAGGTCAAATGGTTGACCGATAATTAGTAATTAATAAAGAATTAATTACTTGGAGAAAAAGCTAATAGGGAGTGGGCAAGAGTGTAATTAAAGTTTTTGTAAATAGATCCTTAACATGAAACCCTAATTACATAAAAAGATATTGAACAAGAGATTAGGTATTTCTCCACCTTTGCGATCGCCTGACCACCCCCTACCGTTAGTCGTCCACCACACCACTATCACCCTTCCCCAAGTCGTGTCGCCATCGCATACAACCCTCCCCAATCTCGTATTGGTGATTGGAATGGATCTGTTTCGCGTGTGGAATCTCGTGATGTTCTCGGAGGTTATGATTAGACTTACTAGCAGAGGCATTCATTGCATCCATCGTGCGAATTTTTGGTATTCATCAAGTTACATTCCTAAATCCACTATGGTTGTACTATATATAATTGTATGAGTAGACTATAACTACATTATTCATGGGAATAGTTTTATCTATATTAGTGTTTTTTCACACTTCCACATTTGAGTAATAATAAAGTGTAATTATTATTACACTGATATGAAATTAGATTTTATAAAATTAAAATGAATACCAAGGACTCCCAACAAGATTTTGCTGCTTCAAGAACTCTATCAGTTGTTCAAACCTCTCTCACCCTAGATGTGAAATGAAAGATGGTTGATCCTAAGTATTATCACTATGATTGGTTATCTTATGTATCTTATTCAAGTCGTCCAAATATCATATTTGCGATTTGTTACTGTGCAAGATGCTAGTCTAATCCTAAGAAATCTCATGAAACTATAGTCAAACTTATATTCGGAAACCTCAAGGACGCACCTAAGATTGGATTGTAGTATCCAAAGGTGGTGACTTTGAACTGGTCGCTTACTCTGATAGTGATCATGGTGGCTGCAATTGAACAGAAAGTCAATCATCGGTGGTTGTTAGTGTCAAAGGAACATGTTAGTGTCTTGGCAATGCCAAAAGTAGACATTAGTTTGAGCATCCATGGTAGAACTAGAGTACATTGCAGCTTCAAACTATTGTTCCTAGGTCCCATGAATCCAACAACATCTTGTCGACAGTGGAATCAACTTCATGCACACACTAGTATACATTGAATCAAGTTTGTCTAGGGATTGGGAAGAACCGAATCTATCACTCAAGGGCCAAGCATATTAATATAAGATTTCATCCCATTCGTGATAAGCATATTAATATAAGATTTCATCCCATTTGTGATGCATATGAAAAGGTTTACATTAACGTTCTTTTGGTGGATACAAATGTGTAGAAAGTTGACATATTCAACAAGGCCTTTGACAAGGCTTAGTTTTTTAAGTTAGCAATGTTGGGTTTGATCAACTTTGTGTAACCCTCTCTCACAAATTATCTGATTTATGCTTACTTGTTTGTATATACTCTATCAACTCGTGGTGTCTTGTCAAAACTACAAAAAGATTTTCATGATTCTTTGATTTGCATCTCGTGCTACCAAAAACATCTATTGGCTTTTGGTTGAATATTTCTCTCTTTCTCTCTCTCAATCCCACTCTCTGCCCCTATATATATGTATATATATATATATATACACACACACTAGTTTTTAGGACCCTTGCTTTGCAGCAGAACTGTTAAATAGAACAAAAATTAGACGTCAAAACATTAAACCACATACACGTGTTGTGACGTGTTAACTCGCAAAAATGAGACCAAAACACAAAGGATATAAAATGTTATTAAGCTTATGGAAACAATTCAATGACGTCTTTTTATGAGATGGGTCGTAGATCTAGGATTGTAATTGTGTGATTTTCAAAATCTTAATCAGTAATAAATTAACAATAAAAAATACTTTTTAAAGTAGTTTGGTTGTTCTCTCTTTGTATTATTTTGAATTTTCTAAATACATATAAAACAAAATGATGATAAACGTAATCAATATAAAATTTTGAAATTTAAGGGTGATTGATTAATCAGATCATTATGGTAGAAATCAGAATCGATGGAGAGTTTTCTACTGATCCAGATGAAGTTCGTCACCACCACCACCAAACAACCCCGGTGACGAGTACATTTAATAACTATGGTGACCGTGGTTTTGGTTTTCCAGTAAGGTGGTCAATACTATGTTTCTAAATAAAAAGAATAATAATAATGATGATACATTGATCAGAGAGTGGACAAATAGGTGAAAGAAAATCTAACAGCTGGACAAATAGAATCGAAGGAAACTTGAACAGTGAATATGAGCATAGCAAAAACTTGTTAAATTATAGAGGAGAAATATATATATATATATATATATATATATGCACCTTTTTAATTATAAAAACGATTGTCTTCTAAGAAACATATGATATATTGCATATATCTAATGTAGAGTTTCCGGTTTTCTCAATAAGAATGAGTTTTCTCATTATCATTCACCTACATACATATAGAGTTTAGAGTTTAGGATCCGGTAATGGTTAGATAGAGTTTTCTTACGAATATAAGTTTTTTATGATATATTGCATATATTTAATATAGAGTTTTTGGTTCTCTCAATAAGAATGAGTTTTCTCATAACCATTCACCTATATACATATAGGGTTTAGAGTTTAGGGTCCGGTAATGGTTAGATAGAGTTTTCTTACGAATATTATATATATATATAAGATATATATATAGTGATTTAGGTTCAATGAGTAACACTAAAAAAGTGATAAACCAGAGAACAATGTACTTAACATGTTAAATATATCTTAAAAATTCAATTTAAAATGCTAAAAAATATTGTTTTATCATAACTTTTTTTGGAGCTTTTGTATATAAAAATATGTAGAAACTATTCCAATAAAAAATATTGTTTTAACTTATATTGAATTTTTAACATATTAAATGTATGGTCCTGGTTCTTCATTTTTTAGCGTTCCCTAATGAACCCTCATATATATATATATATATATATATATATATATATATATATATATATAGAGAGAGAGAGAGAGAGAGAGAGAAAGAATTGTAAAAATTGTCCTTTATCTTTATACCATTTTTCAGCTGATGTCCTTTGTGTTTAAAATTGATGAGTTTTATGCTTTATGTTTTAAAATCCTACACGTTATGTCCTTTAGGCCTAACTCAAGTAATTTTTTTCGGTTAAATCTCATCACCTAGGGGTAAGTTAGTCTTTTTACCCATTTATATAAAAAAAATTATGAAATAAACAAAAATAAATTAAAAAACTTATATATGTAAGTCTACCTCTCTCTCTCACTCACTCCCTCTCTCTCTACATATCTTTTTCACTTTCTCCACCACCACCATCAACAACCGCCATCATAAACGATCACCGCCTACCGCCGCCTCACTTGCCACCATCCGACAGAACACAACAAATCAAACATCGCCCCACCTGCCACCATCCCACACACGAAAACTCCCTTTTCGATTTCGAACAAGCCTGTCACCATCCACCACCAACAATCACCATTAACTACCCACCCTCCACCACCTTCTACAACCACCCAACTTCACCACCATAACACAATTGTTTCAACAAACCACCACCGTCCTCCATTGACCACCTGCCACCATCAATGTAGACGTATCGACCACCTTACCCATGAACCCTAGATCGCAAATACAAAACACGAAACTCGAAAACAAAACACCAACACATGGAACCCTAATTTTGTGTATCACCCCCTTCTACTAAGATAACAACAGTAGATCCTTGGCCTTTCTTTTTCAAAGTGAACAACAATAGTAGCTCGTTACACACCAACAAAATCCCCAAATTTTGTACCTTCATATTGTCATCCTTTGATATTGAAAGTTCTATCTTCATTCTCATCTTAACATCTGTTTTCGTCACACACACAGCATTGGGTGAGAGGGTAGAGAGAGAAACAAGGGTTGTTGATTGCAATGGAGATGGAAAAATTGCAAGTTGTTGGATCTGTTTGTTGGTTGTTGGATTTACGAACTATTGTATCGGTTTTTAGGCAGTATTGTATTTTTTCTTGGCCGGAATCAGTTGTGGCGGTGGTGGTGAAAGGAGATTATGGTGGTGGTGGTGGAAGGAGGTGGTAGAATGAGGAATACAGAGAGATAGAGTAGAGACAAAATGAGGTTTTTTTCATAGAGAGAAAGGCATGGAGTTAATATACAAATTGTTTATTTTTTTTCTTTTAAAAAATAGGTTAAAAAGAGAATTATACCCTCATGTGCTCTGCACATGATCTAAGTTAACAGAAAAAATAAACTAGATTAGGCCTAAAGTACATAACGTGTAGGATTCAAAAACATAAAGTATAGAAGTCATCAATTTTGAACACAAAGAACACCGCCTAAAATTCAATAGTGCTTATCGTGCGTTGAGTACGCGAGCAATAGATTGAGACGTGTGTCACTCCTTATTTTTTTATAACATGTGTTATTATGTATATAACGTGCATAACTAGGGTTAGGAACAATCCATGTGTAGTTTTGAGTTTAACATGCGTATTTTTCATGTTTTGTGGCATGCGAGTTTTATTTTTTTAATCACGTGCATCATTAATCATTATAACATGCATAATTATGAATTATAACGTGCGTAGTTATGTAAACAACGTGCGTAATTAGGCGTAAATTCAAACCATGTGTATTATGCCATAATGTACATAATTTTGAATTATGTTAGGATCTGAGTTTGGTACTTGTGGTTTATAAGCAAATATAAGAACACACATATTATAAACTAACAGACAGATAAATACAAACACACAAGTAGGAAAATACTATTAACAATTGTTTTCCATTTTAATCTGTTAGAATTTGGGTTTGATATTGTTGTGATTGTTTTAGATGAAATCAGTGGAAGAAAATAATAATCAATGAAACAGTACAGCATAAATGTGTAAAACTTTGAAATCACAACAATAGAAAGAATGTTTTTTTTGACATGTTTTTGTAATAGTAATCATATATGCATGCAAATTACAAACTCCCCCTCAGCCTAGGATCACTCTAATTTGTTCGTACAGAATGTGTAGAAGAAGTGATAGATAGAACAGTAGAGGCACTGTTCTATTTATAGTACATTACAAACCACTAAGCATCTTTGACTGACATCACTATGAAAGTGACATTTAACAACTAAACAAAGTTTAACATCTGCTAGACCAAAACACGGTTACACTAATTACATAGTAAAACTCTGTTGAATAACAACTTCTAAGGTATCTTTTGTTGGTCATCAATAGACCTTTGCTTCAACAGCCTTTATGCTTCATCAAAGTTTTCTCTCTAGCAGATCTTTGCTTCCAGCAGAGCTTTGTCTTCAACAGATATTGTGAACAGTCTTTAAGTAAGAGTTTTGAGCAGCAGATTTTTATTAGTGATCAGGTGTTGTAGATTGTTTTGGCTTTCAATTATCTGTTTTTTATAGGGTTCAATAGATTCAACAATCTCCCCCTAGAACAGATGATGCCAAAATCCTTCTTTATTACTGATCCTTATATCTCAACAGTAATTCCCTTATTTGCCCTTTGAATTGTGGTTCAAAGTTCATGGAGAACATGTCTTCAAATACCTTTGTAATTCAAGGTTCAATAGATCTTGGAGGTCATCCACATTAAGATCATATGCATCCTCCGTTGTTAGCTTCTTGATTAAACCATCTGATCTGAGTAGAGTCAATTCATGGGTGTCTGAGGATGACTTCCAGTTTAAAATTTTTGGATCAGTTGGTTTTCTTGGGATAAGACTATCGTTGAGCTTGGTGGAAGATATTTGCTTACAATATTAAATATTGTTTCTTTTAATTTATCACTTGTAGCATCAGTGTGATAAAGTAGTTGATTTTTGATTCCTACTTTTCTATGCTCTTCAAACCTCTGTTCATCATCCTCTTCCATGTGCTTTTGCTTTTTCATTTGATGTAAAGCAATTATGGGTAAGACAGAGGTTAAGGGCTACTTTTTAAAGGTTTTGGTCTGATTAGGGACACCATATGTTGAGTAGTCTGGCCTTCTTGGAATTGTAGGATCTTTCTTTCTAAGCTCTTCTAGTTTTCTGTAGGTATCTACAACCCTGGACTCAGACCATCTAGCAACTGACCTTGCACTACCATAATTTGTGTTGGAATCTGATTTGTGGTAAAGGTGGTCGTAATGGAATTCTTGGTGGTGTGGATAATGGTTGGGTTAAAGTGGGAATTGTGATCATGGCAAAGGTTGAGGTAACATTTGTTGATACATTGATGTAACATCTATTGGTTGGTTTGATGGTGGAGGTATCTGTTGGTACATTTGTTGTACCAACATCTGTTGGTGGTGGAGATGATTTCTTAGGTCAAGGTTTTATTTCTTTTGAGGTGGTGGTGTTGGTTTTGTTGGAGCAACGCATACACTTATTGTAGGCATGGTAGTGGTTTTAGAAGAGGTAGTTATTGGTTGTCTGACATTTCTTGTTGACTTTCTTCTTTTTGAAGTGCCAATGTCTTCTTTTTCCATCTGCTTGGCCTTTTCTTCTTTAATTAGTTTAGAAGCTTAGCTTTCAGTGTATCTTCCCTTTTCTGCTTTTTTGTGGCAATTTCTTCTTCTAGTTTGTTCAGGGTCTCATCAGTCCCTTTTTGAACACCAAATAACACAAGAGAAGTTTGATTTGAAGAAGTGGTTGTAACAGACCCTGGCTTTTGTTGCACCTTTGAATCTGGTTGCAACTTTCTGAATGTATCTTTCTCCCCTTTTTGGCATCATCATCGACTTCTTCGTGAAGGATTGTTGTAGGGTTAGAGTCAGTGGTCTTAACCAAATGTTCTTTCATGGCTTTGATTTCAGCTTGAGTTTCTTTGTATCTAGCCTCAACCATGTTTCCGATAAGCTTCATGTGAGTTTCATGATGAATGTCAGCCAAATTCCTTTGAGCTATAATGGTTGGTTACACATATTTCCATAGCTCATTGGTAATTTGTTATATTGATGGTTGGCTTTGCGAATTTTGTAACATCTGCTTCATCATATATTTCATTTCAGTGATTGAAGACTCCATTGATGTCATTCTCTCCGTCAATTCTTTGTATCTCAATTCATCACCTAATTTAATAGGATCATCTGAATTTATATCAGAGGTAGTTGTATTTGGATCATCAACAGGAGGAATCTCCATGTTATCAGACCCAAATGCCCCTTTGTCTTGGTACTAGGGACTTACAACTGGAGCAGAGGTTACATTTGTAGCCTCAACAATTGTTTCCTTTAAGGACGTCTGATGGATGTAACCACTGTCCAAATGAAACACTGTTGTGTCATCAGTTGTAGTGGTTGCTTATCTTAAATTACCACCAAGAGTGACTTGTAACTCATGGGGTGTAACCTCCTCAGCTGTTTCTGGGTTAGCAAAGAGATTTAACTCAGACTCAGTCACATGTGGAGGTGAACTCTCATGAACAAGTGATTGGGAGGAACTGATTTGTGTTTAAGTTATCTCAATTGCACGAAATAGAGGTATGACAATAGGTGGAATTGAGGGTGATGGTTGTGGAGTAGAAAGAGAATTTTCCCTGGGTTAGGGGCTTAGAAACAAAGATTCAATAGAATCATCTACTACATAATGTGGGATCCCTGTGCTTACAACCTAGTCCTTTTGTGAGGAAGCAGGAGGAGTTTGGATTTGAGGTGGAGATCTTTCCAACTGTTGTGAGGAAGTAACAACAATGGTTTCAAGTGGCTTTTGTGCTTCCACAAGGTTATCCTCTAGGATCTCATCTTCTAGAGGTGCCTTTTTGTGAATTGTAGTTTTGGTGGGCTTTTTGGATTTGGATGGTTTCTTTTTGGATTTTGCTAGTGTGGGTTTCACAACACAGGTTGTGGTATCATGATCACCAGGAGTAGTAGGCTTAGCAACAGAGGTTTGAGCTTGAGATGTGGACTCATCCAAAATTTTCTCATCCCCCTTTGCTTTTGTTTTTGAAACCTTTGACTTCATATTTTTTATTCTTGTAAAGGTTTCAGTAGTAAGACTCTTCATCTAAAAGACAACTCCCTGTTTAAAATCTTTTTCTGGAAGTTGTTTTTGTATATAATAGATTAAAAGCCTTGGATATAAAAGATAAGCTTTATTTATTGAAATTTTATTATAATTTGCCACCATGTCCATAAACGATACCTGGGATAGATTAAAATTAGATTTTGTCAAAATAGCATATCCCAGAAATTGAATATTTTGTGGAATCTCAATAAATGAGGTGGTCTTTACTGAAAGACATTTGAGCAAAGTATGGAAAAATATCTCATTTCAGTAGGAAAGTATGGTTTAAAAATGGTAACACTAGATAACTGACCCTCATACCCACGTTCTATGAACTCAACATGTAATTTCTATTTGCCAATGTACGTTTTACCTTCTAGGTCATTTAGACCAAAAGTTGTAGAAATCGAGGATGGGGAAATTTGGACATGGGTTTCTCCGACCTTCGATGTGATAGCATATGGCTTCTTCTTTTTAGATTCAACTTTATCATTTGCCTAGAAATTTCAGAGGGTATCCACATAGTTTGGTGCGTTAGCAAGCATGATGTCTTTGTATTTTGAGGATGTGAGAACATCAATTATTGGATGGAATGTAGTATTATTTTCGGTTTTCTCGAAAGTGGGGAGGTAGTTATGTGGGAGTTTGATGTTGAGAGACATGATCAGAGATAGAAGTGAGGAGTAATGAAGAAGATGAGAATAATTGAAACCGCTTTAGAGAATATTGAATTCGAGATGGCAAGTAAAAACTGTGTTTGGATAGAACAGTGATATATAAAGGGAAAAAGTGAATGCTGACGTGGCAACGGTTTCAAAGATCTGATGGCTAATAATCTGTCCACGTGTAACCTCTAATGGTTAATGGATGATAGTTGTTAGGGAAATCATTGCTGAGAACCAGCAGTGGTTGAGAACAGTGGTCATGAACAGTGATGATTTTACTCTATCAGAGGATAGATATTAGTAGATAAGGCAAAACAATGGTTTAGCCCAAACAGTGGATGGGATAACCAAGGTTACATTTAGTAGTGGATAGACATTTAAGCCAAACAGAGGTATAGAAACAATGGATGATAGTTGTTAGGGAAATCATTGCTGAGAACCAGCAGTGGTTGAGAACAGTGGTCATGAACAGTGATGATTTTACTCTATCAGAGGATAGATATTAGTAGATAAGGCAAAACAATGGTTTAGCCCAAACAGTGGATGGGATAACAGAGGTTACATTTAGTAGTGGATAGACATTTAAGCCAAACAGAGGTATAGAAACAATGGTTTAAACAAACTTTTAGGATTATTGAAATTTTCAATTTTAGCTATTTTTATGGATGGATTTTTTATTTTCTAAAAACATTTTACTGCTTTTCATTCATGGAAAACAAATTTTTTTCTTTTTAATCCATGTTAAGCATGTCAATTCTAGAGATCAAGCTTTCAAAAGTAGATGTATCTAAAGCCTTTGTTAGAACATCTGCTAGTTGATCCTTAGTTGGAACATGATGCAGATAAATCAAACCTTTTTTCATAGTAATCCCTCACAAAGTGATGTCTGATGTTTATGTGATTGGTTGTTGAATGTGAAACTAGAATTTTAATAATGTTTTCAGCTGCTTAACTATCCAACATGAGAGGAGTCTTTCAAGTAGTTACACCAAAATCCAACAATTAATTTTGAAGCCATAGGAGTTGAGTAGTGCAACTTATAGCAGCAATATAATCAGCCTCAGCTGTGGATGTTGAAACTGTAGCTTCGCTTTTGTTTTGCCAACAAACTAAGCAATTTCCTAGAAATTGATAACATCCTGAAGTTGACTTCCTTGTTGCATGGCATCCAGCAAAATCACTATCTGAGTAACCTGAAGGCTCAATATTCCCATTAGCAGGATACTAGATACCAAGTGTGGGAGCACCTTTTATGTATCTGAATATCCTTTTCACATCAATAAGATTTGACTTCCTAGGTGCTGACTAGGATCTGGCACAAACACATGTATCAAACATGATATCTGGCCTAGATGAACTTAGGTACAATAAAGACTCAATCATGCTTCTATAAAGAGTTTGATCAACCAAGTCATCTTTGTCATCACTAGTGACCAGTTTAGATGTAGCCATGGGTGTACTACATTGTTTACAATCATTGATATCAAATTTTGTAAATAGTTCTTTGACATACTTACTTTGATGAATGAAAGTACCATTTTGCAATTGCTTAACTTGAAGACTAAGAAAGCATTGGAGTTCACCCATAGCACTCATTTCAAACTCTATTGTCATGAGTTCTCTAAACTCTTCACACATACCATTGCATGTGGATCCAAAAATGATGTTATCCACATAAATTTGGACAAGCATCAAATCCTTTCCTCTCCATTTTATAAACAAAGTTTTATCAATTTAACCTCTTGTAAAGCCTATTGATAAGAGAAAGGTGGAAAGAGTTTCATACCAGGCTCTAGGTGCTAGTTTGAAGCAATATAAAGCTTTGTCTAGCTTGTAAACATGATCTGCATAAAAAGTATCGTCAAAACAAGGGGGTTGGTATATATTACCCCTTCCTTGATCTTGCCATATAAGAATGCACACTTGATATCCATTTGATACACCTTGATTTGTGGTTGACAACAAAGGCTAAAAACAGTCTGATGGCCTCTAGTCTTGCAACAGGAGCAAAAGTTTCATCATAATCAATGCCTTCTTCTTGTCTATAGCCTTGCACCACAAGCCTAGCTTTATTTTTTACAACAATGCCTCTTTCATATGTTTTGTTCTTGAAGACCTATTTTATGGCAATGGTAAAAGTTCCTATACTTGTTGTCTTTTGAACTGTATGAGCTCTTCTTGCATGGCCTCTACCCAGCTGTCGTCTTTTAGTGCCTTTTGGTACTTGACAGGTTGTGTGAGTGATAGAAAACCAGCAAAAAGACAAATGTTTTGGGATTGAGTTCACGTGAGAACCCCTTCATTGATGTTGCCATGGATGGTTTTTAAGGTAGATTAGATCTCCCTTGTATGGAATGATGACATTTTAAGGTTAAGGCTGCATATGGGAATCACCTAAGCTAACATATGTTAGCAATTTTGAAGAGCCGGCATCTGTTTGTAATAGAGGTGGAGGTATAGGTGGAATGAGGATAAAGATAGGTTGACTTTTATTCACAGAAAATGGACTTTTGTCAACAGAAGTTTGATTAGATGAGATGGCAGAGGTGTGGGGATCAACAATTGCTTATCCAGCAGTGGTAGAGTTTTCACAATTGTTAGTAATATCTGTTTCTCTGGTGGATGAAATGACTTTGTATTATGGAATCACAATGTCATATCCACAATCTTGATGTAAAGATTGTGGTGTCCCAGCATTGTTAGTCTTGATAGATACATCTTCAAATGTAAATTTATCTAAATCAAACAGTTCAACAGGATTTGCTGGGTTTTTTAATGAAGAAAGTTCATTAAACTTTGCATTCAAGGTCTCTTCCACACACCTAGTCCTTGAATTAAAGACTCGTAGGCTTTACCGGTGGTTGAGTATCCCAGAAAATAGCCACAATCTACTTTGGCTGCAAATTTTGAAATTGAATCTTCTAGGTTTAAAATGAAACATGGGAAGCCAAAGATTGAAATATGAGATCAGAGGTTTATTTTGTACAGAATTTCATAAGCAGTCTTTTGATACCTGGGGTTAGTATAAACTTTGTTTTGTACATAGCAAGCAGTGTTTACAGTCTCTGCCCAAAAAGACAAGGGTAACCTAAGTCTGCAAGCAATGTTCTAGCAGCTTCAATCAAAGTTCCATTTTTCTTTCAACCACCCCTTTTTGTTCTAGTGTCCTTGGGATGTTGTATTGCCTAACAATCCCTTTCGACACATAGAAATCAGCCAACTTCTTATTTTTAAACTCTGTCCCATTGTCAATTCTAAAGACTTTTAATGGCAGGTCAAATTGCTTTTCAACTTGATTTACAAAATTTTGCAAAATACCTGCAGTCTCATCTTTGGAGAGCATGAAGTAGGCCCATGTAAACCTTGAAAAATCATGAACTATTACAAGACAATATCTCTTCTTTTTAACACTCATGATTTTTAGTGGGCCAAACAGGTCCATATGTAGCAATTGCAGACACTGACTTGTTTTGGACTTTTCAATTGATTTGTATGAACTTTTATGTTGTACCTTTTAAACAGGAAACACAATGTTCATCACAGGTGAATTGTTTTGATAGAAGACCTCTTACAAGACCTTGTTTGGAGAGTGTAGTGATAGTTTTAAGATTTGTGTGACCAAGTCTTCTATGCCATAGTTCTCTCTCTTTGTTAGAAGCAACTGAGAGCAGACATGCATTGGACATTGGATTATCTTTCAATATATCAACTACATACACATTGCCACTCCTGTGAGCAACAATTTATGCTTTGCTCTCAGCTATGATTTGATCAATCTTTTTAACCACTTCTGCTCAACAATCTGATAAGTTTTTTACTGAAGAATAACCCATAGCCTTTTTCACTCATTTGAGATACACTAAAATGATTAAATTTCATATTGTAATTAAGATTGACATGTTCAAACTTGAGTTTCCCAGACTGAACAGTCCTTGACCCGAACACCTTTGAATTGTTACCAAAGGATATATCACCCCCTCCATGTGCCATGAAATCTTTGAGTAGGGCTTTATGTGACAATTGAAAAAATTCTGGTAATTCTGTACAACTTGAACAACTGTTACATTTTCTGTTTATCGCACAACATGACTTAATTTTTGATTTTGAGTCTTAAAAGTCTAGGAATTCAACAAAAATCATAGTTTGGTATGATAATGAATTCGTCACAATCATGAACAGATAAAACCATATCCTATACAAATACAAAGACGCAAACACGAAATAAATATTAGTACTAGTTACGCTACACTCTGATATTACAGAATTAACACATAAGATATGTCTGCACAGTTATACCATAAAAATTTTATTTAAAACACCAAATTGTCCAAGTCTGCAGCAAAATACAGCATCTTGCAGCACAAAACAGCAAATGTCCGAAAACCCAAAAATAAATATTTTTAGCTAAAGAATAATGATGGTGTTAGAAATAGTATAAATTTCGTATATAAATCATGATGTTTAAAGTTATACGGTTTGTTTAGTAAACACCTGATAACAAAGCTGGTACCCGAACTAAACTCAAAATGACAAATTTATTAGTCCGAAGAGCTAAATTAATTAACGGAACAATAAGAATTGTACCAGAACTATTGTGCAAATAAAATTTATAAGTAACACAATATGTCAGTATTTTACCCAGTAGAAAACCTGAACCAACTTTATCAACCGAACAACAAAACAATAACACTAGTAAGTTATTTTGGCATATTATAACATCAATTTAAAGTGTCGGGGCATTATTTTTTATAAAAACTTATATATAAAAATGTTAAACTTTATAAATTACATATTATATATATATATATATATATATAATATATATATATATATATATATATATACGGTTAGGTTCATTTGTGAACATTCCCTTGTTTGTGAACTTAATGAACTCATTTTAGCCCTTGATTTACTTTTAAGATTATAAGGGTTGGATTGTCATTAGTAATTTAATCTTAATTTGTTATTTAATTATAATCCATATTTTGAAACTGATCCCTATTTTCTTGTGATTTAAATAATCAAGATTTAAATTCAGTATTTATAAAAATTAAAGATCGACATTTATAATCTTCTTTTCAATCAACAAGACGATCATCCTTTTCTCTTTCAATCGGTTCAGTTAAAAGCTCAAGTCTCAGTCATAATATTATTCATCTGAATTCAAGGGTTCGTCCCTCGTCTTCTTCATTTGATCATTTTGTTCATCAAAGTTCCTATTAACAACAAGGGATTGTTCAATAGTGTTCCTCTTCAGTTATGAATATAGTTAATCTAATTACTAGGGTTGTTATAAAGTCTCAGTCATAATATTATTCATCTGAATTCAAGTTCCAGCTTTAGTTATCTTGTTTTCATTGTTGAAGTTTTAAATGGTTATGGTTTTGTTGTTTGTGATTATTTTTCCGTACGTATGTATATGTACATTTTTGTAGATGTTTACGATAAGGATGATCAAATCTTATGTAGCATATTGTTTATACATAGATGTACAATGTTTATTTATAATCATACTAACGATCTGTACGTATGTGTATAATGCCGAGTGTGCAGATTTTGAGTATTAACGACCATGTGTACATTTGTCTATAAAAGATTTTTGGTATTAGTATTAACTTTGAAATAAGTGTTGCTATTCATATGTGATACACATATGTCTTTACAATTGACTTTTAAAGGATGAGAGTTGTACATAATTGTATAATCTTACTGGGTTAAATGAAATTTTGTAGGGTACACATATGTATATTCAGCTGATTTTTTTTTGTAATCATTTGTTGTACAGACGGAGGAAATATTATGTGACACTACGTATGGTGATGAACATTTTTTCAAGAACACAAACCTACTGAGAGTGGTAAAAAAAACATCTTATATTCCTTGATCTTTATATATTTTTTAATTTGAAATACTAATGTATATACATATATGTATATTAGCCGTTGTGTGTAAATTGGTCTGATTCGTGTGTGCTTGTATCTTACAGACGGATGTAGTTGTAAAGTACGTGAGAAGAGTTTACATAAATTTCTTTGTAAAGTATGTTGAAACGCGGTGGGGTAGTGTAACACCCTGTAAAATCGTGTCCAATAGTATAGTGACATGTGTTGCATTTTTAATATAGTCTATTAAAGACTAATATGGACTAAAAGTGACAACATGCTCAAACTGAGCCTCTGAATGACTTTCTGATGTCAACATGCATAAACCTAGCCTCTGAACGACCATTAGTGTCGTCATGCATAAAACATAGCCTCTGAGTGACCATTAGTGTCATCATGCTTAAACTTGGCCTCTGAGTGACCGTTGTGTCAACATGCCTAGCCTCTGAGTGACCGTTGTGTCAACATGCCTAGCCTCTGAGTGACCGTCGTGTCAACACCCTTTACGTAGTCCCTATCTCATATGTCCCGTTTATTGGACGAGAGTGATTAAATCCATTAATAGATGAAAGTTGGAAAATGGAGGGATTAAAAGTGTCAACATGTTAATTCATACCTCTGAGTAACCTTAACGAACCGAGAGCTCGACAATGTCCGGACAAAATCCCGGGTATGCCAAGTATTGGCTACGGAGGGCTAAATATGCCAAAAAGGTGTTTTAGAAGGTTTTTAGAAGCTTAAATAAGTTAAAGGGTTAAAAGTGTCAAAGTTTGAAACTAGCCATGTGGCGGTCACGGGCCGCGAGAGACCTAGCCTGTGTCTCTCCCGAGACGCAAGAAGGCCTCTATTGAAGAAAGTTTTTCTTGGCTGCCACTCAAAATGCCAAAAACCATGAATTTGAAACCATGGACTTGTAATCAGCTATGCCACGTTTTGGGACACTTGTAAGCTTCCTCTTACACCCTAAACACCTAGCATCACCTCCTTCAGGTTCTCCAACTATAAATAGGTGATCAATTTCACCATTTGAACTTGCACCTTTCTCATTCACATCTCTTCTCCCTCCTCTGGAAGTTCCTAACTGAAAGGAGTATCCAACATAGTTCTTTTACACTCTAGGAATCACTGGTGAATGTTCCCTCTTTGTGCATTTTCGTTTATAGATTTTATAGCTAAAATTCAAGCGTTTTTCGGAAAACGCCTTGACTTCGGTTAAGACTATTATGGTCCAGCCATTGTTCATAACGAACATGGTTAAGTGATCGTAATGAGGTAGGTGTTAATCCCTATAAAGGGCACCTCCTGAAGATCACGTTTGCTAAACCAATTGACGGGTCCAAGTAATGATATTAAAAAGTCAAACAGGCCATTTTTTTGGAAAAATCATAAATTGATCTTATATATGTTATGAAACCTATTTTGACACTTAAATAAGTTGGTAATAATTATTAGAACATGTATAAACATGTTCGGCTCGTCAATTTCAATTCTAGGGTCGGTTCGCAACCGAAAGTCGTGAAGTTTGACTTCTGCTTTGACTTTCGATTCTGACCCTATACAGATGAATTAACTGCTGATCTAAAGTTGCATTATGATCGTAATGTGATGTAGCATAACCCTCTGAGGTTATATTACATGATCATACTCAGAATCTGAGTTTATGCGCAAGTTCCGTAATTATGCCATTTTGACTAAAATGCCCTTTTGCATAAAACAAGGTTTAAAGGATAATGAACTTGAAAATAAGTTTCCTACTGATGTAATATTATAAGTAGGATTATTTGGGACCATAAATCAGATTATATACTGAGTTTTCAAACAGGTCCTTGTATTATGTCGGTAAACGACGATAAAGCCCTTGTGGCTCATAAAACGGTTTTAATCATATCTTTACAAGGTAAATCTTTTACATACTGATATATTATATTAAATAACATATCTAAGACATTTTAATCTGGTCTTAACATCAGTTTTCGTTAAAATTTGCATAAATCGTCATTTTATGACATAAGCGTCGTTTCGGCTTATAGTATGGATTTAAACCATACTAATGGACCAAGACTTGTTACCTACTGATATTAAAACTTATTTTAAATATTTACCATAGGTACATAATATGAACTTAGAATCCCAAATAATTTATAAACTATGTGTGAAATGACCAAAGTGCCCCTTCGGTACATAGTTGGGTCATAAAAGATAAAATACACACATGGTTAATATCCTACTGATATTATATCATAAATAAACTATTTTTCCAGAATACTTTTTATTATAAACTTAAATTATAATAAAGTTCCTTTTATACGGTATATAATTACCAAAATGCCCTTATGAGGCATAGTCTCGTTTTAAAACCTTAACGGACATAAGTTGATATCCTACTGATATTTTAACTTATTTAAAAGATAATGGCATATAGAACTTGCCCATGACTTATCCGGTTACACGATATCGCTTTTGTGCGTACCATTTAGTATATATAACTATTTTACGAAAATTAACCGAAACGGGTTTAACCTTGTCATTTAAGTTTCAAATCGAGAATGTTTATAGTTTATCCATATTATGCAAGTCAAAGTACTTGTCGGGTTTAAACTACATTCTATCCGATCATTGTTTAATCAAGCGTTATATGTATTGATCATGTACGCTATTCGGTCTAAGTCGATGACTTAAATAAAGACCGATAGTATTTAATTGGTTAGCTTATGCCATAATCTAAACTAGAGCCTTGCAGGTAAATGCTATCTGCACTAAGTACTTTTGTATACTACTGAGTTATTAAAAATCTAAAAGAAGACTAGCTCAGGTAAATACTTTCGACTTATTTTCCCTATATGGGCTTCGGATACGGTAAATTATTACCGCTTGGTTCGAAATGGGATCAATCGAATGCCCGTTTGTGGCTAGTAAATCAGCATATTCCGTTTTAATCAATTTTGTTTGATAACTTAAATATCGGGGGTTAAATTACCGTGTCCTGGATATCCTCGGCTCATTACATTAGTTAATGGCCACGACCTTAGCGCGGGGTGTAGGTATACACTTGACAGACTCTCAAATGCAAATTACCCAAGACGTTGGGGATAACTCCTTCATGAGTTCTAAGTGGTGTGTATTTAATCATGTCTCGGTGTCCGTACTAGGCCCCGTATGTATTGACAAACATGTGAATCTGTTAACAAGGTTGCAAAGTCAACTTTCCCAAGTTAATAAAAGATTTTGTGCCTTTTTGCACTTAAAATTATTTTAAAGTTTTCAAAATCAGTCAGTTGGGTGTATTTACCAGCGAAAGCTAGCGTATCATCCAAAGGCTAAGTTTGCAGGTACAATACGAAATAGGCCGGAAGTTGCTCGGTAGTGATAAGAGGATCTTGCAAAATCCTAGATCTGCCTAAAGTCTATTTTGTATTTTCTTTGTACATTTTACGATCCGCCTGTGGATCTTCTATTACGAGCCTGTATATTATTTTATATTTCGAACATTCAGTTTGTAATAGTAATTTAAATCCAAGACTTCCGTTGTGCCTTGTTTAATTGACAATGATGTTATCAACTTACGTCACGATACCCCCTACCCGGGCCCACCGGTGTATGGATTTCGGGTCCGAAATCCGGGGTGTGACAGGTTGGTATCAGAGCCAACGTTTGAGAGAATTAAACTCCATCCTACTTGTGTTTAATCTCAAACTTACAAGCACATTCCTTAGACTTCCGAGTCTAGGCTTTGACCTAGGATTACTCATTTCATTATTAAGTTATTAGTATGTTTTTGAATTGATTTTTGAACAGGAAAATGCCGCCAAGAGTAAGAGGACGAGGAAAAGGACCAATGACGGGAGGACCATCAGGCTGTATCCCTTCACATCCACATCACCCGAACCCCTATGAGGATTCTGGAGATTCATGGCAATTTGCTCAACATTCGCCTACTCATACCCAAAGTTCATACAACTCATACCATTCACACTACTCCCATCATTCTCATCATTCTTACTATGATGAGATTAATCTAAACCAATACCTTAATACACCGCCAGCTGATCAGAATCAGTTGGATCTGCCCAACCCCATGGATGGGGACTCCGATCCGCAGATACCGCCATCAGGATCAAACGCGCATCCTATCAAAATATCGAATGATTCCAACTCCTATGTTGGATCGCCTTATGAAGGTCCTAATGAGTGGGACCAATACTGGAGTCAATTCACTTTTGCCAATACTCCTTTCCACCATTCTCAACCACCTCACGTACAGGAAGATGTCCACATGAAACCCATGGACCAACTCCAACCTCCACCTGAGCCACCTAGGAGGAAACGTGGAGCACGTATATAGGTACGTGCGGGCCAATGGTCGGGTTCGCTACCACCACTGCCCAATTCTTACCCTACCATCCAAGAGGACCCACAAATGGGTGGACACTCCAATACTACGCCTGCGGTGGAACCGACGCCATCGCCCATGGTTCAACAACCACCATTGGGTTACAAAAACCCAATCTCAAGTATCCGGATAACACTGGATACGATCCTTTTAAGCCTACTACTCCTATTTATTACCAATCACTTTCGCATGGCCCATATATGCAAGCAATCATGCATAACACACTTTACCCGTCTCCTTTCCCACCTGCTTATCCACCTACTCGATATCCAAGTTATGGGTACCAGTATCTGGTTATGCCACAACCACAACCACAACCTCCGCCACCACTAGAGGCCATGAATGAAGCCTTGGAAAGAATGAAAGAAATGCAACAACAAGCGGAGAAAAGGGAGAAGAAGACAAATAAGTTCTTCAAGAAACTCTCCAAACTGGTTAAGGGAAAGAAGGACGAGTGAAGTCCCTTCTATTATATGTAGTCCCTGCTGGACATTGTTATTTCTTTAGTCCCTGTGTGGACATTGTTATTTGTTTAGTCCCTGCGTGGACGAGTTAATTCTTTTAGTCCTTGCATGGACAGTCAGTTTCAATTATTTATTTCAAGTATTGTAATTTCTTATTATCATTTAATGAAATATTTTGGAATTATATATATATATATATGTAATCATCCTCTTCAAGCGATCGTCTTGATTTTACGTGAAATTTTTTGACCAGCTATATAATTCCAAAAGATCTTAATGGTTTTGATTAGCCCAGTGGCATAGACTACATATTTGGCCAAATATATAAATGATAGTTAAGAACGAAAGGGTCTTCTATCATGATAGTTAAGGGAAGTTATCCTTCTATCTAGAGGTGGTGGACTAGGTTCAAGCCTCCAAGTCATTAAGGTCAATGCGACCGGGACTATTAACCGACCATTAAGGTCCTCTTATGTTAACATTCAAGAATGTTCATACTCTTGGTAGTGTGACTTGAGGAATCACACTATCCTTCAAGGTAATGGACTATGTCCTAACTTTATATAGCTTATTTGATCAATTTGATCCTAGCTAATATCACCAGTGCGGTGATAAATAAAACATCCATTAGTGATGTATTATCCTTGGGGCTATGATTAATTTTATATAGCCTATGTGATAAATTTGATCCTGGCTAATATCATCAATGCGGCGATAAATAAAACATCCATTAGTGATGAATTGCCCTTGGGGCTATGATTAATTTTATATAGCCTATGTGATCAAATTTGATCCCGGCTAATATCACCAGTGCGGTGATAAATAAACATCCATTAGTGATGTAGTGCCTATGTGCCCTATCTTATGTCCATTAGTGAAAGGCCTATGTGCCGTTTTTAAATGTCCTTTGTGACAAGCTTATGTTCTATACAATTGTAAAATATGACAATGACAATTGTGACATTACGATCCACTGTCTGGTAATGTATGGACAATGTCCAAACTTTTAAATTTGCCTATGATGGTCCTATTAAGACCTAGGCCAATTATAGATACTTTAAACCTAAGAGTTGTGATGTTATTCACACTAGCTTGATTAGGCGATTGATTGTTATATCCAATGTTTAAAGACGATATGGTTAGTATACCATGGCTAAGGCAAATTTTATTGGTATATAGAACCAAAGCTTTGAAGAATGGCTAATTCTATTGAGGCACAAAATAGCCATCGGGACGTTGAACCCAGCAATGCCGAAAATAGAAATATTGATAATACTGATTTCCAAACTCGCATCGATGCGGCTGTGGAAAAGGCCATGAGTAAGGCCGTAGAGAAACTTAAATAGTCGAGTACTACTCGCTCTAGACCACTATCGATTACCCCATCCTCAGCTCATAAAGAGAGCTCTATTCACTCATCAAATGCGAAGAGTAAACCAAGGAGGATAAACTTTCCTAATAGGTCCCGTTCTTCTAAAGACGGGTGCACCTACAAATACTTCGTCTCCTGTAAGCCCCGAGACTTTAACGGGGAGAAAGGAGCTGTAGAAGCCCTAAAGTGGCTGGACGAGATGGAGACCATCGGAGACATCAGCGGTTGTGCTGATAAGGATATGGTCAAGTACGTATCACAATCTTTCAAGGGTGATGCCCTAATCTGGTGGAAAGCCATGATCCAGTCTACAGGTAAAGTATACATGTATAATCTAGGATGGTCCAAGTTTATGGACCTAGTTAAGGAAACGTATTGCCCACCTCATGAGGTGGAGAAAATAGAGAAATATATCTTGTCTCTTTCGATGAAAACCTAGACTGTCGGAAGTATGTTTCCGATTTCAATTCCCTGTCTAGGTTAGTTTCATACTTAATCACCCCTGACTCCAAACACATCGTTGTTGATACACTTTTGTGGCTGTCGCTTGTTCTTAGTTACACTTGTAATTGTACGGTCTTTGCTCAAGTGTCTGTATAAGTTTGGTCGTGTCGAATAGAATGAGATATCCTTCTATCTTGGTTTCGTATGACATCTTAGCGTGTCTATGTTAAACAGTTACATGTGTGCATACTGTTGAGTCTTGTGTACGTCATGTCTGCGACACGTTCTCTAGAGTAAGGATTCTACGCGAACAGATTGCTCCGTACGAGCCTAGTGCTTCATATGAGCAACATGCTTTGTACGAGCAAATCTCTAGTAACAAATGTGTTACTTGGTTCGTACGAGCAAAGTGTTTTGTACGAACCAGTTGCCTCGTACAAGTATTTCTAGAGTTGTGCCTAGTGTGTATTAGTGTGTTTCGTATGCCTAGTATCGTGCTCCGTACAAAAAACTAGACGGACACTATATAAGCAGACATGCACCTCTCAGTCAAGGTTAGCCTTCAGAGCCTTTTGTCCAGAAGTTAAAAGAACGAGCTAGCAAACCGATCTTTTGGTGGGATCTCTTTGTTATCATTTCTGGTGCAGACGAAGACACAAGAACGCAGGCAGTTTGTTGAGTCGTATGAGCATTGTTTGTATATGTTTGTACTTGTTCTCATCTCTTAATCAAGATAGTGAATCTTTGGTTACACCGTGTTCTGACTTTGCTTTGGTTTACATGTATACTTGGATTCCGCACTCGTATGTGTATGTTATATGAACAAGGAATAGGTTTAACATCCACTAGTGGAGCTACAAGTGGTATCAGAGCCTTGGCTCTCTTCCTTGTTTAAAACCGAGCTTAGTTGTGTCTGAGCTAGTTTGAAGATTTCTAAAGTGTTCTTGAATCTCCAGCAGAAAAACTTAAGTTTTGGATAGTTAACTAACTTAAAACTTGGTTGAAAATCTGTTGCATGCTGAAAATTTTTATGGTAAAATTTTTCTGAAGAACACACTTGAAGAAGTAATCTGCAGAAAATTCAAACTAATTAGTTTGGTAGGGTTGACAAAATTTTCTGACTGTTGGACTTGAATCTGGACTGTTGACTGTTAAAACTGAGAAAATCTGTGTTTTAACTAAAAGTGGGTAAGACAACAGGTATTTTCGAAAAGCAGGTCTGTACAAGAAAGGAAATTTTTACCAAATTGTCTCTACTCCTCTGAAAAACACTGACAAAAACAGTCTGTGCAAATACATTGGTTCGTACGAAGGAATTGGCTCGCACAAAGAACTCGTACGAAACAATTGGCTTGTATGAAGGACTCGTCCATACGAAGCTTGTGTTGCTCGTACAAAAGAGGTTTTTATCTGCACAAACATTGGTTCATACGAATGACCTTCATTATTGTTTGGTTTTTCTTGTTTTTCAAAGCTTTGTGATTTTCAGAATTTGTCATATTTTCAAAATGGTGAATTTTTAAAAGGAAACCTTTAACTTTTTCATAAAAACCAGAAAATATAATGAGGTCTAACCCGTGGGATTGGAGTTGTTCAATCTCAAATCAGGAGTCTTCGCAAAGCTCCGCAACATCAAGGGTAAAGTCTTTGATGCCTCAACATACAGCAATGATCTTTGCAAATCAGTGGGCATGTGTTGCGAATCAGAATCAAAGCATCCAAACTCTATTAATGAGCGAAAGTGAAACAGGGAGTAATAACCGTCCACCCAAGCTAAATCATATGAACGATTATCCTTCGTGGAAAATTCGTTTTCATACATACGTTCTTGGACAGAACACAGAATTATGGACGTGTTTCACTACACCCTACAAGGAAACACTTGAAGAAGTTGGATCAAATCCAACCTCATTGGCCAATCTAGATGAAAGCAACAAGAAAGCTTATGATCTAGAAAAGAAGGCATTTGCTATCCTCACACAAGCTCTTCATAAAGACATTTATCATCAGTTTGTGTGTTGTACTACAACAAAAAATTTGTGGGACACTTTGGAAGCAAGAGGTGAAGGTAACGCTACTACAAGGAAGATTCGACATGATCTGCTCAAAAAAGAGTTTGAAGGTTTCATGTTCATGGAGGACGAAACTTTGAATAATATGACCACACGGTTTTATCATCTGCTCAGCGAGATGTAGTCGTATAAAGTGTTGGCAGCACCACAAGAAATTGTGATGCGATTTGCTGACGCTTTACCACCAAAATGGGGTCAATTTATTGATCTATTAAAACATACAGGTGTTTTGGACTCAATAAGTATTTGTGAATTTGTGCAGAAACTGGAAAACACGAATGAAGAAGAGCTCCGGAAGGCACAACGAGTAACTGTTCCACAAAACCTTGAGATGTATTTTGGAGGTATAAATGCAGGTATAAGCTCAAGCCAGAAACCAAAGTTGCAAACCGCGTTGTGTCAAACATCAACCCCTTCCTACCACAACCTATTCAATCAAGTTAGTCTACAGGTTCGAGTAGTCAAGCATATGGACAAAGCTTTGATCCGAAAGCTTTCCTTCCACAGCCAAGAGATTTAGGACAACAAGCTCCACAGCAAGCTCCTCAACAAGCTTTCTATGGAAGCAACTGTCAATCTGCAAATCCCAACACTATCAAACTTGACACGTCCAATCTCTCTAAAATCAACGTAGAAGTTGCACAGGAACATATGGAACTTCTAAATACCATGGTCAGTGCTTATTGTGGTTTAGTTGCAGGTCAAATAGGAAACACAATTTGACGAACGAAGACTACCAACAAATTGACCGAGATGAAATGGAGTTGATGGACATCAAGTGGGCTTTTGCAAGCGTTGTGAGAAGAGCGAAGAACTACATGCGAAGAACAGGGAGAATCAGTTTGGAGAGCAAGAAAGATACAAAATACGGGTGTGACAAAACTGCCGTAACTTGCTTTAACTGCGGAGAAAGAGGTCACTTCAAACGGGAATGCACAAGACCCAGCAAGGAAGGAAATCACAACCCCTTTCGAAATCAATCTCAACCACCCAACACAGCTCAGTACAACAACGAAAGAAGAATGGTAGCTGTTGGCAACTCTAACAACACCAATCAATCAGGACCCTCAAACACACATAGAGCTTTGGTAGTTCAATCTGATGAAGGATGTGATTGGTCAGTACAGTTGGGAACTGAGAGCAACGGAAGAACTGCATGTTATGGAAAGATTGTGGATCAAATCAAGCATGTTCACAGCATCAACACTCCAGATAATGATAATACTTCTGGGTATGCTGGTAGTTCTGATGAAGAATGTTCAAGTTCAAGTGGTTATGGATCTGATTTTGATGAGAAGAAAGGAAGTGATGCTGAGGTTGAAAAGTTGCTGAGTGAAGCTGAGATGTTGAAGTGTGAAAAGGTAGGTATGACAAGGAATGCAGATCCTGCGGTGAAAGAGACAGAGGTACTGTCTACAGATGGCAAAGGTTTTCCTCATCACACTGCCTTTATGGCAAATGTTGCAGGTTCTACAAGTCAGGTAAATTCTGAACCTCCTATTGTTTGCAATGACTGTGTTGAATTGAAAATTAAGTATGAGACTGTAAACAGTCATAATCAAAATTTAGTTCTTGAACTATCAAAATGCAAAGAGGCGATTTGGCGCTAACTAGAAATGAAAAAGAATTCAAATCTGTAATAGAAACCCTAAAGAAAAGCGTTTCTAAATTGACAAAAACAGTTTTGAATAAACAGACAGGAATTAACAACTACATAAATCTCCTGGAAGAAACTAAGAAAAAGTTAGCCATAGCCAAATGCGAATATGATTAGATCAAGCGCAAATTGGAAAGTTATTCTAACACCCGCTATGTACTTGATCATATCATTGATGTTCAAAAACTAAACGGAGATGTTCAATGCATAGGGTATAAGTCGTGTCCTCCACCAATGAAACACAGCTATACCAGAATGCCACATGAAGAGGAGATGCCTCGTTTTGAACCCTCTGTACCTTTAAATCCCGAAGAATTTGCAGCAGGATTAGGGTTCAAACTAGACAAATCCTCTCAAGAACCAAGCAAGCCAGAAAAATCGTCTGATGTTGTTCAAAATCCATCTGACGAAGAGGAAAATGATACATCAGATGATGAATCAAGAAATGGTGAACAGGATCAGCCTCTTGATGAAAGGAAAAGAGTAGAACTTTCTTCTACTCCTAGTACTCAATCTGTTGAGAATCAAGAGACAGTTCCTGAGAAATCTGTTAAGACACAAGCGTCGACAGATGAAGCAGAAAATGTGTTGTACACATTGGTTGAAGACAAGAAAATCTATTCAAACAAAGTTTCTCCAATTAAAAACGTAAATCCAATCTCTATAGATCAGGTTTTCAAAAAGTCAACAACCAAAGTGTTAGAGAAGAAAAATCCAACCAAATCTCAACCATTATCCGCTTCAACAGAAAGACAGTGGAAGCTAGTTGAAAAGCCTACAGTTTATCAACCAAAGGTTGAAGCAAAAGGCTCTCGCTACAACAAAAAGGTTAAAAATGTTGAATTTGTAAGTTCTAAAGGTGCCGATAAAGTCAAAACTTTTCAAGGAAAATCTAATGTTGATTTTGTAAAGAAAGTTAAGATTTTGAAACAAAACAGTCAAAACAATTACACCCGCCACACGGATGGATGTAATGAAAATGAACCCAGTACTTCTAGACCCACAAGTTCAACATCAAACCGAGAAGCACAATCTCCTAGTTTTGTTGAAAGGAGAACATGTTTCAAATGTGGAGAGTTTGGCCACATTATAAAAGATTGTAAAAATCTAGCCAAATCAAGATCTGTAGAAAGAACCCCTCATGAACCAACTTGCCAGTGTAAATCTGTTTCTCCAACACAAGATAAACGAATTATTAAAGATTAAATGGAGAAACAAAAACGTAAACAAGTCAAAGCAGTTAAGAAAGCTTTAAAATCGAATTCTTCAGAAAAAAGTCAAAGATGATCAAAGTTAATAAAACAAGAAACTGTTAAAAATGTAAATAATAGTCAATCTGGTAATAATCAACGATCTTGGAAACAGAAGACCGGTAATGGCTCAAAAGGGAGAACTCAGTTTGACAATCATCAAGAAATTGAGATTACATTTCTCGATGATTAAGGGACGACCCAAGACCACTAAGGCTTGGGTCCCCATCTTAAACTAATCTTGTTTGTGCAATGTGCAGGGTGTTCCAGGAGGAACTATAAACAATCATTGGATTGTTGACAGTGGATCATCAAGGCACATGACAGGCGACTTGCGGCTCCTATATGATGTAAAAAGTATTAGGGGTCGTTATGTTGCTTTTGCTGGAAACAAAGGTGGATACATCACTAGAGAAAAATGGTCTCCAATGGTGTTGTGAGCTTCTACAAGATCAATTATGTGCGGCAAATTGATCACAATCTTCTTAGCGTTTCTCAAATCTGCGACAAGAAGTTCACTATACATTTTGATGATGCCGGATGTTATGTACTGAAGCCTGGATTCAAGATCCCCAAGGAATGGATTCTCCTGTCGGCTCCAAGAATTAACGACTTGTATTTTGATATGAGCCAAGCTATTACAACATCTGCACAAGTCACATGTTTTATCTCCAAAGCCACCGAGAAGGAATCAAGCTCTTGGCACAGACGTATGGGACACATTCAACTGAGGAAAATGGACTATTTAGTGAAGAACAATCTAGTGAATGGTGTACCAGTCAAGAATTTTCTTCTTCAAGATGTTTGTGTATCATGCCAAAAGGGAAAGCAAGCAAGAAAATCCCATCCCGTGAAGAAGATTAACACTGTGAATATGCCACTGGAACGTCTTCATATGGACCTCTTTGGACCTATGAAACACAAGACAACCTTTGGTGATTCTTATTGTCTGGTAGTTACTGATAACTATTCCAGATTTTCATGGGTAAACATGTTGGCACACAAGAGTGAAATTCCTACTATCCTCAAGAATCTCCTGACTCTGTTGGAAAATTTGTACAATCTGAAAGTAAGGAGAATTAGAAGCGACAATGGCACCGAATTCAAGAATCAAGTTATAGATGAGTACTGTTCCTCAAAGGGTATTCTGCATGAGTACTGTTCATGCTACACTCCACAATAGAATAGTGTCGCTGAGAGGAAGATCGAACTCTTATTGAAACTGCAAGAACCATGTTAGTAGAATCATAACTTCCTGTTCAATTTTGGGGAGAAGCTATTGCTACTGCATGCTACACGATGAATAGAGTTCTAACGTTAAAGAGATATGGAAAAAAATGCTTTGAGTTGTTACATAAAAGGAAACCGGATGTTTCTTTCTTAGAACCTTTTGGAGCTCCATGCACTATGATCGACCCACATGGAAAGTTTGGTCCGAAGGCTATCGAAGGTTTCTTTCTTGGATATGCTACTCCAAATTTTAGGGTGTGGAATTTGTCTTCAAAGAAGATTGAAGAATGGGGTGAAGTCAAGGTTCAAAGATATACAGAAGCAGTTAGAGCTCCGGGTGCTCCTTGGATGTTTGACTACGATGGGCTGTTTGACTCCTTTAATCTGCCAACTTTTGATGATGCAACAGCCGCTGCCCAGATGTTATTGGAAAGTGATACAGTAGTTGACTCATCATTAGTTCGACCAATTATTGTTAACCCTCAAGTGTCGACTCGGTTAACAATCTTGTTCAAAATGAGGAATTCGAAGACGCTGCGGATTATAATGTTTCATCTGAAGATGATGAGTTTTATGATGAAAATGAAGCTGCCTCTGGTGTGGTTCCTGGAATTTTGGATGGTACGTCAAATATTCAACCGCAAGGGACAACTGAAGGTCATGCATCTACATCCTCATCACATCCAGCTCTCGATTTAACTGTTGATCTGAATATCAACAATTTGGGTATAAACTCTTGGGTTCCTGATGTGCCAGAAACTCATATTCACAATACCCATCCTCAGCAGAATATTATTGGAGATGTCCAGAGTGGTGTGCAGACTCGTAATCAGCTTCGAAACAACCAGAATGCTGGATTGTATTCGGAAATCATGGAATCAAAAGAGCAGAAGATTGGTCTTTTGCCTGCTATGTGTGCCAAGTAGAACCGAAATCTTGGAAGGAGGCAATGAAAGAAGACTCTTGGATTGAAGCCATGCAGGAAGAACTTCAACAGCTTCAGAACTTAGGCGTCTGGAAATTGGTTGACCGGCCTGACAGCTACAAGAAGATTGGTACACGATGGGTGTACAAGTGCAAGAAGGATGACCGGGGTGTTGTTGTGAGAAACAAAGCGCGATTGGTTGTTCAAGGTTTTAATCAGGTCGAAGGCATTGATTACAATGAAGTTTATGCACCGGTTGCACGACTTGAGGCCATAAGAATCCTTTTGGCTTATCCGTCCTATAAGAAGTTCACCGTTTATGAGATGGATATGAAGAGTGCATTTCTTCATGGTGTGGTAGAAGAGGAAGTATATGTTGAGGAACCGCCAGGTTTTGAAGATCCACTCCATCCTGACAAGGTTTGGCTTCTCAACAAGGCGTTATATGGTCTTCATCAAGCTCCTAGGGCTTGGTATGAAACGTTGTCTACCTATCTATTGAAGAATGGTTTTCGACGAGGCCTGATCGACTGTACTCTCTTCATCAAGGAAAGGGACGAGGATTTGCTGTTAGTACATGTTTATGTTGATGACATTATTTTTGGGTCTATTGACACTCGAATGTGCAAAGAATTCGAACAGGTTATGCATGAGAAGTTCGAGATGAGCGCTATGGGAGAAATGACTTTCTTTTTAGGTTTGCAGGTTCAGCAATCAAAGGAAGGGATTTTTATCCATCAAACCAAGTACGTCGGAGATATTCTCAAGCGATTTCAGATGGATGACTCAAAACCTTTGGGAACTCCATTAGCTCAGATACATGGGATTACTCTAGACGGAATGGGTGAACATGTAGAACCATCTCTCTATCGTGCAATGATCGGATCTCTCATGTATCTTACTGCTTCAAGACCCGATATAATGTACCCAACATGTCTCCTGGCAAGCTATCAGTCTAGTCCAAAAGTTTCTCATTTAATGGCTGTGAAAAGGGTCTTTGGTTATTTAAAGGGTCTCCCGGAAACTGGTCTATTGTACCCTAAGGATGATAACTTTGATCTAACAGAATTCAGTGATTCTGATCATGGCGGCTGCAAAATCGATGCAAAGTCAACAACAACAGGATGTCAGTTTTTGGGAAATCGTCTAGTCACGTGCCAATGCAAAAAGCAGACTTGTGTAGCTACATCAACTTGTGAGGTTGAGTATATTTCGGCTTCTAGTTGCTGCTCTAAGGTTTATGGATTCAACAGCAGATGCGCGACTATGGTTTTGAATTTCTAACTACTCCTATTTTTGTTGATAATGAAGCTGCTTTACAGATCACTCGGAATCCTGTACAGCACTCAAAAACAAAACACATTGAGATTAAGTACCATTTCATAGGAGATTGTTATGAAAAGAAACTTATCGATGTTGCTAAAATCCACACTGATTACCAACGTGCTGACCTTTTTACCAAAGCTTTTGATAAATCACGTTTTGATTATCTACTTTTGGTCAATGGCATCAAGGTGAAAACCGAGTAACTTAACCATGGCTAATTATTATATTTTTCTAAAAATCTAAACAAAAAGATTTTCCGTTTTATATTTTAGGGGGAGAAATTTTCAAGAAAATACAAAAATATGTCTTTTACTTATTTACCTTCTATATTTAAGGGGGAGAAAATTTAGAAAAATACAAAAACAATAGAAAACCCAAAAATCAAATGAGTTTCTTGGATAAGTTGAAGATGATGAAATACACCGGTAAATCTGTCAGAAATGTCAAAAGCATAGAAAGAAGATTGATAAGTAGGTTTACTTATGATGTATCGTTAGGCTCATAATCAGACTAAAATGTACAGGTTGATATAAACTTAACAGGCAGAACGCCAAGTGGGAACCATACATTGGCATATGGTCTTGGTACCGAAATTTCGTTTAATAGAGTGTCGAGGTTCTGAGATATACGGTCTTTATGCTTGCTTATCATCTGGGAATCATGGTTGAATCTTTTGCCGAAAAATAAGGTGACTCATGTCTAGAACTTCCATGATACCATACATACGTGTACATACTGCATACGACCTTCAAATAAGTGATAACAACATCACATCTCCAAAATAAGTGATAAAATATCACAAGCTTTATGCGGGAGCTATGTTCGTCTCTCTATCGGTACGATGGTACTAACCTGTTCACGGACTTACTCCTATGCCATGCATGCATATGAAAATCAAGTTCCTTATCAATAAGTAATCTAATCACATAGGGCTTGTTTTCAATCAAAATAAGTGAGTATCTCACATCATATATATACATCAAAACAGATGATAAAGCAGTATACTCACCGGTAAGATTTTCTCTCGTGCATATCTTGAAACGGGAATGTGTCGTAATATGGTTGAACACCGGCTAGTAAGTATAATTCATACCTTAATCATATCTCCTAATCATTATTACATCTGATAAGTCTGAGCTTACATGGACAACAATACCAATAATCATAGTTGAATACTTATCTGTTTAATTTTGAAGTTTATGCCAAATATCGTTTTGACAAAGATTAAAAAGCTGGTATGATTCTCTTACCTTGAAACTCGAAAAACATTGTTTAATAGATCTATAGTTTATCTGTAAATATTTGTTTTTAAGTTTAGTTTACTTAGTTGCTTGTAAATATTATTTTTAAAATTTAGCCAAAAGTTGAGACTCAAAAGTTTTCTACCAAGATACGCCAGAAAACCATCTGTTTGATATCGCAACTTCATAAATTAATATCTTGCAACAAGTAATTCATTAAAGAAAACCAAAATCTGAAATTCATTTGAGTGTGTGTATCTCATACGAATAAACCTAGTCATTTGACTGACTTGTCACTTGTTTGTCTCAAATCAGCTGCAGGAATTCATCACGAGTGTGTGTATCTCGTTCAGGGAATACGATCATACGAAGAAATTATGATGAGTTTTTTGTGTGTATTCCCTGATAAATTTGTGTTCTAATTATATTATCTAATGAGTATAGATTGATACAAAAAGAACATAAACAAAGACCAGAAACGAAGAACTCTGACAAGTCAGAAGAGGAAACAAAGATTTGAAGTTTCTTAGAAGTTCAAAGACCTGATACTCTATCAGTGGATAGCAGATCTTTAGGGGGAGTTTTTTAATACTCCAAGCCATTCAGTGTGCAGACCAAATTTTGAAGACCAGAGACCGAAGACCAAGCAACATTCAAGGGGGAGTTTGTTGATACACTTTTGTGTCTGTCACTTGTTCTTAGTTACACTTGTAATTGTACGGTCTATGCTCAAGTGTCTGTATAAGTTTGGTCATGTCAAACAGATCGAGATATCCTTCTATCTTGGTTTAGTATGACATCTTAGCTTGTTTATGTTAAACAGTTGCATGTGTGCAAACTGTTGAGTCTTGTGTACGTCATGTCTGTGACAAGTTCTCCAGAGTAAGGATTCTGCGCGAACAGATTGCTCCGTACGAGCCTAGTGCTTTGTATGAGCAAATCTCTAGTAACAAATGTGTTACTTGGTTCGTACGAGCAAAGTGTTTCGTACGAACCAGTTGCCTCGTACAAGTATTTCTGGAGTTGTGCCTCGTGTGTAATAGTGTGTTTCGTATGCCTAGTATAGTGCTTCGTACGAAAAACTAGATGGACACTATATAAGCAGACATGCACCTCTTAGGAAAGGTTACCCTTCAGAGCCTTTTGTCCAGAAGTTAAAAGACGAGCTAGCAAACTGATCTTTTGGTGGGATCTCTCTGTTAGCATTTCTGGTGCAGACGAAGACACAAGAACACAGGCAGTTTGTTGAGTCGTATGAGCATTGTTTGTATATGTTTGTACTTGTTCTCATCTCTTAATCAAGATAGTGAATCTTTGGTTACACCGTGTTCTGACTTTGCTTTGGTTTACATGCATACTTGGATTCCGCACTCGTATGTGTATGTTATATGAACAAGGAATAGGTTTAACATCCGCAGGTGGACCTACAATCGTGTGTTTTATTAATGGATTAGCGCCCGAGATTAAGGGCATGGTAAAGGCTGCTCAGACTAGTACCTATAGGTCTGTTGTTGACCTATCTCTCTCCCTCACCCTGGATTTAGTAAGGCTGAAGTCAGTTAAGTCAGAAACTGACGGGAAAAGGAAGAGAGAGGATGACAACTCCCAAAGGTTTAATAAGAAAAATAAAGGGAGATTTGGATTCAAAGGAAACCAAGGCAAGTCAGTTGTACTGCCAATGTGTAAGACTTGCAACAACATACACTAGGGACAGTTTAGTTCTGATTCACAAGCAAGACCTTGTGGTACTTGTAAAAGAAGATGGCATAAGACCCTGGATTGTAACGATCTTAAGGATGCAGTATGCTATATCTGCAAAGAAAAAGGGCATATTGCCACTAACTTCCCTAAAAATCTAAAGAATAATAATCTGAAGCCTGGAGAGGCCAAGAAAGGGAATGCACGTGCTTTTCAACTGACTGCTAAGGAAGCTGTTAATGACAAAAACGTCATAACAGGTACTTTCCCCATTAATGATATTTATGCTAGGGTTCTTTTCGATCCAGGTTGCGGATAAATCTTTTGTTGATCATAAGTTTAGTAAAATATTAAACTTGCCCATAAGGACTCTAGATAAAACTGATGAGACAGAACTTGCCGATGGAACCTTAGAAACCGCAACTTCCATTCTTGATGGATGTTTTATATCCATGAAGAATCATTCCGTCCCTATCTCCCTTCTACCAATGAAATTGTTGGGGTTCGATGTAGTCTTAGGCATGGATTGGTTATCTCATAACCAAACCCGTATTGCCTGCGATAAAAAGCTCATCGAAATTAAAACCCCATCTGGTGAAATGATCACCATCCCTGGAGACTCACACTACGGATTGCCAGATAAGTTGTCGTTATATAAGGCATCCAGGTGTTTGAGGAGAGGCTGTGTCATCTACATGGCACAAGTCACCATAAATGAACCTAAGCCGAACCTTGAAGATCAACCAGTTATCTCAGAATATTCACATGTTTTCCCTGAGGAATTACTAGGCCTACCTCCAGACAGACAAGTGGAGTTCAAGATTGATATTATACCAGGATCAGCACCCGTAGCTAGAGCTCCATATAGGCTAGCACCAACGGAAATGAAGGAATTGAGGATGCAACTAGACGAACTCTTAGAGAAAGGCTTTATTCAGCCTAGTTCCTCGCCTTGGGGAGCTCCTTTTCTCTTTGTTAAAAAGAAGGATGGTTCAATGCGGATGTGCATTGATTACCGTGAGCTGAACAAGTTAACAATCAAGAATAGATATCCTCTGCCAAGGATCGATGATTTATTCGACCAACTCCAAGGGGCTAGTTATTTTTCTAAGATCGATTTGAGATCAGGATATCATTCCTAAGACAGCCTACACGACCCGCTATGGTCATTTTGAATTCTTGGTGATGCCTTTTGGACTCACCAATGCACCAGCAGCATTTATGGATCTTATGAATAGAGTCTTCAAACCGTATTTGGATAAGTTTGTCATTGTCTTCATAGACAACATACTTATCTATTCTCGTAATCAAGCTGATGACGAGAAACATATTCGGTGCATCCTAGAATTACTAAGGCAAGAAAAGCTTTATGCTAAGTTTTCGAAATGTGAATTTTGGCTTAGAGAAGTTCAGTTTCTTGGACATGTGGTAAGTGAGCGTGGTATCCAAGTGGATCCCGCCAAAATAGAAGCTATAATGAATTAGGAAGTTCCCAAGACTCCATCTGAGATTCGTAGTTTCTTAGGACTGGCTGGTTATTATAGAAGGTTTATTGAGAACTTCTCAAGAATAGCCACTCCTTTGACTACCTTGACCCGTAAGAATGTTAAGTTCGTTTGGGGTCCAAAACAACAAGAATCTTTTGAGATTCTGAAACACAAGTTGAGCAATGCTCCTGTGTTATCTCTACCTGAGGGTATTGAGAATTTCGTTGTTTATTGTGATGCTTCGCACACCGGCATAGGCTGTGTGCTAATGCAAAATGGCAAAGTAATTGCCTGCGCATCACGACAACTAAAGGTGCATGAAAGGAATTACACCACTCATGATTTGAATTGGGTGCCGTTGTATTTGCACTAAAACTATGGAGACCTTACTTGTATGGTACGAAGTTTATTATATACATTGACCATAAAAGTCTCCAACACCTGTTCAATCAAAAGGAATTGAACATGCGACAACGTCGATGGATGGAAACCCTTATTGATTATGATTGCGAGATTCGTTACCATCCCTGCAAGGCAAATGTAGTTGTTGACGCCTTAAGTTGCAAAGAAAGGGTTAAGCCTATTAGGATTAACGCCAAGAGAATTGAGCTCAGAAATAGCTTAAGTGAGAAGCTATTAGATGCGCAAAAGCAAGCCCTGTAGAGGCTAATATTCCTAATGAGGGATTAGGCAGATCTATTGATCAATTAACGCATGGAAAAGACGGAATCCTACGATTTAATGATAGAATTTGGGTTCCGATCTTTGGAGGACTTAGGGACTAATCCTCCAGGAGCGCATAATTGGATATACTCAGTTCACCCGGGTGGTGAAAAGATGTATCAAGATTTGAAGAAGAATTATTGGTGGATGGGTTTGAAGAAATCCATAGCCACTTATGTAGCTAAGTGTCTGACGTGTTCGCAAGTTAAGGCTGAACATTAGAAACCGTCAGGACATCTAGAACAACTTGAGATTCCCACTTGGAAATGGGAAATGGTAACAATGGACTTGATTACCAAGTTACCAAAGACCAAACGTGGTAATGACACGATCTGGGTCATAGTGGATAGGCTGACTAAGTCAGCGCATTTCTTGCCAATTGAAGAGACGTATAGTTCTAACAAATTAGCTAAGGTGTACGTGGACAAGATAGTGTCCCTACATGGTGTGCCAGTATCTATAGTATCTGATAGAGATACTAGATACACATCTCACTTTTGTAAAAGTTTCCAACAATCGTTAGGAACACGATTAAATTTCAGTACGGCTTACCTTCCACAGACTGATGGTCAAAGTGAACGTACTATTCAAACTTTGGAAGACATGCTTCGGGCATGTGTGATTGATTTAGGTGGAAATTGGGATGACCACTTGCCCCGAATAGAATTCTCCTACACTAATAGTTATCATACAAGCATCAAGGCTGCTCCTTTTGAGGCCTTGTATGGGAGAAAATGTAGAACGCCCATGTGTTAGGAAGAAATTAGGGAAGCCCAACTATCAGGACCTGAGATTGTCCTGGAGACCACGGAAAAGATTATGCAAATCCGTGATCGTCTCAAAGCTGCCAGGGATAGGCAGAAGAGCTATGCTGACAAGAGGATAAACCTCTTGATTTCCAAGTAGGGGACAAGGTCATTCTAAAAGTATCACCCTGGAAAGGTGTGATGCATTTTGGAAAGAAGGGCAAGTTGAACCCAAGATATATAGGACCATTCAAAATAATCAAATGTGTCGATGAGTTGCTAGCAATGTCGCACGAGGATGTGCAAATTGATGAAAACCTGAAGTTCGTTGAGAAACCAATTTCAATTGAGGATCGACAGGTTAAGAAGCTTCAAAGAAAATTGATACCTATAGTAAAGGTTAAACGAGATGCCTTTAGAGGTCCCGAGTATACTTGGGAGGTTGAGTCCACTATGCGACAAAAGTGCCCCCATCTTTTTGAATAAAATCTCGAGGTCGAGATTTCTTTTAAGGAGGTGAGGATATAACACCCTGTAAAATCATGTCCAATAGTATAGTGGCTCGTGTTGTATTTTAATATAGTCTATTAAAGACTAATATGGACTAAAAGTGACAACATGCTCAAACTGAGCCTCTGAATGACTTTCTGATGTCAACATGCATAACCTAGCCTCTGAACGACCATTAGTGTCGTCATGCATAAAACATAGCCTCTGAGTGATCGTTAGTGTCAACAGGCTTAAACTTGGCCTTTGAGTGACCGTTGTGTCAACATGCCTAGCCTCTGAGTGACATCAGAGTCAACATGCTTATACTGAGCCTATGAGTGATCCTTTACATAGTCCTAACTCTCATATGTCCCGTTTATTGGATGAGAGTGATTAAATCCATTAATAGATGAAAGTTGGAAAATGGAGAGATTAAAAGTGTCAACATGTTAATTCATACCTCTGAGTGACCTTAAAGAACCGGGAGCTCGACAATGTCCGGGCATAATCCCAGGTATGCCAAGTATTGGCTACGGAGGGCTAAATATGCCAAAAAGGTGTTTTAGAAGGTTTTTAGAAGCTTAAATAAGTTAAGGGGTTAAAAGTGTCAAAGTTTGAATCTAGCCATGGGGCGATCGCGGGCCGCGAGAGACCTGGCCTGTGTCTCTCGCGGGGCGCGAGTAGGCCTCTGCTGTAGAAAGTTTTTCTTGACTGCCACTCAAAATGCCAAAATCATGAATTCGAAACCATGGACTTGTAATCAGCTACGCCACGTTTTGGGACACTTGTAAGCTTCCTCTAACACCTCTAAACACCTGGCATCACCTCCTTCAAGCTCTCCAACTATAAATAGGTGATCAAGTTCACCATTTGAACTTACACCTTTCTCATTCACATCTCTTCTCCCTCCTCTGGAAGTTCCTAACTGAAAGGAGCATCCAACAAAGTTCTTTTGCACTCTAGGAATCATTTGTAAGTGTTCCCTCTTTGTGCATTTTCGTTTATAGCCTTTTATCGCCAAAAGTCAAGCGTTTTTTGGAAAACGCATTGATTTTTGGTTAAGACCATTATGGTGTAGCCATTTTTCGTAACGAACATGGCTAAGTAATCGTAATAAGGTAGGTGTTAATCCCTATAAAGGAAACCTCCTGAAGATCATGTTTGCTTGACCAATTGACGAGTCAAATTTATGATATTAAAAAGTCAAACAGGCCGTTTTTTGGAAAAATCCTAAACATATCTTATATAAGTTATGAAACCTGTTTTGACACTTAAATAAGTTGGTAATATTTATTAGAACATGTCTAAACATGTTCGGCTCGTCAATTTTAGTTCTAGGGTCGATTCGCAACTGAAAGTTGCGAAGTTTGACTTCTGCTTTGACTTTCGATTCTGACCCGATATAGATTAATTAGCTACTGATATAAAGTTGCATTGTGATTGTAATATAATGTAGCATAACCCTCTGAGCTTATATTGCATGATCATAATCAGAATCTGAGTTTATGCGCAAGTTCCGTAATTATGTCATTTTGACTAAAATGTCCTTTTTGCATAAAACAAGGTTTAAAGGATAATGAACTTGAAAATAAGTTTCCTACTATGTAATATTATAAGTAGGATTATTCGTGACCATAAATCAGATTATATACTGAGTTTTCAAACAGGTCCTTGTATTATGTCGGTAAATGATGATAAAGCCCTTGTGGCTCATAAAACGATTTTAATCATATCTTTACAAGGTAAATCTTTTTACCTACTGATATGTTATATTAAATAATATATCTAAGACATTTTAATCTAATCTTAACATCAGTTTTCGTTACTTCACATAAATCCTCAATTTACAACATAAGCGCCGTTTCGGCGCATAGTATGGATTTAAACCATACTAATGGACCAAGACTTGTTACCTGTTGATATTAAAATTTATTTTAAACATATTTACAGTAGGTACATAATATGAACTCAGAATCCCAAATAATTTATAAACTATGTGTGAAATGACCAAAGTGCCCCTTCGGTGCATAGTTAGGTCATAAAAGATAAAATACACACATGGTTAATATCCTACTAATATTATATCATAAATAAAATATTTTTCCAGAATACTTTTGATTATAAACTTAAACTATATTCAAGTTCCTTTTATATGGTATATAATTACCAAAATGCCCTTATGAAGCATAGTCTCGTTTTAAAACCTTAACGGACATGTAAGTTGATATCCTACTCATACTTGAACTTATTTAAAACATAATGGCATATAGAACTTCTCCATGACTTATCCGGTTACCCGATATCGCTTTTATGCGTACGGTTAAGTATATATAACTATTTTACGAAAATTAACCGAAACGGGTTTAACCTTGTCATTTAAGTTTCAAAATCCAAAATGTTTATTGTTTACCTATATTATGCAAGTCAAAGTACTTGTCGGGTTTAAACTACATTCTATCCGATCATTGTTTAATCAAGCGTTATACGTATTGATCATGTACGCTATTCGGTCTAAGTCGATAACTTAAATAAAGACCCATAGTATTTAATTGTTTAGCTTATGCCATAATCCAAACTAAAGCCTTGCCAGTAAATGCTATCTACACTTAGTACTTTTGTATACGGCTGAGTTATTAAAAATCTAAAAGAAGACTAGCTCAGGTAAATACTCTCAACTTATTTTCCCTATATGGGCTTGGGATACGGTAAATTATTACCTCTTGGTCCGAAATGGGATCAATCGAATGCCCGTTTGTGGCTAGTAAATCCGCATATTCCGTTTTAATCAGTTTTGTTTGATAACTTAAACATCGGGGATTAAATTGCCGTGTCCTGGATATCCTCGGCTCATTACATTAGTTAATGGCCACGACCTTAGCGCGGGGTGTAGGCATACACCTGAAAAACGCTCAAATGCAAATTACCCTAGACGTTGGGGATAACTCCTTCGTGAGTTCTAAGCGGTGTGTATTTAATCATGTCCCGGTCTCCGTACTGGGCCCCGTATGTATTGACAAACATGTGAATCTGTTAACAAGGTTGCAAAGTCAACTTTCTCAAGTTAATAAAAGATTTTGTGCCTTTTTGCACTTAAAATTATTTTAAAGTTTTCAAAATGAGTCAGTTGGGTGTATTTACCAGCGAAAGCTGACGTATCGTCATAAGGCTAAGTTTGCAGGTACAATACGAAATAGGCCGGAAGCTGCTCGGTAGTGATAAGAGGATCTTACAAAATCCTAGATTTGCCTAAAGTGTGTTTTCTATTCTTTCTTTGTGCATTTTACGATCCGCCTGTAGATCTTCTATTACGAGCCTGTATATTATTTTATATTTCGAACATTCGGTTTGTAATAGTATTTAAATCCAAGACTTTCGTTGTGCCTTGTTTAATTGACAATGATGTTATCAACTTACGTCACGATACTCCCCACCCGGGCCCACCGGTGTATGGATTTCGGGTCGGAAATCCGGGGTGTGACAGGTAGAGATGCTCTTCTATCCAGTGTTCATAGCATGGACAACAAATTATTGTTATTGGAGATTATATTGTGCAACAGATGAGGATGACCAAGAAGAAACTGAGATAGAAAGTGAATATACATATATACATATATGTATATATATACAAACACACAAGAATTAGACCAATTTACACACGACTAATATACATATATGTATATATACAAACATCACACAACTGAATATACATATGTGTAGCCTTCACAAAATCCGAACAAATCAACTACTATACAAACAATTAAATTTTCATATATACATAAGAAAAACAAAACTGTATACATATATGTATAATTGAATAAACCAAAAAAACCAGAGTATTCATATGTGTTAATTGAATCAGCAACATTCCAGCGACAAATCCAAACATATAAGCAACATTAGATGAGATTATACATATTTGTATAGCCAAACATTACTCCAATACGAACAAAAACACCAAAACTATCATATAACAGTTCATACACATGTGTATTTGTGATTTTTATAAAGAAATTATAAACCTGTGTATAGTGACATCCTATCCTTTATGAATCATTACAACAAAGTAGCAGTTAATGAACAATCTCTTCAACACAAGCATGTGTAAAACAATCTCTAGTTCATCTGATATGTTTTTATCAAGGTTATGATAAAGAGAGAAACAATTGTAATCTAGAATAAATTAATGTACGTATATAGTAACTGACAAAGAGAGAAATTAGGGATTTGAAAATATTATAAGAAAAGGAAACTATTGGGATGGGTAAGTACAAAAATACCCTTTTCATTTTAATTAAATTAGGAAAAAAATAATTCATAATTACAAATCATGCCATCATAACAAATCTCTAGATTATACAAATCAACGGCCTAGATCAGTTCATACACTTCATTAAAAACATAGTGTTAACTCTAGAACCTCTCTCTCTCTCTCTCTCTATATATATATATATATATATATATAACTAACCCCCCCCCCCCAACACCACCTCATGGCTACATGGGGGTAATTCCCCATGCCACTTAATCTTCTTAATGTGTTGGCAAATTGTGGAGATTATTAGTGTAAAATGAGTTGTAAGAATATGATTATAACACAAAACTATCACCCATTTCCATTTCATTCATTTTCCAAACACCAAAAACTCCACAATTCTCCTTCCAAAAATCGTCCAAGGCACCACCATTATCACCTTCAACTTTTTAAAAACCAAACTCTAGGAATTCAAGCTGGCATGAAGATCTAAAGATGATATAAGAAGATTGCAAAGATTAGGAGGCTCACTTTGAAGCTTGGAACTCTTGATCAACACTTTTTCTTCATCTTTTAGATCATCTCTAGCCTTGTGCTAGTAGTAAGATCCTTAACCTCATCTTATACTTTATATTTTATAAAAATGCACAAGATCATCTTAAAGCATATTTAAAAACCCACTTGAAAAACACTAATAAAACTATAATCATTATGTGGTTTTCTTGATGAATATGGATGATCTTAAATTTGTCATAAACTAGTAAACTTGAATCTTGCAATTTTATGAATAAAAAGATGATCTAAACACATGCTTGTTTAGATTAGCAAGATTCATTAACAAAAATAGTCATGAACATGATTTATATTTTAAAGATGATCATACAAGTTATAGATTATTAAATAAAAGTATGATCTAAAAATTTTGTTTAAAAGTGATAATAAAGTTTCCATTTTAAGAAAGTTTAAAACTATAATAAGTTCATGATATTTTTGTTAATACTTTTGTATAATATATGTGATTTGATGATGATTCGAGTTAGAAAAATTATTTAAAACATGTTAATATAAACATGGGAAAGTTCTTATTTTAAAGAAAACTAAGGAAAAATTTTTATAAAAAATTGATCTTGATTAAGATGTGATTAAACTAAAGATTGTGATTATAACTAATTAGGAATTTTAATATTGTTTAATAAAGGTTTGGATGAAAACGTTAAGAATATGATTACTTATGTTTTCTTAAACTAAAAAGGAGATAAAAATATAAAAATATATGTTGAAATCACCAAATATGTGTATATATATTTTGTATAGAAAAAATATATGTATAAGTGTTCAACTTTTGACAAAATAATATATCGGACAACTTGGACAATTCGGACAAAATAAAGTATATGGTATAAACGAAACAAACGACAAAGACGAAACAAATAAAATGGTCGACGCGAGCATAATGGTCAATACGAACAAATCAACCGTTACACTTTATATTTACTAGGATTTATAAAAATTTAACTTATAACTAATATTTATTTTTACAAATAAATTTTTATAAGTTATAACAATTATTAGTAAATATTTTAAACACTTGGATTAAGCCCGACTAAACTAATAGTTTGGACTAACCCAATTTTCATAAAATTATATTGGGCTAAACCTATTTTTATGAAATATATGGACTAGCCCATTTATATAGTTTGGGCTAGGCCCACTTGTATAAAATTAAACTTTGAGCTAAGCCCACTTTTACAAAAATTTACATGGGCTAAGTCCACTTATAAAAAAATTAACTTTGGACCAAACCCTCTTTTATAAAGAAATATATTGGGCTAATCCATTTTTATAAGTGTGGACGGGGATTGAGCTCCCGACATGAGCAATCGATCTGATCTCGCTCAACTAGCAGAGGCGGAATTCATTGCTAGAGAGGTAGATATGACACACAAGATAGAACTTACTGTTTAACTGCTTCTGGTCTATTAAAGACGTTTAAGTTACATATGTAAGTAAACAAACTGACAGAGCTTCACCGTATGAAATGACAAATCATTTTTTAGCTCTAACACAACATTTCCCTATTTATAGGTCGACATGACTCGTACTGAAGTGCGTGCACAAACAAACATCTGTGTTTCGTACGAAATAGTATTTCATACGAGTGACTCACTCGTACGAAACACACTTATGTTTCGTGCGAACCACAGTGTATCAATACATAAAATTTACATTTTCTCATTTAAACATTAACATGTAATCTTTATAAACATTACGGATATATCCTAGACGTAGGCAATAGACATTATCACCAACAAACTCCCCCTTGGATGTTGTCGTAGTCTGGATAATGTTCAAAACTTCACTTTGATTTGACTTTAACACCCAAAAAATCTCTTTAACGGCTTTCGACGTTCCTCAGAAGCAACAGGCGTTTGATCGGTCAGAGGACGTCGTTTCAAAAACTGAAAACTCCTTAATGATGCTACTCTTGAACGTTCAGCGATCCGAGCTTCCTTTTCTTCAGTTTTCTTCAACTCCTTCTTCTCAATCTTCCTCCAGGTAGATCGTTTAAATTAATCTCGTCGAAGAAAGCTTGTGAGCTAAACGGTTGTGATGTAGGACGAGTCTGTGAAGCATGAGATGGTTGAGACTGTTGTTGAGCCGACTTTTGTGGTGTTGGTTGCTTGACAGGCTCTGGATCAGGCATAGGTTGTTGAACATGTTCTTGTACAAAATGTTGCGGTGTTGTTTGTCGCTGTTCAGGTTCTTGTTCAGGAACTGATGGTTGTTATGAAGAAGATATCTTTGGTTCAATATGTGACTGGTCTGCCTCGGGATGCATATAATGTAGTGGAGATGGAATACTCTGTGCATGTTCCTCCACATTTGCTTCAGTAGATTGCACAGCATCAGCTTCTGTTGGATTAACAATCGGAGATATGCGAGCTGCAGATCTTTTCATCCTTCTTGGTCTTTTCTTAACTGGAATTCTAAAACCAGATTCAAGCTCGGATTCAGACGGAATGTAAGTAGTATCGTTTTCGCCTGTTGCCTTTCTTTTTCTTTCTTCGGCTTTATGCTTCAGCTCTTCTTGTCGTTTCTTTGCCAATTTCTCCGCTCTTCTCTTTTCTCCTGAACGTCTATCCTCAGAATCTGTACTAGAAGATAGTACTTCTTCAGCTGTTGTCTTGTCAGCTCCAAAAGCCTGACGTTCTATATCTTCTGCCATTTTTTCAATTGTTTCTTCAATTTCAGGTTCATCCCTCAATCCTAATATTTTAGCAGTAGATGTAGCTTTTCTCTTTCTTCCTTTGTATGTAGCCTTACCTCCTTTATCTCCATCTTTTACAAACCACAGACTTCGCTTTGCCACAAACAAAGATAAAGAATTCACTTCCTCCTCATCGTCACCACTATCGTCTTTCCTCTATTTTCTAGGTGCGGGTGAGATGTAATCTTTATTCAGAATAGCACCAAACATCGATGTTTAGCGGTAGGAGCGGACTTCAAATGTACGTTCATCTTTCGCAGAGACTGAACATCCATATGCTCAAGTTTAAGCACATCATCAGAAGATTTCTTCAAGTCCGGATGTAAATAATATCAATCTGTATAAATCTCGGGTACTGCAAAAATCTCTCCTTCTGTATGTTTTGGATCATCTGAGTAAAAATAACTTTCGAAAAGTTATAAGGAAGATTCAGCACCAGCGCGGTAATCATGCCCATCTGATAATCTACTAAGTCATCAAATCCACCCTTCCTGTGACCCAAACAATGAATAATAACATGTGCTAGATATCGAAACGGCGCGCTTAGATTTCCCTTTTTGAAAGGAGCAGCATTCACAAAACCTGAATATCCCATCCTGTAAAAACATCCTTTCACCATATATTCAGTAAAGCCCGTTGGATCATCCTTTTTATCTTTAAACTCTAACACTTTCCAAATCAAATCTTCAGTAATCTTTACTTGAATATCCACAACGTTAATTTTCACTGCTGATATAATGTCATTGTCGTCAAGACTATATTCTGCAGCATTCCAGAAATACTCAACATGTGACAAATATACAGTATGTCTTTCGGTAATCGCCTTCGTCACTCTAATTCTAGTAAGAAAATCCAAGATACTTCTGTACGCAGCTATTTCTGGTATTTTATCATCTGTGATACAGCATAGTTAAAATTTCATGCGGGTAAGTCGTTTTTGTACGAAACAAATGGTAATCATTTGGTACGATTCACAAGATTTCGTACGAAACAGGGAAAGTATAAATACCCTTTTGGTTTGCACAGAAATGAGATTTCTGTTCTTTGAGCACTATTGAGCGATTCAGAGAGTTTTTTGTGCGATTCATTTCTAAAACTTCATTTCTTGATTCTTGTGCTTGCTATTCACATTGTTGAGGTTTATTTGCACACCTCATACAATGGGCAAGGTAATTTCGTCATGATCTAACTGTTATAATATCAAAATTTTGTACGATTCGGACTAAAACTTAGATATAGGGAAATTGGACCGGTAAAACTTAAAATTGATCACAAAATCGTTAATATCGGCTCTAATAACCTGAAAATCAACTATCAATTTACTAAAAACAACAAGTTTTAGGATCTAATTACACTTGGACAAATTTTGGGACGAAGTAGATTTGGTACGATTGACCTGTTACGTACAAAAATGGGATTTCAAAGTTTAATATGTTAAGTTAAAAATTTTGTACGAAACGAGTGAACCATATGAATTTTATTAATTTCAATTTTTGTTCAGTTGAAATTTTTGTACGAAACACCGATTTTAGTACGAATTAGAGAGAAGTGTTTAAAAGTTCAAAATTTCTGATCAAAAGAAAATTTCGTGCGAAACACAAAGATTTTGTACGAAACATGAAATTAAAACTTTGAAAGATTAACAAGTTTGTTTATATGAATATTTCGTACGAAAATTGAGAGTGTTTGTACGAATCAGTAAGGAATTTTTTTTTAAATTTCTAACGGTTGAATATTTTTTCTTAAACCCTTTCTACGAGGCAAAGGCCAAGAATATGCGAATTGCTTCAAGACGTGCAACTGGGGCGTAGACTTCAGTATAGTCTATCCCTTCTTGATGATGAAATCCTTGAACCACCAGTCGAGCTTTGTTACACACGACAACTCCTCTATCATCTCTTTTACACTTGAAGACCCATCTTGCATTAATCTTTTTGTGATGATCTGGTAGGTCAACAAGTGTCCAGACACCAAGTTTCTAGAATTGCAATAACTCTTCTTGCATCGCATCCACCCAACTTTCTTCTTTCAACGCGTCTTTCCAGTTTCCCGGTTCAACATGAGAAACAAAACAACTGTGAGAAAATCGGACTTGAAGTGGAGCAATGCTAGTATAGAAACAGCTTAGATCTTTATTAATTTGATTGCGAGTTTGCACTACTGATTGTAAGCTGCCTATAATGTTCTCATCCGTATGATATGAAAGTGTCCTTGGCATCACTTCAGTTGGAACATCTACTTGTGATTGCAAATTTGAGATATTTTCATCAACAGCCGGTACAGATGAAGAAGCTTTGTTCCTAGCATTAGACTGATCAGCCTGTTGGTTTAGAAAGTCTTCAATCTGTTCAAATCCTTCATCAGAACTGGATCCTCCATCGTTGAAAGTTGGTTCCCGATTAGAGTCATCATCTTCATTTGGCTGGACAGAAGATTCAGTAGCATTAACCTTTGAAGCAGGAACCAGATTTAGAACAGAAGAGCTTTGATCAACATCAGACGTGTTAACTGGTAAAGACGTAGAAATCACCAATGGTCGAGGAACTTGTTCTTGATTAGATAATTGATATTGTTGAAATAACATAACAAGTTCTTCTTCAGTTGGCACATCTGGAAGATCAAACGAATCCCACAATCCATCATAGTTAAACACCCACGAATCCCCAGGCTTCTGCGTAGGCGTTGTTATCTTTGACAATCTACGTACTGTGCTAGAACTACCTGGTTCAGACTCAGCAAGAAAACACATTTTTGAGGAGTAGCATAACCAACAAAGAAACCCTCCAAAGATTTGCCTCCAAATTTACAAGTCGGGTCCAAGACGGTACACGGTGATCCAAAAGGTTCCAAAAAAGCTAAGTTAGGCTTTCGTTGATTTAGTAACTCAATACATGTCTTTTTGTGAGGCTTAACTGTCAACACACGATTTAGGGTATAGCATGCTGATGCCACTGCTTCACTCCAGAAACTGATCGGTAATTTCGAATCAGCTAACATTGTTCTAGCAGTTTCTATCAATATGCGATTCTTTCATTCAGCTACTCCGTTTTGTTGTGGAGTATAGGGGGCTCTAAATTCATGAAGAATCCCCTTTTCATTGCAGAACTCTTGCATCTTCTTGTTCTTGAACTCCGTTCCATTATCACTGTGAATTCTCTTAATGGGCAAATGATATAAATTCTCGAGCTTTCTGAAAAGGATCATAAGAGTTTCAAACGTTTCATCCTTACTTTCTAGAAAGAACACCCATGAAAATCGAGAATAATCATCTGTAACGACAAGACAATATAGATCTCCAGAAATGCTTTTAACATTGACTGGTCCAAAGAGATCCATGTGTAGTCTTTCTAGTGGTAGCTTTATCAAATTCAACAGCTTTCTCGGGTGTGATTTTTATGCTGCTTCCCCTTTTTGCAGCTAAGACAATCATCTGATAAATGAAAACTTTTGAAATTGACACCCTCCACTAAATCGTTATGCACAAGAAAATTCATCTTTGGTAAATGAATGTGCCCCCATTTTTTGTGCCATAAAATTGACTCTTTTTCGGTAGCTTTGGAAATAAAGCATTGAACTTTCTTTGACGTGGTAGAAGCGATGCTCATATCAAGAACATAAAAATCATTTTCTCGCGGAGCTCGCATCAGAATCCATTCTCTGGAATCTTGAAACCGGGTTTTAGAATTAGACATTCTTTGTCATTGAAATGTGTCGTGAATTTCTTGTCAAAAATTTGCGAGATACTAAGCAGATTGTTCTCAAGTTCAGCGATATAGTTCACTTTATCAAACGATACAACACTATTCGAGAGAATCCCTTCTCCGACAATCCTACCTCCCTGCATTCCAGCAAATCCAACATATCCTCCTCGAATAGCTCTAACATCATTGAGCAATGCAAGCATTCCTGTCATGTGGCGAGACGCTCCACTATCCATGATCCATTTTGACAATATCGAACGTTGGAGCCCCTGCACACATGATTAACCAAATTTATTTAAACAAAGAGACCCAAGCCTGTTTGGTCTTGGGTGGGTTTGGAGTGTCAAACTTTGGACCCACTTTGTTCTTTTCAATATTTTTAAGCTCAATGTTTGTTGGAACAGAAGGTTTGAGATCAACCTTGAATGATTTGGTGTTAACAACTTTAGCAACCCATTTCTGTGTTTGTGGTTTAGCCTGTTTAACATAAAATTTTGAATCTTTTTGTTGAACTTTGTGTGATGTTTCACCAATTTCAAATTTAGATTGAGGTTTAATAATTGGTTTAACATTTTGAATAGATTCAGTTTTTCTTTTAAGAATTTGTTTCGGCATAACCATGGGTGCTTTTTGCTTTTCATCCTTGGTGAACTATTTCGAAGAAAAAACTGATTTTGAACTTTCTTGTGAACAATATCGTGCGATATGTCCAACTTTCTTGCATTTAAAGCATGTCCTGCTGTCCTTATGAACAGAGGTATTCAAAACCTGTTTCTATTTTTGTTTCTCTTTTTCTTTAAGAAAATCATCATTTGATTGAGTACCAATGATTTCCTTTTCCTTCTCGGTTGTTATCCCAAATACAAAATCATTTTTCTTTGTAAAATCCAATTTTTGGGACCTATTGGTTTTATGTTGCTTCTGAAAACCCAACCCTGCACGCTTGTTTTCCGGATATTCTCCATTTTTCTAATAGTAAGGTCGGTTGTCAGTTTTTGATTTAGTATAGAAAGATGAATCAGGTTTATCTAAATCATCATGACTTACCTCCATCAGCTTGACATTTTATCAACACAACCTCTTTTCACATTCTTGATGGGAAAATCCTCATCCGAAAATAGTTTATCAGATCGTTTCATTTTATAAACTATGACATTAGGATCATCATTTAAACTATTTTCTGATTTGTCATCAGATTTTGACTTCTCAGACTTTTCAGACTCAACCACTTCAGATTCATTTGTTAACACTTTTTCAATCACATTTTCTACGACTTCAGAATCATATTCACCATCATTTTTAGTGTAAGTTATATCGATATCCTCAGGCAACTGTTTGGTTTTCAATTTAATATTTAGTGCCTTTTCCACCCCAGATAGATTTTTGCAAGCATAATTGTTCCACATGGGTGGAGGAACTCGATCATAACTTCCACTCTTTATTTTACCATTTTTAGATTCCTCAGTATTTTCAATTTTTAGTAAAATATGATCTATGACGTATGAGCTTGTGGAATAACTAATTAACAGTTTGTTAACTCGTTCGGTTTCAATTCTCATTTTCTCAAGCTCACTTTTGAGCTCCGCAATAGTGTTTAGCTGAATATTAATTGCCATTTGTTTATCCATCACTGTTGCTTTAAGCATCATAAATGTTGCGTCATTTTCTCTGAGTGCTTTATTATATTGTTTAACAGACGCACTCAATTTGTCATACGCTTCCTTTGTGGTTTTGTAATCGCTTGACAAATTGTCTGTTAAACTTTGCAATTCAGCAAATCTTTTGTCATTCACAAGACACTCACAACATGGTTCATCACACTTTGAACAAGATTTTTCATTTTAAGATGACTTTTTTACCTCATTTCCAATTGCCATGCACGCTTTAATGATGTCTTCTTTCAGCAATTCCTTTTTCTCATCTACTTTGACATCTTCAACCGGTTTCTTTTGCACTTCATCTGTTGAATGTTGAGTCGGTGCGAAATATCCTGCAAAAGTTTTTAAAACATCGTTAGGCAAAAGATGTTTGAATGAACCATTCAACAGCTCCTCTTCCTCTGATGAAATATGATAGTAATAATCATCATCCTCAGGTCCTTCATCAAACGATGCCTCCGATTCTTCTTCAGGTTCATCAATAATTTCAGCCACGAATGCCAAACTTTCTCATTTCGAAATAAACTTTCTCCCAACACTTGTAACAAGTAACTTTAGATTTATCAAATCCAAGTTTCCCATCCAAACCTCCCAAATTTTCTTTACCAGTGATTTCCATAAATCGCTGTGCTCGTCGAACGATCGAAGCCATGCACCATTTTATATCTATCAGCTCCATTTCAACTGGATCAATTTGATCGTAGTTTTCTTATGTCATTTCAGAATTACCAATCTTTCCAGCAACAAGACTATCATATGACTCAAGAACTGAAGCAAGTAGAGACATATGTTGTTTTGCCGTATTTTCATCAAAATTTTGTGCGTTCTGAAAGTCAACGGCAATGTTGCATTGCAGAATTCTTTGACTTTCATTAGATGATGGAGTGGCTTGATTGTTCTGAAAGTGTTTTGATCCGAAAGAAGACTGTTGACTAGAAGGTGTATTTGGATCAACTGTAGAGTATGATTGGAAACCACTTGACTGAGTTTGAGGTGTGCTTGGTGAGCTATATGCACTGAACGCAGTTTGAATCTTTGGCGCTTGGATTTGAGCAGCAGAACTGTTTTTGAAATAAAGATTAACATCTTGTTGCATTTGAACAGTTTTGTTTTTGGCCATCTTTTGCATATCTAATTCATGACCTTCCAATCTCTCGATAAAGCGAGGCAACGAGAAATTGTTGTATTCAACCCCATTCTTCAAAATGGTTAAGTTAGTCGACCATTCACCTTGTGGCAGAGAATCAGCTAGTTTATCAACAAGCTCTTCATTTGTCTTCACAATTCCCATTCTCTTCATATGAACCACCATATAACAGTATCGCTCAATTAACTGCTTAACCGTTTCTCCTTTGATCAATGTGAAGACATCAAACTCTTTGCTTAATAATGCCCTTTTGCTTTTGCGGAGTTGAGCACTACCTTGAAATTTAAGTCGAAGAGCATTCCATAAAGATTGCGCATCATCATCATGCTGCAATAAAGCCAAGATGTCTTCTTTGATCGATTGCTGAAGAATATTCATCATCTTCTTTTCGTTGATAAATCTTTCTCGTTCAACATCTGAGAATTGGGCAAGGGTCTTTTCAAGCCCACTTTCGCCAACTGGTGCGATGTATTTTGCCTCGATTGCAAACCACCAAGTAAAATGATAGCTTGCACCTAGTTCATAAATCTCTCGCTCCAACTATCAAAATCTTCCAAATTCATAAGCTTTGGAGGTTTAGTCATGGTTCCCATTTCATTCTCTAAATTGATGTTTTGAGCTGCTGCAGTGGTAACAACCGATGTGGCGAATGCATTGTAAAATTCCTTAGACATTTTTCCTGCAAAAAGTTAGAACACACTTCTCGAAAAACAAACTAATCAGATTAGAAAACTTTTTTTGCGGACAAAGTATTTCGTACGAAACGAGAATTTTGCACGAAACAAAATTTTTGTGCGATTCAAATTTTTCACAAAAATCACAAGATTTCGTACGAATCAATGAGTTTTTGTACGAACCAAGTGTTTTTTAACTGAATGAGTTTTGGTACGATTAAGATTTTGTGCGATTCAAGTCATTTTATACGAAACAAGTTGAAATTCTGAAAAATTGTAAGATTTATGAAATTTTAACTGATCCGTATGAAATTTAAGCTGATCCGTACCAAACTTAAGAACAACTTAATTTCGTGCGAAACTCTTACGAAAACTGATTCAAATGATTCAAACTTCAAACTGACTAAATTTTATCGATTTCAACATGATTTAGTTCAGTTTTATGTCTGAATTATGGTATGGATCTGAACAGGTTGAAAATTAACTTGAATTACTAAAATCCTAGTCCATTTTGTCCATGAATTCATCCAAAATTCGTCCAAAATCCAGCAAAGGTCAGAAAAATGATGAAGATGAAGATATGTCCAAGTCTGCACAGTAACTACCTGTTGTCTATCTGTAGATCAGATCTCATGGCTCTAATACCACTTGTGGACGGGGATCGAGCTCCCAAATTGAGCAATCGATCTGATCTCGCTCAACTAGCAGTGGCGGAATTCATTGCTAGAGAGGTAGATATGACACACAAGACAGAACTTACTGTTTAACTGCTTCTGATCTATTAAAAACGTTCAAGTTATAGATACAAGTAAACAAACTGACAGAGCTTCGCCGTTTGAAATGACAAATCCTTTTTAGCTGTAACACAACACTTCCCTATTTATAGGTTGACATGACTCGTACTGAAGTGCGTGCACAAACAAACATATGTGTTTCGTACGAAATAGTATTTCGTACGAGTGGCTCACTCGTACGAAACACACTTATGTTTCGTACGAATCACAGTGTATCAATACATAAAATTTACACTTTCTCATTTAAACATTAACGTGTAATCTTTATAAACATTACGGATATATCCTAGACGTAGGCAATAGACATTATGTGACATGAACGCTATTTCATCTCTAATGAACCTTCGATCCTCTGTGTTTCCCAAATAATTTGCGGTCCGAACCACCCGGATACTGTTGCAGCGTCACGAATTTCAAAAATGTCAGAATTTTTATGAAAATTTTTAGTCCCCCTCATTTTTGCAAATTCTGACGTCAAGTTGTTATGGGAATGCGATTATGGTGGAACTGCAGCATATGATATCACAAATTTTGCCGAAAATTTCCCAAAATTTGCAGTTTTGACCAAATGCTGACTAAACGTTAAGGCACAATAATAATCACTACACCATATGATCAACGTTTTGCGCAGGTATCAGTGACTATCCCAAAATCTTCATCCCATTGCGATCGTATCATCAAATTTCTACGTTGAAGCTCTAGACGGTGTCCCCAAACAACCCAAATTTGACGTTAAAATCTCAAAAAAATTTGTAATCACCAATTTTTTTCTGGACACTCGTCTCATCAATACGACCAAAAAATGCCTTTTTTTCGTGCGAAGCAGGTATTACGTACGAATTATGTTTCGTACGAATCATGTTTCATACGAATCATGTTTCGTACGAAACTGATAACGTCTTTCGAACCAGAATCTTCATTTCTTCGAATTTTGACATGATTTTGCACAGATCTGGTCGAAAATCAGTTTCTAACAATCCTATGGTATCAATTTAACATTATGTCTGTGGATTGTCCGTTTATTCGATGTTTTACGTCCAAAACCCCTCATACGTCCAATAATCATGAGCATAGGTGATTCATCGACTGTTAAGCTGAATGAATCGGTACCGCAGCTCTGGTACAAGTTGTGGTCCCGTGGTCGGCGGCGGTTCTAGACGGAGGTTTTGGGGATAGAGCAGTTCATGCAGAACAAACATAAACATTAAGCACAAGAGAATCAGTGGAAGCTTTTCATTCACTCATTTATACCGAAAGAGCTTACATCTGGTTTAGCTGGCGGAGTTCCTGGAGAGAATCCGCCAGCGTTTCCCCTCAGGGAACTTCCAAATCATACAAACAATGAACACACAACGCCTATATACAGACATGACATTTCGTGCGAATCAAGCCTGAGTCACTCGTGCTAATATTTCGTACGAGTGAGTCACTCGTATGAATATTTCGTACGAGTAAGTGATTCGTACGAAAGAGTACTTGTTCGCACTTGGGTTGTGTGTCAAATCTAATCTAATACAATATTCAATACACACTCTATCTAGTCTATTCGCACAGTGACGACCATAAAGTGCATCAACAATAAGAAAAACTAACTTTGGGCTAAGTCCACTTTTATAAAACTAAACTTGAGCTAATCTAATTTTATAAACTATTTTGGGCTATTCCCACTCTTTTCTTTTTAAATTGGGCTAGGTCCACTTTTATAAACATTTTGGGCTTGACCCACATTAAATAAAAACAAATTGGGCTAGGCCCATACTTACAAAAACCTATTGGGCTAGGCCCATTTACATGTAATCAATCTAGAATATATATATATATATGTATATATATATATATAAACAAAGAAAAACCAACAGTTACAAGTATGAAATTCAAGATAAAATACTTGTATGAAAACTGAAAGATAGCCTAAGTGTCTAATAGATTAGACCACTTGTAGGTCGACAAACGAACGAAGTATCAAGAATCAAATAGAGATTTGCACGAAACGTAAATCAATGAGTTCTTGTTTCCCCTTTTATTTTAACGTTGTTATGGTTTTTAAATGTGCGGGGATGTATACATGTTACATTTAATATAGCTGGGAAATGAAAATATTTAGATCACAAATTGGGACTATTAATGAATAACAAGTACCGAGGAACCTGGGAATAGATCTATTTGGTTTGGGCGAGCCCCACTCTATTATGGCAATAATAACAGATCGTATTAGAGTGCTTTTGTGTCTAAAACAAGTGTCTCGGACACAATAAATCATCAAGGGTTGGTTGCCACCTTATTCGGCATACAGATTAGTGTCCTTGCAACACACTAATGATCTTACAAGTTTCAGTAAGCTATATTAAACGAATTTGTTATTTCAAATGTTTTTGAAGATTCATTTGATACGAAAATTTATAACATGAATTCACCAGCTTTTGTCGACGTTGTTTTCAAAACTAACATGTATCACAGGAAACTAGTGGATGGCCTTCGGGGAAAAACTTGTTCGTATGTTGTGAAGTTAAGACGTTGTATTTCATCCAGACTTTTGTTGTCATGTTTTATAAACTTATGTTTGAATTTTAAGTAATGATGTTAAACGTGTGGTATGTTTTAAAGACAAAACATATTATGTAAATTTTGTGTTAAATAAAAAATATGGATGAACGTTTTGCAATGTAATACAATTGTTGTTTACTTGGTTGAATGCAACGATTGCCGCTCTAGCCACACCTTGCACACGCTTTCGCTACATCGAAAACTGGGGTGTGACACTTTACATCCTGTCATGTGCCTGGAGCCTCCACTATCTACCTACCATAAACTATCAAGGCAAGTAGAAGCTCCCTTAGTGGTAGCCATCATGACACAATCACATTCACCATCACAAACACTTGTTTCCTCTGGGTCTGACACTGAGATCACAGTTTCTTCACCAACCTTCTCTTCTGAAACATCTGCCACAACATTATCACAACCATCATTAGAATTTAACACTATTTCCTCAGGCTCATCCCCTTCAATTATAGTGTCTAGTGCCATGAAATAAAAATCATCATGTTTCTTTTCAATATTAGCAACTAGAGCAAAATTCTCATCAATCAATTCTTCAGGTAAACTATTCCAATCAACAAAACCTTGTGTAAAGAAGCTTTGTTGACTGGTCTCTGCAGGAGCTGAGGTTTGTGTAACTTATGGTGCAGGTTGCACTTGAACCTGAGGACTTGGGGCTTGAACATACTGTATCTGAGGAACAGTGGTTTGGACATATTGAACTAGAATAATGGTTAAAGGGTGTGCAAAATGAGAAGTGTTTTGCATATGAGGAGAAGGGCTATATTGGGAATAATGGACAGTGTTTTGTGTGTTTTGAGGTCTAGGACTTGAGTGTGTGATAAGTGGACCATTTGTTTGACTCCTACACTCCCTAGCAAAATGACCTAACCTGAGACACTTGTAGCATTTAATCTTTGACTTATCCAACCCAACTTTTAACCCTCCATGCAACCCTAGGAATTTTTTACCAGTTCTTTTATAGAACTTGTGTGAGGGGGGATTGACTCTCCTTCGTGAGCACCAGACCGACTTGATAACAGAGACGGAATTCAATGCTAGCGAGTTAGACAAACAAACAATCAAGTATGCTGCTTAAACGTCGTTACTTCGTATATTAATAAACGTGAAAGTTACAGACGAGTAAACAAATGGACAGAGCTTAGCCTTAGTCACACACCAACAACTCTCGACACAACACTCAAGTTCCACTATGTATAGGCCAACATGGCTCACAAGGAGTGTGGTTGTTGGCTCGTGCGAGTGGTGCCTCGTACGAGTGATAAGGTGTCACTCGTACGAGCCACTATAGCTCACTCATACGAGCCATCAAATATACATAAATAAATGACAAATATAAGCCCTATTTATATGACTGACATATCCTAGACATAGGCAATAGACATTATGCACAAACAAACTCCCCCTTAGATGTTGCCGCAGTCTTGGATAGTCTTCAAAAATTTATTTAAAATTCTTCAAAATCGTTTGATAATTAGCGTCCAAAGAAATGTTTTCGTGGCCTCTGATGCTCATTAGATGATATCGGTGTTTGATCTGTAGGAAGAGGCTGATTGTAAGTGTTGCCAAAATGAAAACTTCATAGATGCAATCCTTGATCTCTCGGCAATCCTTGCTACGTTCTTCTCCTTTTTCCGTTGCTTCTTTTCTTCAAGCTTTCTCCAAGAAGTGTTCCATGTTTTTCCTCAATGTATATCATTAGTAAAAAAACATTAACAATTTTCTGGAATTGCAGCGCCTGCTCTTTATCTCTCTCGTCATAACTGATCTTAATATAGAATAGGCACTCGATATCCTTATGAGAGCAGTTTACTAGCCACATCAGGTCTAGTACTCGAATACCACACCATAAACCATAGATATGCTTGGGCGTATTGACGGATTCAGATAATTCTTTTCTGATTTCCAAGAATCTTCATTTGGTTGGACTCAAATTACTGCTTCGCCTGTGCTCGAGTTGTAGTGCCACCATTTGAATATGTTGTGAAAATCTTGTTCCATTTTGATTAAAGGCATATTCTTCATCACTTGTGGCCTTTTTTCAATCAACGTAACATCCTTCTCCTGAGTTACTAGATCAATCTTGATAATTCTTTTAGGGATATGCGGCTTCCAGCGACTAAAACCATGTGTAGCTTCAAGCTTTATCAATTTCCACAACCGCTGGTCTTGAAATTTCATCTTTAGATTAATCATCTTTGTCTGCACAAGCTCTTTGATATCCCGGAATGGCAGGTTCTTTAAATAGCTTAAGTATCTAAAGTACTGGAGCTCGTATTCCCTTTTTATCACATATACATCCAATTCTTCGATCCAATAATAATTTCCACTAGTGAAATATCAGCATCGTGAGTGAAGAATGCTAGGGGACGTTTGAATTTACGCTCTTCGAGTAACTCCTTAAACCATAATTTGCGCATCTCAGCAATCTCCTCTTTTGATAATCGTTTAGGCACATTTCCTTGCTTCACAGCCTTTTCCACCTTTTGTTTTAACAAATCGTCGTTTACGGCTGAAAACATTTCATTGAAAGTTAGGAAGTCATCCGTACCCTCACTGGTATAATTTGTAGTATCATCATCATCGGAATCATCTCCACGACAACCTTATCACAGTAATTGGCTTCAGAGATATGTTCGAAGTGATAATCTTCAGGCTGAAAAGCGCTGATGTCGTTGAGCTCATCTTCGAAGTCAAAGTCAAACGATTCTTCATCCACTTCTAACATCTCAGCAATTTCTTCCTTTGTATAACTGTGGACGTATTCTCCCTCTTCCACATCATGCTCCAAGTAAAAAATCCTTCGTTTAGGCACAATAGGAATAGTCAACATAGCAGTCACTGTGATAATTTCTGCCTGCTGAGAATCCTTTGAAGCATCATATGACTCCCCCTGAACTTGGTCAGAATCAAGTGGTTTGCTGAATCATCCAAGTACACAGAATAATCGATATCATCATCACTTATTCTAGAATCTGTTACAAGAATAGCCGATCTTCCCTGATATTTATCATCATCCTTCCTATCACTATCAGGTTTCTTCTTAGACGCACCACAAGCTTTGTCTAAATCTTCATCATTCTCCTCTAAATCTTCATCAGACGAATCAATCTCCTCATCAATCTCCTTTAAAAACTTCCTTCTCTTCAAGAACTCCCGATGCTTCTCAGAAAGATTTGACATATCGATTTCCACATCTTTCGGTTGCCCTATCTACACGAAGTTCATCTTTGGCGCATACACAACCAAATCAGAAGATACTTGTGCAGATTCATCTTCTAGCGCAGATTTTTCTTTCAAAGGATCCTCTCAAACCTTTTTCTTTCCTTTACCTTGAGCATCAGATAACTCTTTGGCAATTCGTTCTCGTTCAGCCACCCTTTCTCTCGCTTCCTCCTTCTCGATCTCATCCATTTCTGCTGCAAGATTAATCCGAGCTTTTTGATAAGAATTTTCTAAAATAAGCTCATCTGTCTCTCTTTTCTGAGGCATTCTTCGTCATATAGCCTCTAAACATATTAATCTTCTTCCAAATTCTTTATATGCTCTTGCAGCTTAGCAATATTTACATTGTTCAACATGACTTGATTTTCTAACTCTGTTAGCCATGAGTCGTTGAACATGTCTGCTGTAAACTCTTCCCCCTGGAATATCTTCAAAGTCAAAATCAAATTGATATTCTAAACTTTAGCCCTTTGAAAATTGGGGAGGAGATTGAGGAGTTGGTTATGGTGACGGTTGTGGAGGTGGTTGTGGTGAAGGTTGTGTAGGTGGTGATGGAGGTGGTTGTGGTGTTGGTTGTGTAGGTGGCGATGGAGGTGGTTGTGGTGTTGGTTTAAAACTTGATGCTTCAGCAACTTTCTTCTTTAATTTGCACTTTGAACGAGCTGTTGTAGAATCTGTTTTTCTGGATGCTGTTATTTTTAAGCGCTTTGTTTTGGCCTCTTAGCTGGTTTGACAACAGGAGTATCACTATCAGACTTGAATGGTATGTAAGTTGTATCGTCCTTTCCAGTTTCTTTTCTCTTTCGTTCTTTATCCTTTCGACGTTCCTTTGCCAACCATTCTAATTCTTTCTCTTTTTCTCTTTCTCTTTCCCCATCAATCCTATCCTCGGATTCAGTACTCGAGGAGGATGCCTCTTCATCTCCACCAGCTTCACCACCATATGCTTGTTGCTCTATGTTTGCAGCAACTGTTTCAATGTTCTCTTCAGTCTGAATAGGTTCTTCGACCTGTATATCTTCAGTTTCCAGTTCATCAATCAAACTTGTGCCAACAGATGCACGCTTCTTTTGTTGAGGCGCAGAGGAGGAGGATGTGGCAGCTTGTTTTCTCTTTGTTCACTTCCTCCCCCTTTTGTCTTCTTTCGTAAACCAAGCGCTTCTCTTAGACACGGAACCATCTAACACTTCAAGTTCTTCACTTTCATCTCCTCTATCATCTTTTCTCCATTTCCCCTTTAGCGACGCTACATAATCTTTCTCAATGATTGCCCCAAAAACCAGCCTAGCAGTCGGGAATGCTTTCAAATGAAGATTCATCTTTTTCAATGTAGAAACATCCATGTTTTTGAGCCTCAGAATATCTTCTTTCTTTTTCATCAAGTTTTTTTGGAGATGATCCAACAGCATTTGAACGAACCTCGGGTATTGAAGAAATTTTTCTCTTTGTATATTATGTACCAGCTGCGAGAAGATAAGCTTGGAAAAGTTGTACGACAGATTGAGGATTAACGTTATAATCATGCACATTTGGTAATCAACCAAATCATCAAAACCTCCCTTTCAATGACTGAGAGCGTGTATGACATTGTGTACAATGTATCGGTAGGGTGCGCTCAGATTTCCCTTCTTGAATAGTGTTGCGTAAACGTACCCCGTATATCCCATCCTGTAGAAGCACCTTAACCATATATTCAGGATAACCAGTTAGGTCTTCTACACGGTCCTTGAACTCTAACACTCTTCGGATCAAATCTTCAGTGATTTTCACTTGAACATCTTCGTTGTTGATCCTCACCGTAGAAAAAATAGTGTTTTATTCTTCGTTGTATTCAGCGGCATCCAACAAGTTTTCAACGTGCGATCTATAGGCCGTCTGTTTGTCGGTTAAGGCCTTCGTAATTGGCAGATGACTAAAAATATCTAGCACTTCTCTGTAAGCAGCGATCTCCAGAATATTCTCGTCTAATAAGCAGCATATATTATGGAACGGAGAAAACGAAGACTTCTTGACCTGCGCACACAAAAAATTTCCAACACTTAGAAAAATTTTCAAACTTTTCCAAAATTCGACACTCATACGAGTCATCAGTCGTACGAGTCAGATTAAACTTAAGGCAATGGTTCAAGTTTGAACAAACCCGCTCGTACGAGTGACTCCCCATATGAGTCAAATTGATACTTAACAGTTTAGGTTTGAACAGAGCTCGTACGAGTGACTCCTCGTACGAGTCAATGAATTTCATAACATTAAGGTCTTACTCGTACGAACCACCACTCATACAGGTGATGAGAAATATTTGACTTTAAAAACTTACTCGTACGAGCGACTATTCGTACGAGTCATGAGTCACACAAAATAACTCCTTGTCAAAATGAGTGTAAATTTTAACAAACTCATGGTCCAACTTCGGCATTATAACTGCTCAAATCTTGAATTAGTACCTTTCCCATCGAAAGAGGTGTGCAAATCAACCTCCCCGAAGATTCAAAGATACAAAATTTGGTATGGAAGTGTGAAGAAAGAACTAGATCACACAGAGAGTTTCTTCAGTCGCATAGAGTCACATATGTGACTCGTGCGAGTGAATGTCCCTTTTATATGCACCAAGTCACTCGTACGAGTTATGTTTCGTACAAATGAGGCCTTTTATCACTCGTACAAGTCAGAGATAGTCACTCGTATGAGCAAGTTCTTTTCGCTTTGTTTCTTTTTTTATCTTTTGTTAATTTTTCTGTTTTAACGACCCACTCAGCTGACGGATTCCAAGTTAATGACCCTGTCTGACCGTTGTTTGACCAAAACAAATGTTTTTTCAAAAATTTAAAGTTTCAAGTTAATGAACTTTGTAATGTTTCAGAACTCTTCCCTTTCTAGATTAGCTCCCAGCTCGTAAACTTTCAGCTATCCTTCAGCAATTGTCGCTTTGACTTGGACACACGGTATTTCCATCATCGGTAGACGAAAAACTAAGATAGAAATCAAATCTTTTTGTGCTTTTCAAAGTTTTGCTAAAAATAAACTGAAAATCTGCATAGGCGTTGTATATCTCTGGCAATCAACATGTTGTGCTAGAATAACCTGGTTTAGCCTCGGCAAGAAGACTCTATTTTTCGGACTAGCATAACCGACGAAAAGTCCCTCCAAGGATTTGGCTCCAAATTTACCGTCCGAGTCTAGAACGGTACATGGCAATCCAAATGGTTCCAGAAACGCTAGATTCAGCTTTCGATGGTTCGGTAGTTCAAAACATATCTCGTTGTGAGGCTTGACTGTCAAAACACGGTTAAGGGTGTAACACGCAGACAGGACGGCTTCGCTCCAGAAACTAATAGGAAGGTTTGAATCAGCGAGCATTATTCTTGAAGTCTTAATCAGTGTGCGATTCTTACGTTCAGCTACTCCATTTTGTTGAGGAATATAGGGGGCACTAAATTTGTGAAGAATACCCTTCGCGTTGCAGAATTCGAGCATTCTCTTGTTCTTGAACTCAGTACCATTATCACTACGAATTCTCTTGATTGGTAGGTGATATATATTTTCCAGTTTTCTAAAGAGAATTATAAGATTTCCACAAGTTTCATCTTTACTCTCTAAAAAGAAAACCCACGAGAATCTTGAGTAATCATCTGTCATGACTAGGCAATATAGATCTCCAGATATACTTTTCATGTTTACCGGTCCATATGAAACCTTTCTAGCGGAAGCTTGATGGAGTTAAGCAGATTTCTCGGGTGTGATTTCTTGTGCTGCTTCCCCTTTTTGCAGCTAAGACAATCATCTAATAAGTGAAAATTCTTGAGATTAATACCCTCCACCAGGTCGTTATGCACCAAATAGTTCATCTTTCTCAGGTGAATGTGCCCCATCTTACGATGCCATAGAATTGTCTCTTTTCCGGTAGCTTTAGATACAAAGCATTGAACCTTCTTTGAAGTAGTGGATGTGACGCTCATGTCTAAGACATAAAGATCATTTTCTCGTGGATCGCGCATGAGGATCCAATCCTCAGGAATTTTGTATCTTGGTTTGAGAATTAAGCATTCCTTTTCGTTGAAGTGGGTAGTGAATTTCTTATCATAGATTTGTGATATGCTAAGTAAGTTGTTCTCAAGCTCAGCGATATAGTTCACTTTGTTGAATGACACCACTCCATTAGAGAGAATACCTTCACCCACGATCCTGCCTCCTTGTTTTCCGGCAAACCCAGCATATCCTCCTCGGATAGCTTTTACATCGTATAACAACGCAAGCATCCATGTCATGTGTCGAGAAGCTCTAATCCACTTTGAAACAATTGACCTCGGGAGCCCCTTCACACATGTGAAAAGAAACTACTTAAACAGAGAAACCCAAGCCTTTTTGGTCTTGGGCGGGTTTGGGATATCCGATTTAGGCTTGACAATTTTCTTAACCTCTTTCTTCACCTCCACCCATTGTTCAACCTTTGATCCTTTTTTCTGTTTTAGGTTTAGTTGAAATATCGGTGGTGTTTACAGCAATAAAAGATGATTTGTTCTTAACAACCCAGGTTTGTGCACTTGAAAAAGCTTTTTTTGAGTAAAACTTAGGATTCTTTTGTTCATTTTTCTTTGATGATTCACCAATTTCAAAGTTTGCAAATTTTGCAATGATTGGTTTCACATTTAAGTTTCACTCAGCATTTCGTTTCAAAAATTTTTTTGGCACAAACACTGGATCTTTCTGTTTAACATCTTTTTGTGCTTTTTCTAATTTCATGAGAATGTTTTATTTTGTGTGGTTTACATTCACGTGCAAGGTACCCATCTTTGTTACATTTGTAACATGTCCTACTTTCGTTTCAAACAGAGGCTTTCAAAACTTGTTCACGGAGTTTTCTTTCTTGCTCAAATTCTTTGTTTGATTGTTTACCAATGATTTCCTTTTCATTAACAGTGTTAATGCCGTAAACAAAATCAGTTTTCTTGGTAACCCTTTGTTTTTTAATTCTTTCTCTTATTTTCAAACCCTAACCCAGCCCTTATATACTCAGGATAGTTTTTACCACTAGGATGAATGTTTCTGTGAGATCCTTTTGGTTTTGAGTAAAGAGCGGCATCTTGTTTATCAAGATCAGAGGTGTTGACTTCAGCTAGCTTAAAAAGCTTGTCAACTCGGTCTAAGTTTACATTTTGGAGTGGAAATTCCTCATCACAGTAAATTTTATCTGGTCCTTTTAGTTTGTAAACAACTATATTAGGATCATTATTTAAACCATTTTATGATGCTGAGATGAAGTTCTCGTCAAAACTTTTCTCACTTCTAGAATGTGAACTGACTCAGACTTTTCATTACTTGACTCTACACTTTCACAAACCATGTTGTCAGGCTCATTTTTGAAAACATTTTCGACCATTTTTGTTACCACATCAGATTCACAATCTTTTTCTGTTTTGGTATAAGTTACATGGATGTTCTCAGGCAGCTCATTACCATTTTTAGTAAACAATTTTAAGTTTAGCGCCTTTTCCACCCCATCTGGCTTTTTCTTTGCATGGCTATTCCACATGGGTGGTGGAACATGATCGTAACCTTTACTGTGGTTATTGACAACTTTCTTTTCTTGTTTATCCTTGATTTTCGGAAGAATGTGATCAATGACATATGAACTGGTGGTAACTGATTAACAATTTGTTAACCCGTTCAATCTCTATTTTCATTTTCTCCAGTTCACTTATATGCTCAGCAATCGTAATTATATGCATGTTTATGGCCATTTGTTTGTCCACAACGGTTGCTTTTAGCATTGAAAGTGTATTGGCATCTTCTTGATTGCTTTCTCATATTGTCAAATGGTACTGCTTAATTTGTCATATGCCTCTTTTGTTGTGACATAATCATATGACAAATGATCAGCATGTGTTTTGAGTTCTTTATATTTTTCGTCCTTTTCAACACACTCCTTGCATGGAAATTTGCATTTTAAGAATGGAGTTTCCAATTTGACATTATGAGTTTCCTCATTCTTTTCAAAGTTTCACTTACCGACTCATTTACCAATTCAACACTTTCTACCTGTGCGTGCTCAGTAACTACCTCGTTCAAATTTGCCATTAAAGCCTTGTCAGCAATATCAGTCAGAGCTTCGACAGTCATCTCCTTGGTTATATAAGTCAATTCGATAACTTCTGACTTTTGTTCTTCCTCACATGTTGGTTGACAACTTGTATCGAAATATCTTGCAAAAGTTTTAAGAATATCAGTAGGAAAAAGATGTTTAAAAGCACTGTTTAGAAGTTCTTCTTCCTCAGATGAAGTTCCATAAAATTCTTTCGGTGCCCCATCAAAGGATGCTTTTACATATTCTTCAGCATTCTCAGGTTCTTCAAAAATTTCAGCTACCAATGCCAAACTTTCAATCTTTGTGATGTATGTATTCCAGTTAAAACCTTCGTCTTCTTGAGTGACAATGAGTGCTTTGTCTTTTGAGTTTGACGGACCATCTTCAATCTGCAACATTCTTGTTTGGGGTTAAGGTCGATGATATATGGCCTTCTTGTAATAATCATCAGCAAAAGGGTTCTGATTGCCCTTGACCTCTCGATTTGGACATTCTCTTTTGAAATGGCCCTTCTCTTGGCATTTGAAGCATGTAACTTTTGACTTACCAAAGCCTAGTTTTCCGTCAAGTCCTCTGAAATTATCTCTTCCGATAATTTCCATAAAACGTTGAGCTCTTCGGATAATGGAAGCCATACACCACTTGATATCGATCAATTCCATTTCAACCAGATCAATCAGATCGTAATCTTCTTTTGTCATCTCTGGATTCCCAATTCTTCCAGCTACCAAACTTTCATACGATTCAAGTACTGAGGCATGTAGGGTCATGTGTTGCTTTGCGGTATTAGTCTATAGCATTCTGGAGGTTGATAGCGATATTGGATTATAGGATTCGTTGATTTGGATTAGATTGATTGTGCTGGATGTTCTGTGGATTTCTTGAACTTTGGGATGATTGTGGTCCTAGAGGCGTATTTGGATTGAAGGAAGCAAAAGATTGAGATCCACTAGTTTGGCTTGACTGTGGACTTGGTGTGTTGATGGCACTGAAGGCAGTTTGAATTTTGGGACTCTGTATGTTTGTGGTAGGACTACCCTTGTAGTATAGATTCACATCTTGTTGTATCTGGGCGCCTTTGCTCTTTGCTATCTTCTGCATCTCCAGCTCATGCTCTTTTAATCTTTCGTTGAATCTAAGTAATGAGAAATTACCATACTTAGGGTCGTTCTTTAAAATGGTCAAGTAAGTAGACGATTCCCCTTCAGGTAAAGAATCTGCAAGCTTATCGACCAATTCTTCGTTTGTTTTTACAATTCCCATATGTTCATCTGTACTACCAGGTGACTGTACCTTTCAATCAACTATTTCATTGTCTCTCCCTTGATAAGAGTAAAAATATCGAATTCTGTACTCAGTAGCGCTCTTTTTCCCTTTCGCAGTTGCGAACTTCCTTGGAATTTTAAACGTAAGGCCTTCCATAAAGACTGGGCATCTGTTGATACACTTTTATGTCTGTCGCTTGTTCTTAGTTACGTCTGTAACTGTACGGTCTTTATTTAATGTATCTTTATAGTTTGGTCGTGTCGGCCAGATCAAGATATCCTCCTATCTTGATCTACTACGACGATTAGATTGTCTGTGTAAAACAGTTGCATAAGTGCATACTTTTGAGTCTCAAGAACGTCACGTCTGTGGCACGTATTCCAAAGAACTCTTTAGGTACGAGTGAAAGAGCTTCATACGAGCAAGATGTTGCTCGTACGAACAGCTGGGCATTCGTATGAATAGTCTCTTATTCGTGCGAGTGGATCACATATGAACAAGCATATTACTTGTTCGTACGGCCCAGGTTGTATTCGTACGAGCTTCCAGTCATTTGTACGAGTATGCTTACTGAAGGTTCTTCGTGTATTTTGGTGTCTCATACGACCAGCAACATACTTCGTATTGTTGCTTGGTGTAGACACTATATAAGCAAACATGCACTTCTCAGTAGTAGTTAGTGGTGAGTGCATGTGTGAGAGAGTTCATGCGAGTGACCAGTGAATACTAAGCTGCGATTTTGAGAGCACAGAGTGAATGCATAGAGTCTGTATGAACATTGTTTGTATATGTTTGTACTAGCTCTCATCAGTTAATCAAGATATTGAATCTTTGGTTATCCTGTGCGTTTCTTACTTTGCCTTGGTTTGCATGCATACTTGGATTCCGCACTTGTATGTGTGTTGCATGAACAAGGAAGCAGGTTTAACTTGATCCTCCAGGTGGACCTACAAGTGGTATCAGAGCTCTGGCTCTTTTCCTTGTTCAAAACCAAGCTTAGTGTTGTGTCTGAGCTAGTTTGAAGGTTTCTTGAAGTGTTCTTGAACTTCCAGCAGAAAACTTAAGTTTTGAAAAGATAACCAACTTAAAACTTAGTTAAAATCTGTTTCATCCAGGAAATTTTCATAAAAACCTAGTTAGAACACTTGGAGACATGTCAAAATCTGGTTTTTCCTAAAATTTTCTTTTGTTCAATTTGAACACATTTGCAGAAGAAACTCATCGGAATAGTGTTGTAGGGTTGACTAACTTTCTGACATTTGGACTTTGATTATTATAACTGAAAAAGCTGATGGAATGTTTATCTTTTTAACTAAAATTGGGTAGACAACACGCCACTTTTGAAAACCAGTCTGTACAAGAAGAGGAAAGTTTTCACCAAACCAACCCTGCAAAGATTCCTCTGGGGAACACTGCGAAAAACAGCCTGTGCGAATAACCCATCCGCACGAAGAACCAAGCTGCTCATGCGAAAGACCAGTCATCTGCAATAAAACCTGGTTCGCACGAAGAAGATCCTCCGTACGAATCATCTAGTTCGTACGAAGAACATTTATCCGTACAAAACATTGGTTCGTACGAATAACCTTCTTCATTGATTGTTTTTTCGTGTTTTTCAAACTTTGTGATTTCAAACTTTGTATTTTCTTTAATTTGTGACCTTTTAGAAGGGCACTTGTTATTTTCAAAAATAAAAACTTTAAACCTTTCAATTTTTCATAATTAAGAAAATATAATGAGTACTAATCCGTGGGATTGGAGAAGTAGTTCAAGCACAAATCAGGACTCTTCGCAAAGCTCCGCAACCTCATGGGTTAAGTCTTTGATGCCTCAACATACAGCCATGATTACCGCAAATCAATGGGCGTGTGTTGCAAACAAGAACCAGAGCATCCAAACTCTTCTAATGAGCAAGAGTGAAACTGGGAGTAATAACCGTCCACTGAAGCTAAACCATATGAACGATTATCCTTCGTGGAAAAGTCATTTTCACACAAATGTTCTCGGTCAGAACACTGAACTGTGGACTTGTTTTACTACACCCTATAAACAATCACTCGAAGAAGCCGGATCAAATCCAACCTCCTTAGCCAATCTAGATGAGAGTGACAAAAAGGTGTACGATCTAGAGAAAAAGGCGTTTGCTATCCTAACACAAGCTTTTCACAAAGATATTTACCATCAGTTTGTGTACTGTACGACCATGAAAAATTTGTGGGATACCTTGGAAGCGAGAGGAGAGGGTAATGTTGCAACCAGAAAAATTCGGCATGATATGCTCAAGAAAGAGTTTGAAGGTATCATGTTTATGATATGACCACACGGTTTTACCATCTGCTCAACGAGATGTACTCTTACAAAGTGTTAGCAGCTCCGCAAGAAATTGTGATGCGTTTTGATGATGAGTTACCACCAAAATGGGGTCAATTTATTGATTTACTGAAACATACAGGTGTTTTGGACTCAATAAGTATTTATGAATTTGTGCAAAAATTGGAGAACAAGAACGAAGATGAACTTCGAAAGGCACAAAGAGTCACCGTTCCACAAAACCCTGAGATGTACTTTGGAGGTATTAATACAGGCATTAGTGCAAATCAGCAACCAAAGCTTCAGACTGCGTTTGTGTCAAATGTGAATCCCTTTCTACCACAAGATGTTCAAGGAAATCAATCTGCAAGCTCAAGTACTCAGTCTTATGGACACGTATTTGATCCCAAAGCCTTCCAACCACAGCCAAGAGATCTAGCACCTCAAGTTCCACAGCAAGCTCCTCAACAAGCTTTCTATGGAAACAATTTTCAATCTGCAAATCCCAACACATTCAAACTTGACACATCAAATCTATCCAAAGTCAATGTAGAAGTTGCACAGGAGCATATGAAACTTCTCAACACAATGGCCAGTGCTTATTGTGGTTTATTTTCCGGTCAAATAGGAAACATCAATTTGACTAATGAAGACTACCAACAAATTGACCGAGATGAGATGGAGCTGATGGATATCAAGTGGGCGTTTGCACGTGCCGTGAGAAGAGCGAAGGATTATATGAGCAGAACAGGAAGAACCAGTTTGGAGAGCAAGAAAGATACAAAATATGGCTTTGATAAAAATGTTGTTACTTGCTTCAACTATGGTGAAAGAGGTCATTTCAAGCGTGAGTGCACAAGACCCAGCAAACAAGGAAATCACAACCCCTTCAGAAACAAATCCCAACTATTCCATACAGCTCAAGTTAACAATGATAGAAGAATCATACCTATTGGTAACCCAAACAACACCAATCAATATGGACCTTCAAATAGCAAAGCTTTAGTTGTTCAAGCCGATGAAGGATGCGATTGGTCTGTACAATTGGGAAATGAGAATCACGGAGGAATTGCATGTTACGCCAAGATCATCAATAGAATCAATCATGTTCACAGCATTGATAGCTCAGATGATGATACTTCAGGGTCTACTGGTAGTTCTGATGAAGAATGCTCAAGTTCGGGTGGTTATAGATTTGATTTAGATATCAGAGAAGGAGGTGTTGCTGAGGTCAGAAAGTTGCTGAGTGAAGCTGAGAAGACGAAGAGTGAAAAGGTGGGTCTGATGAGGAAAGTAGAAATTGCATTGAAGGAAAAAGAGAAATTCTTAACAAATGATGCAACCTTCCCTCATCATACTGCCTTCATGGCGAATGTTGCCGGTTCTACAAGTCATGTAAATTCTGACTCTCCTAAAGTTTGCAATGACTGTGCTGAATTAAAAACAAAATTTGAAACAATCAACAGTCATAATCAAAAGTTAGTTGTTGAACTATCAAAATACAAAGAGGCGAACTTGGCTTTAACTCGAAACGAAAAAGAATTCAAATCTGTAATAGAAACTCTAAAGAAAAGCGTTTCTGAATTAACAAAAACAGTTCTGAATAAGCAAACGGGAATTAATAGCTACATTAATCTCCTAGAAGAAACTAAGAAAGAGTTAGCCATCGCCAAATGCGAACATGATGCGATCAAGCTAAAATTGGATAGTTATTCCAACTGCCAATATGTGCTTGATCATATCATTGATGTTCAAAAGCTAAAAGGAGATGTTAACTGCATAGGGTATAAGCCGTGTCCACCCCGATGAAACACAACTATACCAAATTGCCTGATGAAGAGGAAATGCCTCGCTTTGAACCCTTCGTACCTCTTAATCCTGAAGAATTTGTAGCAGGATTAGGGTTCAAGTTAGGCGATTCCTCACAAGAACAAAACAAACCAGAAAACTTGTCATCTGATGTTGATCTAAATTCATCTGAAATAGAGGAAAATGATACATCAGATGATGAGTCAAGAAAAAGTGACCAGGGTCAATCTTTTGATGAAAGGAAAGGAGTAGAACTCTCTGTTGCTCCCAGTACTAAACCTGTTAAAATTCAAGAGAATGATCCTAAGAAATCTGTCAAGACAAATGTGTCTACAGATGAAATGGATAATGTGTTGTATACCTTGGTTGGAGACAAGAAAATCTACTCTAACAAAGATTTTCCAATTAAAAATGTAAATCCAATCTCTATTGATCAAGTGTTTGAAAATTCAACAACCAAATTTTTAGAGAAGGAAAAACCAACCAAATCACAACCTTATCATTTTCGATAGAAAAACAAGAGAAGCGAGTTGAAAAGCCTAAAGTTCCACAACCAAAGGTTGAAGCAAAAGGCACTCGCTACAAGAAGAAGCTTAAGAATGTTAAATTTGTGAGTTCTACGGGTACTGATAAAGTCAAAACTTTTGAAGGCAAATCTAATATAGATTTTGTAAACAAAGTCAAGATTTTGAAACGAAATAGTCAAAATAATTACACCCAACATACGGATGGATGTGATGAAAATGAACCCAGTACCTCAAGACCCACAAGTTCAACATCAAGCCATGAAACACGATCTCCTAATTTTGTTGAAAGGAGAACATGTTTCAAATGTGGAGAATTTGGCCACATTATCAAAAATTGTATAAATCCAGCCAAACCAAGATTTGTTGAAAGAACCCCTGATGAACCAACTTGCCAACGTCGATCTGTTTCTCCAAAACAAGACAAACGAATTGTTAAAGAACAAAAAGAAAAACATAGACATAAACAAGTAAAAGAAATTGAAAAAGCTTTAAAACCGGATTCTTCAAAACGTAATCCAAGATCTTCAAATTTAATAAAACCAGAAATTGTTAAAACCGTAAATAATAGTGATTCTGGTAAATTTCAAAAATCTTGGAAACCAAAGACCGGTAGTGGTTCGAGAGGAGGTACACCATTTCCAAATCATCAAGAAATAAAGATCACATTTCTTGATGATAAGGGGCGACCCAAGACCACTAAGGCTTGGGTCCCCATCTCAAACTGATCTTGTTTTTGAAATGTGTAGGGTGTTCTAGGAGGAACTGTGAATAGTCATTGGATTGTTGACAGTGGAGCAACGAGGCACATGACAGGCGACTTGCGACTCCTATATGATGTGAAAAGCATTCGGGGTGGTTATGTTGCCTTTGCTGGTGATAAAGGTGGATACATCACTGGAGAGGAAATGGTGTCCAATGGTGTTGTAAGTTTTGATAAGATAAATTATGTTCGACAAATTGATCACAGTCTTCTTAGCGTTTCTCAAATCTGCGACAAGAAGTTCACGGTACATTTTGATGATACCGGATGTTATGTGCTGAAACCTGGATTCAAGATCCCAAGGAATGGATTCTCCTGGCGGCTCCAAGAATTAACGACTTATATATTCTTGACATGAGCCAAGCTATTACCACGTCTGCTCAAGTCACATGTTTTGTCTCTAAAGCCACCGAGAAGGAATCAATCTCTTGGCACAGACGAATGGGACACATTCACTTGAGGAAAATGAACCATTTAGTGAAGAATAATCTAGTGAATAGTGTACCAATCAAGAATTTTTATCTTCAAGACGTGTGTGTATCATGCCAGAAGGGAAAGCAAGTTCGTAAATCCCATCATGTGAAGAAAATCAACACAGTAAATATGCCTCTGGAACGTCTTCATATGGACCTCTTTGGACCTATGAAACACAAGACTACCTTTGGTGATTCTTATTGTTTAGTAGTTACTGATGACTACTCCATATTTTCATGGGTAAATATGTTGGCAGCCAAGAGTGAAGTTTCTAATATCCTCAAGAATTTCCTAACATTGTTAGAAAATTTATGCAATCTGAAGATAACGATAATCAAAAGTGACAATGGCACCGAATTCAAGAATCAAGTTATGGATGAGTACTGTTCTTCAAAGGGTATTTTGCATGAGTACAGTTCTCGCTACACTCCACAACAGAATGGTGTTGCTAAGAGGAAGAATAGAACTCTGATTGAAACAACAAGAATCATGTTAGTAGAATCAGAACTTCCTATTCAATTTTGGGGAGAAGCTGTTGCTACTGCATGCTATACGATGAATAGATTTCTGACGGTGAAGAGACATGGGAAAACATGCTTTGAGTTACTATATAAAAGGAAACCGGATGTTTCTTTCTTAGAACCTTTTGGAGCTCCATGCACTATGATTGACTCGCATGGAAAATTTGGTCCGAAAGCTATCGAAGGTTTCTTTCTTGGATATGCTACTCCAAATTTCACGGTGTGGAATTTGTCTTCGAAAAAGTTTGAAGAATGGGGTGAAGTCAAGGTTAAGAGATACACAAAATCAGTTAGAGCTCCAGGTGCTCCTTTGATGTTTAACTATGATGGACTATTCGACTCCTTTAATCTGCTAACTTTTGATGATGCATCGGCTGCTGCTCAAATGTTACTTGAGAGTGATACTGCAGTTGACTCATCATTGGTTTGACCAATTATTGTTAACCCTCAAGTGTCGACTTCGGTTAACAATCTTGTTCAACATGAGGAATTCGAAGATGCTGCGGATTATAATGTTTCATAAGAAGATAATGAGTTTAATGATGCAAATGAAGCTACCTCTGGTGCGGATCCTAGAATTTCTGATGTTACATCAAATATACAACCTCAAGGGATGACTGAAGGTCATGCATCTACATCCTCATCAAATCCAGCTCTCGATTTAACTGTTGATCTGAATATCAACAATTTGGGTATAAACTCTCGAGTTCCTGAACTCAAATTCATAATACCCATCCTCAGCAGAATATTATTGGAGATGTCCAGAGTGGTGTGCAGACACGTAATCAGCTTCGAAACAACCAGAATGCTGGATTGTATTCGGAAATCAGGGAATCTAGGGATAGAATGATTGGTCTTTTTCCAGCTATGTTTGCCAAGTTGAACCAAAATCTTTGAAGGAGGCGATGAAAGAAGACTCTTGGGTTGAAGCCATGCAAGAAGAACTTCAGCAGTTTCAGAAGTTGGGTGTGTGGAAATTGGTTGACACACCCGACAACTATAAGAAGATTGGTACACGGTGAGTGTACAGATGCAAGAAGGATGATCGAGGTGTCGTTGTGAGAAACAAAGCGTGATTGGTTGTCCAGGGCTTTAATCAGGTTGAAGGCATTGATTACAATGAAGTTTATGCAGTGGTTGCACGACTTGAGGCCATAAGAATCTTTTTGGCTTATGCGTCCTACAAAAAGTTCACTGTTTATCAAATGGATGTGAAAAGTGCATTTCTTCATGGTGTGGTTGAAAAAGAGGTATATGTTGAGCAACCGCAAGGTTTTGAAGATCCAATCCATCCTGTCATGTTTGGCTTTTGAATATTATATGTTCTTTTGTAGGTCATGTTTTGGCTCTTGAATACATCTTAAAATTTCATTTTAAAATGTTAAAAATTATTTCATTCAAAATGTTTTTTCGGAGATTTTGCATATAAAGATGTATAGAAACTATTGCAATAAAAAACCATTTATGTAAAAAAATAATCTTTTTTACTATTTTTATTATTTTTATTTTTTTATTAAAAGGACTTCTAGATGTATGTATGTATGTATGTATGTGTATGATAAAACGAGAACCACCTCTTGTTGAGAGAACTTTGAAAAAAAAATCATATTTAGCCTCCCACGCGTGTATATGTAGAGCGAGAGAAAGAGGAAGAAATGATAAAATAAGAACTACATCGTGTTGAGGGAACTTCAAAACTCCTAGCTCACAAGCTTTTTTAATTATTTTTTGCAAACCTCGTATATATTACTCACTTAGAGATTTTAGAAAAGATAAATGAAAAAATATTCAGATCAAGAAATTACGTTGAGAGAACTTTGAGAAATCCTATTTAGCCTAAAAGGAGAACCACCTCATGTTTGAGAGAACTTTGGCTAAAAAATCATTTAGCCTAACAAGTCTAAGAA